>JANFOE010001177.1:0-676745 GCA_025667525.1 Glebionis coronaria | reverse complement strand
TTATTCTATAGAACGCAAATTGAATGGTACTCTTAATTACGATTGCCTATGTAGAAACTGTTAAATTGTGGGAAATCGCCCGCATGTTATAAATATATCTATTTGGGATTGACCATCCCCATCTGGGTGAGTCATGCTCACTGTGCCTTGGCCGGGCCAACAGACGTATACCATGTTGGAACTAGGTTTGGGTGTCTTTTCTTAGGACACTACGTTCTCATCTGTTGAGAACTATGGAAGGTTAAGTTCCAGTTTCATGAAATAGAAAATTTAATTATCTATTGTATAAATGCTTTTTGCATTGCTACTATCTATAAGGTTTGCGTTACTAAACTTAATCATATACTACTTAACAAATACTTTAATAGAAATATTGGATATGCTAAACTTGATTATTTTACACTGATTAGTAAAACACTGTAATGGAATATTAGATATACTAAACTTGATTATTTTACACTGATTAGTAAAATACTGTAATCGAAGTATTAGATATACCAAACTTGATTATTTTACACTAATTAGTAAAATACTATAATGGAAGTATTAGATATACTAAACTTGATTATTTTACACTACTTAGTAAAATACTGTAATGGAAATATTGGATATGCTAAACTTGATTATTTTACACTGCTTAGTAAAATACTGAAATGGAAATATAGGAAATACTAAACCTAATCTTGCACTACTTAATAAAACTTACCGAACTTGATTTTATACTGCTTAGTACATTAATGAATGGAATAATTGGACACTGTAAATTTGACTTTTATATCAAATACTGAACAACACCATGTAGGACAACTTAAAAATCCTAAACTATAATTTTACAAAACTCTATGAATTCACCAACTTTATGTTGACTGTTTTAAGCATGTTTTTCCCAGGTTATTTAGCAAGATTATTTAAGCATGGAATGAGCATCATTTAGGAGCATAAACATGACGGAGGATTTATCACTTTATTGGGATAATTATAACAAATGTTATTCAAGGATTTAAACGATTGTATCAAGTTAATGTTTATATCAATTGTATTTCAAAAATCGTATAATTATGATCTGTGCTCTGTTAGCTATTTGCTCATCGATCCACCACTGTGATATTCGGTCTGGGGGTGTTACAGAGAATGGTATTAGAGCTTTAGTTATAGCGAACGAAATAATTTTTTTTAAATAAAATAAGAATAAAAATATTTTTCTTTTATTTAAAAGATGGACTATAACTTTACAAAAATCTTTTTGGGGATTTTTTTTGGGACATACTTAGAGAGCATATAACATAGAGAGCATGCATAACTATATGATTTAAGTGCGCATTCATTATTCTATGCATTCATAATTGTTGTTTGTATTAGATGATAACTCTGTACGTATTTACGTATTATGACTATTTAATATTTATTATAGAAATATTAAATACTCAAGTTACTTAATGAAACAAATAAACATGCCATGTTAGTAGGGAGATTTATACTAAAGATGTTCCATCTCGATATTACGTTTTGACTGAGTGGTTGGGTTTACGATTTAAAGTGCCCTCGCTCCTCAAACGTTTATAGAATGGCTTCTGAAGTATGATGGCCTGGACAATGCATTGTAACCACGAACAATCTAATACATAACTGTGACAATCCGTCAATTTTAGGTCGTTATTTTAATCTCGACTATTACGTATTACGTGTTTACTTTAATGAGAATTTAAAATTTATCGACTAACCGAGAAGGTTATGACTTGAAACTAGCGTAAGAATGTCGATTAGATGAAAACCGACAAGGAATATGTTAGGTATCGATATCATATTCTCAAATAATCATAAAATTGATTTTTATTATATTTAATCTTTATTTCTCGTGTTTTATGTTTTAACGAATGACGAGAACTATTAGTGATCGCGATACCGACGGATGCCCAAAAATTTACATTTCATTATCGAATGTAGTGATATTTTATATTTTCGACGTTTTCGATTTAATTGCGTTTTAAGTCGTGTTGAAGCTTTGTTATTATTTTTATGAAGCGTTTTAACTTTCGAAAAGTATTTTTACGAAACCCGAGCCCCGTAAATATTTTTAAAATTTACAAATTACATTTTCTACCTTGTAAACTATTTACTTGCATTTTTATACCAAAACTATGCCTAAATGACAAAATCTACCCTAACCTTGGACTATTTAAACAAATTCCACTAACTATTTTATATTATAAATTCATTTTTATTAAAAAAATCACACAATCTCTCTCTATTCTTCCATTTTTGCCGTCCACCTCCCCTCCCTAATCCATCAATTTGTTCAATTTTTACTTTGAATCTTACAAATCCAATTCAAGACCCATCTTGGAAATTCAAAGAGCTTCATATTGGTATAAACTTTTCCCACATGCATCCACTAAATTTTTATTTTCAAATTTTGATGATGAACATCATGTTTGATCCATTTCTATGGTTATATTTGTTGTTAATATTATTATATTAGTAGTGGGTTGTTGTTGCATGCAAGGTTTTTATTTATTTAATTTTTGTGAGATTAAATTTGAGGATGTTAGGAGTTAGTTATATGTGTTATTATGATATTAGGATGATATTAGGACCATAGGAATTGTTGGAATGGGTTGAAAGTTTGTTTTAGTATGATTTTTACATGGTCAATTTTAGGCAGTAACTTTAAGGCTATTTTTGAATTACTTACTTTAAAAATCTTGTTAAACTAATAAGATAGGGTCGTAGAGAATTTCGTTAGCTTCGATTTGAGCTAAAGTAGAGCTTCTAACTCATTACGAGCGAAAAGTTATGCTAGTTTTAGTATTCGTGTACCGGGAGACGGGTATCGGCACAATCCGAAAATTATTGTCGATATTTGGATCGAATCTCGGGGACTATAAAATGAGTTTTAAAACGTTCAAGGACTGTTGTAAGTTTCTAAACCTCAGGTCATGAGTCTATTTTCAAACCCGAGTGTCAGTTTTGCAAACGGAATTGTTTAGATAAGTCAAAATAGTTTTACAAGTCGAAGGCGTAAAACTGTCCGGTTTTTATAACATGAAGGTGTGTCGGGCAGAAGGTCTTAGGAGTAATATTTTTGAATGAAATTTAAACTGAGTCTTATTCATATTATGTGTGAGTTTATCACCAAGTTTCGTCGAAATCGGACAAGTCTAGATAGGTTAGATTGGTGTGTACATTTGGAGTGTACATGCTGATTGGTATTTTAGACACGTAGTTCAATACTTGTGTGGCGTGAGTTGAGTACTCACTATTGGACATGGTGACTTACTCAAGTGCTAGGTCATTATATAAATGACTTAGTTACTGGTCCAAGAGAAGTAAAATGATGATTTGACTTGCGTTGACTTGGCGTCTTATGACGGGTCAATGTCGAGAGTGCAAGTATTTAAAAGAATAGTGTTGAATAAAAGGGTATAGAAGTACACTTATATTGTTAATTTTTCAGGATTTTCATGGTTATATGAAATTGACTTTCGTATTATTTAAGTATTATTTATACTTGAGTCGTTTATTAACGAACGCGCCTTATTTGGTAGGTTGCGGTTTTCGTGTTTAACGGGCATCACGAATCGTCGGCGATCGTCACATTACTACTATCGTACCAAGGTGAGTCTATGGCCTCGCTTTAACATGTTTACTTGTTTATAAAACCCGCGAGGGGGATAACATGCTTGTTTTATTAAAATAAAAGGGGTACAACGAGAAATTGTGGAAACCCTTAATATTGGAAAAGTATTTATTATAAATGAAGGGTACAACGAGAAGTTGTGGCAAACCCTCTTTCTTTTAAAATTGAACACAAAGGACCCGATTGTATGCTTAGATGAAAGTTGTTATACAAGTTTTTTTAGCCTGAAAAGACCCATGAATCGTGAATTGTTAATCGAAAGGAACGCTAATACTATGGATAGATCTATCGGGGTGACACCCAGTCCGGTCGCGACTAGCTATCGCGTGGTGTTGTGATGCACCAGTAATGAAACATCGGATGCAATTATATAAGAGAAATATACGCACTTGGCTAGGTGTGTTGGGCTGAAATAATATATGTTAACGTTCAATTTCACGAGACTTATGAAATAACAACGATAATTATGTCTGATCCACATGATTGTCAACCCCGGAAGGTTTATTAAGAATACTTGTGTTCGTTTATTAAATTTTAAACTCTATAGATTCACTCAGCATTTTTTTTGACTTTATAGCATGTTTTATCTCAGGTCCATGAAGAAGGCACTCAAGGAAGGCGGTTTCATGCAGCTTGCTTAATTAAAAATGTTTTGGCCCGCTTTTCTAAACTATGTTCATTCAAAGAAACTTTTATCGTTTGGTTGGTTGTGTAAACCTTAAAACTATTTGGGACCGTGTGTGAGCTGTTTTATCTTTAAAATGTTGAATGGATGTATGTTTTAACAAAACGACTCTTTTTGAGCCGTTTTCTATGATATTGAGATTGAACCATGATAGTAACACCCAATGACCCTTCCGCTGCTATGACCCGAAATTGGGGGTGTTAAAGATTAGCATCAGAGCTCAAGTTATAGAGAATGAAAAGATTTTCCAAAAATAAAATTTTGAAATCTTTTGACTATAACATCTGCAAGCAAAACCTCCGAGTTGCCAATGGACGAGAACAAGAGAAGTATATATACGTTATAAATATTTAATTATTAATTATGCTTAAAGCATAATGAAATTACATTTATTTATAAATGTTTATTATTTGATTATTATAATACTAATACGTGATTTACAAACGACGTTGATTGTCACAATAGAAATCCCTGTCTTTTGACTCATTCCTCGTGAATCTTCATTCCTTGCCTAAATTCTACTCTTTGTTCTATCATCCATTCTTGTTTCTTTTCATCTATCTATTCTTATTTTGTGTTATTCATGTTTTGTTATCACGAGCGTTGAATGAATACTCATTTTGATGTGAATTGTGTAACAGGATCATGCCGCCAAAACAGTTGACTGAGACTCAGTTACATGCTATAGTAGCTGATCAATTTCAGATATCTATGAATGCATTTATGGAAAATATGAATAATGGAGCCGGTGGATCTGGTGGAGCTGGTGGATCTGGTGGATCCGGTGGAGCTGGTGGATCTGGTGGAGCTGGCGATACTGGAGCTGGTAATACTGGAACTGGCACTACTGGAGCTGGTAATACTGGAGCTGATAATACTGGAGATGGTAATACTGGAGCTGGCAATGCTGGTGCTGGAACTGGTGATGCTGATAGACCAGTGATTCCTGAAAATAAGAAGTGTAATTATACCTCGTTCATGAAACGCAAACCTCCAACTTTTAAGGGTACTGAAGGTGCTGCTGGGTTAATGCAATGGTTTGAGAAATTGGAATCCGTGTTTCGATTTAGTGGAAGTGAGGAAGGAGATAAGGTGATGTTTGCCTCTGCTACTCTTCAAGGGCGAGCATTAACCTGGTGGAATGGAAGAATGGCATCAATGGGTATGGATGCTGCTTATGCTACACCTTGGGTTGAAGTAAGAAGGTGGATGGCTGAGGAATTCTGTCCAAGGAGTGTTATTTAGAGGTTAGAACAGGAACTATATCAGCTGAGACTGAAGGGTACTGACATCGATGGGTACACAAACAGATTCCATGAACTTGCTCTACTTTGTCCAAACAAAGTTAACCCAGAATACTTTAAGGTGGAGCAGTATATTCGAGGCCTACCGACCAACATCCGTGGTGATGTGACCTCATCTAAACCTGCCAATATTGATGAAGCTGTTCGTATGGCCTACCAACTAATGGGTCAAATCATCTAAGACAAGGCTGATGGTGTTTCTGAAGGTAACAAAAGAAGAGCTGAAAATGATAGTGATGATCGTGGTGATAACCGTCAATCTCACAGTAGGAATCAAAACCGAAGGAGGGGTAATGCTAATGCGATGACTGAAACTGCATCTGCTGATAAGGGAACCGGATGTCAACGCTGCAAGTGCAACAAGTTAGGTCACAAGACTGAAGACTGTTGGGGACCAAGAAAGAAGGGAGTGACGTGTTATAACTGCCAAGGTAAAGGACACATGAGGAACCAATGCCCTCAACCTCCAAAGAATGCACGTGGTGGAGATTCCCAGGGAAAAGCTTATCAGTTGCGTGAAGCCGAAGCGAAGCAAAACCCAAAAGTTGTCACTGGTACGTTTTTACTGAACAACCGTTATGCTACAACTTTATTTGATTCTGGTGCGGACAAAATCTTTGTGTCTACAAGTTTTAGTACCTTAATTGATATCAAACCTGTCGAATTAGACGCGAGTTATGAGGTAGAACTAGCTGATGGTAAATTAGTGAGTACCAATCGTGCGCTCCTAGGATGTTCTCTTAATCTTCTGAACCGTATTTTTAAGATAGACTTGATGATTGTCGAGTTGGGAAGTTTTGATATTATTATCGGAATGGATTGGCTATCCAAGTATAACGCGTCTATCTTGTGTGGAGAAAAGAAAGTTAGGATTCCATTAGATGACAAGGCCATGGTTATCGAAGGTAATCAACGTAATTCACGACTAATGTAAAACCCGCAGTAATATCGTGTTTTAATTTCGAGGACGAAATTTTCTTTTTAGACGGGAGGAGTTGTAAAACCCAATAATTTGGTTTGTATTTTACTTCATTATTTTAAATATAAGAAAATAAAATGTACATTTTGTATTTTATAAATTGGTTAATGAAATATTAATTTGAATTAAGTTTTATAATAGAATACTAATTAATATAAATGGATTAAAAAAGGAAACAGTTACATTGTAAAACTTATCAACGGAATGAGTATAATACGCCTACAAAATCATGTCATGCGTATCATTTTTGAATTATAACGTCCGTTTATTGCGGAAATATTAATGCCAAGAAAACTAAAATAAACGCATCTTCCTTGAACTCCTTTGGTGATCTCAAAACACAAATAACAAACAAGTTTTAGAAACCATGTTTCAGTTTTGGTGATCTCAAAATACCAAGAGTAGAAGAACCCATGTTTAGTGCAAGTCGGCACCGATCTTGTTTGGGTTTAGGTACGTGTGACCAAAGTATTGGTTTCATTCATCCTAAGTTCGATTTCGATTTCCGGTTGGTTCGCTAGGACAAGTTAGTCTAAGTTCATGATTCGATTGTGCCTCCCGAGCAGACTTTATTTCTGTTCCTGTTTAGATTTGGTGCATGTTCGCTGGTGGGTTTCAAGTCCTCCCTTGTAGTAGAGTTTCGATCACATACTAATCGGTTTCTGTTCGCTTAGACATGGGCTTTGAATTCGGTTCAGGTCACACCGATTTGTAGCGTCCGTGATCGAGGCTCGTACTAATGTTGGTTCCTATCTCGTTTCCACGTACGTAATCCTTAATCCTTAATCTAGATTAATTACAAGTTTATAAGTATTATGTGATGAGATTATATGCTTACTTTTACGTAATAAAGGCATGACGTCAATAAGTCGATATCTCTATAAGGGTTACACTATATAAAACGGCTCCAAGTATTGAAACGGAGTAATCGTCTAGAAATTCATGGGTATATCGCATGCACAGAAAACCCACAAAGAAGTTGATAGTTTTTTCATGACTAATTTGATATAATGAAATAGTTGCTAGATAACAAATTTTGACTATTGAAAGTAAATAAGAAAATAGATGACGTAGGTTTTATATACACAACAGTGACACTCAAGTTGGTAAAGAGAATTGCTGCTATGATTGAGAGAAAAAAATAATATGTCACAACAATGTTAGACAGCTAGACAAAGTAATACTAGTTATTAGTTAAGGTGTTAATATTTATTGGTTTCATAATCTGAGCTTGTAGATTAGCAAAAGGAATCATAACTTTGGATTTTATATTAAAATTGACTTATTAAGGAATCAGCTTATTAAGATATCAGCTTATTGAATTTGGCTTATTTGATTAAAAAGGTCATTTTACGATAAAACAAGTTAAATAACTTACGTATATTAAAAGTGAACTAATTAACTATTTTTGGAAAGTTACTATATATGGAAAACTTGCTACTTTGGGAAGTTACTATACATGAAAGACAGTTATTTATGAAAAGTTTCTAATTATGAAAATATCAAGTATAACAATACATGAATCATGTAATACATTAATCTGGAAAACATGAACGTGTAACAATAAAGAAAGCTACTATTATTAAACTACTAAAGAAAGAAAGACACGATGAACTATGAACAAGCAACTCATACACGTCCCTTATTTATGTAGTATCCGTGAAGTCAGAGTAGATCCTTCAGCTTTCACTCTTGTTTCATTACTGGACACGAGGTACGGATTTCCCGTCTTTCAGTAAGGACTTCCTTATGTGCATGATTAGGATTTCCCGTCTGTAGCCAAATGTTTCCCTAATTATATGTTATAAGGTTTATCAGAAATCAGTTTTATAATTAAGTTAACCTGCCTGAGCCTTATATACAAGCATGACCAGTCAGTAGTACTAGTTACGGAGGTACCGTAACCATGACACTTGAGGCACCGGTGTCGTGACTCACATGCAGGAGAGTGATATCCTGCATCGTCCCACTCATGTTCAGTTTGGCCATTTTATCAGTATGTTTAGTGGGGCGTATGGATGCGTCCTAGGCTTATCAGTTTACAAGTTATCAGGGTGAATGTGGTGTGTGCTCTACATCCTTCACATTGGAGCTGATCCCTCCACCCAGCACAGTATTTGGAGGTCACCCCTCTACAGTTATTTAGAGGTCACCCCTCTACAGCATGATGAGGTCACCCCTCCAGTTATTCATGCACCATTGTTACAGCACATGACCTATATAAGCTCTGGCAATTAAAATTCAGTAAATGCATGTTTTCAGATTTAAAAGATAACAGTTCAGCTTTATTATTTGTAAATCAGACCTTACAGATTATACACAGATTTCCGCTGCAACTTTACTTATTAGTCTTACAGCTCCAGTATTTTATCATCTATTTCATTTCAGTAGTTCCTTATCATGCTTTATATCCGTTCACTGAGCGTTATGCTCAGCCGTAGTTTTTTCATGTTCTAACGGCAGGTACACCAGGATGCTCTTAGGATTCTGAGAGCATGTGCATTTGGATGGAAGCTATCTAGACTTCTTACTTTATGCACTTCTTACAATTACTTTGCTTATTTGGACATTGTTTAGTCCTTTCCTTTAGTATTTACTTTTCATGTTTTGAGCTTATGTTTGGATTACCGATGTTTGATTCCGGTATTTCCTTTATGGTCAGTTAATGTTTTAGGACATTTACCTTATGCTTTGATGACACGCCATAAATACACGTAACCGTCCACTTATCCAAGTGGGGTGTTACAATTATGGTATCAGAGATATAGGTTCGACCTGTAAGCTCTAAAACGTGACCTGTGACTAGTGGGTAGTCACCAGGAACTTCCTCGATTTTTGGCGCTGTTATCTTTCATGTTCCTCATGAAATTATCAGTCAATTGTTTTCATTTATCAGTCAGTTTTCTTTAGTTATCATTCGGTTTTCATAAAGTTTTTGACTAATTAAAAGGTTGGTACATGACTTGTCATATTTAGTCGCATGTGCTTTTCTGCGAATTTTATTATGGTGAACCGACCTATAGGCGTTCACCCTTTCCCGTTCAGATTTTTGTATTGGTGAACCGACCCATAGGCGTTCATCCTTACTCATGACAGATTCATGTTTTCAGTCAAATATTACTTGGTGAAACTGCCATAAACGTTCACCACTATTCAGATCAAATTTTCATGCTATTCAGTCGAATGATGTTATGTGAACCGATCCACATTTGTTCACCTTTGTCATATCATGACATTTCATAAACCTTGACAAGTATGGATTGGACTATAGTCAACCATATTTAGTTCCAGATTATAAGTTTTTATACATGACAGTTCTCATAAAATTATTGACAAGTATGGATTGAACCAGAATCACCCATACTTAGTCACATATTTCTCCCCTGAATTATGTGAATGAACCATAGCCATCGACATCAGTTGATGTTAGACCTTAGTTGGTTATACTTCTATATTCTTGAACAATCCAGTTTCATACACTCACGTGGATTTTGTTTTCATGCTGATAAAGTTTCATGTCTCCTTATGAGGACTATGTTTTCAACAAGGTGATGATGTTTCCATGCTAAGATACAGAAGGGTTATAGTAAAAATCCTGTTTTCATGATAAATCAGGTTTGGTCTTCATCAATCATGTCTTTAAACTGAACATTGATGAAACTCCGTTTAATCATACTTTGAGTCTCTATACAACAAACATTAAATCTGCACACGAATTGTTAGCCTATCACGTTACTTGTTTCAGTTCAGTTTGCTAACCAGTTAAATCAAATTATCTTCCGTTGATCATGTCAGACGATTGACACCAGTACAGGCTATCCTATAAAATTTGCTATCAGTGCCATGTAGAGTATTCATGTGTACTTCATGTACAATATTCCAGATGCGGATGCTGCTCGAGAGTTGAAGATTTTACCAGATACCGTTGCTGCTAGTATTTTGGAGACCTCACGAATGCTGATGCTGTTGATGCTTTGGAAATCTCTCAACATGCTGATGTTGTTTATACTATAAAGACTCTTCAGAACACGGACGAAAACTATAAAGTTGAAATTTCTGACAAGAATAAACTTCAACCATCAGACGCTACCATTCCATTCCATGCTTTACCTTCTCAGCTAGATGTCACACTTCACTCAGCTAACCTTCATTCAGAAGAGTGGGAACAGGTACCCAGCCGGCCACTCAGCAGAATAGTTAAAGAAATCACGGTCGTAATAATGATCGTCATGAAATTGACAAACAAAGCTGTAATGACCACCACCGTGCTTATAATTAATCAGTCAGTAACCATCAGAACTTCAGAACGGATGTGAACAAAAATATAAAGGTTAGTAGTCTAACCGGTCCGCCAATCCTAGTAGTTACCAAAATTTTAACCTTATTTAGACTTGTCTACTAAGACACGAGTCAAGAACTCATAACTCCAGTGTGCTTTTCTAAACCAATCCCTCAGAAATTCAGGGCACCCTCCAAGGGTGTATAACGTCCTTGGACGTCACGCATAAATCAGACCATTAAAATTCAGTTACCACCACTGGAGTATTGTCAGGTTAGACATACAGTGTTTGTTCTTTGAGGTTACAAGACGAACACATTTAGTGAGACCTACCACGTTTACTTCACGTATTCACATGGTAGCTTTATCTTAAATCAGATATTTATCTACCTCCCAGCCAGAAAGACTCCACAATATCACCATATTTATTAAAGTTTTATTTTCAGTTAACGACGAGATCCGTCTTACTAACTCCTGAGCATATTCATTTTACTTCTGCCAGAAAAATCGGTACAAATTGTTTCAGCTTTACAAGCACATGAATTATTATCTTATAGCTGCGAAGACTTCTAGTCACCATTCATGATGCGAATTCTGAAATTCCTTAAATTCACGATCAGCCCAGATTATCCTAAAAGTTTCCAGATGAAATTCCGGGAGGTTTCCAGAAATTCCTTCCTGACCACGAGACATAATTTTAACATCGAGCTTCTCACAAAAACAGATGCTGTTTTCAAAAAATCTTTATTACAGGGTTTCAACTAAGTTTAAAAGAGTTGCAACATTCGCTGCAAGAATTACAGAATGAGGCTTTATTCTCCCTAGCGCACCACCAGGAAGTGCATCGTTTATGTCTATCAGGAAGAAGGCCGGTATCATGAGATCATGTATCGACCACTAAAATTTTTGACAAGATCACCATTCTTAATCAAAGTTCATTCCATAAATAGTAGGTTTATCTTATTTGCTACAATATCTTAGACATTTTCCAGAACAAATTTCCGATCATGCCACCATCAGTGGTGAGAGAAAGAACATGACGTTTCCAGACTGCTGTTGCACATATTACAGTCTCCCTAAAAATTTTGATTTTATACTTCTGAACTCCCTAATACTCCAGCTATAGTATGAAATTCATGAATAAAATTTTCCATGATTTCACAGACAAAATCGTCAATACATTCATTGATAACATTCTGATCTCCTAACAACATGAGAATTATCTTTTCACTACCCCGCCGATTCTCTGATAGGAGAATATCATATAAGAAGCTTTCCAGATGTAAACTCCAATGAACAAGGTGGCATTTCTGAGCCACCCTATTTCAGCAGAAAGAAAGTCCAGACAATCCTGCGAAGTTGAAGGCCATCACCAGATGGTTCCGACCGACGCCTGTGAACGAAGCACAAAATTTACCAGAACTTGGTTGACTACTACCGCAGAAATTTCTGATAGTTCTCATGAGTAACTTTCAAAGACTAAGATTACACATAAAGGAGAGGACCTACAATGAAATTTTGTATTCCATAAAATCCTACTCTAGGAGAGATCTAAGTTACAAAGACTCAAAATTTTTCCATGACTATTCAACCAGATTTCCACCAGAATGTCCCATAATCCCATGCAAAATTTTGATAGAAACAATATAACACGTTGAGGGAGCTATGTTCATATCTAATGCCTGTCATCCCAGCAGAATCAGGATAGGACACCGACACGCTAATGAGTTATTACGAACATTAAAAATTTCTGAACAGAAATGAGATCAGATTCCATGGAGGTTATTGGCAGTTACCACAGACTCTAACAAAGCATGATGCTATCTAAGTCGTTGTTAACAAGTTAACCAGCCTACATGTCTTCTTTTATCCAAAATGATTACGCAGTAACAAATCTGCAGGAAATTCATCAATAGATCGTATGATTCCAAGGTATCCCATCAACAACCTTGTCAGATAGAAATTAGCTTTCGCGAATCGCGCTCACGTTCATGTTCACGATCACGTGTACGTTCACATTCACGTTCATGTTTACTTTCACTTTCACGTTTACGTCTCATTCGTAGTATGATGCTGTTTCAGTTCATGTTTTGTGCTATCTCATGATTTAAGCTCACGTTCACATTCATGACATTGTGAACGTGTTCCATCTCACAATACACATTTCACAGCTTGTTATTAAAGCATAAGAAACCAGATTCAAGTTTTGTACAACTTTTCCATACTCAGGCAGACGTTTCACATCTCAGACCGTATCGTTTGACATTCCTTCCTCAGTCAGCATACGTTCATGATATGTCTAGTATCACGTTCACAGTATGTTCCACAGATAACGTTCCCGACATATTCAATGCCTAGCGTTCATCAGCCGATCACGAACCACGTTCACAATTGTTCACGTAGTTCGTCCCTATATGTTTCCAACAGCTTGCTCAAATACAGAAATGTTATCTCTCAAGATATTTATACGTACCGTTTCATGTATACTACATGCTATACTTATTCATTCCATCAGATTCAGAAAATCCATCTTAGGTATGGAACCAGAAACTATTCAGCATTCATCGAGACAGGGTCATCAGGACCAAGATTTTTTTTATTATGTTAGATCTTTGAAGGAATCGTTTCGAGCGGGAGGCCATTCGAAACAGAGGAGTCCATCCGGACCTCTCATCTCTTTTCCTTCAATAAATCCAGTTAAGTTCTTTCAGTCATGTCACGTTCCATGTTCACTCTAGTCATGTCATGTTATATCTATCAACAACATTATGTCTTAATTAGAAGACAAATTATCCGCTAGCTTATTTGTCTTTTCAGTTTACGTGTTCTTTCAGTTCCTATAACTTCATCAGCTTATTACCTCTAATTCGAGGACAAATTTCTCCTTTTTAGAGGGGAAGAATTGTAAAACCCGCAGTAATATCGTGTTTTAATTTCGAGGACGAAATTTTCTTTTTAGACGGGAGGAGTTGTAAAACCCAATAATTTGGTTTGTATTTTACTTCATTATTTTAAATATAAGAAAATAAAATGTACATTTTGTATTTTAAAAATTGGTTAATGAAATATTAATTTGAATTAAGTTTTATAATAGAATACTAATTAATATAAATGGATTAAAAAAGGAAACAATTACATTATAAAACTTATCAACGGAATGAGTATAATACGCCTACAAAATCATGTCATGCGTATCATTTTTGAATTATAACGTCCGCTTATTACGGAAATATTAATGCCAAGAAAACTAAAATAAACTCATCTTCCTTGAACTCCTTTGGTGATCTCAAAACACAAATCACAAACAAGTTTTAGAAACCATGTTTCAGTTTTGGTGATCTCAAAATACCAAGAGTAGAAGAACCCATGTTTAGTGCAAGTCGGCACCGATCTTGTTTGGGTTTAGGTACGTGTGACCAAAGTATTGGTTTCATTCATCCTAAGTTCCATTTCGATTTCCGGTTGGTTCGTTAGGACAAGTTAGTCTAAGTTCATGATTCGATTGTGCCTCGCGAGCAGACTTCATTTCTGTTCCTGTTTAGATTTGGTGCATGTTCGCTGGTGGGTTTCAATTCCTCCCTTGTAGTAGAGTTTCGATCACATACTAATCGGTTTCTGTTCGCTTAGACATGGGCTTTGAATTCGGTTCAGGTCACACCGATTTGTAGCGTCCGTGATCGAGGCTCGTACTAATGTTGGTTCCTATCTTGTTTCCACATACGTAATCCTTAATCCATAATCTAGATTAATTAAAAGTTTATAAGTATTATGTGATGAGATTATATGCTTACTTTTACGTAATAAAGGCATGACGTCAATAAGTCGATATCTCTATAAGGGTTACACTATATAAAACGGCTCCAAGTATTGAAACGGAGTAATCGTCTAGAAATTCATGGGTATATCGCATGCATAGAAAACCCACAAAGAAGTTGATAGTTTTTTCATGACTAATTTGATATAATGAAATAGTTGCTAGATAACAAACTTTGACTATTGAAAGTAAATAAGAAAATATATGATGTAGGTTTTATATACACAAGAGTGACACTCAAGTTGGTAAAGAGAATTGCTGATATGATTGAGAGAAAATAATAATATGTCACAACAATGTTAGACAGCTAGACAAAGTAATACTAGTTATTAGTTAAGGTGTTAATATTTATTGGTTTCATAATCTGAGCTTGTAGATTAGCAAAAGGAATCATAACTTTGGATTTTATATTAAAATCGGCTTATTAAGGAATCAACTTATTAAGATATCAGCTTATTGAATTTGGCTTATTAGATTAAAAAGGTCATTTTACGATAAAACAAGTTAAATAACTTACGTATATTAGAAGTGAACTAATTAACTATTTTTGGAAAGTTACTATATATGGAAAACTTGCTACTTTGGGAAGTTACTATACATGAAAGACAATTATTTATGAAAAGTTTCTAATTATGAAAATATCAAGTATAACAATACATGAATCATGTAATACATTAATCTGGAAAACATGAACGTGTAACATTAAAGAAAGATACTATTATTAAACTACTAAAGAAAGAAAGACACGATGGACTATGAACAAGCAACTCATACACGTCCCTTATTTATGTAGTATCCGTGAAGTCAGAGTAGATCCTTCAGCTTTCACTCTTGTTTCATTACTGTACACGAGGTACGGATTTCCCGTCTTTCAGTAAGGACTTCCTTATGTGCATGATTAGGATTTCCCGTCTGTAGCCAAATGTTTTCCCCAATTATATGTTATAAGGTTTATCAGAAATCAGTTTTATAATTAAGTTAAATTGCCTGAGCCTTATATACAAGCATGACCAGTCAGTAGTACTAGTTACGGAGGTACCGTAACCATGACACTTGAGGCACCGGTGTCGTGACTCACATGCAGGAGAGTGATATCCTGCATCGTCCCACTCATGTTCAGTTTGGCCATTTTATCAGTATGTTTAGTGGGGCGTATGGATGCATCCTAGGCTTATCAGTTTACAAGTTATCAGGGTGAATGTGGTGTGTGCTCTACATCCTTCACATTGGAGCTGATCCCTCCACCCAGCACAGTATTTAGAGGCACCCCTCTACAGTTATTTAGAGGTCACCCCTCTACAGCATGATGAGGTCACCCCTCCAGTTATTCATGCACCATTGTTACAGCACATGACCTATATAAGCTTTGGCAATTAAAATACAGTAAATGCATGTTTTCAGATTTAACAGATAACAGTTCAGCTTTATTATTTATAAATCAGACCTTACAGATTATACACAGATTTCCGCTGCAACTTTACTTATCAGTCTTACAGCTCCAATATTTTATCATCTGTTTCATTTCAGTAGTTCCTTATCATGCTTTATATCCGTTCACTGAGCGTTATGCTCAGCCGTAGTTCTTTCATGTTCTAACGGCAGGTACACCAGGACGCTCTTAGGATTCTGAGAGCATGTGCATTTGGATGGAAGCTATCCAGACTTCTTACTTTATGCACTTCTTACAATTACTTTTCTTATTTGGACATTGTTTAGTCCTTTCCTTTAGTATTTACTTTTCATGTTTTGAGCTTATGTTTAGATTACCGATGTTTGATTCCGGTATTTCCTTTATGGTCAGTTAATGTTTTAGGACATTTACCTTATGCTTTGATGACACGCCATAAATACACGTAACGGTCCACTTATCCAAGTGGGGTGTTACAACTAAAAATCGTTTCGTGCATTAAGGCTCGTAAGAAGAAAGATGGTTCGTTTCGTATGTGTATTGATTACCGAGAGCTGAATAAGCTGACGATCAAGAATCGTTATCCGCTTCCAAGAATTGATGATTTATTTGACCAACTTCAAGGTTCTCGTGTTTTCTCCAAGATTGATCTTCGTTCTGGTTACCATCAACTTCGCATACGTGAGGAAGATATTCCTATTACGGCGTTTAGAACTCGTTATGGTCATTATGAGTTTCTGGTTATGCCTTTTGGTTTGACTAATGCACCTGCTGTATTCATGGATTTAATGAATCGCATTTGTAAGCCGTATCTTGATAAATTCGTGATCGTTTTCATAGATGATATTCTAATCTACTCCAAGAGCAATGAAGAGCATGCCGAACACTTAAGGATTATCTTGAACTTGTTGAAGAACGAAAAGTTGTACGCTAAATTCTCAAAGTGTGATTTTTGGCTTAATTCTGTACAATTTCTCGGACATGTGATTGATAAAAGTGGAGTACATGTTGATCCTGCAAAGATCGAAGCCATCAAGAATTGGAGTGCTCCGACTACTCCAACTGAAGTACGAAAATTTCTAGGTTTGGCTGGTTATTACCGAAGGTTTATTGAAGGATTCTCGTTGATATCGAAACCATTAACTAAGCTGACTCAGAAGAATAAACCGTATGTGTGGGGCGATGATGAAGAAGAAGCTTTCCAAACCCTGAAGATGAAACTTTGTAGTGCGCCGATCTTATCGTTACCTGAAGGAAGTGAAGATTTTGTTGTTTATTGCGATGCATCTCTCCGAGGATACGGTGTTGTTCTCATGCAACGTGAAAAGGTGATCGCATATGCCTCTAGACAATTAAGGAAGAATGAGGAGAACTACACTACCCATGACTTGGAATTGGGCGCTGTGGTTTTTGCTCTGCGACTTTGGAGACATTATCTGTATGACACAAAGAGTACAGTATTCACTGATCATAAAAGCCTACAATACATATTGGATCAAAAGGAGCGGAATATGAGGCAACGTCGATGGGTTGAACTTTTGAGTGATTACGACTACGAAATTCGTTATCATCCAGGAAAGGCGAACGTGGTAGCTGACGCGTTAAGTCGAAAGGAAAGTGAGAAACCGATTCGAGTGCGTGCTTTAGTAGTGACAATTCATAATGACTTACCTGAACAGATTCGAAACGCACAAATCGAAGCGTGCAAGAAGGAAAATATCGCAGCCGAAAGATTTAGAGGAAACGGTGAAACATTTGAGACGCGAGTCGATGGTATCAAATGTTTGAGAGGTCAAATCTGGTTACCATTATATGGTGGACTGAGAGACTTGATTATGTTAGAATCTCATAAGTCCAAGTATACTATTCATCCTGGATCGGACAAAATGTACCAAGACTTGAAAAAGTTATACTGGTGGCCGAATATGAAAGCTGATATTGCAACATACGTCGCGAAATGCTTAACATGTGCAAAAGTGAAAGCTGAATATCAGAAGCCATCAGGATTACTTGTCTAACCTGAAATTCCAATATGGAAATGGGAGCGAATTACGATGGACTTCATCACAAAACTCCCAAGGACGCCGTCTGGGTTCGATGCAATTTGGGTTATTGTCGATCGTTTAACTAAATCCGCTCATTTTATTCCAATCAACGAGAGGTTCGGTTTGGAGAAACTCGCCGATATTTATCTAAAGGAAATCGTGTGTACGGGGTGTTCCTATTTCAATCATTTCCGATAAAGATAGTCGTTTTGCTTCTGGATTTTGGAGATCACTTCAAAAGTCATTAAGAACCAATTTGGATATGAGCACAGCCTATCATCCACAAACTGATGGGCAAAGCGAAAGAACAATCTAAACTTTAGAGGATATGCTACGTGCTTGTGTGATAGACTTTGGAAGTAGCTGGGATAAGCACTTACATTTGGCCGAATTCTCGTACAATAACAGTTATCACGCGAGTAGTAAAGCTGCACCTTTTGAAGCACTTTATGGGAGGAGATGTAGATCACCCGTTAGCTGGAGTAAGGTTGGAGATGCCCAACTCACTGGACCAGATTTGATTAGAGAGACGACAGATATGATTGTGCAAATCAAGAATAGGTTGTTATCTGCTCGAAGCCGACAAAAGAGTTATGCGGTTGTGAGAAGAAAACCATTGGAGTTTAACGTGGGAGATAAGGTTATGCTAAAGGTATCACCATGGAAAGGTGTTGTACGATTTGGAAAACGTGGGAAGTTGAGTCCTCGTTATATCAGACCATTCAAGGTTACATCTAGAGTAGGACCCGTGGCATACCAACTTGAACTACCACAAGAACTGTATGGGATTCATAACACTTTTCATGTGTCGAATCTGAAGAAGTGTTTATCCGATGAAGAACTCATTATACCGTTAGACGAGGTTAAGGTTGATAAAAAGTTGCACTTTATTGAAGAACCAGTCGAGATCATGGATCGCGAGGTCAAGCAACTGAAGCAAAGCCGAATACCTATTGTCAAAGTTCGATGGAACTCTCGGAGAGGACCGGAGTTTACTTGGGAACGAGAAGACCAAATGTGGAAGAATTACCCTCATCTCTCTGATTTCAACAAGCGATTGGGCAAGAACGCAAGTTGATCTTCGAGGGCGAAGATCCTAATTTGGTGGAAATGATGTGACAATCCGTCAATTTCCGGTCGTTATTTTAATCTCGACTATTACGTATTACGTGTTTACTTTAATGAGAATTTAAAATTTATCGACTAACCGAGAAGGTTATGACTTGAAACTAGCGTAAGAATGTCGATTAGATGAAAACCGACAAGGAATATGTTAGGTATCGATATCATATTCTCAAATAATCATAAAATAGATTTTTATTATATTTAATCTTTATTTCTCGTGTTTTACGTTTTAACGAATGACGAGAACTATTAGTGATCGCGATACCGACGGATGCCCAAAAATTTACGTTTCATTATCGAATGTCTTGATATTTTATATTTTCGACGTTTTTGATTTAATTGCGTTTTAAGTCGTGTCGAAGCTTTGTTATTATTTTTATGAAGCGTTTTAACTTTCGAAAAGTATTTTTACGAAACCCGAGCCTCGTAAATATTTTTAAAATTTACAAATTACATTTTCTACCTTGTAAACTATTTACTTGCATTTTTGTACCAAAACTATGCCTAAATGAAAAAATCTACCCTAACCTTGGACTATTTAAACAAATTCCACTAACTATTTTATATTATAAATTCATTTTTATTAAAAATCACACAATCTCTCTCTTTTCTTCCATTTTTGCTGTCCACCTCCCCTCCCTAATCCATCAATTTGTTCAACTTTTACTTTGAATCTTACAAATCCAATTCAAGACCCATCTTGGAAATTCAAAGAGCTTCATATTGGTATAAAATTTTCCCACATGCATCCACTAAATTTTTATTTTCAAATTTTGATGATGAACATCATGTTTGATCCATTTCTATGGTTATATTTGTTGTTAATATTATTATATTAGCAGTGGGTTGTTGTTGCATGCAAGGTTTTTATTTATTTAATTTTTGTGAGATTAAATTTGAGGATGTTAGGAGTTAGTTAGATGTGTTAGTATGATATTAGGATGATATTAGGACCATAGGAATTGTTGGAATGGGTTGAAAATTTGTTTTGGTATGATTTTTACATGGTCAATTTTAGGCAGTAAATTTAAGGCTATTTTTGAATTACTTACTGTAAAAATCTTGTTAAACTAATAAAACAGGGTCGTAGAGAATTTCGTTAGCTTCAATTTGAGCTAAAGTAGAGCTTCTAACTCATTACGAGCGAAAAGTTATGCTAGTTTTAGTATTCGTGTACCGGGAGACGGGTATCGGCACAATCCGAAAATTGTTTCCGATATTTGGATCGAATCTCGGGGACTATAAAATGAGTTTTAAAAATGTTAAAGGACTGTTGTAAGTTGCTAAACCTCAGGTCATGAGTCTATTTTCAAACCCGAGTGTCGGTTTTGCAAACGGAATTGTTTAGATAAGTCAAAATAGTTTTACAAGTCGAAGGCGTAAAACTGTCCGGTTTTTATAACACGAAGGTGTGTCGGGCAGAAGGTCTTAGGAGTAATATTTTTGAATGAAATTTAAACTGGGTCTTATTCATATTATGTGTGAGTTTGTCACCAAGTTTCGTCGAAATCGGACAAGTCTAGATAGGTTAGATTGGTGTGTACATTTGGAGTGTACATGCTGATTGGTATTTTAGACACGTAGTTCAATACTTGTGTGGCGTGAGTTGAGTACTCACTATTGGACATGGTGACTTACTCAAGTGTTAGGTCATTATATAAATGACTTAGTTACTGGTCCGAGAGAAGTAAAATGATGGTTTGACTTGCGTTGACTTGGCGTCTTATGATGGGTCAATGTCGAGAGTGCAAGTATTTAAAAGAATAGTGTTGAATAAAAGGGTATAGAAGTACACTTATATAGTTAATTTTTCGGGATTTTCATGGTTATATGAAATTGACTTTCGTATTATATAAGTATTATTTATACTTGAGTCGTTTATTAACGAACGCGCCTTATTTGGTAGGTTGCGGTCTTCGTGTTTAACGGGCATCACAAATCGTCGGCGATCGTCACATTACTACTATCGTACCAAGGTGAGTCTATGGCCTCGCTTTAACATGTTTACTTGTTTATACAACCCGCGAGGGGGATAACATGCTTGTTTTATTAAAATAAAAGGGGTACAACGAGAAGTTGTGGAAACCCTTAATATTGGAAAAGCATTTATTATAAATGAAGGGTACAACGAGAAGTTGTGGTAAACCCTCTTTTCTTTAAAATTGAACACAAAGGACCCGATTGTATGCTTAGATGAAAGTTGTTATACAAGTTTGTTTAGCCTGAAAAGACCCATGAATCGTGAATTGTTAATCGAAAGGAACGCTAATACTATGGATAGATCTATCGGGGTGACACCCAGTCCGGTCGCGACTAGCTATCGCGTGGTGTTGTGATGCACGAGTAATGAAACATCGGATGCAATTGTATAAGAGAAATATACGCACTTGGCTAGGTGTGTTGGGCTGAAATAATATATGTTAACGTTCAATTTCACGAGACTTATGAAATAACAACGATAATTATGTCTGATCCACATGATTGTCAACCACGGAAGGTTTATTCAGAATACTTGTGTTCGTTTATTAAATTTTAAACTCTATAGATTCACTCAGCATTTTTGTTGACTTTATAGCATGTTTTATCTCAGGTCCATGAAGAAGGCACTCAAGGAAGGCGGTTTCATGCAGCTTGCTTAATTAAAAATGTTTTGGCGCGCTTTTCTAAACTATGTTCATTCAAAGAAACTTTTATCGTTTGGTTGGTTGTGTAAACCTTAAAACTATTTGGGACCGTGTGTGAGCTGTTTTACCTTTAAAATGTTGAATGGATGTATGTTTTAACAAAACGACTCTTTTTGAGCCGTTTTCTATGATACTGAGATTGAACCATGATAGTAACACCCAATGACCCTTCCGCTGCTATGACCCGAAATTGGGGGTGTTACAATAACGAACCATTGGAAATATGTAAATGAAAATTTAAATAAAAACTTTGGTAAACCTAATTAAATTTTATAAATATTGAAAAATCTAATAAAATGTTGGGGAAAATCTAAAATTAGATTTTATAAATTTTCTTTGGAGATCTTGACTTAATCTTTATAAACCAGTAATAAGTTTGTAAGGTTTCATAAACTTCGCACCTAGATAAATGATTAATATTATTATTAATAGACTAGTTAAGATCATGTAACGATAGCCCAAAACTTGAATAGGCCCATTTAGCGCCTTGTGAACCCACTTAGCAAATCTTGAATTATTAATGGACTAAAATACGTTTAGGCCCATTAGGAAACCCATTAGCTCTTTTGGCACCTTTAAATTGTTTTTATACTTGAATAAAGTTTTTTTACCAGAAATAATTTATAAAAACTTTTAAACTAGAAATGTTAGTTATAAGACTTATGGATTAAAACTATGACATTCGAAACTTGTCTTGATAAAACAGTAATTACAAGAACTAATATTGTAAATACTTGAAAGTCTAGGAGTTATTAAGTGCCATTCGTGACTTATTATACCTCAAAGGCCACTTTTGTAAATTCTTGGAAGTTAAATTGTCATTTTATGACTCTAAGGACTAATGGTGTAATCAGCCGAAACATATAGGAGCCCTAGGGAATTACTCTCGCTATTAAATGGAAGTTATAAAACCTAGTTTTAACTAGAGGGACTATTTTCACCATATCCCGAAAATACTAGAAACCCTAAGGACTGAAACTGTTAAGAACCAGAAAGTGTACATTTGGTAAAATATAGAGGGACTTGTTTTGCCAATAACCGAAACTTAAACAAACCCTAGAACCCTTATTTCATTTAATGTATTAAAACTTGACCGAATCCTAAACTAAATGGACTAGAACCGTCATTTCTGAAACTGTAAACAAAGGGTTATTACTTAACTTGCGAAAACTTTGGGGACATTAAATTAAAAGTAATAAAGTATTATTACTTTTATAAACTGTTCATATAAATTTTATATGAAACTTAATGTACGTAGATTATAAAAATAGAATACAACAATTATAAGTAAAATACTTTTACTTAAACAATATTATTAATAACAAATTTAAATGGAAGTTATTAATACTTGTACAACGATGTATTTAACTAAAATACAATAACGTAAATGAACTGCCTAAGAACGAGTGGACATCGTAATGAAAACCAAATAAATCCTAAAAATCTTATAGTAAGATTTTCACATCTTACACAATTGATTATGTATCAGCTTAAGCTCATATGCTGATTATTTTCTTATCATTAATTGATAACTATTATAATATAGCCTTATATTATAAGTCCCCGATTATACCGTTTTGGTTTTATAAACCATTGTACTCAATGATTCTAGAACGAAATTATCGCCACCTACGTATAATTTCACGAAGTGTTAAATCTCTACTTGAGCATACTATCTTTACATAGTAAATTGATAATTATGAACCAGTTAGTCTATTATGACTACTTGGACCACTGACTAGCCACATAATAAAAATGAATTTACAACAACAGTACATATTGGAATATTTAAAAACAGACTAGGGAGCATTAGCTCGTGTACTACATTTTATTAAATGTTTGAACTTGCTGTTATGTGTATATATATATACACCTTATTAGAAGGATTTATATGATACAATGCCCATGCTTATGATTGTAATATATCATTATATTATATTATATATGAAATCCTTGTTTGATGCGTAATCTTGCGCACGTTATCGCGCGTCAACATTTATTTTCTCTCGCTTAAAATTTTGTACGTATATCTACGGAACACGACTTATTAACGACTCATATACGTTTGCTCTTAATAATATCATGTGGTATTATTTAGATAAGTTTGCATCTTTAAATGATGCTGTGGAACCCAAAATCAAGGTACTTATGATCCTATATTTTACATATGGGACCTGAGTCTCTTGATCCTAAGTTAATTATGATTTCGTCTCAAGACGGTATGGGACGTTTAAAGGTGAAACCATAAGTCACCGGACCACAAGCTTATTTATAATTTCGTATTAAGATGTTATGGGACGTCTGAAGACGAGGGATTATAAGTAAACGGGCTGTAAAGTATCTTAATAATATCTATATTTTAGACGTTATATTTATCCTAAATAATAAGCCTTGCCGGGAATATTTAGGTAAGGTGGGCTATGAAATCATTATTGAAACGAGTAAGGACGCTTGTTCGTTTGAATAAAGAAATCATAGGTCACCGAATGGAGTCCTAAATTTCACCATACATGGATGAGGACGCTTTTCGATGTAAATAGAAATTTATAATCACAAGGGCTTAAATATATTCGACATGACTCATTATTGATATTATTTTATGTATCCGGCTATGTAACATATCCCTTTTTGACTCGCGATTTCCTCCAGTAGTATCTTATCATTAACATAACTCATAAATGATGTTATTACATCACCATCTAGAAACCTAAGGAAGATTAGTATGCATCTCTTTTTGATCATAACATTTTACTCTCGATTTTTGGCTTATCCTTAACCCATATATCACTTCCGCTGCAGTTGACCCCGTTGGGGGTGTAAATTTTCCGCTGCATTCGACCCCTTGAGGGTGTCCACTTCCGTTGCATTTGACTACTTTGGGAGTGTCCATTTCCGCTGCATTTGAACCTTTTGAGGGTGTCTACTTTCCGCTGCATCTGACCCCTTTCTGAGAGTGTTCTTTCCGCTGCATTCAACTCTTTTGGGGGAGTCTTTTCCGCTGCATTTTGAACCCTTTTCGAGAGTGCCCACTTCCGTTTCATTTGACCCCTTTGGGGGTGTCACAAAAGATTAAAGCTGGTTCATCTGCCATGAGGAAATGAAACCTCGATCATTCGAGGAGACGATAATTCAGACTTTATCGACACTAGACTTAGTGTCAACTCTTGTATCGAAGCCCAGAAATACTTGGTAAGAGGATGCCCTATCTTCTTAACCCACATTTCTTAAGTCGACGAGGAAGACAAACCCAAGCATGAAAGACATGCCCAACTCACAATGGGTGTATTTTGTAGGGTTATGTTTGCCATCTTCCAGAAAGTAATAATGGATGTCCAATACTCTTTGAGCGATCTTCTTCCTCTTCGGATCCAATTAGTTCGACAATACCATTGTCTAACAAGCCTTGAAATGAATGACTTCCTCCTTTTAGAAGTCGAAATTTGTGCAAATTTTGGAACCACCAACAGTTGATGCATGACCCTTTTCAGCATCTCCCAGAGAAGCACACTTCTTTATCCTGGGTATCTTCTTTGATTTCCATCATTCGAAGTACTTCTTTTCTATGCAACTTATGCCCTAGCTCAGCCACAAATGAAGCAGATTCTTTGCAACTTCCTACCCAAGCAACTTCCACAATAATCTTGGCCATTTCGCTGAGTGAAGCTTTGGTGTCAAACTAATGTTTGCTTTCCACGGGCTAGAAATATATCGGAAAGCCCTTCGCGTGAAAATTATTGACGCAAGGGCGGTACCAGCCAAAACTATATTTGTAACTTGACATCGCATAAGCCTAGTAAAGCTTAATAGACTTAAAACCTCTTGAAGAACTATTAGAAACATTAATGAACTGTTATCTATGCTCATCAAGACACATTAGGGCCCCGAAGGCGCATCTAAGTAAAACCAAGACTTAAGACAAGTTTGTCCTAGTCAACCCAACCTTGTAAATTTAAAACTTGAGCTCACAAGATTACACGCTCAAGAAAAAGTGCCCTCACTTGTTCCCTGAACAAGTAACTTCATCTTTAGCTTCGAGAACGAAACTAAAATAACGGGTAGGTAGTGTAAAACCCCTAAAATTTGGGTTTCTACACACGTCACCGGCTTCATTAATGTTATCATTCATCGTACCATATTGTAATGAACTACCTTTACAATGTATCATCACAAGACTTATTTTGTTTTGACGAATGATTTCTTAAACTCCAAATGACTCGTAAATTGTGCATGATAGCTGGAGTACAGCCCGAAAGTTTATCATGATATACAAAAGATCTAGTACATCTACTCAAATCCTGCCCAGCAGGTCTGCTAAATAGGGCTGGTACTGGTAGGGCTGGTAAGGCTGCAGATGCCGAAAGGGTACTCTACAATGTCTGTATAAGCCAATCAGGACTCCTTAAGCAAACTGAGTACAATCAGAAACTGGGACCGCAGCCTGCCAACGACTCCTCGAAGGTAGGCGGTCTCTGCTGTCACTTCATCGTGACGAACAACTACAAGATCAAAGAAGGTGGGCAAGGACTGCCCTTGTGCAGTAAGAGAAGTGTGGGTCTTATGCTGAAGACCCCCTCCAAGGTGTGAATATGCCGATGGAGGAAGTAGTTGTCCTCCAACAACCACTGAAAGACCTCGTCGGTCGTGCCCAAAAACCTCGTGCTATATGAGCATCTGCCCATATGGTCTAAGAGAGAGAGAGAGAGAGAGAGTCTATGCGCTCATGCATGACAGTGTACCCCACCTGGCCTGCTATCAACAGGCTGTGGATGTCCGTCATGTCCTGCTCCTGGCTCATGGCCAGAGCAGCAATCCGAACTTGAACAGGATCAGCATGTCCAGTTCCGGAACCCTCTCCGACCTTAAATCTTGACTTGTAGGTTTCCGAACGAACATCAATTGTCGTGAGCATAACCAACTAAGTGTAGTTAACCCAGCATCGACTTTTCCTAGTTGACAACTTCCTAGATTGTCCTCCCTAAATTGTCATTAATTATTCCACGAACTTCTACCGCTTTGTCAGATTGACGGCCAAACTTACGGATAATTTTGTCCATCCGTAATTGATAGCATCATCCAAATGCTGCTCAATTGGATATATGGAACGATCCGGATAAAGATCTCTTTGCATTGCTTGCTGTTCACCCGTAATGGTAGCAGCACCCAAATACTGCTCAATCGGACGTATAGAGCGATCCCGAATAACTATCTCATTACATTGTTGGCACCATTCGTATCTGAGCATGTCTAAGACGAACCTTTAGATCTATGAAATCTATACCCTAACAGATGACAAAGTTTTTAATAGCTTCGAGGATGAAGCTAAAATAACGGGGTGGTGCTGTAAAATCTATGATTTTACCATGATAAAATGTAATAAAAGTCTACCCAATGATTCTAGACCATTTCTCAACCTAGTAATATTAATCGAGTTTCAAGGACGAAACTCAAGATGGCATGTGGATGGTGTAAAACCCGAGATTTTTCGTTCATTAAATAATAATGAAGTATGTTTCAAAACCCTTTTTGAACAATACAAAAGTTATTTGAATTGAAAACAAGACAAAAGTCGTACAGCCCGCGTACCGACAATTTAATAATTTAATTACATAAATTATTGTCGAGAGATACTTGCTAAACGATTTGATTAATTTGTTTAATATTTCATTTATCTATGGAGAGGTTAAAAGAGAAGTATCTTCATTAAAATGATACTTATGTTATAAAAACGCTAAATGATTAATTATCGTCATATAGATAAACGAACACTTTTTCGTGTTTATAAGTCATATAAATACTCCATTTTATTGGAAAATGATTTTAAGATCAATGAAGCGATTTTCGTGAGATGAATCTACTTTTATAGAACTCAAACGAATCCTGGATCGTGTATTAGCGAAAGTATAATATAAGTTACACTTTAGTCCCTACACTACTAGGAACCTTGCACTTTGTATTTAAATAATACATATAAAAGGGAGAATTAGGGTTTCACCCTCATTTCACAATAACCCTAACCCTAAACTTAAACACATCTCCCTCTAAAGTGGCAGCCGCCACTTTTCCGGCAAGTATTCCGGCCACCGGAAAATTTCTCCGCCGCCACCCTTATTTCAATAGATCGAGTGGATCTATGTTATGCACCATGTACATCCACCATAAATAGACCCGTACCACTCTTGCTTGGTTGTTGCCGCCGTATAACCACCAATAGCCACCATATTCGTGGCTCCTAGCCACCAGTCGTGAACTCACAGCCACCCCACCTTGCTGCCGTCACTCTCTCCACCACCATGTGAACACCTCGCTGCCATCCTCCCTTTTTGGACAAGGTTACCACGTAGCCAGCCACCACCGCAGCCCTGCTGCCATATTTGTAGCCACCACAGCCATGGTGACACCACACTGCTGCCACCTCCAAAGTCGCAGCCCCCTTGCTGCCATGATCACCACAACCGCCACCCACTACTAGTGGCCAACCGCCACCAGCCGTCATCATCACCATCAAGATCTCCAGCCGCCAACCACCACTGCTGTGCACCACTTTCGTGGCTAACAGCCACCATCCTACCTCTCCATCACCATGCAGCCACCTGCTGCCATCATTACTCCAACCCCCGTCACCACTCCAGCCATCCCGCCACCCCGCCACCATCTTCCACATCACCACAATTATAGTGGTGGTCTCAGCCACGAACCACCACAGATCCATCACAGGCGTGACCTTCATCCACCACAACCCCCATCTTTATAGATCTACTGATTTCTGGATAGGGGGCGTTTGGATATGCTGTTTAACAACATCATAAGGGGGCGTTTGGTTTTGGAAAGAAAGGTGCTTAAGGGTGCGTTGAGTCAACATAGATCCATACGGATCTGTTTGGATCTACCACTGGGAGCTGCATGCATGGCGTTTGGGACTGGGGATTCGCAACAGTAGCATCAGGAGTGTTTGGATCTGCTGATAACGAGGCGTCTGGGACTGCAGACTGCTGTTAGGGAGCGTTTAGGACTGCAGACTGCTGATAGGGGGTGTTTAGGACTGCTGATGACGTCGGATGCAAGTTAGATTACGAGATTGTAATGATAGTGGTATACCTATGTTGTAATATAAGCTTGCATGTAGTATATTCCCACCTTTAGATGTGATAACTTCCCACCGATAGTGTATTATTACCACCGTTGGTATATATTACCAACTTACCATCTATAACTTGCCACCGTTAGTGTTAAACTACAAACATACCACTGCCAGTTGTTGTATTAACAAAGTTACCACTGTTAGCTTCACAGTTCCCACTGTTAGCTATACAGTTACCACTGACAGCCTAATCTAGCCACAGTTTCTATATTGTACCCACTGTTTTTACATGAATGACTATTTTAATAGCTTCAGATTAAAAATATTATATTTTTACTACGGAAACACGTTTTAAACCAGGATTAATTAATAATAAATTTCTTATTTAATTATTTTTGGAATCTAAAAAATTATTTAATAAACTTAATAATTTATTTACAAAGACTACAATATCTTACAAGTTTTTAAACATCGGGGGGGGGGGGGGGTACGTGGAAACAGTGAATGGACAACATGCACACTTAACCATCATCATAACAATATTAATTAAATCTACTGTGATAACAAGAATAAACTGTTAAAATTCATATTGTTTTTGCTCTGATACCAAATGTTGTTCCTAATTCAATCCATAACACAAGATTCTTAGAGAGAGAAAGAGAAGAAAAGTAGAAAGAGAAAGTAGAGAGAGAAGTGGAAGGTTTACACTAAAACTATGTGTTTAATGAAATGAACCAACACACTCTTTCACATGTGAAAGAGGGTTATATACCCTTAGCCTTTTTGGGCCGTGGGCTTTGTTTCCTTGGGCCGGGCTTGGCTTTGTTTTGGGCTTACGCCCCTAACTTATACAATATTAGCTTAAAGTCCAAGCCCGGTTTTCCCGACTAACCTATTACAATACATGACCAATAACGACTAAGATGACCTATTACATTCTTGTTCGACTATATAAAATATAAGGCTAACAATCTCCCCCAATGTATCGGTCATCTTAAAAAGCTTAACAAGCATAAGATGATTGAGAGAATACATTCTTGTAGAGGAGATCTTCCTGCTTTGGTCTTGTATCTTGGTCTTGATCTTGTTTGTAACAGCTTTGTTCCTTCATGCTTTCGTGATCTTTATCTTGAGCCTTTGTCATTTGACTTTGAGTGCTTGAGATCTTCATCTGTGCTCCTTGTGACTAAGATGACCTGTTACATTCTTACATTCTTAGGTATCTTGATTATCGCCATCTTGTGCTCTTGTGACTTCTGAATCGACATCGGTTACACAGCTACGCCACCTTCTTGATATGCAGCAACACATATAGACACGGATAAAATGGCTTTGAACATTTCATCCTAACTCGGTAGCGTTTTACCTCCGGTCGGTGAAGACCGTTAAACGGTATTAAAATACCGTACCTGTGATCAGGTAGATTCGATTAAGAACCTCCTTGACAGGGTTTCCCGGCGGTAGTAGCCAGTTCTCTTTACTCGACCGTCTCAAAGCAGACTGCGAACGTAAAGAGTGAATCATAAGGATAAATTATCCGTCTGATTAGAGTCGTCAATTCAGATTTCCTGGAACAAGTTTGATTCTAAAAGAATCGCACCATTGTTGCTTTCCAGTTTGTCACAAGCTTGATTCATAGAGAATCTTGCGAGTTACCTACCGCAGTGCTGTTTGATGTTGACACTGGAAGGATTTCCATTCGTCACTGTGAACACTAATGAGTGTCACTCTGAATGTTCTGGCAAGATCACATGGATTTTGCGAAGAAACCTGGAATCAAGTTTGAATCAATTAAGAATCGAAACTTAGTTGCTTTCCAGTTCTCACAAGTTTGATTCGTGTAGAATCGTACAAGTTACCTACCATGAGCTTGTTTAATGCTGGCTCAAGCAGGATTTCCATCTTCATTGTGAATCGTATCACTCAGATGTTCTGGCAATATCACAAAGATAATGCGTAGGACTCGATTGTGTCCTAATGAGATGATAAATTGATCTCGTTTGGCTCTAGACTCAATAAGTGCATTTTGGTAATCGGAGGCTGGAGCAGACTGCCACCTTTTCAATATTAACTGACTCGGAGTGAGAAAGTCAATAGATACGTGTTGATCTCCGTGACAATGAGACAAGTTTCTTTTGAGAGAAACTCGAATGGCTGGGAAGGGTTGTGCATTGCATCACTGGGTCCATGATGACTTGTCTTCAATAGATGTATTGACCCGGTTTCTGCCTAAGTTGCATAGAATATTCAACTCCTTCAATGCTTACCAATACGTCATCATTAGCACCTTGTTGTGATTGTTCCAGTGCTAACTTAAGTACTTGGTCCGCATTCAGCTTCATTCCACTCCATCTTTCCTAAGGACAACTATTTCTAGCTATGGAATGTCCTTGGGTAGATCCCTCCGGTTCTGGTTGGATCATAGGACTTAGTTTCCTATCCTAAACCACCTTTTGACTCCATCGTTCCGTCGTGGATAGTAGGTTGTTTTGGGTAAAGATCGTAACCATAAAACCATTGAAAACCATTCAAAGTGCTTGATAAAAATCAAAACTTTTAACACTTTGAAAGTTTTATCTTTTCGAAAAGCTCCCCCTACACACATGCATCGATATACGAAATAGTTTGGCATGTGAAGGAAAGAGTTGCACTTGAGTCTTTAAGATCACATGTTGCGATATATTACATTTTAATCACATTTTCTCCCCCTATCTCTAATATAAAAATATAATATTAGAGATATCAATTGATAAAAATATGACATTTTCCGAAAAATTGACGGGAGAGAAACATGTGTGCACGCATGAATCATGGAACATTTTCAGTCGGGTCGCTCCCCCTCAACAATATATGTGTGTCTTGAGACAAAATTTGACAAAATTTTAGAAAAACGACACCACAAAATATGTTGAGGTACGGAGTTGAGATGCCTTTTCCGATATAATATATTATATTTGACAATTTCATATCATTTTCGGAATGTGTTGGATATATAAAATATGACAATTTTAGAGATGTACCCAACAACATTAAAAGGCTTGATTTTAAAACGCTCCCCCTCAAAAATTTATCAAAATAACATATGACGATTTTGAGATATAAAAACCACTTATGAGGAAGGGAGTGTTGAACACATAATTTTGAAAGATTTAGAAAAACCTTTTGAGAAATTCTTGAAAAATTGTGTTCAACGGTTTTAAAATAATCAGGATAGAAGACTTCTCTTCTATTGATTAGGGAAAGCGCACTGAAACGTACACTCCCCTTTCGGGTCCGTTTTTCATGAGCTCAAAACTTTGATTGTTTTGTGACAAGCTCATGACCGAGAAAAATTAATTTCCCGTTGTGAAGGATAAGTTATCATCCGTGATAAGCTTTCCTTAAGTGGAGGTACGAGTTCTAAGCTGACATTTACTTAGAAGTCGTTTTTCATGAACTTAAAAACTTTGAATGTTTTTATCGGAAGCTCATGACCGAGAAATATTAATTTCTCGTTGAGAAGGATAAGTTATCATTCGTGATAAACTTTCCTTATTTGAGGTCCGAGTCCTAAGCTGTGATGCGCTCAGAAGTCATTGTGAGAGAATATCAAGCAGCTTCATTTGCCAAAACCTCCAAGTCTTCTGGAGTCATATACTTCATACCAAGACGGCCAACGAGGTACGCAAACCTATCTTTCGATAGAGCTTTTGTAAACAAGTCTGCCAGCTGGTACTCAGTTCTGACAAAGTATAATTCCACGATGCCGCGTTCCACTTGTTCCTTGATGAAGTGATATCTGACATCGATGTGCTTGGTGCGGGAGTGTTGAACCGGATTGCAAGATATGGCTATGGCCGACTTTGAGTCACAATACATAGGTATTTTATCAAAGTGGAAGCCATAATCCGTGAGTTGAGTTCTCATCCAGAGGACTTGAGCACAACACGCGGATAGAGCCACATATTCTGCTTCAGCTGATGAGAGCGAAGTGCAATCCTGCTTCTTTGACGACCAACTGACAAGCTTGTCTTCCCCTAGAAATTGTATGCTACCAGAAGTGCTTTTACGACTATCAAGACAACCTGCGTGATCAGAATCTGAAAAAGCCGTTAGATGAAAACCGGTTTCCCTCGGATACCAGAGTCCCATGTGAATGGTATTCTTAAGGTACCGAAAGATCCGTTTAACCTCTTTGAGGTGCTTTTGAGTAGGTCTGGCTCGATATCGTGCACAATAGCATGTGGCATGATGAATATCAGGCCTGCTGGCTGTAAGGTACATAAGTGACCCGATCATACTGCGATATCGCGTTTGATCTACGGGATATGAGTACAAGTCAGCGTCTAGGGATGTGGTCGACAATGGTGTACCAACGCGAGCACATGAGGTCATACCATGCTTTTTAAGTATCTCTTGAGCATACTTAGCTTGGTTAATGAAGATACCACGTGGGGATTGATGAATCTGGAGGCCTAAAAAGAATTTTAGCTCCCCCATCATTGACATTTCAAATCTGCTGTGCATTAATTTTTCAAAACGTTTTGAAAGTTTTGGGTTCGTAGAACCAAAGATAATGTCATCAACATAAACTTGCACCAGCATTATGTCATCCCCATATTTATTAGTAAAGAGAGTAGGATCAATAGAACCTTTGGAGAATCCTTTGGACACCAAGAAGTTTGAAAGTTCTTCGTACCATGCCCATGAATAGTCATTGGTGCAGTCGGTACAGAGACATAGTTATTTATATTTCATTTCAATAGCTTGTTTAAGTCCATATACAGCCTTCTTGAGACGATAGACTTTGTCAGGATGATGAGGATCGACGAATCCTTCTGGCTGATTCACATACACTTCTTCCTTCAAATGACCGTTGAGAAAAGCTGTTTTGACGTCCATCTGAAAAACCGTGAAGCCCTTATGTGCAACATAAGCAAGGAATATCCTGACTGCTTCCAAACGAGCGACTGGAGCGAATGATTCATCGTAGTCTATGCCTTCTTGTTGACGGTATCCCTTAACCACAAGACGAGATTTGTTTTTGATGATGGTTTGTTCTTCATCCAGTTTGTTTTTCCAGATCCATTTGAAATCTAAAATTGACATTCCATAGGGTCGGTCAACAAGTTCCCAAACATTTAGACGTTCAAACTGATGAATTTCGTCTTGCATTGATTCAATCCACGCATGATCAGTCATGGCTTGTTTGATGTTTGTAGGTACAGTTGAACTCACGGTGAGTGCATACATACACACATCGCCATCGGTTTCGAGTTGTCTGCGTGTTCGAACCGGTTGTGAAGGATTTCCAATGACTTGCACCAATGGATGATCACGTGTCCAATGGTGAGTGGATGGATATGGTTGGTAGAATGTATGCATGTTGGACGGATCAACATGTTGACTAGAAGACTCTCCGACTTCGAGTACCGGTGTACCGAACGGATTGATAAATTCTTCATCGTCAGGTTGTGCATCGACTGCTTGATTGTTGTTTCCTCCTTCAGCATTGACGGTTGGTGATGTTGGTTGTATGACAGTTTCTTGAGTTTGTTGAGTATCCACTGGAATTGTCTCTTGAGCAACGGTTGCTGAAGTAGAGGCAGTTGTGTCTTGTTGATTTTGTTCAGGTGCATCAGCAGTATTGACAGCGGAAGGCTTTGACACAACTTGATTGTTTCCATAGTAATATTCATCAAACATAGGATCATATAAGTCAACCAACTCATTCATATGTGTCGTATCCGTCGAGTCTGCTGTAGGAGTACTTTGTTGACATTCTTGCACGGGACGTACACTGTTTTGTGTAGGTGCCATTGCTGGACATTGAGGTGCGGGACTTGAGCTGTTGTGATCAAGTACCATTTGTGGCAATTCGTCAAAGTTCACATGAATTGTTTCGACAATGATCTTTGTTCTCTTGTTATAGACCCGATATCCTTTCGACAATGTAGCATACCCCACAAAAATACATGCATCACCTTTTTCTTTCATCTTGTCGAGATTCTCACCGTCTTTAAGGATGTAGCATAAAGATCCAAATACGTGAAAGAATTTTACAGTAGGTTTCCTGCCATTGATGATGTGGTAAGGTGTCTTTTCATGTCTAGGGATAACGAGAGAACGATTCTGAGTATAACAGGCAGTTGCAATTGCTTCAGCCCAGAAGAATAGCGGTAATTTTGAAGCAGAAAGCATTGTTCGAGCAGCCTCAACCAAAGTACGGTTCCGTCTTTCGACAACGCCGTTTTGTTCAGGAGTTCGAGCAATAGACGTTTGATGTTCGATGCCTTCTTCTTGAAAGTAAGATTGCAAGTTCTTGTTCAAAAATTCAGTACCCCTATCCGTTCTTACGGTTAAGACTTGAGCTTGAAGATTGCGTTGTATCATCTTGAGAAAGTTTTTGAGAACCTCTGGTGTTTCATCTTTGGACCTTAAGAAGAAAGTCCATGTGTATCTAGAGTAATCATCAACAATCACTAGAATATACTTTTTCCCGTTAATACTCTCTACACGCATGGGACCACATAAATCCATGTGTAGAAGTTCCAATCGTTCTTTTGAGCTAGGGGTAGTCTTTGTTTTGAAAGACTTCCGTTTTGCTTTCCCCAACTCACAAGAAGAACAAAGATGGTCTTTGACGAATTTCAACTTAGGAAGACCGGTCACAATATCATTCTTAGAAAGCAAGTTGATGGTGTCAAAATTGAGATGTGACAATCGTTGATGCCATAACCATGCTTGAGATGATGATGCTTTAGCCATTAAGCAAATTGGATTTGTTGAAGATGTGTCTTGAAGAGTTACTGTGTAGAGATCAGAACCACGAGAACCTGTAAGAAGGTCATTCCCATCGTAGTCTCTAACATAGCAAGTAGATTTCCGAAAAGCCACTTCCAAATCCGCATCACAAAATTGACCAACCGAGAATAAATTGTGATTCAGTCCCTCGACGAATAAACCCGTTTTATAGTGATATTCCCTTGAACCAAGTCTCCATATCCGAGTATCGGTGCAAATTGATCATTTCCAAACCGTACCGTACCCAGAAACTTCTCCACGAAGTTAATGAGAAGCTTGAGATTGCCCGTCATGTGCTTTGTGCACCCGGAGTCCATTATGAATAGGATGAGTTCGACGAGCTGCAGAAGAATTAGAAGACAATGTAGCATTTGACAAATGGGAGCCCTTGATAGAAACGGGTTCCAAAATAGTAGTGGACCTAGATTCTAAAGGCAAGCTAACATTCATAGACCCAATTAGAATGGGGATTGTCTTAGGTACCCATTTGTATCCGGGTGGTGTAAATCTTGAATACCCCCGTGTACATGTCCTAATCATGTTCTCATAAAGCTTCTTTAACTTGCTTTGTTTACGTAGAGTAGTGGATTCTAACGCACTTAGTTTCTTAAGTGGTTGCTCAGTGGATTGGTTCAAAGTTCTTGTGGGTTTACTAGTACTAGTGGGCATACGAATAGGCTACCTAGTTCTAGCATTCACGCCATTATGATTAAGAGCACAAGCATCATGATTGAAAGTACGAACACATTTGCCACATTCAACACAAACAAATTCAACATGCGAGGTCTTAGCAGTTAAACTGTCATTACATGCAGTTACAGACGTTTTATTCTTAGAAAACTTAAAATTCCTACGGTGATCTTCTACTTCATTCTTCTTCCCTTGACTATTGTTAGGCATGACTCTATCTTCAATTCTAGTGCTCTTAAGCTGTGGTCCGCTAACACTAGTAGTGGGATTTACTCCTGTAGAAGAAGACACACGTTGATTAGTTTTCCTAGTATTCTGAGGTAACTGCGTTGTTCCAGTTTGAGTGGACCTAGTGTTCATCTTATACATTCCAGGTGCTATCACATTAGTGCTCTTATCATTTCCTATCTTAGGCAAAGTCTGTGGGGGTTGTCCCACAATAGATGTTTTAGGGCATTTAACCGCATTCGGTTGACGAACGGCAGATGGTTTACCCAAAACAGACTTTCCTTTCATTTTCTCAATGAGTTTCTGTAACTCACTAATGGCAATGTCCCTTTCTTTTAGCTGAGCTTTCAAATCATTTATTTCGAAATCTTTTTCATTTAGTAGACGAAACGAAGAAGCTGACATTTCTAGACACTTTTGTTGATTATGAGATTTTTCACCTTTTTGTAAAGCAAGTTCAAGAGAAATGGAGTGTTTCTCAAGTTGAGAAAAGCTTTTCGAAAGTTTGTTGTATGACTGAATTTGTTTTGAAAGCTCTACTTCAAGATTGCGACATTTCGCGTCCGATTCTGACACTAGACATGCTACATGACAATATTGATCAAGATCGGTATACACACCAAGTATAGCATTCATATGGTCAGCATAAAAATATTCCTTAGAAAGTCGATCAATTTCGTTAGAAAGTTGGTGTTCTTGTGTCTTTAATTTAATTTGAAGAAAATCAACTTCATCTTCAAGAGATTTGACATAGCTTAAATCAGTTAACATTTCCTCAGTGAGAGCATTATAAAACATTTCCACATTTTTTGAAAGATCATCAATGGTTGGAACAATGCATTGTTGGATGACGACTTCTACTTGTGGGTTAGGTTTAATATTCCAAATGGTATCCCTAGAAACTTTTTCATAGTCGACGACACCTTTGTACAAATTTAAAACCCCTTGTTTTATAAACTCAAATTGCTGAACACTTTTGCTTTTCTCATCCCATTTACGTTTTTCATCCATAACACAATTCGATCCATATCGTTTTTCAAATGATAAAATTCGCTTTTCTAACAAAATTGATTGCTTTTTGAAACTCCTTTTTAAAGAAACTTTCTTTTGTGGTTCATCACTTGGTGGTGGAACACTATTATACATCTTTTGTTCTTTTGAAAGTTCTTTTTGAGGGACAAACTTAATATGATTGTTAGAATCAGAAAGGTTTATTAAATCACTTAAGTTTGATCGACTTTCTTCTTGTTGACGAATGATTTCGTCGCAGTCAGGGGAAAGCATAAGAGCAAGATTATCAACATAACAACCGATATCATAAAGAGCAGGCTTGGTACTTTGAGCTTTCTTGAGATATTCAGGCTTGACAAAACTCGTTTTCATATTTCTATTGAGCATATTCATAGTTTGAATAGACTGACCCGTTTTGTAAACAATGTTGTTTAACGTGTCGACTCTCTTTTCCAAAGCAAGAATTTTTTCAATATCCTTTTCTTCACGAGTTTTATAAAGCTCAGTTTGTTCTTTGTTAACCGACTCTAATTCAGTAATTTGGAGTTTATGTAGCAGCAGTTGTTCTTCAAGTTCCGATATCTTCTGTTTTGACATATGAATTTCGTGTGTTACTTCAGAACAATATTGTTCGTTGAGCACCTTACGTTCATATACCAAACCATTAGCTATTGCAACCCGTCGATCAGCTTCTTTTACATAATCACACTCTTTAAGCCTGTCTATCTCCTCGGCTAAGGATGTGTTTGCTTGCTTCAAACGTTTATTAGCATCTTTGTTTTCATCAATTTCACGTTTTAAAGAATCAATAATAGACGCAAGCAAATCACGGTCCTCATCCGAGTCAGTATCTTGAACAGCTTTTCCGTCATCATTACACATATGCTGTGAATCCGTAGAGATATTGCTATCCTCCGTGTCCATTACATATGTGTCATTGATGCTTTCGGGTTGCTCAGGATGCCGTCGTTCATTAGCAAACACATTATAGTTATCATGTGATGGTACCTTTTCAAGTGGCTCAGAATCATAGATGGGTCCAGAAGTATCATCAGTCTCTGGGATCACTTCTTGAATCTTTGCCATGTACACATAATGTGCCTCTAACTCTTGATCATCGGCTTCATCATCAGTGTCATCACGCCAGTCAACTTCATCTGCTGTGAGTGGAATTCCTGCTTCTTCTTTCTTACACAGCAGCATCTTTTCCTTGTGATACCCTGAGTCCTTAACCCGTTTTGGCTTCTTGCATTCCCTAGCCATGTGCCCAAATCCCTTACAGTTGAAGCATTGAATCCCAGTCTTCTGCACAACCGGAGTGCCTACAGTATCTCTATCCCCAACTTGATTCAGCATCCTCTGATTATCATACCTAGCATCACGATCATACCTAGGTGCATGATCAACTTCCTTATATCTAGCATTGGATGATGATCTGAGGTTGTTGTTGGTAGGTTTGTAGATCTTCTTATAAGTTGTGGTGAGTAAAGACATGAGTTCTTCAATCTTCTTGTCCCTTGAAGTTTGTTCATCATCACTGTCTCCATCTGACTCGGTGTCATACTTTGGAGGTGGAGTGGGGACAATTGCTTTTGCTTTGTGTTTAGCAGCAGCTAGAGGTTTGGTGGATGAGCTTGATGACTTCGAGGAATGATTAGGTGGTTGTTGACGAGGAACGGGTTTTGTTGAAGTAGCAGCCACAAAAGCAATAGAATTAGCAGACCGTTCTGCCTTTTCAGCCCTTAGTTCATTCACTTCATTCTGATGTTGTTTCAAGATATCATAAAGTTTGTGGTAAGATATAGTCTTGATATCCTCCCTTTGTTTGACCAAAGTCACAAACCTTTGCCATTCCGGTTTGAGTTGAAGTAGAAACTGAACATTGGCATGATGATTGGAGATGGTGCACTGATTTCTGACAAGCTCATTCATCATTTTGTAGAATCTCGAGTAATATGAGTCAATGGATTCACCATCTTCAGATGTGAATTTTCCAAACTCCCAAAGTAGATTAGTCTCGAGATCTTGAACATTGATTGACTCACCTTGCTTCAATCGATGAATTGCATTCCACATTTCCATAGCATTAGGACATGCATCAACTGTGGAATAGATATCATTATCAATTCCAGTGAGTATGAAATTTACAGCATCAGCTTCAGCTTGGAGGAGTTTCTTTTTCTCAGCAGAACATGTGTCAAAATCCTCCATAGCTCGTATAGTTGATGAAGTACCATCCTCTGCCTGTGTTGTAATTGGTTTGAATTCAAAAACTGGAGGTGGGTTCTCAAGGCAGTGACGAAGAGCAGTTCGGTTTTCTTTTCCATCGAGAAATCTAAGAAAACGAGATCTCCATTGAACGTAGCAACCGGCAGTGAGCACAGGTGGGTTACCGTTGCCACCTTGTTCCAAACGAATTTGATTAGCAGTTGCAATGTTGATGTTGTTGTTAGACATGGTGAATACTTGTGGATGAATTGCAGATCTTAGTGGATTTGTTGTGATGATGTGTGGTTAAAATTGAAATTCCGAAAATTCAAAATTTTTTTTTCTCAGTCCGACAATTAAATTCCTCAGTCTGACAAAACGGTAAGCCGAAAAATTTTGTATCGCCAAATTTTGAATTTGAGTTAGAAATAGCCAAAAACTAGTAGGGAAAAAATTTGAATTTACTTGACCTAAAAATTTTAACTCTTTTTTTTTTTTTTTTTTTTTTTTTTTTTTTTTAATCTTCGTGTAAACTACGTTCCGAAACTAGTCTAGATAGTGGCTAAGTCTAAAAATTACTCAAACAAAATACCCATCGGAATGTCCATCGGAATACTTATCGGAATGTCCAGATCGGAATGCTCAATCGGAATGCTCAATCGCAATGCTCAGATCGCAATGCTCAGATCGTAATGTCCAGATCGGAAAGCCTGTCGGAATACTCAGATCGCAAAGCCTATCGGAATGTCCAGATCGCAAAGCCTATCGAAATGTCCAGATCGCAAAGCCTATCGGAATGTCCAGATCGCAATGTGGCTGTCAAAATTCAAGCAGAGTAACGACTTAAAATACTTCCTTATACCCGTCGGAATCCAGATCGCAAAGTACGATCGGAATGTCCAGATCGGAATAAGTAATAAAAAACCCACGATCGCAATGTAGAACCAAAACCCTTTCCGATGGTGATGGTTATTGCGATGGAAGCCCAAGTACAATTTGTACTTTCCGATGGCAGTTTTTGCTAGAATTTCGGAATGAAGAAAAACAAGAAATTTCGCAACTTTTGATCCAAAAAATTTGTGTTTTAGCCAAAACCAAGATACCTAAATCACTACTACTAGTATGTAGATGATTTGTATCAAGAAAAGACCATAAAAACACAAAAAAAAGATATGGGACGTGAGATATGGATCAAAAAGGCCACGAAAATTCAAGAACAAACCACACGAATCTTCAATCACCTATCCACTATAGGCTCTGATACCAAATGTTGTTCCTAATTCAATCCATAACACAAGATTCTTAGAGAGAGAAAGAGAAGAAAAGTAGAAAGAGAAAGTAGAGAGAGAAGTGGAAGGTTTACACTAAAACTATGTGTTTAATGAAATGAACCAACACACTCTTTCACATGTGAAAGAGGGTTATATACCCTTAGCCTTTTTGGGCCGTGGGCTTTGTTTCCTTGGGCCGGGCTTGGCTTTGTTTTGGGCTTACGCCCCTAACTTATACAATATTAGCTTAAAGTCCAAGCCCGGTTTTCCCGACTAACCTATTACAATACATGACCAATAACGACTAAGATGACCTATTACATTCTTGTTCGACTATATAAAATATAAGGCTAACATAAACATACGACTAATTAAATTGCATGCATTTATTATTTATGCATATACTGAGACGTACTTAATTACTTAGGTATACGATGTACTATGTGCTTTGTGATTATGTACTTGATCATCCTCGAGCTGTATTATACAGGTGAGTTCATAGCCTCGCATTTTAAATCTTTTTAATATTTTTCTAACCCGCGAGGGGGAGACATGCTATTAAATAACTGCAACTTGTTTTGACAATATGACTATAATTTATTTATAGAATGTAAGTTGAACTATAACCTGTTTTGACAGTATGATTGATGGATATTTAGTTTATAGAACATAAATTGAACTGTAATCTGTTTAAACAATAGGATAGATATTTATTCTATAGAACGCAAATTGAATGGTACTCTTAATTACGATTGCCTATTGTAGAAACTGTTAAATTGTGGGAAATTGCCCGAATATTATAAATAGATCTATTTGGGATTTACCATCCCCATCTAGGTGAGTCATGCTCACTGTGCCTTGGCCGGGCCAACAGATGTATACCATGTTGGAACTAGGTTTGGGTGTCTTTTCGTAGGACACTACGTTCTCATCTGTTGAGAATTATGATAGGTTAAGCTTCAGTTTCGAGAAATAGAAAATATGATTATCTATTTTATAAATGCTTTGTGCATTGCTACTATCAATAAGGTTTGCGTTACTAAACTTAATCATATACTACTTAGAAAATATTGTAATGGAAATATTGGATATGCTAAACTTGATTATTTTACACTGATTAGTAAAATACTGTAATGGAAGTATTAGATATACTAAACTTGATTATTTTACACTGATTAGTAAAATACTGTAATGGAAGTATAAGATATACTAAACTTGATTATTTTACACTGATTAGTAAAATACTGTAATGGAAGTATTAGATATACTAAACTTGATTATTTTACACTACTTAGTAAAATACTGTAATGGAAATATTGGATATGCTAAACTTGATTATTTTACACTGCTTAGTAAAATACTAAAATGGAAATATAGGAAATACTAAACCTAATCTTGCACTGCTTAATAAAACTCACTGAACTTGATTTTATACTGCTTAGTACATTAAGGAATGGAATAATTGGAAACTGTAAATTTGACTTTTATATCAAATACTGAACAACACCATGTAGGACAACTTAAAAATCCTAAACTATGATTTTACAAAACTCTATGAATTTACCAACTTTATGTTGACTGTTTTAAGCATGTTTTTCCCAGGTTATTTAGCAAGATTATTTGAGCATGGACTGAGCATCATTTAGGAGCATAAACATGACGGGGGATTTATCACTTTATTGGGATATTTATAACAAATGTTATTCAACGATTTAAACGATTTTATCAAGTTAATGTTTATATCAATTTTATTTCAAAAATCATATAATTATGATTTGTGCTTTGTTAGCTATTTGCTCATCGATCCACCACTGTGATACCGGGTCTGGGGGTGTTACAAAAATTATCCAATTTCTCATGTTTATTCCGTCGCGACCATAAACCTCGTTGATATGATCGATGTTGTTTGCGAGGAATTTGCACAAGAAGTTTTAGGTTTTAGTGACGATGAAAATAGTGGCAATCCCACTATGCTTGATCCCATTCTTGATAATTCGACACCATCCTTCACTCCATTTGAAGGTGGTGGTTTTACGTTGGAAGAATTTGATGTTCCACGTACTTGTGACGAAGACCTCGACAACGATGAGGACTTCTCGATTATCAAGGATTTTCTTAACGATTTCCCATTTCCTCCACCCGAGGAGGTTATGAGTATCGAGCCTAAATCTTCAATTGAGGAACCACCAATCCTCGAGTTAAAAGATTTACTTCCTCATCTTGAATATGTATTTTTGGAGGAGGACGACAAGTTTCCAGTTATTATTGTGAAAAATCTTTCGAATGATGAAAAAACCGCACTTGTCAATGTTCTAAAGGATCACAAAGGGGCAATTGCATGGAAATTATCCGACATTAAGGGGATCGATCCCAAATTTTGCACCCACAAAATCTTAATGGAGGAGGACTACAAACCCGCAATCCAATGCCAAATGAGGGTGAACCCCAAAATTCACGACGTCATCAAAAAGGAAGTTCTAAAACTCCTTGACGCGGGAATGATTTACCCTATTTTCTATAGCCATTGGGTGAGTCCTATTCATTGTGTCCCTAAGAAGGGAGGAATGACCGTTGTGCCAAACTATGCCAATGAGTTAATTCCAACTAGACCCGTGACCGGTTGGAGGGTGTGCATCGACTATCGTAAGTTGAATGACGCCACTCGTTAAGACCATTTTCCCTTGCCCTTCATGGACAAAATGTTGGAGCGTCTTGCGGGAAACGATTTCTATTGCTTTTTAGATGGTTTTTCCGGGTACTTACAAATCCCCATCGATCCTCGTGATCAAGAAAAAACTACGTTTACGTGTCCATATGGAACGTTTGCCTATCGTAGAATGCCATTCGGACTTTGCAATGCACCGGGAACCTTTCAAAGGTGCATGATGGCTGTTTTTCATGATATGATCGAGAAGACGATGGAAGTCTTTATGGATGATTTTTCCATGTTTGGTTGTTCGTTCACTTCGTGTTTGTCGAATCTTGAGAGAATGTTAAAACGTTGTGAGGAAACCAACCTTGTGCTAAATTGGGAAAAATGTCATCTCATGGTTAAGGAAGGAATCATCTTAGGGCACAAGGTTTCGAAAGAGGGGATTGAGGTAGACAAAGCTAAGGTAGACGTAATCGCCAAGTTACCTCATCCCAAAACCGTCAAGGGAGTTAGGAGTTTCCCAGGCCACGCGGGCTTTTATCGTCGATTCATCAAGGATTTTTCAAAGATTTCTCGACCTTTACACATCTCCTCGAAAAAGATGCACCTTTGGTCTTTAACGAAGATTGTGTACGAGCCTTTGAAATCCTTAAGAGGAAACTTACCGAGGCTCCCATTCTTGTTGCTCCCAATTGGAACCTCCCCTTTGAGCTCATGTGTGATGCTAGTGACTACGCTATTGGGGCCGTTTTGGGGCAACGTCATGAAAAACATTTCTTGCCTATTCACTATGCTAGAAAGACGATGATCGAGGCTCACCTTAAATACACTACAACGGAAAAGGACTTCCTTGCCGTGGTGTATGCATTTGAGAAATTCCGACCTTACCTCGTCTTGACTCGATGCATAGTGTATACGGATCACTCGGCTATTAAGTATCTCACGGCTAAACAAGATGAAAAACCGAGATAACTTCATTGGATTCTCCTCCTACAAGAATTTGATGTCAAAATCCTTGACAAAAAAGGAGCCGAGAATCTAGCGGCCGATCATCTTTCTCGTTTAGAAGATCCTCACCAAAGTGTTTATGAGCCAAAGGAAATCACCGAAACATTTCCTCTCGAGACACTTGGTGTAGTGAATTCTAAGCTTGATTCATCTACCCCATGGTTTGCGGACATCACAAATTACCATGCGGGGAACTTCATCATTAAGGGTATGACGACTCAACAAAAACGAAAATTTTTTCGTGATGTCAAGTTCTATTTTTGGAACGACCCTTATCTATTTCAGACTTGTGAGGATCAAATCATTCGACGTTGTGTATCTGGCACCGAAGCTACTAATATCCTTAGAACTTGTCATGAGGGACCCACGGGTGGTCACCACGGTGCTAATCTCACGGCTAATGTAACACCCCATTTTGGAAATGGAATATTACGCATAATCATGGCGTGTCATCAAAGCATACAAGGATAAATGTCTAAGCATTATTCGACCATAAAAGGGAAATACCGGAATCAAACATCGGTAACCCCAAAGTAAAGCTCATCACACACAAACATAAATACTGTAAAAGGAAAGGACGAAACAATGTCCATAGCAACTGTATCAAAGTAAAGGAAATGCATAAAGTAAAGAAAGACAGTAAAGCTTCCAATCCATATGCACGTACGTTTGAGATCTACGAGCGTCCCTGAGTACCTGCCGTTTAGGGAACATGTAAAGGAAAACGGCTGAGCAAGACGCTCAGTGTACGGATGTACACTATAGCATGAAATAGGATAAACATGTAACATATAACAGCGGAAGACTAAGTTCTGAGTAAACTGGTTAAGTATCAAGAAAACTGGTTTTATAGTTTGAAAAGCCTTATGTTTATCTTGTGAAAACTGTTTTAACATATATATACCATAGCCCATATAGGTCATGAAAAGGTCACGTGCATGAATACTTGGAGGGGTGACCTCATCATGCTGATTAGAGGGGATGCCTCTAATCAATATACTGGTTTGGGTAGGAGGGATCAACTCCTTGTGAAGGGTGCAAGGCACACACCACATTCACCATGATAAACTGAATAAAACATGTAACTAGGATGCACCCATACGCCCCACCTGATATAATAATATGGCCAAAACTGAAAAGGGACGCCACGAGCAATCACTCCGCCGTGGGGAAGTCATAACATCGGTGCCTCCAATGCTATGGTTATGGTACCTCCATAACTAGGTGAAACTAGTCATGCTTGTATATGGCTATAGATTATGCTAATTAAACATAAGCAGTTCAAAACAATAAAACAAATGCTGGGGAAAACAGTTGGCTGCATACGGGGAAATCCTAATAAGGAAAGAATGTCCATACTGAAAGGACGGGAATCCGTACCTCAAGTCCAGTGAATGAACGGAAGAAAGACTCCTACTTCTGGATCACTAACGCTACATGAATACACACGTGTATAAGTATCGATTTACTGATTACGTACTGGGTTTTATGTCTCATTTTAGCTGACTTGGTATGTTTTAGGTCATGGTTCACTGTTTAAAGCCTTAAACTGTGTTTATCTTGTATTCTGATTAATCCGTTTAAGTATTACTGGTATTTCATGTATTATTATACTTACTGTGTAATAATAAGTAACTTTCCAAAAATAGCAGGTTTCCAAAAATAGAAAGTTTCCAAAAATAGAAAGTTTCCAAAAATAGAAAGTTTCCAAAAATAGAAAGTTACCAAAAATAGAAAGTTTCCAAAAATAGAAAGTTTCCAAAAATAGAAAGTTTCCAAAAATAGAAAGTTTCCAAAAATAGAAAGTTTCCTAAAATAGAATTTACTGCTTAGAATAGATTAGTTTCTAAAAATAGAAAGTTTCCAAAAATAGATCAGCTGCCTTAATTAAATAAGTTTCCATATATAGAAGGTTTCCATGATTAGATTAGCTGCCTGAAATAGATAGATTTCCATATATAGAAGGTTTCCAATAATAGATTAGTTGCCTTATTTAATTAAGTTTCTATAAATAGAAGTTTCCATATTTAGAATTAAGCTGGTTACATAAGCTAACATATAAGTCTAAGTGTTTATAAGCTTGTTTCTTAAGTCAATAAGATATAGTATATAGTTTAATTATTATTTCATGTATTTTAATTAAACTATAGGTTAAGCATTTTAATTAAAGTATAACATGTTTTAATTAAAATGAAATGAATTACTTAGGTTAAAATGTGTATTATTATTATTAATAATATAACCTAAGTCATGTCTAAATTAATTAATTATAGGCATGTTTTAAATAATTAATTAATTATAACTTATAACATAAAATACTTAGGTTATATTAATATCATGCTAAATTAATAATTAGAATAACCTAAGTCATGGTTTAATTAATATCTCATGTTATTAATTAATTTATATCCTAAGTTCATGATTCATAAAATTAACATGTAACATAGATCATGATTTAACCAACGAACCATGAATCGGGCATGAATTCGACACCGTACCCCGAGCCAAACTCGGGGCACGTGTACCTCCCTGCTGCCGTGGGTCCCACAAGCACCAACCAAGACCTAAAATGGTCTTTGTGGTGGCGGCAATAAGCAAACCAAACCCCCCTCGGGTTTGTTTTGCTAGGCGGCTAAAACAAACACCCTTATAAATCATTCTTTGATTTTAATTAATACCAAAACATGTTAGATCAATGTTTAATTATCATGTTTAAATAAGAAAACAATAACATATTCATGAACATAAACAAAGATTCAAAAGAATTAAAAAGAAGGGTTTAAAAAGGTATACCACTATGTAGCTTGGAAAAGGATGAACAAACACTGATTATAGCAATAGTTTTTAAGATCAAAATCAACCAATCACCCTCCTATGGTGATGTTAAGGTGGCGACACAAAGAGAGAACAAGGAGGAGGAGAGAAAACTCTTTTAGGGTTTTTGTGTTTATTTCTTGAAAGTGAAAAATGAAAACTAGTTTTACTCTTTACCCCCCTTTACTTGTAAAAGTCCATGGGCTAAGCCCACCTTGGTATATGTGCCGTGGGTATGGGGGCCCCACATGGGGTACCCGTACCTTTCTCGTGTCCCGATGTTTCGTGTTCGTTCGTGGTTAAACGTGCTCGTGTTTAAAGTGTTTCTGTTTATTCTATTGTGTCGTTTATCGTAAACTTAACGCTCGTAATTATATTATATGTATTTACGTAATTATTCTAGTTCGTATTTTAAATGGTGATCATGATTTAATTATGTTCAAGTGACATATTTATTAACTGTTTATCATGAGTTCGTACGTAATCGATACTTGTCATGTCATACACGTATGCACTTGCTTGATTATTAGCACATGAATGTGATCAATACTAAATGAGGTAAGTTTTAATCTAGGACGTACGATCTTAAGGGCACTATTCATGGTAAAAGCATGCGGGTTTTACAATTCTTCCCCCCTAAAAAGAATAATTCGTCCCCGAATTATAGATAAAGTAAGCTGAAAAGAAGTAACATACCCGAACTCAAAATATGAATTGAGGGTAAGAAGCCCGGATAGACTCCTCTATTTCCCAAGTGGCTTCCCGCTCGGTATGGTCCCTCCAAAGGATTTTGACGAAAGGAATCGTCTTCCTTCTCATGACTCGTTCTTGCCTGTCGAGTACTCGTTCGGGTTCTTCTATAAAAGTGAGATCTTCACGTATCTGTTCCAATGGATACTGAACCATGTGAAGGGGATGATAATTGTACCCTCTGAGTAAGGACACATGGAACACGTTATGCACGTGCGACAGCTGAGGAGGTAACGCCAATCGGTAAGATACTTCACCGATTCGTTCAACAATATGAAAAGGTCCGATGAAACGAGGACTGAGTTTTCCTTTGATCCCGAAGCGTTTAACACCACGTGCCGGCGAAACCTTGAGGAAGACGTGATCTCCCACATTAAAATGTATGTCCCTACGATGCTTATCGGCGTAACTCTTCTGACGTGACCGTGCTTCTTGCAATTTCTGTTTAGCTACCTCAATCTTCTCATTGGTCATTTCTATAATCTCTGGTCCTTCGAGTGTTCGCTCTCCCACTTGATCCCAGCAAGTTGGAGCGCGACACTTTCTGCCATACAACATCTCGAAAGGAGCACATTTGATACTTGCGTGCCAGCTGTTGTTGTATGCAAACTCGACTAAACAGATGTAATCGTCCCAATCACCTGTCCATTCCAACACACACAACCTTAACATATCTTCCAATGTCTGAATTGTTCGCTCCGACTGTCCGTCCGTTTGAGGATGAAAGGCCGTACTCAGCTTAAGTTGTGTACCCCAAGCTTTTTGCAGACCTTTCCAGAATCGCGACGTGAAACGAGGATCTCTGTCTGAGACGATGCTGGAGGGAGTGCCGTAGAGTCTCATGATCTCCCTTCTGTAAGTATCTGCGAGTTTACTTACCGGATCTTCCTTGCGTATTGGTAAGAAATGAGCTGATTTGGTGAGTCGATCAACAATGACCCAAATAGCATCGTGCTTCTTCTTGGTAGGCGGAAGACCGATAACAAAATCCATGGTGATTTTGTCCCACTTCCACTCTGGAATATCCAACGGTTGAAGGAGACCGCCTGATCGCTGATGTTCAATCTTAACCTGCTGGCAGGTAAGACATTTGGAGACATAAGTGGCTACATCCTGTTTCATACCACTCCACCAAAGGTGCTGTCTGATGTCATGGTACATTTTTGTCGACCCAGGATGTATAGAAAATGGGGAGCTGCGAGCTTCAACTAACAATGCTTCCCGGAGTTCTTGATTGTCAGGAACACAAAGTCTCGTGCCCTGCCAAACGATACCGTCTGCGTCCATTCTGAATTCCGTCTGCTTCTCTAAATTCTGAATTATCGCCCAAATCTCTCCATCATCCTTCTGCGCTTCCTTGATCCGAGTCAGTAACTCAGGTTCTACTCTAAGATTCGCCCAGTATCCATGCTGCCCACGTACCATGATTTCGATGTCTAGCCGCTCCAAGTCTCTTATGTTTTGTTCCTTGATCTCAATGCCGTTGATCATTCCGGACTTTCTGCTGAGTGCATCTGCTACTACATTAGCTTTCCCGGGATGATACTGTAGGTTAATATCATAATCCTTCAACAGTTCCAACCATCTCCTTTGTCTCATGTTCAATTCTCGCTGTGTGAAGATATACTTCAAGCTCTTGTGATCCGTGAAAATGTCGCATGATTCTCCGTATAAGTAATGCCTCCATATCTTCAATGCGAACACCACTGCAGCAAGTTCCAAGTCATGCGTAGGGTAGTTTTCTTCATAGGGCTTAAGCTGCCGTGAAGCATACGCGATCACCTTCCCATGTTGCATGAGAACACAACCCATTCCCTTCCCCGATGCATCGCTATAGATCTGAAATCCACCTGTACCAGATGGGAGAGTAAGAATAGGTGCAGATACTAACTTCTGCTTTAGGTCTTCGAAGCTCTTCTCTCGATCTTCCGTCCAGACGAATTTCTCTCCTTTTCGCATCAGTTTGGTGAGAGGTAGTGCCAAGCGGGAAAAGTTCTCCACGAATCTGCGATAATATCCAGCTAAGCCTAAGAAACTGCGGACTTCTGTCGCTGACGTTGGTCTTGGCCATTTAGTGATAGCCTCAACCTTCGCTGGGTCCATAGTGATCCCTTTTGCTGATACAATGTGACCTAAGAATGCCACCTTGTTTAACCAGAACTCACACTTGGAGAATTTCGCATACAGCTGCTTCTGACGAAGAATCTGTAGTACCGTACGAAGATGGTCTTCGTGTTCCTCCGTGGACTTTGAGAAAATCAGGATGTCATCGATGAATACAATGACAAATTTATCAAGGAATTCATGGAAGATTCTGTTCATCAGATCCATGAATACTGCTGGAGCGTTAGTCAGGCCGAATGGCATGACCACAAACTCATAATGGCCATAGCGGGTACGAAAAGCAGTCTTAGCAATGTCCTGCTCTTTAACCCTCAGCTGATGGTAGCCTGACCTTAGATCGATCTTTGAGAAGTGTTTGGCTCCTTGAAGTTGGTCAAACAGATCGTCTATACGTGGCAGTGGATATCTATTGCGGATGGTAATCTTATTAAGTTCACGGTAGTCAATGCAAAGTCGCATGCTGCCGTCCTTCTTCTTAACGAACAAGACCGGTGCGCCCCATGGAGATGCGCTTGGTCTAATGAACCCTCGTTCAAGAAGTTCCTGCAGTTGGTCCTTTAGTTCTTTTAGCTCTATGGGAGCCATACGATACGGAGCCTTAGAGATTGGCTCGGCTCCTGGAACAAGGTCGATGTTGAACTCCACTTCTCGTGCAGGTGGTATACCTGGAAGGTCATCTGGGAAGACGTCTTGAAATTCCGAAACTACCGGTTGATCCTGAATCGGTGGGGATTCAGCATCCATGTCGTGAACCGTAGCTAGATAACCTTCGCAGCCATGTGACAGTAACGCACGTGCTTGCAAGGTAGATATCACTTGTACAGACCGTCCGGGTATGAACCCGTTATGAATGTACTCTGGTGCATTAATGTCGCCGAAGATCACCCGATATGAGTGGCAGTCTATGGTAGCATGGTGCCTGGATAGCCAGTCCATGCCAAGAATCATATCGAACTCAATCATGTCTAGGGGAAGTGCATCTACTGCACGAACTTTATCGTCAAACTCTAGAGGAAGACTCTTGTATACATGAGTTATTAATACAGAGTCCCTCAGAGGCGTGGAAATGGTAAGCTTATTTTCTAATGGCAAGGGAAGTGTCCTGATGTTCTTAGCATAAGTAGTGGAAATAACTGAATGAGTGGCACCCATGTCGAAAAGAACACATGTAGCTTGGCCGTACATATACAAAATTCCAGTAATGGTACCTGTAGATTTGTTTGCCTGATCGCGCGATGTCGTGTAGACACGCCCAGTGGTAGGAGGCGGTTTAGTATCAGCATGACCCGAAGTACCCTCCATTTCACCCTTACGGCAATCTCTCATACGATGGCCAGGGAGGTCGCACTTGTAGCACGTGTCAGAATCACGACGACATGGGCCAGGTTGTCTGCGATGGCAAGTATTGCAAAGAGGATGAGTGAATCCTCCAACAGGAGTCCTTGCTTGCTGAGGGCCTGCTGATGACAAAACGTGTTAAGAATAAAGTATATGCACGAGTATAGGACGTAAGCGTCATAAGATATTCACCAGTGTTAGCTGAACGGTTAGGCTGAGAACCCCTGTGGTTCTGGTCATTCCCGTTACCGTGGTTCCTGGTAGAGATTAACATAGTGTCAGCATGAGAGTTATAACATGAAATCATAAGAAGATGCGTAAATAGTAGGACCTGATGTTGTTGGAGTGTCCCGCATTTTACGGTAATTATCATTACCGTTGCGCCTTTCCACAACAGAATGGTCGTTATTGTGACCATTTCCTTTGGCTAATGAGGCTGCTGCTGGGTAGCCGGCTGAGACCGGTCCCCAGTTTTCTGCCTGGAAGATACAGTTTAAGAGATGATTATAGAACATATAATGATAGGATGCGATCTGGTTATCTATAGAACACGAAATGTTTACCTCTTGTCGGGTATTTCAGCTTCCCCGAACTCATCTCGTTCCTGCAACATCTCTAGCTTCCTTGCTGCGTAAGCCACCTGTGCCACAGTATCCAACGGGGCACCCGATAAATTATTGGCAATCCTTGGGTTAAGGCCCCAACGAAAATGTAGTGCTTGTTCTTCAGTGGTGCCTGCGGATGCCCTCAGGACAGCTGTGTACCCGAGGAACCTCTGCATGAACTGACCACAATTCTCGTCGGGTCTCTGTCTCATGGCGTAGTATTCCCTCATGAGTCGATTCCTTCCTTCCATGGGGAAAATGATAGGTGGGGGAGGATATTCGTCGTCATGAAGAATGGCGTCTTGCCTTTCTGCCTCCATGTCTGCAAATAACTCCCAGAGTTTGTCTGTGTTTGCCATCTGACAGTATAACATAAAACATATGATCGACAGTTCAAAACATAAAATATAAATTATATATATACATGAAAAAAAAATTTATACCAAAATTTCACGAGAAAAATTTTATGCAAGAAAATTTTTGTATGAATGCATGATGCAGTTTTATGAAAACTTTTGATGCTCGAGAGTGAACGCCTCTGGTCAGTTCACTCAAAACAAAAGACATATCGAGGGGACGCCTATGGGTCGGTCCCAAATCTAAAAGTTTCGATAAAACACATGCGACTAAATAGGGCCAGTCCTGTACCAACCATTACTTAGTCAAAAACCCTGTAACAATGACATGTATATGTATGCTTAAAAATGATGATTGCATAAAAACAACTGTCAGTTCTAGGAAGACCGTAGTGACTACCCACTAATCACATGTCATATTTGAGAGCCTACAGGTCGAAACCTTGTCTCAGATACCATAATTGTAACACCCCATTTTGGAAATGGAATATTACGCATAATCATGGCGTGTCATCAAAGCATACAAGGATAAATGTCTAAGCATTATTCGACCATAAAAGGGAAATACCGGAATCAAACATCGGTAACCCCAAAGTAAAGCTCATCACACACAAACATAAATACTGTAAAAGGAAAGGACGAAACAATGTCCATAGCAACTGTATCAAAGTAAAGGAAATGCATAAAGTAAAGAAAGACAGTAAAGCTTCCAATCCATATGCACGTACGTTTGAGATCTACGAGCGTCCCTGAGTACCTGCCGTTTAGGGAACATGTAAAGGAAAACGGCTGAGCAAGACGCTCAGTGTACGGATGTACAATATAGCATGAAATAGGATAAACATGTAACATATAACAGCGGAAGACTAAGTTCTGAGTAAACTGGTTAAGTATCAAGAAAACTGGTTTTATAGTTTGAAAAGCCTTATGTTTATCTTGTGAAAACTGTTTTAACATATATATACCATAGCCCATATAGGTCATGAAAAGGTCACGTGCATGAATACTTGGAGGGGTGACCTCATCATGCTGATTAGAGGGGATGCCTCTAATCAATATACTGGTTTGGGTAGGAGGGATCAACTCCTTGTGAAGGGTGCAAGGCACACACCACATTCACCATGATAAACTGAATAAAACATGTAACTAGGATGCACCCATACGCCCCACCTGATATAATAATATGGCCAAAACTGAAAAGGGACGCCACGAGCAATCACTCCGCCGTGGGGAAGTCATAACATCGGTGCCTCCAATGCTATGGTTATGGTACCTCCATAACTAGGTGAAACTGGTCATTCTTGTATATGGCTATAGATTATGCTAATTAAACATAAGCAGTTCAAAACAATAAAACAAATGCTGGGGAAAACAGTTGGCTGCATACGGGGAAATCCTAATAAAGAAAGAATGTCCATACTGAAAGGACGGGAATCCGTACCTCAAGTCCAGTGAATGAACGGAAGAAAGACTCCTACTTCTGGATCACTAACGCTACATGAATACACACGTGTATAAGTATCGATTTACTGATTACGTACTGGGTTTTATGTCTCATTTTAGCTGACTTGGTATGTTTTAGGTCATGGTTCACTGTTTAAAGCCTTAAACTGTGTTTATCTTGTATTCTGATTAATCCGTTTAAGTATTACTGGTATTTCATGTATTATTATACTTACTGTGTAATAATAAGTAACTTTCCAAAAATAGCAGGTTTCCAAAAATAGAAAGTTTCCAAAAATAGAAAGTTTCCAAAAATAGAAAGTTTCCAAAAATAGAAAGTTACCAAAAATAGAAAGTTTCCAAAAATAGAAAGTTTCCAAAAATAGAATGTTTCCAAAAATAGAAAGTTTCCAAAAATAGAAAGTTTCCTAAAATAGAATTTACTGCTTAGAATAGATTAGTTTCTAAAAATAGAAAGTTTCCAAAAATAGATCAGCTGCCTTAATTAAATAAGTTTCCATATAGAAGGTTTCCATGATTAGATTAGCTGCCTGAAATAGATAGATTTCCATATATAGAAGGTTTCCATTAATAGATTAGTTGCCTTATTTAATTAAGTTTCTATAAATAAAAGTTTCCATATTTAGAATTAAGCTGGTTACATAAGCTAACATATAAGTCTAAGTGTTTATAAGCTTGTTTCTTAAGTCAATAAGATATAGTATATAGTTTAATTATTATTTCATGTATTTTAATTAAACTATAGGTTAAGCATTTTAATTAAAGTATAACATGTTTTAATTAAAATGAAATGAATTACTTAGGTTAAAATGTGTATTATTATTATTAATAATATAACCTAAGACATGTCTAAATTAATTAATTATAGGCATGTTTTAAATAATTAATTAATTATAACTTATAACATAAAATACTTAGGTTAAATTAATATCATGCTAAATTAATAATTAGAATAACCTAAGTCATGGTTTAATTAATATCTCATTTTATTAATTAATTTATATCCTAAGTTCATGATTCATAAAATTAACATGTAACATAGATCATGATTTAACCAACGAACCATGAATCGGGCATGAATTCGACACCGTACCCCGAGCCAAACTCGGGGCACGTGTGCCTCCCTGCTGCCGTGGGTCCCACAAGCACCAACCAAGACCTAAAATGGTCTTGGTGGTGGCGGCAATAAGCAAACCAAACCCCCCTCGGGTTTGTTTTGCTAGGCGGCTAAAACAAACACCCTTATAAATCATTCTTTGATTTTAATTAATACCAAAACATGTTAGATCAATGTTTAATTATCATGTTTAAATAAGAAAACAATAACATATTCATGAACATAAACAAAGATTCAAAAGAATTAAAAAGAAGGGTTTAAAAAGGTATACCACTATGTAGCTTGGAAAAGGATGAACAAACACTGATTATAGCAATAGTTTTTAAGATCAAAATCAACCAATCACCCTCCTATGGTGATGTTAAGGTGGCGGCACAAAGAGAGAACAAGGAGGAGGAGAGAAAACTCTTTTAGGGTTTTTATGTTTATTTCTTGAAAGTGAAAAATGAAAACTAGTTTTACTCTTTACCCCCCTTTACTTGTAAAAGTCCATGGGCTAAGCCCACCTTGGTATATGTGCCGTGGGTATGGGGGCCCCACATGGGGTACCCGTACCTTTCTCGTGTCCCGATGTTTCGTGTTCGTTCGTGGTTAAACGTGCTCGTGTTTAAAGTGTTTCTGTTTATTCTATTGTGTCGTTTATCGTAAACTTAACGCTCGTAATTATATTATATGTATTTACGTAATTATTCTAGTTCGTATTTTAAATGGTGATCATGATTTAATTATGTTCACGTGACATATTTATTAACTGTTTATCATGAGTTCGTACGTAATCGATACTTGTCATGTCATACACGTATGCACTTGCTTGATTATTAGCACATGAATGTGATCAATACTAAATGAGGTAAGTTTTAATCTAGGACGTACGATCTTAAGGGCACTATTCATGGTAAAAGCATGCGGGTTTTACAGCTAAGAAGGTCTTTGATGCCGGTTTCTTTTGGCTTACTATTTACCGAGATGCACATGCACTTGTGAAGTCATGTGACTCATGCCAACGACAAGGAAAAACCTCACAAAACAATGAAATGCCACACAATATCATCCAAGTGTGTGAGATCTTTGAAGTTTGGGGTATTGATTTTATGGGGCCGTTCCCATCATCTCGTGGTAATAAGTACATCCTTGTCATCGTTTACTACCTATCCAAGTGGGTGGAAGCTAAGGCTTTGCACACGAACGATGCTCGTGTGGTAGTCAAGTTTTTGAAAAGCTTGTTTTCTCGTTTTGTAACCCCTCGTGCGATCATAAGCGATCGTAGAACCCATTTTTGTAATGACCAATTCAAAAGGGTCCTAAGGAAATATGGGGTTACACATCGGCTTTCTACGACTTATCACCCACAAACGAGTGGGCAAGTCGAGGTTTCAAACCGAGCGTTGAAGATGATCTTAGAGAGATCGATTGGGGAAAACCGACAATCGTGGTCAGATAAGTTGGACGATGCTTTATGGGCCTTTCGGACCGCTCATAAGATTCCCATCGGGTGTACTCCTTATAAGCTTGTGTATGGGAAGAATTGTCACTTGCCAATTAAACTCGAACACAAAGCTTATTGGGCCCTTAAGCATTGTAATGATGATACTGAGACAACGGCAAAACACCAGAAAATGCAATTGAATGAATTAGATGAATTGAGAGACATTGCTTATGAAAATTCATTGATTTACAAGGAAAAAACTAAAAAGTTTCATGACTCAAAAATTGAAAACCGGGTTTTTAACATTGGAGATCAAGTGTTGCTTTTTAACTCACGTTTGAAAATCTTTTCCGGCAAGTTGAAATACCGTTGGTTCGGTCCATTCACCGTGAACCAAGTTTTTCCTTATGGGACCATCGAGCTAGCTCAAAATGATGGTCCCAATTTCAAGGTGAATGGACATAGGTTGAGCACTACTTTGGCGGGGAAGTTCCATCCTTGAACTACCTCGACCAAATCACCTTCCCTAATGATAATTAGTATTGAGGGGATCGAGTCGAGCTCATGACTCGGTAATAAAAAATGAGGTGCCTCGTGGCGGAGTCTCATGCTTATCCCATGTACATATTATCGCTTTCTAATGTAGTAACGTGAGGGAATTTGTTCCCTTCCAACCTTTGTTCTGTGGTTGTTTGTGATATGTGGTTTTTAGATGATCATGATCTTCACGATTGGAGCCGCTCGTGTTCGTTTTATGGGAGCACTTAATCGTTTGCTTTGAAGAATTTCTTAATATCCATGAGATATCCTTTGATGTTATAACCTTAGGTTTTTAGCACACTTCATAAACGGCTTTAAATTTAACGGTTACACCCTTTCCATGCTAGATTAAGCATTCGACTACGTCTCTAGTATGGGGGTTTCCAACCCTTAGACTCGGAACATTGAGGACAATGTTTAACTTTAGCATGGGGGGTTGAATAGATACTTGGCTTGCTAAACCTTCACGCTTTCCAAAGTTTATCTTTTTTTACCGTTTTTGTTGCAAAATAAGGCTAAAAATGGCCAAATTTTAATTTTTTTCTCATGTTTTATAAGTGTTTGAAGACACGAATGTAGATTTTCCGATGGCGAGAATAAGAGTAATTTTTGACTCGACTGTGCGTGTTGAGCCCTTAGCTTCGATTCCTTAACTTTATATTAGGATAAGTCTCTTAAATGAGGACGAGAAATGATAGAGTTAATTATAAGTTACTATGATAAACGTAGAGTACTCGTATTCTTTCAAAAACTCATGTTTTCTCGTTGTTTGCTTATTCTCCCTTCGCTTGTAAATATATTTTGCTTAATAAGTATTGGCTTAGCGGTTTAGTCTTGATTGTTGGTTTCTAGTCTTTTCTAGTAGCTTCTATGTAATTAAATTAGGAAGACATTAAGGTATCGACAGCGTCACGGTTTTGAAGTATTGGCAACCCGAATAATCGAAAGCTTCACCTAATAATAAGATTTCAAGTGCTCACCTAAATCAAGCAAACAATTTGAAGCTCACAAGGTCGAAAAATCTATGCGAAATTGAAAGTTAATTATGCCTTAATCTTTGAAGCTTTAAAGATCCAGAATTCGCTTTAGCGTGAGGATATACGTCTCTGGCCATAATAAAACCACCGATGAGGAGGATAATAAAAGGCAAGGCAAGACCGAAGTCATAATAAAAGCTTCATGGCGAAGTTGAATAAAAGATGGAGGTAAACCTATGATAATAAGGCCCATCCAGTAGGGGGCGTATAAAAGTCTTGGTAATAAGTCTCATGTTCAAAACCGTTATAAAACCGTGTTTATCGATCCTTCTTGTTGACTTATTTTTTTGACATCGTTGTCTATTAAGGGGGGGGGGGGGGGGGGGGGGGTTATTAATTCGATGGTCTTAATTACACGGTTATGACTCTATTTTTAGACCTAAATCTCTATCATCGCATAAGTAAAAAATGTATCCTCGTGAAACATTCAAGACAAAAATAAAATATAAGAGATACAACTTAGGAAAATGGGAGGATAAGTATGTGATTAGGGCATATGAGTAGTATTAGCATTACTAACTTATAATGAAAATGATCTCGTTACACACTTGGCATGGAATTGGGGTGAAAATTGAGGACGACGAAATTATTTCTAACGAAGCATTCATGTGTTCTTATTTTATGAACCTAACGTCCCATTTTGCGATGAAAATCATACATTATGTCAAAAACACAAGTAGTAGTAATAAGTAGTAGTATAGCTACTTTATCATTCAATAAAAATGAATTTTGGAGATTCTTAGATACTTTATTCTAGCATTGCGTGAGGGCACGACAATGGTTTAGTATGGGGGAGTGATGAGACTGCTTTTATACATAGTCTCATCATCCAAAATAGGCTTAAAATGCATTAAATATCATGAAATATTCCAAATATATGCTTGTGTTTGTTACATGTGTATTTTAGGTACGGATATTGAGAAAATGACAAAAGATCACACGAAACAAGCAAAAACAAACACAGGAAACGAAGCCGCACAATGAATCAAGCCCTAATGGTGATTTTCCAAGAAAAGTCCTTGAAAAAATGAAGATTGTACAAGAAGGGTCCTCCAATATTGAATAATTGACACTGTAAACCCTTTTTTAGTCATAATTACAAGTTTGGTCCTTAATGTTTGTCAAATTGCAAAAAGGACCCCCACTTTGAAGAATTGGAAAGAATGGTCCCTTATAAATAAAGACTTATCAATATTAGTCCTCCAAGAAGTCAATCATACAAATCAAGACCATAAACTTTGAAGAAAACGCCAAAACAGTCCTTCAAATATCATGAATTTACAAGAAATACCCTTGAAAATACTTTTGGAAACTATTTGGGGCAAAAGTGTGAAAACTGAAACTTTATTAACAAAAGGTTTTCAGTTTTGCACATTTAAAACACAAATAAAGAGAGAAAGAAAGAAGGGGGACTAAAGCTGGCTGACATACAAACTTACCTAGACTAATAGTGGACTACCATGTGTCCCACTCACTCCATCCCACAAATCACCACCCCCCATTTCTCCACATCAGCCTTCCACTAACTGGTTTTATAACTACTATTAATTAGTTATAAAACACGCGCTAAACACCCCATTCAAACATTAATCCGGATCAAACACATCACTATTCACCGTATGAACAAATTTGGGTTTTCCTTAATTACTTGTAATTAGGCCATGAAATTGTCGAGAATTATGATTAATGGTCCCTTAATCATAGCCCAACCCACAAATCACTTGCCACATCACCACACATGTCACATGTTTAGTCCCCTGCTACAAAGGTTGAGAAAGATGCCAAAATTACTAGTGAATCCAACGCCCCACATTGTGCTTTGTTCCTAAGCATCCTTTTGAGCCATTGATCACATTCCAACAGCTATACACCCCACAAACTGCCAAGAAAACATCACATGAGTCCAAGGTTTTCAACTTCATCAAGGGCATTTCAGGAACTTCAAGACTTAAGGTTTATGTTTTTTATGCTTTCTAGTTCATCATTGTAGCCTATATAAGGCATAGGACCTGCTTCATTAGTTTTTACTCTTGGTTTTTCCTATTTCACAAATCTATAAATCCTTGTTTCATTTTAATGAAAAAGTGTTGATATTGCTGATGAAATCCAAGTGCCAATCTTATTCTATGCTTGTTTATGTTTAATGTTTGTGATTTGAAGTATTAAAACCTATTTATAAACCTTGTGCAAGAAATTGCCATGTTTTCTCAAAAACTTGATATTTTGCTAAGTCTTTGGTACATCCTTGGAATTTTTGGATTACAAGTGATCAAAACACCCTGAAAAGAAGATTATCAAGGTGTTGGGAGCTTGTGGTTTGGGGATAATCAAGGAGTGGGTATAAAGGTTGCATTAATCAAGATTTTTCACTTTTCTGTTTTATATAATTGTGCTCTAACCTTGTTGAATCTTAGCAGGGTTGTATTGGAAGCCTGTGCCTTGTTTTGCTAGGCACATAAGCTCAAAAATTGGTGAGTGTGGATGTACATTCATGAGGTTTGAGCCATTTTACCCAAAATCTAATAAAATACTTGATTTTTGGTGATTTTGTGTTCTGTTGTTATACTTGTTGTTCTTGTGGCTTAAAATTGCTTGATACTGCATAATATTGTTGTTATTGTGTTAGATTCGGCTTGGGTAACACTGAATCACACATTTACTTTGTTAAATCTTGGATTGAAAAAGTTAAGGGGTGTTTGGGTTAACCTGTTTAAGCTTGCAAAGTGATTTTTAGTTAGTTTTAAGTGTTGTTTATTGCTTGTATCTGATAAATACTTGGTTATATGCTATTGACTGCAAGTTTTTGGCTTTTGAACATCAAAATCTTTATTGTGCTATAACTTGTTGATTTTTGCCTGTTTTGACCTAAGATCTTGGTAACACATAGATTGTATGCATGCTTAGGGCTAACAAGTGATAAAATCAAGTTTATATATCATGTTAAAGAGATTTGAGGGTTTGAAATGGGATTTGTGGTCAAGTATATCGGCAAAGTACCTAATCTGCTTGTTCTTAGTTCATCAATAACCTTTTTATGCTTGAATCTTTGTCTATTCCTTGAATCATTGCATGAAACCAGTTGATTTATGTTCATTTGAATTAATATAAGCTGTTATGTTCATTTGGTTCAATTTAGTTGGCTTATTCTTGCTAAAACTGCTTATTTGTTGAAATCTGCTTATTGTTCATGTCTTGTGCATATCTGGGGATCTTTTGATTAATCTGTACTAATTGGCTTGGTGAAATTGTGATTTTCTTGTTGTTATTGACTCCTTGTGATCCACTGATTACAAGGGTGCCTTTGCTTAACTTGAATCCAAAAAAAAATTCACATATGACAAAAAGTCAAAATAGTCAAGCAGTGGGAACTCCTTTCCCCTATTGCTAGCCACTACTAGTGTTGTTTGATCATCAGCTTATTCATAAGCCATTCTAGCTTATTGGGACTTGCAACAGCTTATTTTTTGTGATCAATCTTCCTTATTTGACCCATTGAACTAATCTGGAGCTTTTTAGGGTTTGACTAGAAAACCAAACAATTTGACTTTTACATAAGTGCTTATTTGCTTATTCCAGCTTATTCAGTGTGATTATTGGAAACCTTTTTGATTATTAAGCTTAATTTTGTCATTTAAAACCTTTTGCAAGTTGAATAACACTTAAGGTAGCCTAGAACTCAAAAACGACTATTTTGTCATTTTATGAAGAGAGCTTTTGCTTATTTCAGGCTTATTTCTTAGGCTTTTTTAGAATTTCTTTTCACAGATCTCTTTGGTAACCCAAAAGAAGCTTGTGTGTAAAATTAGAGCTTATGGCTTAATAGGGCAAAAAGCCCATTAAGAATAACTTGTTGACTTATTAAGTTGTGATAAGCACATTTTCAACTTTTGGGCCTTTAGAGTTTTGTGCTTAAAATCAAAATTTGAGTCAGATAGGAAGTTTTGGGCTTATTTGGACAACTTTTTGCTTATTGGGCCAAAAAGCCCAATATAATGGACTGTTTTTTATTTAGGCCCATTTTAAGGCCCATTAGGGGTATTTTGATAATTTTAAGTTCATTTCTGTGTTTATTAGGTTAAAATAAACTAGTTTGCAACTTTTTAAAATTTTTATAAATTTTAGATTTTTAATATTATTTTATTATTAAAAGTTAAATTTTAGATTTTTGCAAGTTTTTTATTTTTCCTAGTTCAAATACATTAACAGGAATTTTAAAATTTTTAGATTAATTATAGTGTCATTTGATTAATTTTTAGAATTATTTTAAGTTTTTATAGTTTTTAATCATTTTTAAAATTAATTTTAAAATTTCCAAAAATAGTTTTTAATTTAGTTAAATCATTTTAGAGGTTTACAAAGTGAAAAATCTCATTTTGGGTTTTTTGTTAATTAAATTGATTTTTTAGGCTTTAATTAGCATTAAAAAATTAATATTTAATTAAATAAAAGGTTTGAGTGATTTTTGATTTTTTATAACCTCTAATTACATTTTTTGGATTTATTGCAATTTTTTAGGAATTTTTAGGGTTATTTTTAAAATTAGTCACTTTTTACGGTTTTACGTGCACGACTTCGTCTTAGTTTAATTCATAATCGTAACGTCATCATTTTCTATTCTCTTTTCTATTTTCTTTTCTCATAAGTTATAATCACAAAGTTAATCAATTCTTAAACAACACACTAGCTTCCTTGAGAACGATCCCCACTTTGGGTCATTTACTTGTGGTTTTCCTAAACTACTTGTTAATACTTGCCCTAATTACTTTGTTTTCTTAAACAAGTGTGAGTTCACAACTATCAACTGTTCAATTATAGGTAGATTAATCTGTTCTATAATGGGTCAATTTTTTCATTAAACCAATTATGCCTTATTTATAATATTCTGAATTTAATGTGTTGAACAATATGTTTTTGAGTTGATTTTGATTTTGATGTATCGTTATCTTTGTTTTTATAGGCGGTACTCCACAACAAAACAAAACAAAACCCCTAGGAATCCGTCACTTGGTGTTAAGCTACAACAAAAGAAAACCATCGAAAAATAAGAACTGAAACTTCAACATTAGGTACTAACAACATATATAATTTGCAACTTGCAAGTTTAAAATTTCATGACCTCTGATGAAAGAATTTACGTTTCAATATGTGTACAAATTCAGGTGTTATATGACAACAAAAGAAAAGCATTGAGAACGATACTAAAAACTGTAAAATAAACCAATGAATATTACAAAAGAGAAACTAAAACCTAAGATTAGAGACCATAATGACAGAGTTATTAATCTCAAAATTTCCTCCATGTAACTTCTAAACGTAATGTGAAAAGTATGGCTAAAGACAGTGTTAATGGAACTTATGATCTGTTTTATTCTCAGCTTTATAAGGTGAATTTAATCATGGTAAAGAAGCAACAATGGGAACAAAGGAGAGCTGAAGTTATTTTACTTTTGTTGTCCCTTTAACCGAAGACATGCATAATATGTGGACTGTTGATATTTTGGAATATATTTACGTTATGTGTGATGAGATAAGAATTGGGTTGTGTTAGAAGTATTTAAAATGATGGTCAAAGTAGTGAAGTCACATATTATATGACCACCCCTTAGGGGGAGATTGTTAGAAGTATTTAAAGTGATGGTCATATAATATACCGTTGCGAAGCTCGTGGAAAAAGCTACTTAATGATGTCGAGAGTTCTATGTTATTGTTATGTATGTAATGGGAATTAGTCCCGAACAAACAAATGAGGAAGGCCTCCTAATCTTGTAAGCCTTAGTATAAAAGGCATAACCATCCTCATTTGTGTGTGTGTCTCATATAGTGCTTTTCCATTTTTATAGTTTTAGAGAGAGAAAGCCTTTTACTTTCTCTCACTAGCAAAACACCAAAACTTTGTATTTTTCTTTGATTCTTCATCTTAATCTAATCTTTCTTTTTTTGGTTTAATCTTAATCATGGTATTCGTGTATGGTTAGTCGTGTGATTAAGTCTTACAAGTGGTATCATTCGCCAAGGGATACGTAGTTAGCTTTGGTGTTGATTTGGTGTTGATTTTGGATCTAGATCTCGTAGGTTTTTCGATTAGATTGTTCGAATCGATCGGTATTGGTTGTGTATAGATTCGTGGTTTTTGATTCTTGGTTGTTCGTGGTTTTTGTCACGGTTTAACTTTAGAAGTTTGTGTTTATCCGAATTGGCTTCCTCGGAAAAAGGTTTTGTATTCCGAAAAACCACTTTATCCGAAATTCACTGTTTATCCAAAAACAGTTTTTCCGAAAAACCTCAATTTATCCGAAGATAGCAACTTTATCCGAATATCACATTTATCCGAATATAGACAGTTTATCTGAAATCTCCATTTTATCCGAAAAAGCTAATTATTCCGAAAAAGTGCAGTATTCCGAAAATTGCCTTTATCCGAAAAATTCAAAACATTCCGAAAAAGTGCAAATTTTCCGAAAAAGAAGATTTATCCGAAAACAACCTTTATTCCGAAAATTCCCAGTGTTCCGAAAAACTTCCTTTTTATCCGAAAACATACCATTTTTCCGAAAATCTTACTTTTATCCGAAAATCCTCATTTTTCCGAAAATTGACAGTTTATCCAAAAATTGAAGATTTATCCGAAAGTTGTTGATTTATCCGAAAATTGACAATTTGGCCTTGGAATTTTTGGTTTATGGAGAGCATTTTTTAGGGGATTTAATCAACGTTAGGGGATTTTGACAACAACACTCTGCTTTCTACGAATTGAGATCCGGTTTTTCATACGACTTCTACGATGACATATCAACAAGACAGTGATGCTGCGGGTATTGAGAATCGTGATAGTACTGCCAGAAAGAAGAAGGATGCTGCCTATCTCCAGTCTCAGCTTTTTATAGCACAAAAGGTAGAAGCAGGAATTCCACTTCTAGCTGATGACTTTGATCTCATGGCATCTGCAGCAGAACATGATGAGGAAGAAGAGGTGACTACCGATTCCATCTTGATGGCTAATTCGCAGCAAGCATCAACATCGGTAATTCAGACTGACAGAGCTTCTGTGTATGATTCAGACGGTTCCTCTAAGGTACACCCACGTCTCAATGATAATGAGTTATATAATATGTCTAATCAGGAGGAAGAGTATTCTGAGTCACTTGAGCCTTACACTGAGACACACGGGGATCAAACGAATAATAGCAATATTATTTCTAATGCGGCTAGTGTGGACCTTAATAGAGTGTTGTCCCATATATTTGTGATGATTAAGCAATGAAGAGAGAAAGAAAATAGATGAAGAAGAGATGAATTCCTAGAGAGAGAAAGTAGTGAGAGAAAGTAGAGAGGAGATGATTAACTTGGTGAGATTAGATTAAGAAAAGAAGTTACAAATGACCATCCACCCTCCTAACATGCTAGGAGGGTAGTATATATAGTCCACCCACATGCGGGCTTTAATGGACTATATATTGGGCCGGGCTTGTCTTTTGGACTTTAATTAGTTTAAATCCAAGCCCGTGAATCACGACTAAATAACTTCTTATTACAACGTTCTAATAAATATTACAATAGAAACCTATGACCGAACATTCTTGTTTGACTCAATATTTTGAGGCTAACAATTTCCCCCAATGTGAGGTCATTCCTCTTTGATATTTGGATTCCAATGGAGATTTATGAATTTCGTCATAAATGAGTCTTGAACGTGTAACAGTAGTTTTGTTCCTTCATGCTGTGATCTTTGAACCTTTGTCATTGTCTTTCGACTTTGTCTTTAAGTCTTGAGATCTTCAAATCATTCTTGACTTGTCTTTGCCATCTTGTGATCTTGTGTCTTTATCCACATGCTCACACTATCAATTATTGGATAAGTCTTTGAGCATGAATATGTGGTTGTGAATCTTTGACTTTGCTGAGTACACCGTGACGCCACCTTCTCGAGACAAAACATAGACACGGACTGAATGGCTTTGACATTCGTCCTAAATCGGTAGCGTTTTACCTCCGGTCGGTGAAGACCGTTATATGATATTAAATATCGTACCTGTGATCAGGTAGATTCAATTAAGAATCTCCTTGACAGGGTTTCGCGGCAGTACTAGCCGTTCTCTTTACTCGACCGTCTCAAAGCAAGACTGCGAACATAAAGAGTGAATCAATTGGATAGATATCCGCTTGATTAAAGTCGTCAATTCAAATTCCTGGAACAAGTTTGATTCATTAACGAATCTTACCATTGTTGCTTTCCAGTTGACACAAGTTTGATTCATAAGAATCTCACAAGTCACCTACCGTAGCGCTGTTTGAGGTTGACGCTAGAAGGATTTCCATTCGTCACTGTGAATATTAATGAATATCACTCTGAATGTTCTGGCAAGACCATAAAGATATTGCGTAGAAACCTGAAACGAGTTTGAATCAATTGAGAATCAAACCACTGTTGCTTTTCAGTTGTACATATGTTCAATTCATAAAGAATCTTACATATGACCTACCGCAGTGCTGTTTGATGTTAACACTGGAAGGATTTCCACTCATCATTGTGAATACTAAATAGTATCACTCTGAGTGTTCTAGCAATATCGCAAGGATATAGCGTAGGACTCTCTTGATCTTCATCCGTGTGTCCTAACGAGATTTGATTGATCTCTTGGCTCTAGACTCGATTTGTGCACTTTTAGTGGTCGGAGGCTGGAGCAGATGCCACCTATTCAATATCAACTATCTCGGAGTGAGAAAGTCAATAGAAGTCGTGTTGATCTCCGTGACAATAAAACAAACTTCTTTTGAGAGAAGTCTGAGTAGCTAGGAAAGGGTTGTGCGTCACATCACTGGGTTCATGATGAGTTTGTCTTCATGATGAGTTGACCCGGTTTCTGCCTAAGTTGTATGGAGGGCTTCTTTCTTTACACCCTTTATCCTTACATTTCTTTTTCATTCTTCAACCCCTTCAATGCTTACCAAGACATCATTACTAACACCTTGTTGTGATTGTTCCAGTGCTAGCATCAGTACTTAGTCGGCATTCAGCTACGTTCACATTCTACTCCATCTTTCCTAAGGACTTCTAATAATCTATTGGATTGTCCCTGGGAAGATCCCTCCGGTTCTGGTTGGATCATAGGACTTAAACCTAACCACCCTTTTGACACCAATAACGTCGTGAAATTAAAGATGTTGTGGGTATTTGATCGTAACCATGAAAACCACTTTAAATTCTAACAAAGTGTTTGAAAAACATTTAACACCTTGCTAGTTTTGTCGTTTCAGAAAAGCTCCCCCTTCACATGTGCATCGATAATCGAAAGTGTTTCGCACATGTGGGTAAGAGTTAAAGTGCTTGAGTCTTATATATGATCACATTTTAATCACATTTTCTCCCCCTATCTCTAATATATAAAATCTTTTGATATTAGAGATACCAAATTTGATTAAAATATATTTTGAAAAATAGTCTTGAAAATCTTCGGGAGAAAGATGTGTCAATCTATGCATGAAGTTGAAATGCTCCCCCTCAAAAATTGATCCAATGGAATTGTCATTACGAGGATGTGATCCACATTAAACTTTTGAGGATAGGAGTTGTTGAACACACAATTTTTGAAAGATTTTGAATATCATTGAGAAATTCTTGAAAAAATGGTGTTCAACGCTTTTTGAAAAATCAATTCTTTTTGACGAAAAGGTTTTTCTAAAGCATAAACTTGAGTTCATAGACTTTGAATGTCTTGACGAATCCACTCAAGTGTAAGAAGATTTAACTTCTTTTGCTAAGGGTAAGAGTACAAAAGCGTACACTTCCCCGTGAATTTAGATCCGGGTTGCAATCTGAAAGTGATTACAAGCCATTGTGTTGAGCTCAAAACGTTGAATGTTTTGTGACAAGCTCAACCCGAGATAGATTGCTCTACCCGTTGTTGGAAGTATTGTCCAAAATAGACAATTTCCTTTTGAAAATATAGAAATGACATGTTTTGAAAAATATTTACAACTTTCATTCGAGCTTTATGTACACACCCGTGTCGTTATTGAGCGACATTTCTAGGTACGTCCATATTATCGATACTGAAAGACATGTCGAGAAGAATATTTTTGGATTATCAAAGATTTTTTACTTTTGTATTTTTCTTTTTGATTAATATTTACAGGTAGATGTTTGATAGATGAATCAAGCAGGCTTCTTTGCCAGAACCTCCAGTTCTGCTGGAGTCAAACATCTCATACCAATTTGCCTAACTAGATACGCAAACCTTTCTTTCGAAAGAGCTTTTGTAAACAAGTCAGCTAATTGGTAATCAGTTCCAACAAAGTATAATTCAACAATACCTCTTTCAACTTGTTCCTTAATGAAGTGATATCGGACATCAATGTGCTTCGTGCGGGAATGCTGAACCGGATTGCAGGATATGGCTATGGCCGACTTTGAGTCACAGTACATAGGTACTTTATCAAAATGGAAGCCATAATCCGTGAGTTGTGTTCTCATCCAAAGAACTTGAGCACAACACGCAGATAGAGACACATACTCCGCTTCGGCTGATGAAAGTGACGTGCAATCCTGCTTCTTGGAAGACCATCCCACAAGCTTGTCTTGACCTAGAAATTGTGCACCACCAGAAGTACTTTTACGTGTATCAAGACACCCTGCATGATCAGAATCTGAATAGGCTGTTAGAAAGAAACCGGTTTCCCTCGGATACCAGAGTCCCATGTGAATGGTATTCTTAAGGTACCGAAAGATCCGTTTAACCTCCTTGAGGTGCTTTTCAGTGGGTCGTGCTTGATATCGTGCACAATAACATGTAGCATGATGAATATCTGGTCTGCTTGCTGTCAAGTACATAAGGGACCCGATCATGGAACGATATCTCGTTTGATCTATGGGTAATCCCTCCAAATCAGCATCTAGAGTTGTGGTTGATAATGGTGTCCCAACGGGGTCACATGATGTCATACCATGCTTTTTGATTATCTCTTGACAATACTTAGCTTGGTTAATGAAGATACCACTTGGGGATTGGTGAACTTGAATTCCTAGAAAGAATTTTAGTTCGCCCATCATAGACATTTCAAATCTGCTATGCATTACTTTTTCAAACCATTTTGAAAGTTTTGGGTTTGTAGACCCGAAAATAATGTCATCAACATAAATTTGCACAAGCAGAATGTCATCCCCATATTTATAAGTGAACAAAGTTAGATCAATGGAACCTTTTGAGAAACCTTTGGAGACCAGAAATTTTGAGAGCTCGTCGTACCACGCCCTTGGAGCTTGCTTGAGTCCATATAGTGCTTTGTGGAGACGATACACCTTGTCAGGGTAATGAGGATTGACGAATCCTTCCGGCTGCGTGACATAGACTTCTTCCTTCAAAGGACCGTTAAGAAACGCCGTCTTTACGTCCATTTGATAGACAATGAATCCCTTATGTGCAGCATAAGCAAGAAAAATCCTGACTGCTTCCATTCGAGCAACTGGTGCAAATGATTCTTCAAAATCAATACCCTCTTTCTGTCCATACCCTTTAGCCACTAGCCTAGATTTATTCTTGATGATCGTGTTTTCTTCATCCATCTTGTTTTTCCAGATCCATCGAAGATTTAATGGTGTTACATCGTATGGTCTGTCAACCAGTTCCCAGACTTTAAGTCTTTCAAACTGTTGAAGTTCATCCGTCATCGATTCAATCCAAGCATGATCAGCCATGGCTTCTTTGATGTTTTTCGGTTCAGCAGTACTCACGGCGAGTGCGAACATACAAACATCGCCATCGGTTTCAAGCTGTCGTCTTGTACGAACGGGCTGTGAAGGGTTTCCAATGACATGAACCAAAGGATGATCTCGGGTCCAATGATGTGTTGAAGGATGTCGTTGATAGAAAGTATGCATATTTGACGGATCAACATGGCGAGTAGAAGACTCTCCAGTTTCGTGTTCCGGTGTACCGAATGGGTTGATGAATTCGTCTTCGTCAGATAATGCATTGTCTGCTTGATTTGTGTTCTCTGGAGCAATGACAGTAGTTGTGGATGTTGTAGGATCGATTGTTGAAGTAATATTCTGAGGAGGTAAATCTGCAGCAACCCGTGTTGAAGTAGATGAAGTTGTATCTTGTTGTTGACGATGATCGGTTTCATCATTCTTATCATGAGTGACAGCGGAAGACTTCGATACAACTTGTTTCTCTCCCGTGAAATATTCATCATACATAGGTCCATATAACATTTCCAACTCTTCAATGGTCGTGTCGACTGTCATATCAGCTCTAGGAACATTCTCTGGAACCAGCGTTGAACTTGACGGTTCATTGCTGTGGTCTTGAGTTCCGAGTTCCGTGCGGTTGTGAACGGAAGTCGTTTGTCGTTGTGGGTCGGGACTTAAACTGTTTTGTTCAAGTGCCATCTCTTGAGATTCATCAAATCGGATGTGAATTGTCTCGACAATCAATTTTGTTCTTTTGTTGAACACTCTATATCCCTTAGACTGAGTTGCATATCCCACAAGAATACATGCATCACCTTTTTCTTTCATCTTATCCAAATTTTCACCATCTCGGATAATGTAACAAGTACATCCAAAAACATGAAGGTGTTTGAGTGAAGGTTTTCGATCATGAATTATGTGATATGGTGTCTTTTCGTGTCTTGGGATAATTAAGGAGCGGTTTTGTGTGTAGCATGCGGTTGACACGGCTTCGGCCCAAAAGTATAGTGGAAGTTTTGAAGCGGATAATAATGTTCGAGCAGCTTCAACCAAAGTACGGTTTCGTCTTTCAACAACGCCGTTTTGTTCGGGTGTTCGAGCAATAGATGTTTCATGTTCAATCCCTTCGGCTTCAAAATACTTTCTCAGATTGGAATTCAAAAATTCTGTACCTCTGTCAGTACGAACCACTTTAACTTGAGCCTGAAGACCACGTTGTATCAATTTAAGGAAGTTGATGAGAACGTCGGGTGTTTCATCCTTGGACCTCAAGAAGTGAGTCCATGTGTACCTTGAGTAATCATCGACAATTACCAGAATATATTTCTTTCCATTGATACTCTGAACACGCATGGGACCACACAGATCCATGTGAAGAAGATCTAACCGTCCTTTAGAGCTTGGTGTGGTCTTTGTTTTGAAGCTACTTCGTTTAGCTTTACAAAGTTCACAAGAAGAACAAAGATGATCTTTGATGAATTTCAAGCTTGGAAGGCCTCTCACAATATCTTTCTTGGAAAGCAAGTTAATGGTATCAAAGTTGAGATGAGAAAGACGTTGATGCCATAACCATGCCTGAGTCGTTGAAGCTTTAGCCATGAAGCAAATTGGAGTTGATGAAGTTGTGTCTTGAAGTGAAATTGTGTAAAGATCAGTACCCCGTGTACCGGTAAGTAAGTCATTCCCATCATAATCACGAACAAAACATGTCTTCTTTCTGAAAGCAACTTCCAAATCCGCATCACAGAATTGACCAACCGAGAAAAGATTGTGATTGAGCCCTTCGACGTAGTATACCCTTTTAATCGTGATATTCCCCTGAACCAAATCTCCATATCCTAGGATCGGTGCAAATTGATCATTTCCGAATCGGACCGTACCCAGGAACTTTTCCACGAAGTTAATTAGAAGCTTGAGATTCCCCGTCATGTGCTTCGTGCATCCGGAGTCCATTATGAAGAGAATTATTTGTATCACCTGCAGAAGAATTAGAACACGATGGAGCATTTGCTAAATTGGATACCACAGTAGTTGTGATAGTAGAATCATTAGTGTTCTTATCAACATTTAAAGGCAAACTAACACTCGTTTTCACATTTTCTGTCCTAACTTTAGGCATCCATTTGTATCCGGGAGGACATTGATTAGCAAACCACCATTTCCAAGACTTACTGGCAGACTCATATAATTCCTTAATTTTGCTTCTAGGATTCTTAGTGGTGGAGTCTGATGCATTACTTTTCTTAGTGGGGGTTGCACCAGAATTGTTCACTTTGCGTTTGGGTTTACTAGCTCTAATAGGCATTAAAACTTGCTTCTTAGTTCTAGTATCTACGCCTTTGACTTTATTTATAGCACACATAGAATGATTAGCATTAGCACACTTGCCACATTTGACACAAACAAATTTCACATTCATAACATTCAAATCATTCATAGCATTCAGATCGTCATTACATGCGATAATAGACTTTTTATTCTTAAAAACATTCAAATTCCTAGGGTGTTCTTCTACTTGCTTCATCTTCCCTTGATTCTTGTGTTTCCAGACCTTATCATTCTCTTGAGTACTCTTAAGCTGAGGCCGGCTAACACTAGTAGTGGAGACTATTCCTGTAGTAGAAGACACACGAATATTAGTGTTTCTAGAAGTCTGAGGCGAGTGAGTATCTTTGTTTGTGGGCTTAGTGGGTATTCTATACATCCCTGGTTTAATCACATTATTGTGCTTAACGCTTGGTGCTACAGGATTCCTTATGGGTTGAGCTTGTGGTAACCTTTCCTTTCCATCCATCTTGGGGGCAAACACAGGTTTTGCAAACGAGGAATTAGATAAGGCAGATGGTTTTCCCAAGATAGAGGATCTATTCTCTTTAGAGGCATTGAGTTGTCTAACAACATTTTTCTTAATGCTAGGTTCCACTATTTTCCCACCCATTTTAGCAATGAGTTTCTGCAACTCTGCTATCGCTCTGTCCCTGTCTTGTAATTGAGCTTTCAACCCTTTAATTTCCAAATTCTGTTCATTCATTTCTTGAAATGTTTGGGAAAGTTTTTCTTGCAATTTATTATCATGTGGAAAACGACCAACATCTTTTTGCAAAGCAAGTTCAAGTGAATGACAATATTTTTGAAGGAAATCAGTTTTGTGTTGAAGTAACTCAAAAGCCTTTTTGTCAACATTTTCTTTACGTTTCGAAAGCTCAATTTCAAGACGTTCACATTCTTTGATCTTATCAAGATATTGGCATGCAACTTCAGAATATTCATCAATATCAGCACAAGATGTAAAATAAGCACACATAACATCTTTAGAAACGCATTGTTGCAAGAGTAAATCATATTCATCTGAGAAATCAGACTTCTCCATTTGAAGATCATCAATGTGTTTCTCAATAGATTCAACATATTTTAAATCATCAAACATTTCTGTCCGAATGAACTCCTCAAGTTGAAGAACAGTTTCTTTAATCAACGCCGTGTTTGGAATTAAGAGTTCTTTGACAAGCAAGGTAATATCGTGAGGAATCGGACGTGTCCACTCAGCATTTTCACGTTTTGCCCAGTCTCTTTCAACAATAGATTTAACATTATCTATGTGGTGTTTAAGAATACCTAATGTTTTCCTACTCTTGCTTTTAGATTAATCTAGAGGAAGGTAGTTTATGTATTTGTAAACATTAGATTTCTTAGGGGCAAATGCTTTCTTCCATTGAATTCTCTTTTGTTTGCATTCTAAGAACACTTCCTCACGAGTTTTCTGAGTTTGTTTGTTGAACAGGCCATAAAGACTATTCTCATAAGCATAATTATAAGGTTTCACAAACTCCTTATTAACAAGTGGTTGACTATCAGCATCCCAAAGGGCAGTCTCTTCACTATTGACACTAACAGGCATGCAATCAAGATCTGTCCTTTCAGTCTCATCAAGATAGAGACACGGGTTCGCAGCTTGAGCTTTGGCAAGGTACTCAGGACTTGCAAAGCTAGCTTGACCCTTAAACATCGATGGAGGTGCTAGCATTCTTACGGATTGAATAGAATCATGCGTTTTATAAACAACGTTCTTCAAAAAGTCGACTTGTGCTTCTAGTTTCGTAACTTTTTCGGTTTCTTTATCATATCTACTTTTGAAGTCTTGTTTTAACGCATCTACCTCTTGTTTCTTATCCTCTAGAATTTTAGCAGAATCAGTGGTGGTCATAGAGAGCTTTTGTTTAAGTTCATTAACTTTGGTATTGGCAAGGTACGTTTTTTGACGTTCATCCATTAAGAAAACATTATATTGACGCTTCTCTTTAGCTAATAACTCAAGAGTTGTATTATATTTGTTTTCAAAATCGTCCTTTTGACTTTTTAACGCACTTCCCTTGTACCCCTCAAGCTCTTTGGTTTTCTGAAGGAGCTCATCTCTATAGCTTTCAGTCATCTCAGTAGATTTGATAAGAGCAGCTTTACATTCTTCAAAACTTTGAGTGAGCGTAGCGTTTGCCTTCTTTAATTGCTTTTGACTCTTTTTATTTTCAGTGACATCTTTTTGTAAAGTAGCAATTAAATTAGCAAGCGCAATACGTTCCTCTTCATCATATTCATTTGCATGTTGATCATCCTCAGACTCATTATTGCACATGTCTGATGAATCGGGTGTGGTATTGTTATCAACCGTTTCCATCATACGCGTGTCATTAATGGCATTGGGTAGATCACTATGCTCAGGAATATCACCAAACACATTATATTCATCAGTAGTGTGTACCTTATCGATTGGCTCAGTGTCAAAGATAGGACCATTGTCATCTTCAGTGACTTTGAGAACTTCTTCAACCTTTGCCATGTACGAGTAATGTGCATCAAGCTCTTGATCAGAATCTTCATCATCAGTATCATCAAGCATGGCTCCTTCCTCAGCTGACAATTTAACCCCTGCTTCCATCTTTTTGCATAGCAACATCTTTTCCTTGTGATAGCTGGAGTCTCTAACCCTTTTCGGCTTCCTGCATTCCTTTGCCATATGCCCATAACCTTGGAAATTAAAACATTGAATCCCACTCTGCTGAACCACTTGACTTCCAACCGTTTCCCTATTCCCAGTAGCAGCAGCAATCCTCTGAGCATCATACTTGGCAGTTTGTCGATCATATCTTGCAGAACCCTCAACATGCGTTGGATTATGTCGATCATACCTAGAAGGACTTTCACCACGTCGACGTGTGTCATACCTTGGAGGACTCTCAACATATCGGTTCTTTGTGTTAGATGATGTGCGAAGATTGTTGTTGGTGGGTTTGTAGATTTTCTTGTAAGTCTTCATTATGTAAGCAATTTGTTGTTTCATCTCTCGGTTCTTTTGAGCTTGGTCTTCATCACTATCTTCTTCAGATGAGGACTCAGATGGTGGTGATGGTGCTCTTGGCTCTTTACCTCGAGATTTTGTGGAAAATGAAGACTTAGATGATGTGGAATATCGTGGTGAAGATGATGTATTGGAGTATGGCTTAGGAGCACGAAAGTGAGGATCTTGAACATGTTGAGTGGTAGTCACTAAAGCAAGTGGATTAGCCGTCTTGGCAACACGTTCAACTCGAATTTCATTTGCTTCATTATGAAATTGCTTCAAGATGTCAAAAAGTCGATGATATGAGACCTCATCTAACTTTTCTTGTTGTTTCACCAAAGTGACGAATCGTGTCCACTTGGGTTGAAGTTGTTGAAGAAATTGGACATTGACTTGCATGGTGGAGACTTGCAGGTTATTTCTTGTCATGTCATTCATCATCTTATAAAACCTGGAGTAGTAAGAGTCAATTGATTCTCCATCCCTTGAAGTAAACTTGCCAAAATTCCAAAACAAGTTTGTTTTGACATCTTGTTTGTTAAGTGATTCTCCTTGTTGCAAGCGTTCAATAGCAGTCCACATTTCATGTGCTGTCGGGCATGCATCAACCGTGGAGTAAATATCATCTCCAATCCCACTTAAAACCATATAGATGGCTTCATTCTCCGCATCATGCCAAGCACAATTTTCAGGTGTGAGATCAGCTCTTGTTTCATCACGTTCACTTGCAGGTATTGGATCAGTAGTATCTGTGGCTGCTCTTGGAGGAACTGAGATCTTCTTAAATATATATGGTCCATGAGTAATACATTTTCTCAAGGCATCACCATTAGGTCTTGTATCAAGATATCGTATGAAACGTGATTGCCATTGAGCATACCGACCAGATACAAGCATTGGTGGTCTCTCTTTGTTACCCGCCACCATTATGTTGTTGTTCGTCACACGATATTCGGCAGTAGAATCCATCTCAAAATTCTCTGAAATGATGAAGTGAATATGGATCTTAACTAGATTTGTTGTGATTGTTGTTGTGGTTTAAATTCCGAAAATTGCAATTTTTTTTTTCAGGCCGACAATAAATTCTCAGTCCGACTAAAACGGTAGTCCAAAAATTTTGTAATCGCCAAAATTTGAAATCGAGCTAGAAATGTACTAAAACTAGTATGGAAAAAATTTGAATTTACTTGACGAAAATTTTTTTTAACTCTTTTATTTTATTTATTTATTATTTTTTTTTTTTTGATCTTCGTGGAAACGATATTCCGAAACTAGTCTAGATAGTGGCTAAGTCTAAAAAATACTCAAACAAAATTTAGCAAAACACATCATCGGAATGTCCCCTAATCGGAATAACCAATCGGAATGGTATCGGAATGCACCAATCGGAATGTTATCGGAATGCACCAATCGGAATGTATGATCGGAAAACACCAATCGGAATGTGCTAATCGGAAATCACCAATCGGAATGTGCTATCGGAAAACACCAATCGGAATGTGCTATCGGAAAACACCAATCGGAATGCAAATCGGAATGCCAATCGGAATATTGTTGTCCAGTCGGAATGATGGTCGGAATGTTGGAAGTCCAATCGGAATGTTGATCGGAATCCCAATCGGAATCTATAAACCCTTTTCAGATTACACCAATCGGAATGTATCCCCCTTTTCTCGGACAAAACTCAACCAATACGTGATTTTAAGCCAAAAAATGATCAAAAAACCCAAAAATTTTGTGTTTTTAGCCAAAGTAAATATACCAAATCACTACTACAACTATGTATAAGATGTAGATGATTAAGCAAAGCACGGAAAACACAAAATATTTTTTATATATTAGAGATAGGGGGAGAAAATGTGATTAAAATGTGATCTAATATAAGACTCAAGCACTTTAACTCTTACCCACATGTGCGAAACACTTTCGATTATTGATGCACATGTGAAGGGGGAGCATTTCTGAAACGACAAAACTAGCAAGGTGTTAAATGTTTTTCAAACACTTTGTTAGAATTTAAAGTGGTTTTCATGGTTACGATCAAATACCCACAACATCTTTAATTCACGACGTTATTGGTGTCAAAAGGGTGGTTAGGTTTAAGTCCTATGATCTAACCAGAACCGGAGGGATCTTCCTAGGGACAATCCAATAGATTATTAGAAGTCCTTAGGAAAGATGGAGTAGAATGTGAACGTAGCTGAATGCCGACTAAGTACTGATGCTAGCACAGGAACAATCACAACAAGGTGCTAGTAATGATGTCTTGGTAAGCATTGAAGGGGTTGAAGAATGAAAAAGAAATGTAAGGATAAAGGGTCTAAAGAAAGAAGCCCTCCATACAACTTAGGCAGAAACCGGGTCAACTCATCATGGACCCAGTGATGTGAAGCACAACCCTTTCCTAGCTACTCAGGCTTCTCTCAAAAGAAGTTTGTTTTATTGTCACGGAGATCAACACGACTTCTATTGACTTTCTCACTCCGAGATAGTTGATATTGAATAGGTGGCATCTGCTCCAGCCTCCGACCACTAAAAGTGCACAAATCGAGTCTAGAGCCAAGAGATCAATCAAATCTCGTTAGGACACACGGATGAAGAGCAAGAGAGTCCTACGCTATATCCTTGCGATATTGCTAGAACACTCAGAGTGATACTACTTAGTATTCACAATGATGAGTGGAAATCCTTCCAGTGTTAACATCAAACAGCACTGCGGTAGGTCATATGCAAGATTCTTTATGAATTGAACATATGTAAAACTGAAAAGCAACAGTGGTTTGATTCTGAATTGATTCAAACTCGTTTCAGGTTTCTACGCAATATCTTTATGGTCTTGCCAGAACATTCAGAGTGATATTTATTAATATTCACAGTGACGAATGGAAATCCTTCTAGCGTCAACATCAAACAGCGCTACGGTAGGTAACTTGCGAGATTCTTATGAATCAAGCTTGTGTCAACTAGAAAGCAACAATGGTAAGATTCTTAATGAATCAAACTTGTTCCAGGAAATTGAATTGACGACTTTAATCAAGCGGATATTTATCCAATTGATTCACTCTTTATGTTCGCAGTCTTGCTTTGAGACGGTCGAGTAAAGAGAACGGCTAGTACAGCCGCGAAACCCTGTCAAGGAGATTCTTAATTGAATCTACCTGATCACAGGTACGGTATTTAATATCGTATAACGGTCTTCACCGACCGGAGGTAAAACGCTACCGATTTAGGACGAATGTCAAAGCCATTCAGTCCGTGTCTATGTTTTGTCTCGAGAAGGTGGCGTCACGGTGTACTCAGCAAAGTCAATGATTCAGAAACCACATACTCATGCCTAAAGACATATTCAACAATTAATAGTGTGAGCATGTGGATGAAGACACAAGATCGCAAGATGGCAAAGACAAGTCAAGGATGATTTGAAGATCTCAAGCTTAAAGACAAAGTCGAAAGACAACGACAAAGGCTCAAAGATCACAGCATGAAGGAACAAGACTACTATTACACGTTCAAGACTCCTTTATGGCGAGATTAGTAATCTCTACAAATTTCCTAAATGACCAAGGTTTATGACCTCTCATTGGGGGAGATTGTTAGCCTCAAAGTATTGAGTCAAACAAGAATGTTCGGTCATAGGTTTCTATTGTAATATTTATTAGAACGTTGTAATAAGTAGTTATTTAGTCGTGATTCACGGGCTTGGATTTAAACTAATTAAAGTCCAAAAGACAAGCCCGGCCCAATATATAGTCCATTAAAGCCCGCATGTGGGTGGACTATATATACTACCCTCCTAGCATGTTAGGAGGGTGGATGGTCATTTGTAACTTCTTTTCTTAATCTAATCTCACCAAGTTAATCATCTCCTCTCTACTTTCTCTCACTACTTTCTCTCTTTAGGAATTCATCTCTTCTTCATCTATTTTCTTTCTCTCTTCATTGCTTAATCATCACAAATATATGGGACAACATTTGGTATCAATCGCCACGGTGTAGATTTGTGATTGGTTGGTGTTATTATATTTGATTCGAATGATTTAATCCATAAATCATCTCGGATTCAAATATAATAACACCAACCAATCACAAATCTACCCCGTGGCGATTGATACCAAATGTTGTCCCATATATTTGTGATGATTAAGCAATGAAGAGAGAAAGAAAATAGATGAAGAAGAGATGAATTCCTAGAGAGAGAAAGTAGTGAGAGAAAGTAGAGAGGAGATGATTAACTTGGTGAGATTAGATTAAGAAAAGAAGTTACAAATGACCATCCACCCTCCTAACATGCTAGGAGGGTAGTATATATAGTCCACCCACATGCGGGCTTTAATGGACTATATATTGGGCCGGGCTTGTCTTTTGGACTTTAATTAGTTTAAATCCAAGCCCGTGAATCACGACTAAATAACTACTTATTACAACGTTCTAATAAATATTACAATAGAAACCTATGACCGAACATTCTTGTTTGACTCAATATTTTGAGGCTAACATAGAGATCAAGTTGCCCAACCTACAACCTTCCCGACGAGACACATGCGTATTATAAATCATTATTTGATAAGATTGCCAAGGATGTTGCTCATGCAAATGTGGTTAATAACAAGTTTAGAGAAACTAATGCCAAATTGACCACTAAGCTTGCGGGATATAAGGAACGGGAGAAAAGTTTTGAGATTCATCATGCTAAAATCAGGGAACTTGAACAAGCTCATGCTACATCGATTTATCAAGAAAAATTCACAACTAAGAAATTAAATGCCTTACACTTAAGTAGTGCTAAAAAGATAAACGAATTGAATGATGAAATCACCTCTCTTAATAAACAGCTTTCAACTGAAAAATCTATTATTTTAGATTTAAAAGAAGAATGAAAAAAGCTGAAACATGATTTCAAAATTCGTGAAGATGGGCTTCTTGAGGATTTTTATAAAGGTCGGGATAGGATTAGGGAATTAGACAACCTTTTGGTAAAACGTGGCCAAACTATGCAGACGATAAATATGCTCGCACCAAAAGTGAATGAGATAAATTACACTCGATACAAATTGGCTTTAGGTTGTCCTCTTCCTCCTAATCTCGAATATCTTAAGCAAGTTCAGGCCACAAATCATACTCTTTATAATAGTAGTATGCTCTTGTCTGATGAGCATGATCCTCCTAGTGTGCATGATTTTGAGGAAACTACCGATCTTGCAATAGAGACTCGTTTAAGGATGAAAAATCTTGATAAAGAAGTGACACCCGTTTATTATCCGAAAGTTAATCCTTCCACTATTTTTCTTCGGTCTAAAACGAGTACTGAAATGCTTTTGCTACCAAGTGAGGAATTAACGGATAACCCCCCTAAACCAAGTGTTGCACGAAGGTATCTAAACGAGCTCAAAGATAATTTTGTCATTCTCAAAAGTGTTGTTAACTCCAAAATTACTGGAGGAAACTTTACTTCACCCGTTCACACTGAAGTTAAGAAAATTCTTCACAACGAGATTAATCCGCTTATTAATCAAGTTGATGCTAGGATAAGCAACCTTGAACACGCTTTTCTAAAAGAACTTGCCAAATTTGTTGAAGACTTTAAATCTTTGGCGAAGGAGGCTGATACAAGACTTTTTGTATGGGTACAAGATTAATTCTCGGAATCTCCTCGAATTGATCACAGCTCAAAGTGGAATGATTGTTCTTGGTGAAAAATAGGGGGTTTGGTTTTCTATTCTACTAAAAAGGTAAATGAATGAAGTAAATAAAGATTTAAACCAAAAACAGTTAATGAAATAAAACTTGAATTTAAATTAAACAATTAAATGATTAAACAGTAAAATAACCTTACTGACGAAATGCTCTATTCGGAATAAATTTCCATCCGGAATAAATGGCTACTCGGAATAATGATCCTATTCGGAATAATGATCCTATGCGGAATAAAAAGCTTATTAGGAAGAAACGGCTATGCGGAATATATGGCCATCCGGAATAATGTTGCTACCCGGAATAAAAATGCTATGCGGAATAAACTTGCCATTCGGAATAAATGTGCTATGCGGAATATATGGCCATCCGGAATAATATTGCTACTCGGAATAGTGATCCTATCCGGAATAACTGGCTACTCGGAATAATAATGCTATCCGGAATAAATAGGCTATTCGGAATAACTTGCCATGCGGAATAAAATTGCTATTCGGAATATTTTGCTATCCGGAATAACTAGGCTTACTCGGAATAAACTGGGGCATGAAGAACATTTTACAGACAGGAAAAAGGGAAACACGATTTTATCAAAATTCGAATAAGTTTTTAACCAAATCTTAAACAAACTAATCACAAATCATCTACTAACCATAAACATCAAATCCCAATCATAAAAACACAAAACCCACTAACTTTTGAAGATCAAAATCAACCAAACAAGAACTTTAAAACTTTGAATCAAAGAACAAGATGAACAAGATGAAATGGAAAGATTATATTGATGATTAAGGTTTAAACAATCAACGGAAAAAGATTAAAAGCTTACAAGGTGAAGGATTCAACAAAATGAAAAATCACCAACACCTTAGTGGTGTTGGCTTCCTACGGAAGAAAAGAAGAAAAACTGGGAAAATGAAAACTAGTCCCAAAAGTGTGAGGGTGATTTCCTTTTATAGGCTAAGTGGTTGGTTGGTGAGTGGGCTTTCTCCCTTTCTTCTTGTCTTCTCGTCTTTTCAGAAAAGTCGACGTTTTCGATTCTGATTCGGGATTTGTCGACGATTAAATTCAACTCGTCTTTTAATTTCTTCGTTTAATAGACTTGAGTTTCTTCGACATATGTAAATCTTCCATCTTTGGTCCTTTTCTTCGATAAATCTTCAAATAGGCCCATTGACTTCCAATCTTTTGCATCTCTTAGACAATAGACTTCGTCTTGAGTCTTTTTCTTCGATAAAACCCGTGCCATCCCATGTTTTCTTCAGTATTCATCCGGTTGACTCTGAAAACACAATAAACACAAAAACCACGCATAATTCCAAACAAATGATATTAAACACGTGTTTTAGTCTTGTTTTAGTAAGAAATAAGTGGTAAAAGGATGGGTGTTTACACACCTATCAAATCCCCTACACTTAACCATTGCCATGCCCTCATGCAATGCTTAGTGATAAAGTAATTTTACATTTTTCTCATAATTAATCAACCTTGGCCTTATTAAAATACTACTAAACAAAAATTAAAGTACTAAGAGAAATTAAAATCTTTAAAGTAAACAAAAGGATAGAAAGCCATTTTCACTTGAAAATAGCTATATGGAAATAACTTGCAAAGTGATCAAGGACTTACATTAGGGCTTTGGTGCTGCGAAGATTTATCACCCTCAAGTTTCACGTTCCCCAAACTAAGCTTAAAAACGAGATCATTGTTATTATAAGTTAGCAAATCAAACACTTACACACATGGCTTAATTAAATGCTTAAACTCCCTTATTCCTAGGTGTATCTCTTATATTTTATTTTTGTCTTAGAATGATCATGAAGATGCATTTTTGGACTTATTTCGATAGTTTATTTAGGCTGAAAGCAAAGTAGGACGATTTGATCAATAGGTAGCTAAAGGACAAAATCTCTTAAAACTGCTTCTCGGGATATCAAAAAGTTCATATCTTGGCATAACTCGGTTCACGTTTTGAGACCTTTCTCGGGCTGATATTTGGCATGTACTTCATACTTCATATCTTCGAGAGACGTTCTTGAGATAATGGTCTTCTCTTCTTAATAGAGTTTCTTCACTTGGAGACTTTTGAGGGGTACTCCAACTTTGTTGACCACGACTTCATGATTATTTCTTCAATCTCTAATTAGGATTTTGAGATACAACTATCCGCCTCCTTTTCGGACTTGGATCTATTTATCCTCATACCTTGTTAGGGTCTTTTCGGATAGACTTCTCCATGATCTTTATGGGAGTTGATTGCTTTTCGTCGTGAGTCTTGATCCTTCATATTGATTTTGGGAATAATGCTTTTCACATCACCTTGGATCTTTAGCAATAAGATTGAATCCTCATGCCTTGTTAGGGCCTTTTCGGACTCGCCAATCTTCGCGCCCCGCTTCATAAGTTATGCCTTGGATATGAACTCTTATCATTACCGAGCAACTTTTAAACGATCTTGGGCTAGAAGCTAAGTAACTTTTCAAATCGTACGACCTTACTTATTGCAGATAATTTAATAGCAAGTGATGGGAGAATAGGCAAATAATTACACCAAGTGAGCTTGTGCAAGAATACCGACTTATAATTGACTCTATCATTTCTCGTTCTCCACAATTTAAAATCTCAAGTAATGAGACTCGTGGATACTTAGCCTAATAAACCAATTAAGGTCTATAATATATCGCTTTTGGCTAGGTATGAAAATATTATCGTCCGAATCTTTTCGAATTGAAAACCGGTCTTAAGTGCGACTCAATCGTCTTTTGGTGGATCAAAGCTTTGGTTGATTTGTTTTAAACTAATTGCAAGTAATTAAAGTGTCGTTTAGTAAATGGAAGTTAAAAGATTAATATTGAAATGACAAGTAAAATAATGCATATAAACTTAAAGGTGACAACGGAGAAATTCTAACTCACTAAATAAACCTAACACTTGGAAAATTTTCAGAAAAATAAAGGTACTATAAGAAAGTTACATCGAAAGAAACCAAAACAACCCAAAAAGGTCCCCGATCGGAATGTTTTCCGATCGGATGGTCGGAATGTGGACAGAGCAACTCAATCGGAAAGTGGGAATAGGACAATGATCGGAATATGTAAAGGATGCAATCGGAATACTTGTCGAAGGAGATGGATCGGAATGTGGGATAATGGCTTCAATCGGAATATGCAAGTTTGATCCAATCGGAATACGACGAAACAACCTCAATCGGAAAGTGACTCAAAGTCCCGATCGGAATATGGGCTAGGCCTGATCGGAAAGGAGCAAAGTAATACGGTCGGAATCCTTGGAGAACACTCCAATCGGAAAGCGGGGCAATAGCCAATCGGAAAAGGGCTTAAAGTCCTTTCCGAAATTCAAGGAATCGGTTAGATGGTACCCCCGTCGGAAAGCCAATCGGAAAGGGGCTTAAACCACCACCTAAAATTGTGGAAATCGGTTTAGTAAGTAAATAAGCTTTATTAGAGAGCTTATCAAAACACTAACCCGAATCAATGCTTAAACCGGATCAAATAAGCACTAGAATCAACTTATCAACCCGAAATCAAACAACTTTTTAGATCAAACCATAAAAACATAAACTTTTTAATAAACTTTTTAATGATAAAGATAAGCTAATCATAAAAGTAAGCCAATAAGCACAAAAGTCTTAAAGCTTAATCAAATGAAAACTTATAAAATGATTAAAAGATTAACTTTCTAGCATGAAATCAATTAGAACAACACGGATCACATGATAATCACACCAAAATCAATCTTAAATCAAGAAAAGTAGAATGAGATTAAGAGTTAAAAGCTTAAAAATGAACTTGATTAATAAAAATAAGCATACAAAAGAGTTAATCTTAAAAGATTAAAAGTAAAAGATGAACTAGTGAGAGAAAGTTTAAGACTTTCTCTCTCTAAAAACTAAAAAAGTGAAAAATTAACTAAAAACTCTAACCCCCCTCCTAATGACTATTAGGAGGGTATTTATAGGGAAGGTGGAAGGAGTGCATGTGTTGCATCTTCTTTCTTGCTTTCTTCACGTTTCCTCGACTCGACTTTAATTCTTCGTCTTTGTCGTCTCGGGATTTGAACTTGTCTTTTAATTTTCTTCTTCTATTAGACTTAAGTTCTTCGACTTCGTCAAACTTCCGTCTTTTAACTTTTTCTTCGATAAATCTTCAGAATAGGTCTTGGACTTCCGTTCTTTTTGCCCTCTTGATCTTTTGACTTCGTCTTTTTCCCGTTTTCTTCAGTAAAAGCGCGTGAAAGCCCGTGTTTTCTTCCTTTTTCATATTTAGGTCCTAAAACACAATAAAAACACAAACCACGCATAATTCCGACTTTTACGACATAAATCACACGTTTTGGTCTAGTTATTATTGGAAATAAGTGGTAAAAGGATAAGTGTTTTCACACTTATTAAATCCCCTACACTTGACCATTGCAATGCCCTCATGCAATGCATTAATTTTAAAGCACGGTTTACATTTTCCATCATAAATAACCCACCTTGGCCTTTATTAAATTCTAAACATAAAGATAGAAATCAGTAAAGAAATTAAAAACTTACATTGGGTTTTGGCGGCCGTGAACGTTTATCATCCTCAAGTTTCACGTTCCCCATACCAAGCTTAGAAACGAGATCATTGTTATTATAAGTTAGCAAACTATCACGAACTCATCTGGGCCAATTATTCACTTAGACTCCCTTATTCCTAGGTGTATCTCTTATATTTTATTTTTGTCTTGAATGATCACGAGGATGCATTGTTTGACTTATTTCGATATTTATTTAGTCCGAAAATAAGGTGAACGATTTAATCAATAGTTAGCTAAAGGACCAAATCTTTTAAAACTGCTTCTCGGGATATCAGAAAGTTCATATCTTGGCATAACTTGGTTCGCGATTTGAGACCTTTCTCGGGCCGATATTTGGCAGCGACTTCATACTTCGAATCTTCGAGAGACGTTCTTGAAATTATGGTCTTCTCTTCATAATAGGAATTTCTTCACTTGAAGTTTTTGAGAGATTCTTCATCTTTGGACCACGACTTCTTCATTTTTCTCCAATCTTTATTTTGGACTTTGATATACAACGATCCGCCTCCTTTTAGGACTTGGATCTATTTATCCTCATACCTTGTTAGGGTCTTTTCGGATAGACTTCTCCATGACTTTTGGGGAGTTCTTGCTTTTCGTCGTGTGTCTCGATCCTTCATATTGATTTTTGATAAATGATTCTTCACATCACTTTTGGATCTTTAGCAACAAAATGTAGCCCTCATGCCTTGTTAGGGCCTTTTCGGACTCGCCAATCTTCGCGCCCCGCTTCATAAGTGATGCCTTGGCTATGAACTCTCGTCATTACCGAGCAACTTTTAAACGATCTGGGGCTAGAAGCTAAGTAACCTTTTAAATCGTACAACCTTATTTATTAGCAGATTAATTTATTAACAGGCGGAGGGAGAATAAGCTCATAATTAACTCACATAAATTCACGAAAGAATACCAAACTTATAATTGGCTCTATCATCTCTCGTTCTCCACAGTTTAAAATCTCAAAGAATGAGACTCGTGGATGCTTAGCCAATTAAGTCAAAGTTTTGGGTTTTCGAGTCGCCTATAGGATCTTGCAAATTCTTAGACTTTTTCAAGTTTAGAAATCGCATTTTAAAGTTCCCTTGATAAACGACTCTCTAGGATCAATTATAGGAACTTGCGAAAAGTTCTTGTTCTTAACCCGTGAGAGTTAAGACTTTCGCGTTTTATAGCTCCCTATATAAAAGCCTAGCAAAACTTGACTTAAACACGTTAAGGATACTAGCTAGAGTAAACTTAGGCAAGTAAACTCGGGTTGAGTCAAAATGTTCACGACTAAGAAAAATCTAAAACCACTTTATTAAAAATTTATTCTAGTAACGGAAAGAAACTAAACATGATAAAGGAAAGTACAACTATACAACTAGGCCAAAATAGATTAGAAATTTTGAAAAATGTCGAAAAATCAAATTTTCCGGTTAAAATGAGGGCAAATTCATGGAAAAGACCACTTACTTCGATAGAAGTCCCCCCTACACTTGAGATAAACATTGTCCTCAATGTTTAAGCATGTGGGAGTAAACTCCCCTACACTTAGGACATTGTGCACTTTGTTTAAATCTTGCTAAGGAAAGGACAACTAAAGTGAATTCAATGTGAACATATAGAATATGAAATATTGAATCACAAGAGTTTAGGATAGAACCGGGAAGATGGAAAACACGGTATCACGGTTCGTCAAAAGTCATCAAGATGCTTTCTGAAGCTTTACTCCCTGCACAGCACAAGAAACAAGACAACAAACATATGCGGGGCTCCCCCTACACTTATTATGAAAGCAGTAAAGGATAGAACACGGGTTGCCTCCCGAGAAGCGCTTGTTTTTGTTCACCGAGTCATGAGCCTGACTCGACCCAATTTTAGTTCATGGGGAACGTGGTGAGGGATGGAATCATCTCTTGAGAGATGTCCTCACCAAAGTACAGCTTCAAACGCTGGCCATTCACCTTGAAATTGGGCCCATTCGGCTGAGAAAGCTCAATGGTCCCATACGGAAAGACTTTGGCGACGGTGAATGGACCAGACCAGCGGCTCTTCAACTTGCCAGAGAAGATCTTCAACCGAGAGTTAAAGAGCAGAACGTGATCTCCAACGTGGAACTCTCGGTTCTTGATTTTAGCATCGTGGATCATCTTCGTCTTCTCCTTGTAGATCAGCGAGTTCTCATAAGCTTCATTCCTTAGTTCATTTAGCTCGTTGAGTTGAACCTTGCGATGATCACCGGCTTTGATGATGTCGAAGTTCGCCCACTTCAAGGCCCAATGCGCCTTATGTTCCAGCTCGATGGGTAGGTGGCAGGCTTTCCCGTACACAAGACGATAAGGTGTACAACCGATAGGGGTCTTGTAAGCAGTACGGAAAGCCCACAGAGCATCATCTAACTTATCGGCCCACGCGGCGCGATGCTCTCCCACAGTACGCTCCAGAATTCTCTTCAAGCCACGATTGGAAATTTCGGCTTGCCCATTGGTTTGGGGATGATAGGCGGTGGAAAGACGGTGATTGACACCATACTTTGCCATGACTCGTGCAAATTGATTGTTGCAAAAATGAGTCCCGCGGTCACTGATGATAGCACGAGGAACGCCAAATCGAGCGAAAAGCTGCTTCAAATAGTTCACAACCACCCTCGCATCATTCGTGGGAAGAGCCTTAGCTTCAACCCATTTAGAGACGTAGTCGACGGCGACGAGGATGTACTTGTTCCCTTTAGACGATGGAAATGGCCCCATAAAGTCGATGCCCCATACATCAAAGATTTCACATTCCTGTATGAAATTTTGAGGCATCTCATCCTTATGTGTGATCTTGCCTTGACGTTGGCAAGCATCACAATGCTTAACCATTTCGTGAGCGTCACGATAAATGGTGGGCCAGTAGAATCCGGAATCGAACACTTTCTTAGCGGTGTAGTTGGGACCAAAGTGACCACCGGTGGGTCCTTTGTGGCAAGCTTGGAGGATGTCAAAAGCTGCTGGTCCGTCAACACATCGACGAATAATCAGATCAGCACACTGTTTGAATAGATAAGGGTCATCCCAAAAGTAAGTCTTAACATCGTTCAAGAACTTCTTCTTTTGTTGGGATGTTAACCCTTGGATGAGAATACCACCCGCTAAGTAGTTTGCAATGTCCGCAAACCACGGGGTGCCATCAAGATTGAGATTTATGGACATTAGAGTCTCCAGGGGGAAAGAGTCATTGATCTCTTTGTTCGGATGATCCCCCTGATATGGATCCTCAAGTCGACTCAGATGATCCGCGGCCAGGTTTTCGGCTCCCTTCTTGTCACGAATTTCAATGTTGAATTCTTGAAGGAGCAAAACCCAGCGAAGAAGTCTTGGCTTAGAATCGTTCTTTGTCATCAAGTACTTCAACGCGGAATGGTCCGTGTATACGATGGTGGTGGATAAAACAAGATAGGGGCGAAATTTCTCAAAAGCATAGACAACAGCTAAAAGCTCTTTTTCGGTTGTCGTATAATGCAATTGAGCCCCCGTCATTGTTTTGCTAGCGTAGTGGATTGGTTGGAAGTGTTTATTCACTCTTTGGCCCAAAACCGCACCAATAGCAAAGTTGCTAGCATCGCACATCAATTCAAAAGGCAGCTCCCAATTGGGGGTAACCAAGACCGGTGCCTTAGTTAGCTTATCCTTGAGAAGATTGAAGGCTTCGAGACACTCTTTAGAAAAGATAAAAGGAGTATCTTTTTCCAAGAGGTGGGTCATCGGGCGAGCGATTTTAGAGAAATCCTGAATGAATCTACGATAGAAGCCCGCATGACCCAGAAAGCTTCTCACACCCTTCACAGTTGAAGGTGGAGGTAATTTGGCTATGACATCAACTTTAGCACGGTCGACTTCAAGACCGGCTTTAGAAATTTTGTGTCCTAGCACAATGCCTTCTTTTACCATAAAATGGCATTTTTCCCAATTCAGAACAAGGCGAGTGTCTTCGCACCGCTTAAGCATACGTTCCAAATTGGCAAGGCAAGCAGAGAAGGAATCCCCGAAGACCGAGAAATCATCCATGAAGACTTCCATGGTTTGCTCAACCATGTCATGGAATATAGCCAACATGCACCTTTGGAAAGTCCCGGGGGCATTGCATAAGCCAAAAGGCATTCATTTATAAGCAAATGTGCCGTAGGGACAAGTGAATGTTGTCTTCTCTTGATCTTGGGGATCGATGGGTATTTGAAAATAACCCGAGAAACCATCCAAAAAGCAGTAATATTCATTACCAGCTAAGCGTTCAAGCATTTGGTCCATAAAAGGTAGAGGGAAATGATCCTTTCTCGTGGCATCATTGAGTTTGCGGTAGTCTATACAAACTCTCCACCCAGTAACGAGACGGGTAGGAATTAACTCGTTGTTTGCATTGGGCACAACGGTGATTCCGCCTTTCTTAGGCACACAATGGACTGGACTAACCCACGGTGAATCCGAAATAGGGTAAATCATACCCGCATCAAGAAGTTTGATAACCTCTTTTTTGATGACTTCATGGATTTTAGGATTCACCCTTCGTTGACTTTGAATTGTGGGCTTAAAGTCGTCCTCCATGAGAATTTTATGTGTGCAAAAGTGGGGATCAATTCCACGGATGTCGGAGATTTTCCAAGCGATAGCTCGTTTATGCTTCTTCAACACAGCGACAAGTCGTTCTTTTTCGTCTTCCTTCAGATCCTTTGCGATGATGACCGGTAGCTTCTCGTCGTCTTCCAGAAAAACATACTCAAGATGAGGCGGTAAGTCCTTAAGCTCAAGAGTAGGAGGATCCTCAATAGATGGTGAAACTAACGATGGATCATCATTAGTCACCTCTTTAGGAGCAGGAGGAGACAACGGGTCCTCATTGAGAAGTCTCTCAATAGTACGAATATCTTCATCCCAATTGGTGGAGAAATCATCATACTTAATATCGAGAGGACCCAAGCTAGCTTCGAAGTCATCCAAATCACTTTCTCCAAAAGGAGTCAATGCTGGAGCAATTGAGGCAACGGTCTCAACATTGGGTAGAGAAGATAGAGTACTTTTGCAAGCATCATGAAAATGTTCTTCACAAGCCTCATCGAGAACATCAATAGCATTAACGCTCTCATACGAATAAGGTTGCTTAGAAATCTTACCCATGTTGAAGACAATTTGATCGTCACCAACTCTCATGATTATTTCGCCTGCGGCTACATCAATAAGAGTGCGACCGGTCCTCAGAAATGGACGTCCAACGATTAATGGAACACGGGGATCCATTTCGTAATCAACGACGACAAAATCCGCCGGGAAGGTGAATTTATCGACGCCAACAAAGACATCTTCGGCTATCCCCACTGGATAAGCAACCGTACGGTTGGCTAATTCCAAAGTCATTCGTGTGGGGACTAGCTCGGGGAGAGATAATTGCTTCCAAACACTTAAAGGCATTAAGTTTATACTGGCACCTAGATCGGCTAGGGCCATGCAATTCTCTACTCCCGGGAAGTTGCAAGGAATCAAGAAGCGACCCGGATCACCTAGTTTGGTGGGCAATTGCCTTATGAGCACTGCGGAGCAATTCTCATTAAGTTGGGTCTGAGCAATGTCAAGAAGCTTTTCTTTATCACTTAAAAGATCTTTAAACATCTTAGCGTATTTGGGCATGTGAGCGAGAGCCTCGGCAAAGGAGATGTTAAAATTCAATTGTTTAAACATTTTTAGAAAGTTTGAAACCTGAATATCATCCTTGCTCTTTTGCTTCTCTTTCCTCAACCTTGAGGGATAAGGTATATTGGATGAAGAAGAAGGCTTTAGAGGAATAGGATCACTCACAACCACGGATGGTGGGGACATGGGGATAGAGGGTGAAGGAGGTGGGGAAAGTTGCTCTTTTTCCTTGTTCACAATCACCGGTGGAGGTGTAGGAAGCTCGGGTTCCATATAACCTTTTCCACTACGAGTGGTGATTGCTTTCATCTCCCCCCTTGGATTCGCAACGGTATTACTCGGAAGAGTACCCGAGGAAGAGGGTTGATTACTTTGGATGAGCGAACCAATCATATCACGAAGGTGAAGAGCTTGATTGTTGAAAGAGTTTTGCATGTTGGCATTAATATCATTGCTGTGTTTGGCCATGTCGTTCCTTAGCTCGGCTCGAATATCGCTCCCTTGTTTCACCATGTCATTCTTCAAGTTAACAAATTGACTCTGAAGATTCGTCACCATCTCACGATTAGTCTTCATGAACGTCTCGACGTCTTGGTTTACGGCCATCGGTTGATTGAGAGGTGGAGCTTGGTAAGCTTGAGAATTTCCTTGAGTTGGGTATGGGTTTCTTTGGGATTGATACGGATTGTTTGCACGAGGTTGGGATTGGTTGTTGCGGTTGTAGCTTTGTTGTTGGTTCTGGTTTGCAGGAGGGAAACCGGGGGGAGCAAGATAATTGTTGGATCGATAACTTAGCAAGTTACGGTCTCCTTGAGGGCGAGCTTGATAGCCTCCCGTGGGATAAGTACCGTATGCTGCGTTAACGTCTTCAAAATAATTGCCATGAGTAGAAGGACACTCATTGTAGGAATGAGGACCACCACATGTGTCACAAGAGATAACAACGGCTTTAGCTTGTTGAGTTTGGTTAGAAGTCAAAATTTGGAGACTTTTGTTAATATCAAGAATAGCACGTTCCAAAATAGACGGGTTGGTGGTGGAAGAAGTAGATGAAACATTGACTCTCTGATTAGATCTTGAGGATGCGGATGAATCCCAATTCTTGTGGTGAGTAGTCATGTTTTCAATCAACTCTCGACACTCCTCCGGTCTCCTTTTCATAAAAGTACCACCGGCGGCGGCATTGATCGTGTCACGATCACGAAAGGTGAGACCATTGTAGAAGGTGTCAATGAGAGTGACGGGGAGCATATTGTGATTAGGACAGCGGTCGATCAAATCATTGTAACGTTCCCAAGCATCGAAAAGCGATTCATCATTCTCTTGCATAAATCCACTGATTTGGTTACGAAGGCTAGTGACCATGGATGGGGGAAAGTAGCGCGATAAAAAGCGTTGAGTCATGTCGTTCCACGTATGAATAGAATTCTTAGGAAGACGGTCAAACCATTTTTCGGCATGGTGAGAAAGCGAGTGTGGAAAAAGTTGAAGGCGAAGGTCATCCATAGAAACACCGGGGCACTTCATGCTTTGGGTAATAGTAATGAATTTGTCGAGGTGTTTGTTGGCATCATCATCCGGAATTCCACGAAACGGGTTCGTTTGAACTTGTTGTATCATATGATGCTTCAACGAAAACTCCTGAGCCGTGACGTGCATTGGCGCAATCGGGCCTCCGCGTCCATTCATGGTGGGTTGGCACAATTCCTCCATGGTTCGTAAATCAGGTAGAAGGACATTGTTGTTGTTGTTATTGTTGTGGTTGTTATTCAAATTATTTTGAGGTGGGTGATTATTGTTGTTGTTGTTAACACCAGCCATATCTAAATCTTCAAGATTCTCGGGCTCAGAATAGTTTGTAGATCTAGTACGCATGCACCTGCAGAAGAAAAATATACACAAGGAATATCTATATAATCTTTTTGGTTTTTATAGGTTTTTTAATGTTTTTGTATTTTTGAAGAGTTTTATATTTTTTTAGGATTTTTGGAAATTTTTATAGCAATGAAAATAACGTTCAAAGAACGGATCCCAAAATTCAATGCGTCTCTCACTAAAAACCGTTTATCTTAACGAAAAGAGCCGGCAGCGGCGCCATTTAATATATCGCTTTTGGCTAGGTATGAAAATATTATCGTCCGAATCTTTTCGAATTGAAAACCGGTCTTAAGTGCGACTCAATCGTCTTTTGGTGGATCAAAGCTTTGGTTGATTTGTTTTAAACTAATTGCAAGTAATTAAAGTGTCGTTTAGTAAATGGAAGTTAAAAGATTAATATTGAAATGACAAGTAAAATAATGCATATAAACTTAAAGGTGACAACGGAGAAATTCTAACTCACTAAATAAACCTAACACTTGGAAAATTTTCAGAAAAATAAAGGTACTATAAGAAAGTTACATCGAAAGAAACCAAAACAACCCAAAAAGGTCCCCGATCGGAATGTTTTCCGATCGGATGGTCGGAATGTGGACAGAGCAACTCAATCGGAAAGTGGGAATAGGACAATGATCGGAATATGTAAAGGATGCAATCGGAATACTTGTCGAAGGAGATGGATCGGAATGTGGGATAATGGCTTCAATCGGAATATGCAAGTTTGATCCAATCGGAATACGACGAAACAACCTCAATCGGAAAGTGACTCAAAGTCCCGATCGGAATATGGGCTAGGCCTGATCGGAAAGGAGCAAAGTAATACGGTCGGAATCCTTGGAGAACACTCCAATCGGAAAGCGAGGCAATAGCCAATCGGAAAAGGGCTTAAAGTCCTTTCCGAAATTCAAGGAATCGGTTAGATGGTACCCCCGTCGGAAAGCCAATCGGAAAGGGGCTTAAACCACCACCTAAAATTATGGAAATCGCTTTAGTAAGTAAATAAGCTTTATTAGAGAGCTTATCAAAACACTAACCCGAATCAATGCTTAAACCGGATCAAATAAGCACTAGAATCAACTTATCAACCCGAAATCAAACAACTTTTTAGATCAAACCATAAAAACATAAACTTTTTAATAAACTTTTTAATGATAAAGATAAGCTAATCATAAAAGTAAGCCAATAAGCACAAAAGTCTTAAAGCTTAATCAAATGAAAACTTATAAAATGATTAAAAGATTAACTTTCTAGCATGAAATCAATTAGAACAACACGGATCACATGATAATCACACCAAAATCAATCTTAAATCAAGAAAAGTAGAATGAGATTAAGAGTTAAAAGCTTAAAAATGAACTTGATTAATAAAAATAAGCATACAAAAGAGTTAATCTTAAAAGATTAAAAGTAAAAGATGAACTAGTGAGAGAAAGTTTAAGACTTTCTCTCTCTAAAAACTAAAAAAGTGAAAAATTAACTAAAAACTCTAACCCCCCTCCTAATGACTATTAGGAGGGTATTTATAGGGAAGGTGGAAGGAGTGCATGTGTTGCATCTTCTTTCTTGCTTTCTTCACGTTTCCTCGACTCGACTTTAATTCTTCGTCTTTGTCGTCTCGGGATTTGAACTTGTCTTTTAATTTTCTTCTTCTATTAGACTTAAGTTCTTCGACTTCGTCAAACTTCCGTCTTTTAACTTTTTCTTCGATAAATCTTCAGAATAGGTCTTGGACTTCCGTTCTTTTTGCCCTCTTGATCTTTTGACTTCGTCTTTTTCCCGTTTTCTTCAGTAAAAGCCCGTGAAAGCCCGTGTTTTCTTCCTTTTTCATATTTAGGTCCTAAAACACAATAAAAACACAAACCACGCATAATTCCGACTTTTACGACATAAATCACACGTTTTGGTCTAGTTATTATTGGAAATAAGTGGTAAAAGGATAAGTGTTTTCACACTTATTAGTCTACATGGTTAAGGATACTAGCTAGAATAAACTTGGATAAGTCTATTCGGGTTGAGTCAAAATAATCGCAACGGGCCTAATATGTCAAAGACTTCAAAACTAGCTACACCCCTTTATTAATATTTTTGACTTTATTGCGGGATATATACATATGAAAGCAACGATAAAAATTTAAAAATTACGACTAAATGGCCAAAGTTAATTAAAAATTTGAAAAATGCTGAAAAGTTGATTTTCCGGTTAAATGAAGGCATTTTAATGGAAAAGTCCACTTAAAACTTCGATAGAAGTCCCCCTACACTTAAGATAAACATTGTACTCAATGTTTAAGCATGTGGGAAAAGTCTCCCCTACACTTATGACATTGTGCACGTTGGTTAAATCAAGTTAAGGAAGAGACGACTAACGTGATCAATTTCAAATGTGAGTATGAAGAAAATTGAATCACGATAGTTGAGAGATAGAACCGGATTTCGGATAACACGGGAACACGGTTCTTCAAAGGTTCCAAAAGTGCATTCATCCCTGTAATCACATCACCACACTAACACAAACAACCTATAGAGGTCCCCCTACACTTAGGAGGTTAAAACGGAAAATGATAGATACTCGGGCTGCCTCCCGAGGAGCGCTTGTTTTTTATAACCGAGTCACGAGCCTGACTCGACCCAAAATTAGTTCATGGGGAACGTGGTGAGGGATGGAATCATCTCCTGAGAGATGTCCTCACCAAAGTACAACTTCACTCGTTGGCCATTCACCTTAAAATTAGGTCCATTCGGTTGAGCGAGCTCGAGAGTACCATATGGAAAAATTTGGGCAATGGTGAATGGGCCGGACCAACGAGATTTCAGCTTGCCCGAAAAGATTTTCTACCGAAAGTTAAAGAGTAAAACTTTGTCTCCAACTTGGAACTCTCGGTTCTTAATCTTAGAGTCGTGAATGAGCTTAGTCTTTTCCTTATAGATCAAAGAATTTTCATAAGCCTCATTACGGAGTTCATTGAGCTCATTGAGTTGGATCTTGCGTAGATCCCCGGCTTTGTTGATATCAAAATTAGCCCACTTCAAGGCCCAGTAAGCCTTGTGCTCCAACTCAACGGGGAGGTGGCACGCTTTCCCGTACACGAGACGATATGGTGTACAACCAATCGGAGTCTTGTATGCGGTACGAAAAGCCCACAAAGCATCATCAAGTTTATCAGCCCATGAGGCACGATGCTCTCCCACGGTTCTTTCAAGAATTCGCTTTAATCCTCGGTTAGATATTTCAGCCTGGCCATTAGTTTATGGGTGGTAGGCGGTGGAAAGACGATGATTTACACCATACTTAGCCATGACTCTTGCAAATTGATCATTGCAAAAATGAGTCCCGCGATCACTAATAATGGCACGAGGCACACCGAATCTAGCGAATAACGATTTCAAAAAGTTACAAACCACCCTTACGTCATTAGTAGGTAAAGCTTTGGCTTCAACCCACTTTGAAACATAGTCAACAGCTACAAGGATGTATTTGTTTCCTTTAGATGAAGGGAATGGCCCCATAAAGTCGATACCCCAAACATCAAAGATTTCACATTCTTAAATGAAATTCTGAGGCATCTCGTCTTTATGTGTGATCTTGCCTTGTTTTTGGCAAGCATCACAACGTTTAACCATCTCGTGAGCATCACGGTAAATGGTGGGCCAATAAAATCCCGAGTCAAACACTTTTTTTGCGATGTAGTTGGGACCAAAGTGACCACCGGTGGGTCCTTTGTGGCAAGCGTCAAGGATTTCTAAAGCTGCCGGTCCATCAACACATCGATGAATAATCAAATCAACACATTGTTTGAATAGATACGGGTCATCCCAAAAGTAAGTTTTAATGTCTTTGAAGAACTTTTTCTTTTGTTGGGATGTTAACCCGTCAACGAGAATTACACCCGCCAAGTAGTTTGCAATGTCCGCAAACCACGGGGTTTCATCAGAAGTCGAGTTGATAGACATTAAGGTCTCCAGGGGAAAAGAATCATTGATTTCTTTGTTCGGATGATCCCCTTGGTAAGGATCCTCAAGTCTACTGAGATTATCCGCGGCTAGGTTTTCAGCTCCTTTCTTATCGCGAATTTCGATTTTAAATTCTTGGAGTAGCAAAACCCAGCGAAGAAATCTTGGTTTGGAATCTTGTTTAGTTAACAAGTACTTCAACGCAGAATGATCGGTGTAAACGATTGTGGTAGAAAGTACAAGATAGGGGCGAAATTTTTCAAAGGCATAGACAACAGCTAAAAGCTCTTTTTCGGTTGTCGTGTAATGCAATTGAGCCCCCGTCATTGTCTTGCTAGCGTAATGGATCGGTTGGAAGTGTTTGTTCACTCTTTGGCCCAAAACCGCTCCAATAGCAAAGTCGCTAGCATCGCACATCAACTCAAAGGGTGTCACACCCCACCATGGCGGAATATGGGGCACGACGTATGGATATTATCACAACAATAGCGTGTCTATAGAGATAACTAAATGATATAAGAAATGTCATATAATGGTGACACAAATGTCATGACAATATCTCAACAATGCAGGAGTCTAGGTAAGTAGGTAACCGTCCTACCTCTTACCCAAGACAAACAAATAACACAACAAATCAAACATATAGGTGCCAACAGTATCACTTATAAAACAAGCAAAAGAATCTAAGAAGGAACGGGGATCTCCTTCTAAATGCAAATCTTACGCTCTCCAAATCCTAGCCACTTATGTTCTCAAGCTTAACCATAACATCACCTGAAAGAGACACTAAAACACGTCAACATAATGTTGGTGAGAGTCATAGGTTTAGACTCCAATGCCAAACCAGTTACAAGCTGTGAATAACAACCATCAACACAATAACATATGGACAATGTGTTACAAGTATGCATTAACAACCAGCATTCAAGATAAATCAATCATCATAATTCCAAGGCATCACGCCTTACCAACAACCACAATTACCAAGGCATCACGCCTTACCAACAACCATGGTACCATAGGCGCCCATACACCTATGTACCTATCCCAAGGCCAATAACTTGTCATTTACCATTGGTCCCATAGACGATCACGTTATGTACCTATCCCAAGGCCCCTACCTTGTCAAACCACAATAACTGAGACGACACGTGTCCCCCGATCCAAATCATACACAATCAAGAATCACATAGCAGTTAATCACATAATGTACACATAAGTCCATCACAACCATAAAACATTCACAACAACAATTTATAAATAACTCAACACAGTGTCTCTTCCATCCCATCTGGAAGTCAAAATCAATAGTAAACATGGGACTATGAAACTCATCTGATTGAGCTTCTCCAAATGTCCTCGCACTAGCAAAAAGCTAACAAACCAAAAACACATAATCAAAACATGAACCAATCACTAAAACGGCTCATCAACCTAGGATGGACATCTAGCCTATTCCCATATAAATACCTCATTGATAAGCTCTAACCACCCCATTACACCCCTCTATAAAACCCTTAACTCCTTTTACTTCATAACCCGTCCCGTTAACATTTTACCCAAAACAGTCCCGTTTTTCATACCTTAAACTATGGGTCGATCTCCCCCTTAAACATACCCATGATCTCTGTAAAAGGAATATTCATACTTTTACATATGTTAGCTAAAACCTCCCACTTGCCCTAACCTTAAAGCTACTGTTAAGGCCCCGATATATGTGTATATATTGCTACCTATCCAGAATTCACTGATTTTAAACGTATGAAAAGTTCATTACCATTAGAGGGTCTTACCCTAAACCGCAATCTTAGCCCAAGTGCACATACTTACTACAATATATAAACCATCTCTCATGTTCGTGAGAAGATCCCAATGCAACCCTAAGTACCCCAAACAACCCAAAACTTAAAAAAGAAAACAGGCTGAATTCAAAACTGTTTTGACCTCAGACTGTTGTAACCTATTTTTGACCCACTTCCCGACCTCCAATTTAGTTCTCGTTTCTTGAAAAGGAAAGCCACTTCAAATACCTTTCCAGGGGTACTTGGATCGTTAAATAAGAGTTTGTAGAACTCCCAATATGATCAAAACAATTGACTCAAAATTCTGCCCAGTTTTTAAAAACGGGTTTAATCAAATTAAACTAATTAATCACCCATATCCCCAATTAATACAAGCCCTAGTTTATGTAATCATCATATTATGATTAATATAACATTAATTTACTGTTTTTAAATTAACCCTAACCTAAATCCATCATAAGATGATCATAGAAACATTAAAAACAATTAATATGAAAAGGGTTTTAAAGATTTACCTTGGATTTATGAAAACCCCCAAATTTTATGAAGAAACCCTAACTTTTGTTAGGTGACCATCGGTTTTATTAAATCTCCAGGGAATTATGTTTTATTTCCTCTTTAAAATCCTTATATAACCATGTATAAAGTCCTAGCCCAAGTGTAATAGCCCACTTTCCTATTTTCCTTTTTTTTCCTTTTTTTCTTTTTCTTGCGTCCAAACCGACTAACACCCCCTTAATTTTCGTTTTTTTTCTTTTTATTATTAATATATGTATTAATAATATTACCTTAATTTTTCTTAATTTATTTCAGCTCTTAAAGCCTCCAAAACCCCAAAACCGTAAAACTAGTCAGTTTTTACGCGTTTTACCGTAAAAGACGTAAAATATACACTTTTATAAAAAATCTCAAATTTTGAAAGAAACTTTATAACTAGGTCCTAAATGACTTAAAACCATCCCGAAAAATATCCATATGACTAATTACCTCATCCGAGACCTCTAAATGCTAAACCGTAAATCGTAAAAATACGATTTTCTATAATACATATACGTATACGTAAAACCACTAAATATCACCATCTCATTTCATAGTCACTACCATGTGAACTCAAGAACATGAATTCATCACACATCGTTTCACTCACAAGGTACCCCGTATCAGAAACGATATCCAAACCATAATCTATACACACAAATAAGCACATAAACACATAGAGACACGTAACTAGCACAAAATAAAACTAAGTGACGAACCTCAAAACCAGGGTTGTCACATCACTCCCTCCTAATAGAAATCTCGTCCCGAGATTTACTCCTTAGGATCAAACTTATTCTCAGCAAACAAACGAGGATACATACCCCTGATAAAACCTTCACGTTCAAGCGTGAACTCAGTTTATACTAAATAGTCTCAACTAACAACACATGAGCCCTAACCGTCTACGAGGAAACTTATTAAAACCATAAAGTTATGTAACCAACCTAACTAAATCCGCAACTCATCAAACAAGAACTGTCTTGAAACTAAGTTAGGAGCTGTCACATAACTCGACGGGTTTAAAACCGTCACCCCGATTTCAGTCTTACTCATAAATGTCATAAATCAAAACTCATCAAAATATAACCACGTGTTCTAAGGTCTAAATAACTCTCGAATTCTATCCCAACACATCTCTATCATAAGAACATAACTGGATCATCTGTATGACTACAACAACGCTCCCAATGAATATAAGTTCACGACAAATTTTAGGACCCCCAACTTCAGATAACGGATCAAACCCATGGACGACTAACGGAAGATTACATGAACGAATTTAAAAAAATATGAACCAAAACCATGAGACTCCAAAAGATACTCAAACATAAACATGTATCAACTCCAAACGAACCATGGAAACGGACCAATGACACAAGAAGCACCCAACGACAACCGAAACGTATTACGACTACATGAACCGAACTTAACAACACACTTGACTACCATCCTACTAAATTTATGTTTTCCTATGATCTAAAAACTCCAACAACAAATTTCGCTTTCTACTTACACGTTTAACCCCTCCGTTTGGTCTCTACGCCAAAAGTCGTTTTTACCAAAACTGATTTTCTGTAAATGCTAAATGTTTGTCACCAAAAGCCCGACCTTAACACCATAGCTTTTATTGAAAAACTCCAGTTCTTTTACTTACATTATAAAGAGTTCCCAAATCAAAAATATTTGGCTATCTTATCCTTTTGGTTACGTTTTGACTCAAATTCCCAAAATCCAAATTTATTCCTGAACAGCGCACTGTTTTTGTAAAAATTGTTTGACGACCTTACCTAACTCCATTTTCGAAAAATCTTACATTTTTGAAAAGTAGACTCTCTGAACTTAATTTAAAAAAAAGAAACTCGACCAAAGGTTCAACCTACTGCCTGGAACAGTCAACACAAGACAACCCTAAAAAAATCAGACTGTTTTACGCCTTTATGCACTAACCTTCTAAACATCATTAATGGATCTTAATTACTATATATTTTTTTTAACCACGTTCCCGACACGTTAACCTTATTTTTCACCGACTACCAACAAGTATTTCAACTCTTTGTAAATTCCAATCTTTTTTACCATGCAAGACTCAACCCAAAAGATACCTTTATCCCAAACGTAAAAACAAAGAAATTCTTGAACTATCTCAATAGCCTCTACACCATAAGTACCGTACAAACAAACACGTGAAATGAGGACTCGAGAAATGCACTACTACAGAAATTGAACATCTCAAAGAGAAACGAGCAAGCAAACATCCCAAGAATACAACCAATAAGTAGAAAATAATTTTACATATAGGCATAGGCGTACATACACTCAAATCCATCCAACATATACTATACAAACATGTATTAACCCTCTTTCATGCAACCACACTTAGGAATCCATTGATGTCGTGGTACTTGTATAACTATGTTGGCCACCATACTTATATAAGTCCTCTTTCACCAATGCACTCCCTCCTATGATGACACTTATAAGAATTAATACTACACATAAGATATCGGTCTACCAACTCAAATAAGCACATAGATCCTACAACTCATATAAGCACATAACCACAACATAATATAAGGTCCAAAATCCATGTATTAAAATAACATAGCCAATGCATGAAACATATAAACTCGTAATCCAACTAAACCACCGTAGACAAAATTCAAAATGTATAAAGAACATGAAAACGTAATTAAAGGAAATCCAACAATGACTAGCGTATACGACAATGGTTCAACCCTCACTAGTCAAATCTCGAAAAGAAAATAACATGTAGCTAAGTATGAACCATTGTAGTTCATAACTTAACAAATATCGCGAAAATAACATCCAAACACATCAATTATTATAAAATGCACACATACTCCTATGACGCCTATATGCAGGGACCCTTAAGCTATAGACTAGGCTACGCGACTAGGCAACCTAATTCTCTATAACCATTGTCTCTGATACCATTCTGTCACACCCCACCATGGCGGAATATGGGGCACGACGTATGGATATCATCACAACGATAGCGTGTCTATAGAGATAACTAAATGATATAAGAAATGTCATAAAATGGTGACACAAATGTCATGACAATATCTCAACAATGCAGGAGTCTAGGTAAGTAGGTAACAGTCCTACCTCTTACCCAAGACAAACAAATAACACAACAAATCAAACATATAGGTGCCAACAGTATCACTTATAAAACAAGCAAAAGAATCTAAGAAGGAACAGGGATCTCCTTCTAAATGCATATCTTACGCTCTCCAAATCCTAGCCACTTATGTTCTCAAGCTTAACCATAACATCACCTGAAAGAGACACTAAAACACGTCAACATAATGTTGGTGAGAGTCATAGGTTTAGACTCCAACGCCAAACCAGTTACAAGCTGTGAATAACAACCATCAACACAATAACATATGGACAATGTGTTACAAGTATGCATTAACAACTAGCATTCAAGATAAATATCATCACAATTCCAAGGCATCACGCCTTACCAACAACCACAATTACCAAGGCATCATGCCTTACCAACAACCATGGTACCATAGGCGCCCATACACCTATGTACCTATCCCAAGGCCACTACCTTGTCATTTACCATTGGTCCCATAGACGATCACGCTATGTACCTATCCGAAGGCCCCTACCTTGTCAAACCATAATAACTGAGACGGCACGTGTCCCCCGATCCAAATCATACACAATCAAGAATCACATAGCAGTTAATCACATAATGTACACACAAGTCCATCACAACCATAAAACATTCACATCAACAATTTATAAATAACTCAAAACAGTGTCTCTTCCATCCCATCTGGAAGTCAAAATCAATAGTAAACATGGGACTATGAAACTCACCTGATTGAGCTTCTCCAAATGTCCTCGCACTAGCAAAAAGCTAACAAACCAAAAACACATAATCAAAACATGAACCAATCACTAAAATGGCTCATCAAGCTATGATGGACATCTTGCCTATTCCCATATAAATACCTCATTAATAAGCTCTAACCACCCCATTACACCCCTCTATAAAACCCTTAACTCCTTTTACTTCATAACCCGTCCTGTTAACATTTTACCCAAAACAGTCCCGTTTTTCATACCTTAAACTATGGGTCAATCTCCCCCTTAAACATACCCATGATCTCTGTAAAAGGAATATTCATACTTTTACGTATGTTAGCTAAAACCTCCCACTTGCCCTAACCTTAAAGCTACTGTTAAGGCCCCGATATGTGTATATATTGCTACCTATCCAGAATTCACTGATTTTAAACGTATAAAAAGTTCATTACCATTAGAGGGTCTTACCCTAAACCACAATCTTAGCCCAAGTGCAGATACTTACTACAATATATAAACCATCTCTCATTTTCAAGAGAAGATCCCAATGCAACCCTAAGTACCCCAAACAACCCAAAACTTAAAAAAGAAAACAGGCTGAATTCAAAACTGTTTTGACCTCCGACTGTATTAACCTGTTTTTGACCCACTTCCCCACCTCCAATTTAGTTCTCGTTTCTTGCACTGGAAAGCCACTTCAAATACCTTTCCAGTGGTACTTGGATCGTTAAATAAGAGTTTGTAGAACTCCCAATATGATCAAAACAATTGACTCAAAATTCTGCCCAGTTTTTAAAAACGGGTTTAATCAAATTAAACTAATTAATCACCCATATCCCCAATTAATACAAGCCCTAGTTTATGTAATCATCATATTATGATTAATATAACATTAATTTACTGTTTTTAAATTAACCCTAAACTAAATCCATCATAAGATGATCATAGAAACATTAAAAACAATTAATATGAAAAGGGTTTTAAAGATTTACCTTGGATTTATGAAAACCCCCAAATTTTATGAAGAAACCCTAACTTTTGTTAGGTGACCGTCGGTTTTATTAAATCTCCAGGGAATTATGTTTTATTTCCTCTTTAAAATCCTTATATAACCATGTATAAAGTCCTAGCCCAAGTGTAATAGCCCACTTTCCTATTTTCCTTTTTTTTTCCTTTTTTTCTTTCTTTCTTGCGTCCAAACCGACTAACAACCCCTTAATTTTCGTTTTTTTTCTTTTTATTATTAATATATGTATTAATAATATTACCTTAATCTTCCTTAATTTATTTCAGCTCTTAAAGCCTCCAAAACCCCAAAACCGTAAAACTAGTCAGTTTTTACGCGTTTTACCGTAAAAGACGTAAAATATACACTTTTATAAAAAATCTCAAATTTTGAAATAAACTTTATAACTAGGTCCTAAATGACTTAAAACCATCCCAAAAAATATCCATATGACTAATTACCTCATCCGAGACCTCTAAATGCTAAACCGTAAATCGTAAAAATACGATTTTCTGTAATACATATACGTATACGTAAAACCACTAAATATCACCATCTCATTTCATAGTCACTACCATGTGAACTCAAGAACATGAATTCATCACACATCGTTTCACTCACAAGGTACCCCGTACCGAAAACGATATCCAAACCACAATCTATACACACAAATAAGCATATAAACACATAGAGACACGTAACTAGCACAAAATAAAACTAAGTGACGAACCTCAAACCAGGGTTGTCACAAAGGGAAGCTCCCAATTAGGGGTAACCAAGACGGGTGCCTTAGTTAGCTTATCCTTAAGCAAGTTGAAGGCTTCAATACACTCGTTGGAAAAGATAAAAGGAGTATCTTTTTCCAAGAGGTGGGTCATCGGGCGAGCGATTTTAGAAAAATCTTTGATAAAGCCACGGTAGAATCCCGCATGACCGAGGAAACTTCTCACACCCTTGGGTGGAGGAAATTTAGCAATAACATCGACTTTAGCACGGTCCACTTCAAGACCGGCTTTGGAGATCTTGTGTCCTAGCACGATGCCTTCTTTTACCATGAAATGGCATTTTTCCAAATTAAGAACAAGGCGAGTGTCTTCACACCGCTTAAGCATACGTTCTAAATTGGCAAGGAAAGCAGAGAAAGAATTGCCATAAACCGAGAAATCATCCATGAATACTTCCATAGTGTCTTCCACCATGTCATGGAAGATAGCCATCATACACCTTTAGAACGTCCCAAGAGCATTGCATAAACCAAAAGGCATGCGTTTGTAAGCAAATGTTCCATAGGGACAAGTGAATGTGGTCTTTTCTTGGTCTTTGGGATCGATGGGAATTTGAAAATACCTGGAGAAACCGTCTAAAAAGCAGTAATAGTCATTACCCGCAAGACGCTCGAGCATTTGATCCATGAAAGGAAGAGGAAAGTGGTCTTTTCTCGTGGAATCATTGAGCTTGCGATAGTCGATACAAACTCTCCACCCAGTAACGAGACGAGTGGGAATCAACTCGTTGTGTTCATTGGGAACAACGGTTATTCCGCCCTTCTTGGGCACACAATGGACGGGACTGACCCAAGGCGAATCCAAAATAGGGTAAATCAAGCCGGCATCAAGAAGTTTGATAACCTCTTGTTTGATGACGTCATGAATGCAAGGATTAACCCTTCTTTGGCTCTGGATTGCGGGTTTAAAGTCATCTTCCATGAGAATCTTGTGAGTACAAAAGTTTGGATCAATTCCGCGGATATCGGAAATTTTCCAAGCAATTGCCTTCTTATGATCTTTAAGCACGGCGATGAGGTGAGATTTCTCTTCTTCTTTCTTGTCCTTGGCAATGATGACGGGCGACTTCTTCTTATCTTCAAGGAACACATACTCGAGATGGGGCGACAACTCCTTAAGTTCTAAATCCGGAGGATTTTCGATGGGAGGCGTATTCAAAGTCGGCACATCGATAGCAATATCCTTGGGAGATGGTGGAGAAAGATTGTATTCTTTAAGAAGGTTCTCTATGAGGCGAAGATCTTCATCCCAATCGGTGGGAGAATCGTCATGTTCTAAGTTCACATCTCCCATGGTTGCTTCCAAATCTTTCCAAAGGAAATCACTTTCTCCAAATAGAGATAGTGATGAGTCAATAGAGGAAACGGTCTCAACATTAGGAGGAGAGGTAGGAATACTTTTACAAGCATCTTTGAAGTGTTCTTCACATGCCTCATCAAGAACGTCAATACAATTAACACTCTCGTATGAATAAGGCTGTTTAGAAAGCTTTCCCATGTTGAAGACGATTTTATCGTCACCCACTCTCATGATAAGCTCAATCGCTTCAACATCAATGAGAGTGCGACCGATCCTCAAGAATGGACGACCAACAATTAATAGCACACGAGGGTCTATATCGTAGTCGACGATGACGAAATCGGCAGGAAAAGTGAATTTGTCGACTCCTACAAAGACGTCTTCGGCTATCCCCACTGGATAAGCAACCGTACGGTTAGCTAATTCCAAAGTCATTTTGGTGGGGACTAGCTCAGGGAGAGATAATTGCTTCCAAACGCTTAAGGGCATTAAGTTAATACTGGCACCTAGATCGGCTAGGGCCATGCAATTCTATACTCCCGGGAAGTTGCAAGGGATTAAGAAACGACCCGGATCACCAAGCTTGGTTGGCAATTTCCTTAAGAGCACTGCAGAGCAATTCTCATTAAGTTGGGTGTTAGCAATATCAGAAGCTTCTCCTTGTCGCTAAGAAGATCTTTGAACATTTTTGCGTATTTAGGCATGTGAGCGAGAGCCTCAGCGAAGGAGATGTTAAAATTCAATTGTTTAAACATTTTAAGAAAGTTCAAAACTTGAATATCATCCTTGCTTTTAAGCTTCTCTTTCCTCAACCTAGATGGATAAGGTATATCAGAAGAAGAGGAAGTCTTTGGAATCGAAGGATCACTCACATCCTTGGGTGGAGGAGGGGTAGAAGTAAGAGGTGGAGAAATTGGGGAAGTAGAAGGATGAGGAACAGGAGCAGGTGACTCGTTTTCCTTAGTCACAATCACCGGTGGAGGTATAGGAAGCTTGGGTTCCTTGGTACCTTTGCCACTGCGAGTGGTGATTGCTTTCATCTTCCCTCTTGGATTCGCAACGGTGTTACTCGGAAGAGTACCCGAATAAGAGGATTGATTACCTTGGAAGAAACCAGCCATCATGTTCCTTACGTCATTCGTTTGACTTGCCAAAGTGTTTCTCATATCAGCTCTCAGATCGTTTCCTTGTTTCATCATGTCTGCTTTCAAGTTGAGCACTTCCCGCTGGAGATTTTCCATGATCACATCATTGGTCCTCATGTAGGTTTCAACATCTTGATGTAATGCGGTGGGTTGGTTGGGAGGAGGAGCATGATAGGCGGGTGGTTGATAAGCAGGTTGTTGGTAAACTTGGTTGTTTCTTTTAGGTGGATATGGTTGTTTGTGAGGTGGTTGGTATGGTGCACGAGGTTGTTGTTGTTGTTGAGGAGGGCGATTGAGGTTTTGTTGTTGGTTTGGGTTGTTAGGAGGAAAACCGGGCGGGGAAAGAAAATTGTTAGAGCGGTAGCTAAGCAAGTTGCGGTCACCTTGAGGACGAGCTTTATAAGCGGCCAGAGGATAGGTACCGTATGTTGCATTCACATTCTCAGAAGGGTAGTCTTGGGTTGTGGTACAAGTGGTATAGGAGAGAGGACCACCGCATATTTCACATGGTTGGCTTACAGCATTGACTTGAGCGTTTTTAGCATTGATGCTGTTAGTGTTGCTGGCGGTTTGGGCGGCAAGCGATTCAAGAAGCGTAGTAATTTTGTCAAGTCGCTTGTCGCTGTCACTAGTACTAGCACTAGCGGCATTGGTCCGTACACTCTTGGTTTGCACACGAGACTTATTCTCAATGATATTCCATGCGGCATTAGAAGTCTTAACCAAAATATTACCCCCTAAGGCACTATTTAGTGAATCTTGGTCATTCATGCTTAAACCATTATAAAAAGTATTAATTTAGTGCACTTTGGTAAAACCATGTTGTGGGAACTTTCTTAAAAGATCTTTAAAACGGTCCCAAGATTCACTAAAAGACTCATCGTACTTTTGTTCAAAATTAATGATTTCATTCCGCAAAGCGGTAGTACGAGAGGGTGGGAAAAAGTAGTTTATAAACTTGGTCTCCAAATCCGTCCACGTCAGAATACTTTGTGGCGGTTCCTTTGCAAGCCAATGCCGGGCTTGTCCCTCTAAGGAGAAAGGAAAAAGTTGTAAACGGATTACCTCTTATGGAACACCATTGAATTTAACCGTATTCGTGAGCTGCAAGAATCTCTTGATGTGGTCATGAGGATCATCAATGGTACTCCCCAAGAATGGTTGAGCAGAGACCATCTGGATAAAGCCGGATTTGAGCTCAAAATTGTTGGCCGCAATCGCGGGTATGACAATTGGATCATTGTTGCCGTCTACATGTGCTTGCAGAAGTTCAATCATCGGGCGATTGTCTGGTAGAGGCTCATTGTTGTTGTTATTATTGTTGTTGAGAGGTGGATTGTTATTGTTGTTATTGTTTTGAGGTGGGTTATTGTTGTTGTTTTGTACACCGGCCATGTCTAAGTCTTCGAGAGGCTCGGGCTCTTGATAAGACGTCGAGCGTGTACGCATGCACCTGCAAAAGAACTAACAAAGCAAAAACAAAGCAGAAATATTTTTGGTTTTTATGTTTTTTTTAATTTTTAGGATTTTTGAAAATTTTATATTTTTTAGGGTTTTTTGAAATTTTTTATGAAAAAGTAACGTTCACGGCGAACGGATCCCAAAATCCAATTTCTCACAAAAATTGTTAATCTTAACAAGAAGAGCCGGCAGCGGCGCCATTTGATACAAGACTTTTTGTATGGGTACAAGATTAATTCTCGGAATCTCCTCGAATTGATCACATCTCAAAGTGGAATGATTGTTCTTGGTGACAAATAGAGGGTTTGGTTTTCTATTCTACTAAAAAGGTAAATGAATGAAGTAAATAAAGATTTAAACCAAAAACATTTAATGAAATCAAACTTGAATTTAAATTAAACAATTAAATGATTAAACAGTAAAATAACCTTACTGAAGAAATGCTCTATTCGGAGTAAATTGCCATCCGGAATAAATGGCTACTCGGAATAATGATCCTATTCAGAATAATGATCCTATGCGGAATAAAAAGCTTATTCGGAAGAAACGGCTATGCGGAATATATGGCCATCCGGAATAATGTTGCTACCCGGAATAAAAATGCTATGCGGAATAAACTTGCCATTCGGAATAAATGTGCTATGCGGAATATATGGCCATCCGGAATAATATTGCTACTCGGAATAGTGATCCTATCCGGAATAACTGGATACTCGGAATAATAATGCTATCCGGAATAAATAGGCTATTCGGAATAACTTGCCATGCAGAATAAAATTGCTATTCGGAATATTTTGCTATCCGGAATAACTAGGCTTACTCGGAATAAACTGGGGCAAGAAGAACAGTTTACAGACAGGAAAAAGGGAAACACGATTTTATCAAAATTCGACTAAGTTTTTAACCAAATCTTAAACAAACTAATCACAAATCATCTACTAACCATAAACATCAAATCCCAATCATAAAAACACAAAATCCACTAACTTTTGAAGATCAAAATCAACCAAACAAGAACTTTAAAACTTTGAATCAAAGAACAAGATGAACAATATGAAATGGAAAGATTATATTGATGATTAAGGTTTAAACAATCAAAGGAAAAAGATTAAAAGCTTACAAGATGAAGGATTCAACAAAATGAAAAATCACCAACACCTTAGTGGTGTTGGCTTCCTACGGAAGAAAAGAAGAAAAACTGGGAAAATGAAAACTAGTCCCAAAAGTGTGAGGGTGATTTCCTTTTATAGGCTAAGTGGTTGGTTGGTGAGTGGGCTTTCTCCCTTTCTTCTTGTCTTCTCGTCTTTTCAGAAAAGTCGACGTTTTCGATTCTGATTCGGGATTTGTCGACGATTAAATTCAACTCGTCTTTTAACTTCTTCGTTTAATAGACTTGAGTTTCTTTGACATATGTAAATCTTCCATCTTTGGTCCTTTTCTTCGATAAATCTTCAAATAGGCCCATTGACTTCCGATCTTTTGCATCTCTTGGACAATAGACTTCGTCTTGAGTCTTTTTCTTTGATAAAACCCGTGCAATCCCATGTTTTCTTCAGTATTCATCCGGTTGACTCTGAAAACACAATATACACAAAAACCACGCATAATTCCAAACAAATGATATTAAACACGTGGTTTGGTCTTGTTTTAGTAAGAAATAAGTGGTAAAAGGATGGGTGTTTACACACCTATCAGAGGCTGATGAATCTCTTGATAGAATTAAAGTTTTAGAAAGAGACCTCGCGTGTCTCTCGAAAGCAAGTGACAGTGGTGATTGTGTTGATAGTAACCCCGTTGCGGTAAACATCTTTGTGTCAGAAAATGAAACCCTCCAAAATGAGCTTGATCGTATGAAAGAGAAAATGGAGTCTTATGTCATCAAAAAGGACAACGAATTCACCGATCTTTGGAATAAATATGTCAAAAAATGTGATGAATGTAAGGATGAAAAACTTTCGTATGATAAAGCTTACAATGAGATGCAACAAACAATCGAACATCTGCAAGCTTAGTTAGGAGGTGAATGTCGCGACAGTGAGCCTTCAACAAATGTTAATCAAAAAGAGTTCACGATTCTTCAACATCGATATGATTTTCTTCAGAAACATTGTCATTCCCTTGAACTTGCTTTGCAAAACAAAGTTGGAAAAGTTATAGATGATAGTAATTTACATGTAAAACTCTCTGAATCATTTCGCGAATTGAATGAAAAGAGAGTGGAAATGTTTGATTTGAAAGCTCAGCTGCAAGACAAAGACATCGCGATTGCTGAGTTGATGAAACTTGTTGGAAAGATGGGTGGAAAAACTGTGGAACCTAAGGTTGTAAAATCAGTTGTTGGACAACCCAATGTATACAAAGTACCAAAGCCATCTATCTTAGGAAAACCGCCTTCTAATGTTTCTAGGTTACCTCCTAATACCGAGGTGCAATCAACTGTTCCAAAACCAGCCATATCACCTTATGTTCCACCATTTAGAAACCCCATTTTTGCTAAACACAACCATGCGAATTCACCTTGCACTACTCCTAAGAGTACTCCCAAGCATGTGATTCTTACGCCCACAAAGGAATCTAAAGGGTCAAATGATGTTGTTCACACCAACAATCTAGGGAAGGGTATGCCAAAAGGGAACATTCAAAAAGTAAACCTTGTGTATTCACCACCTAGTAAACAACCATCTGCTAGAGTTCAACACACTCCTAATGGTAGTCAACCAAAACCTAGGATCCCTTACAAGCAACCTAGGAATTGGCAACCACCAATGAGTAGTCTTTTATCGAACAAGGTGCCTGAACGGATAGCAAAACCTAGGTACACAAGGACTTTTGAGAATCCCAAATTCTCCGTATGCCCCACGTGCAAAAAGGGCATTCACTATGGAAACCATGCTCATTGCATTCTGCAATACCTCTATAATGTAAACTCTCGTGCCTTCTCACAAAGAAAGAATGCAGAATCTCATAAGATAACACGGAGATTCACGCCCGTCACAAAGAAAAGCAATGATAATAAATCTTCAAGGCGGATCAATGTAGGACCTAGTTTCTCTCTAAAGAAGTCTTCCGATATGCCAGAGAACACTACTCCTAGATCTAGTCTTCAGTGGAAACCAACGGGTCGGATCTTGATGTAATGGTTTTACTACTCTTTAGGAAAAGAGCGTAAAAAGCGGCAAGTATTAAGTGTCGGTTTAGGAAAACCAAGCACTAATGATCAAGTGAAGTTCAAGTTCGTTTCCCTAGGAGGCAAGTGTGTTGTGCTAAGAAATGGTTAACTTTGTGATTATAATTATGAGAAAAGAAAAAGAGAAAGGATGACGGTTACAATTATGATTTAAACTAAGACGAAAAGTCGTGCACGTAAAACCGTAGAATATGACAAAATTTAAAAATTAACCTAAAAATTCCTAGAAAATTGCAATAATTCCAAAAAATGTAATTAGAGTTTACAAAAAATAAAAAATCACTCAAACCTTTTATTTAATTAAATATTAATTTTTAATGCTAATTAAAGCCCAAAAAATCAATTTAATTAATAAAAAGCCCAAAATGAGATTTTTTAACTTATAAACCTCTAAAATGACTTAACTAAATTAAAAACTATTTTTGAAAATTTTAAAATTAATTAAAACTATTTAAAAATGATTAAAAACTCTAAAAACTTAAAATAATTCTAAAAATTATTTAAATGACACTAAAATTAATCTAATAGTTTTAAAATTGCTAACTTAATGTGTTTAAACTAGCAAAAATGAAAAACTTGCAAAAATCTAAATTTTAATTTTTAATAATAAAATAATAATAAAATAATATTAAAAATCCAAAATTTATAAAAAATTATAAAAAGTTGCAAAGTTTATTTTAACCTAAATAACACAGAAATGAACTTGAAATTACCAAAATAACCCTATTAGGCTTCCAAATGGGCTAAATAACAAAACAGTCCACTATATTGGGCTTTTTGGCCAAATAAGCAAAAAGTTCACCAAATAAGCCCAAAATCACCTACTTGACTCAAAATTTGATTTTAAGCACAAAACTCTAAAGGCCCAAAAGCTGAAAGTGAGCTTATCACATCTTAATTATCAACAACTTATTCTTAATGGGCTTTTTGGCCCATTAAGCCATAGGCTATTGCCATAAGCTCTAATGTAACACCACCAAATTTACACTATTCAATATAGCGGAAGAGTTGTTGGTGTTACGGGATAGCACATTACTCACATCATAGACAACGCCTAAAAATCGCGTCGTTTAATAATAAAGCATTTCCATTCATAAATATAAAATTTACATAGGTCCCAAGTCATAGTATTTCATACAATTTTTACATAACATTTGAATGGAAATTGTTTAAGTGCGGGCCATAAATTCTTGTCGTCTTCCCGAGAATTACCTTCAAGTACCTGAGACAACACATGTTAAAAGAAAAGGTCAGCGAAAACGCCGAGTGAATTCATAGAGTTTATTAAAACCATTAACATATCATCGGTAAATATAATTGTTACCGAAAATCATTTTATACAATTCCTTGTCGTAGGCCATAAAATAAGCCAAAAACATTTTATACAAATCTTTGTCAAAATCATAATATAGGCTTTTGCCTTCAAAACCATTATACGAACCAATGTCGTAAAAACATCATACAATACGTTTTATAACGTTGTATAGAGTTAAATAAAACCGTTATATGAATATGGTTATGTAAAACCAAAACACGGACATAATATCAATAATAAGACCCGTATTGCTAGTCAGGCAATATATTGTAATTCAATGCGTATAGCAATAATTTCGTTATTTGGATTATTATAAGCCGCATGACATTGTTACCTTACTACCACAATCAACGGGTAGCTAACCCGAAACTCAATTTGCCCATCTAAGTTAGCGTGTCGTCACAAAAATCACGCTACGAAAATCTTCTCATACATAAATTCGCTTACCAATCAATGTGGCACGACGGGGATCAACCGTCAAGGCGCGAACTGTGGTGATCGTCCCCAAATAGTACTATTACATGCATAAGCATCTAACAAATCCCGGTAGTTCACAATTCATGCTAATGGGACTTTAAGTGACATAACCTAACTTTAATAATCCATTTCATTTCATTTATCGGGTCATATAATCATTCATCGGGTCATACAATCATTCGGGTCCAAATCAATAAAAAACAATCGGGACAAATGGTGTCCTATTTTATCAAAACTAACATGTTATCTCCCTCGCGGGTTTATAAAACATTTCGTAAAAATATTTAAAAGAGTGCGAGGCTATGAACTCACGTTGATTGGGAAAGGCGGTTATCGGCGATTTGGATGGACGGTACGTGCTTCAATCACGGAAACCTAGACAAATAATACTCGTCTTAGACTCTTGTCCAATGACTTTATAAAAACAATGGCTATGTATATATATGATGATTTTATAAATATGATGATGATCAAGTGGGATGGTACATCTTTATTCACTCATTATAGTGTCAAGTGTTGGTAAATTTTTATACTAGTTTCATTAGTTTAACTTCTTTACTTGTTAAGGCCCAATAAGCCCATTATGAGCCCATTACATTCTATCAGTCCAATTTTATAATTTTAACCTCAGACCTATACTCACATGTTGGGCCCAAGTGGGTCAAGCCCAATATGTAAGTCCATTATTGTTTAGCCAAACTTGTCGGGTTAATAGTCCAATAAGGCTATTTTGGCCCGTTAATGTCCATATGTTATAAAGCTCGGGTTTTATCGGTTTTTACTTGTAATAAATACTTATATATCAGTATATGAGTTATAAAAAGTTTATATTAGGCGGGTCCGACCGTCTAAGTTTTAATTGACGGAAACGTTAATTTTACGGTTTTAGCCGAAAAGACGTAAAAATCAGGTTTATAGTTTTATAACTTATAAAACTTATCAAACTATCATTTTTATAAAATTTCCCTTTTATTTATTATTGTACATACTTATATAAATGTAATATATAAGTTAGTGGGTTTTAATTTACATTTTATACTATATTTATTTGAGTGCTATTATAATACTATTATACTTTAATTTCACAAAATCTGATTTTTAGTTTCACTTTCACCATTTTTATCATATCTTGAGTTATACAAGGAGATAGAAGCTCATTTTTGGATGGCATAAACTTCATATTATGTGTTACAAATAACTTAGTTTTAGCTACTGCTCAATCCAAGTCTAAGTATCCCTAACAGTCCTCACAAAACAGACTATTCAGATTGATACATCAATTTTGTTTTGATCATATCTCACTCATTATAATGATTCCATTGCATGGCCAACTCTCACATGTGTACAAGACCTAATAATTACTTTATATTGATTCCACTTTGCCATTTTATCAGTTTAACATGTGGTTAGTTACTGTTTTTATACAGCTAACTTATTAAGCAAGATTTTAACCTTTTTACATATGGTTTTTCATCTTTTTAACCATGTTTATCAACACCAAATCCCCACATAATATTTTTAATCATCATTCATCATCATATACATATAAATAAATAAAGAAAATACAAGATTACATAATCAAAATAACAAGAGGATAGGAAGAAACAATCTCTATACCACCATTAGTGATGAAAAGATGAGTTTTTGATGAACAAGGCTTGGATTTTGATGGCCAAACTTGTAATAAACCAATATCATCTTCAATTACACCAATCTTTATAATCTCCTTGTGGGAAATCAGCCCTAGGACACCAAGAAATCTCCTCTTTGGATGTTAGAATCACCTCCAATCTTCATAACTTTAAAGGGTATTCAACTTGTGCAAGTTAAACACATGATTCATGGTTGAATTTTTGATCAAATGGGGTGTTTTGGGAGCATGGTGGACGTTCATAGGGAGCCAAGAGAGTTTGTGTGTGGTTTGCATGTTATAAATGAGATAATGGTTTAGTCTTGGCTAGTTTTGTGTTGCTAGTGGTTTGGAAAGAAACAAGGACAAGTGTCCTTGTTTACTTAAGTAAACTTGACACATCAAGAGTGTGTTGTGTACTCTTGGATGCCACTTGTATAGGGGTAGGCAAGTGTAAACTTGTCCCATCCCTATTAATTTACGGGTACTCCTCGATTCTAGTTTCCTCGATTTGTGTGGCCTCGGGTCGTTTTACGAAAAATGTTTTTATAAATTATGAATCAACGACACAAAACGAATCTAATAAAAATTGTCTCGTCAAAAACTGAGTTCAAAAACTTAAATACGTAAACCTAGGGTTTCCGGTTTAGTCGTAAAGGACGTTAAATTATGAACGTAAGTCCTAATCTCTTCTCGTAAATTTGTGAGTTTATGAACCAACACAAATTTAAAATTCCAAAATAATATTCATGGATAAATTTATTTCCTGAAGTGTCGGACTGTCACCAAAAACGGTGTATGTAAACGTAAGCACGTAACGTAGAATCCTCCGGTTTAGACGTAGTCGATGCTAATTCAAGAAGTAAACCCAAATTTCTTCCCAAAATGAGTGTGTTCATAATATAACATTATAATAATATTTTTAAATAATACTTGAGAATAAAATATCAACCATAAATTGACGAATTGTCACAACATTTACCCCTAAACAGGATCTTTGCCCTCAAAGATCGATTTATCTTACTACTCTCTTCTTATAGAGTTAAATCTAGTGGGTATTTCCTCCACATTCAGTCTTTTCTGACAATGTAATTCATTACAATACGCGAGTTTCATCAAACATAACTACGGGAATACAATCAGGCTTAATGTTGACTTACTTTCTCTATCCATGATGTTCGCGGGTTTTTGATGAATGCAACTTTTTGCCGATCTAAACTTCATCAAAAAGTAATCAGATTTTCACTTGATAGACATTTTATCAAGTTCGATATACGAAACATAATTCACGCAGCCTTTGAAGTCCTAGGGTAGATCCAACTTATATGCATTTCAAACCAATCTTTTACATTATCTCAATGGTCCCATACAACGGGGACTTAATTCCCATGATCTTTTAGATCATCAATTCATTTTTCCATAGTAAATTTTTTTGGCATAACTTCGCTACCCATCCGGCACTTCAAGATCTACACTTCATATTCACATAACCTCCTGCCCACTACTGGCAGTCAATAATCATATCCTAATTTCAACAATCATTTCAGGTTTCACGGGTCAGGTATTTTGTAAGGTTAGGTTTGTCATCATAGGCAACCTTAAACCTAAAAGACATGTCCAACTCACAATGGGTGTATGTCGGGTGTCTTCATCCCAACTTCTGCTTACAGATGCTCTTTTATTTAGATCATCACAAAATTCGATCCCGATCCTAATATGATAATTATCAATAATCTCTCCAAAGGAAAATGATTATACGGTTTATTACCAAAGGTCAATCATTCAAGCATAAAACAACACTTCTAGTGTTTTATATCGTTACTTCACCTCGTCCCTTCGATTGGGGTGGTAAACAGTACTCTCATCAAGGTTCGTACCCACTTCTGAGCAAATCTCTAGAAATTCGATGCGAAGCGAGGATCTTGATAGAGATGATCGATACAGGCACACCATGCTTACACAACTCCTTTAAATACAAAAGAGTCAATCTCTTCATCGAGAATCTATCATTAACGGAAATGATAATAGTAGATTTGGTCAGTCCGTCGACGATGACCCAAATCGAATCAAATTCAGATGATAACCTTTGCAATAGTTAGACGTTTACTAATGTATGAGGCGATGTCTGCCTTCATAATTTGCCATCAGTACAACTTCTTCAGATAAAGATACATTTAATCAGAAATGACATGAATAGAATACGTATATTTACGAGATTCCAACATGAATACATCTCAAAAACTCCATATTTAGGCAATCACAAGCGACCTTTTATACATTTAACGCCATCAGCTCTCATTTCTAATGCTTTTCATTAGCCGCGAAACTCTTTATTATTTATATTATCCTTTTTACAAGCATCGACTATTTTTTAAATTGCTCGGCAATTTATTTTGCACAATCATTATTAAGGAAGACATCCTAATTGATTCTTTATCATTTCTACATAATGTGTCAGTATCTACATTCACCTTCCTTGATGAAATAATTATCGTGACCGTATTAATTCAAAATTTCTTTATTCATATTTTCTAAGGTTTAGTTTCGTCTCAACTATAATTTTTATCAGTTTTGATCAACCCGACGTCTAAAGCGTCGATGATTATTACAAGTAATTAAATAATAAATATTTAATTTTTATGAAATGTAAACGTAAAATTTTTAAATTCCTTAGTTCGTCCAATTATAGAAAAATGTTCAAAATAAATTTGAATTTAATTAACACGATTTTTGTTGATTTATCGAAAATAATTAATAACATCCGTAAATGTTCGAAAAATCTTTGTTTATACTTTGGCCAAAATTTTCTTAGTTGAAAATAAAAAATTATCGTTTCAAATCTCAAGTCTTGGTTTAAATGGTTTCCTCAATCCCTCTTAGGTTGTCTTGAGGTATACACAAACATTTACCCTTAAACAAGAGTTTAGTTAAATGTTCTGGGTTTAAGGGAATGATTCCTTAAAAATTATTTTGATAAAATATTTGTCAAAACATATTTGCACTTTCTTTTTGGTAAAACCCAAAGTCTTAAATGGCTCTAATCTTTGAAAAGTCAATATAAATTCCATTATTTATTAATCACACGGTCAAATACTGTAAAGGATTAAGCCTTTATTCAGATGTTAAATATTCAAGGTACGGGTTTTCACTACTCGGCCGACTCAGGGCATTCTACAAATAATTATTAACTCATTCTTATTCTTATAAACAAACAAATGGTCCTTAATGATCACTATTTATCAAATTACAGCCTACACACGTGATTCACAAAATTTATGGATGCTACATGTGTATTAGTCAATTCAAACGACATCGTGTGAAACTCATAATGTTCATTACAAGTTCTGGATGTAGTGATTGGAATAGATAATCTTTTTCGGGGACGCAAAGTTGATGATAACCATGCCGTGGATCAAATTTTAGAACATACGCTAGAACCTTGTAAATGATCGAACAAATCTTCCATCTTGAGTAATGGATATGAATTTTGATCGTCAATTTATTCAGTTCACGGTAATCAACAAATATAAGGAATGATAACACCATAGCTCTTCATGATAACGAGCTTGGTAGAATAAAAGCTTTCTCCGACAATTCTCTCAGTTGTACGGTAATTCTTTTAATTCAGATGGTGCTGACGTAGGGTGCACACGCCACAGGTGCAACACCGAGAATATAATCAATACCAAATTCAACTTGCCTTAATGGCGAAAGTCTAGGTAGATCACCAGCAAATACCTCCTAAAGTTTTAGATAATAGAAACATCTTTTAATAAATTTACTTTAATTTCTTTATAGATTACAAGATCTATGACTAGTTCATAACCATTCATGGTATAATTTCAATTCTAAATGCAGGATATGGTCATCCATCAAGAATTATTTAGATCACTTTTGATAATCAACATCTTATCTTTTCGGGGAATTCTACTCGAGTTCCCACCAATTAAGACAATGTCGTCATGTCATAATCAATCAATCCATTCTACTGGCATTATCAACTTTCCAGTTTCGTCACCGTTGATAAGATGTGAATTTCTCAAAAGACAAATAATAACTCGTAATCCTTCACAAATTCAAGGATATTGGGAGATATAACTAACATCAAAAGAGTAATGTCAACGCATAACCTACGCGAGAGAATTTCAAGTCAGATAAAGACGAAAACATTAACGGATAGGAATATATCCCATGTCTTCATGATTTGAGTACGCATTCGAAAGCTCCTCGGATCGTTACCCAGGTCATTCTAATGGAATCTAATCAAAAGAAATAATAGTAACGTCGATACATCCAGTCGGGTATCAACACTCGATAATCAGATACTTTTCCAAAGAATCTCACCACGGGAGAATTGGACAAAGAGGGGATATCAATTGTCAATTAAGACAATTTCCATAGATGATTAAATTTGATTCATAAGAATAAATAGTACGGGCACATATGTAGGTGTTCCTAACAATATGTCCCTATTTTGCACTTCTTGCAAATCTCATAAAAAATTCAATCTTTCCCAATCTTCAAAGAAAATTTAGTGTTTATTAATAATTTCATGGTGACTACTAATCAGTCTTGCATGGTCCCTTCCAAATTGTATGTAGGCGCGCAACTATATACAATTTTAAGATTAACGATGCAATACTCAGTTCGTCAAAATTTTATCATCATGTTTAAAATAAAAATATCTTCATGCTTAATTCTTGAATAAGAATAAAAAATAGATTTACAAAGATGTTCTTTGTTACAGAAACAATTAAGTTTAACAAAGTGTTTCATAAACAACTTTATTTTGATAACGATTATTTATAAGTCTCACTTTAAGTAATCCATATGGTGATGAAAATTCAATTTTTCTCAAGGATACTGTTTTATCTTATAAAAACAATGAGTGCTCTGCAAAGGAGTGATGGAAAATTCTTCACCAAGAACTAACTGCAATATATCAAGAAATGAGCTTAGCCAATTAATCATGAGGTTTATGACCTCGATGGCACTCAAAAGAGAATAATCCACAACGTAACTCAAATCGAGATGAGTACTTGTTCAATGATTGCATCACTAATGCGAACATTAGGATGAAGCAATAAAAGATAGATAACATCGATACATGTAAAACTTAGCAATCAAAGGTAGTCTTTTCATTAATCACAAACAAGTCAAAATTGTACCGTAACACATTACGTGTCACTATGTCATACAATTCCAAGAACTCATCCTCCCAACTGATATCTCAGTTAAGTTAAGGATTTTTAAAAGATACCACAATGAATACTAATCTACAAGAGTCATTAGGTGTTCCACCTGCCCCGGAAGATCCATCAGTCCCTATTCAGAAGAAGATATTCTTCAATTTATTTCTTGGACACTGGGCATCCTCGTTAGTGGACAATGGTCTAGGAACAACCCTTAACACGAACCAACAATCATTTAAAACCTAATAACTCCATCACAGAACTTAATGACTTCCTCTTAACAATCTCATATTCCATACGGGTTAAATTTTACTTTATTCAAGTTTCAACCAACTTATACTCAATGCGATATCCTACCTCATTTATCCAATACTTTCATCCTTATTCTTACACCTTGAAAGGGAAATCAAAGTTCGATATTATCAACACTTAATTTCCAATCCTATATCTCTTACAACAATAGTTATCAAATGAGTCACTAGTATGAAATGACTCACACATTCAATCAGACTTCTCAGAAAGGTACTAGTGGCATGAGGCTTTTGGGTAATGGTTCTAATGACAGCCTCAAGTGCAACATTCACCCTTTTGATTTCAATTTAAGAATTGGATGACAATGAATCAGATGACACCTTTCTAGGTGGTAACGTTTTTCAAACTCCACTCTATAAGGAAAGATCGTCATGTCATCGATATCAGATTTAATCTCTCCAATTCTTCTTCAAGATCTTAATCAACTACTATTAACATTTCTACGAATATCAACCATTTTGTTCGGATCATAAGTATCCACAACTTGGTTTAGATCTAGAATAGCTAGAATTCCTACGGGAATAGATTCGATTGATTTGCTAGGGTAGTTAGGGTTCCTTGTGACAATCTACGTCGTATAAATATCTCGTATACGTATTAAAATAATCATCAAACAATCATGTAACCAAATTACAACATATATATAATCCAAGTTATATATATATATTAAAATAACACTTCTTAGTCTGGCCTTGTCGGTAACTCGGGAATTCTTTGGCACCGTTATAGTCAAAAGATTTTTAGACATTTTTAGAAAAATGTTTATAGTTAAAAGATTTTGAAATGTTTTATTCAAAACCTTGGTTTTAAAAATCTTTCGTTCTCTATAACGAGAGCTCTGGTATCAAAGTGTAACACCCCCAAATTTACACAATACAATACAGAGGAAGAGTCGTTGGTGTTACGGGATAGCACATTACTCACATCATAGACAACGCCTAAAAATCGTGTCGTTTAATAATAAAGCATTTCCATTCATAAATATCAAATTTACATAGGTCCCAAGTCATAGTATTTCATACAATTTTTACAAAACATTTGAATGGAAATTGTTTAAGTGCGGGCCATAAATTCTTGTCGTCTTCCTGAGAATTACCTTCAAGTACCTGAGACAACACATGTTAAAAGAAAAGGTCAGCGAAAAAGCCGAGTGAATTCATAGAGTTTATTACAACCATTAACATATCATCGGTAAATATAATTGTTACCGAAAATCATTTTATACAATTCCTTGTCGTAGGCCATAAAATAAGCCAAAAACATTTTATACAAATCTTTGTCAAAATCATAATATAGGCTTTTGCCTTCAAAAACATTATACGAACCAATGTCTGAAAAGCATCATACAATACGTTTTATAACGTTGTATAGAGTTAAATAAAACCGTTATATGAATATGGTTATGTAAAACCAAAACACGGACATAATATCAATAATAAGACCCCGTATTGTTAGTCAGGCAATATATTGTAATTCAATGCGTATAGCAGTAATTTCGTTATTTGGATTATTATAAGACGCATGACATTGTTACCTTACTACAACAATCAACGGGTAGCTAACCCGAAACTCAATTTGCCCATCTAAGTTAGCTTGTCGTCACAAAAATCACGCTATGAAAATCTTCTCATACATAAATTCGCTTACCAATCAATGTGGCACGACGGGGATCAACCGTCAAGGCGCGAACTGGGGTGATCGTCCCCAAATAGTACAATTATATGCATAAGCGTCTAACAAATCCCGGTAGTTCACAATTCATGCTAATGGGACTTTAAGTGACATAACCTAACTTTAATAATCCATTTCATTTCATTTATCGGGTCATATAATCATTCATCGGGTCATACAATCATTCGGGTCCAAATCAATAAAAAACAATCGGGAAAAATGGTGTCCTATTTTATCAAAACTAACATGTTATATCCCTCGCGGGTTTATAAAACATTTCGTAAAAATATTTAAAAGAGTGCGAGGCTATGAACTCACGTTGATTGGGAAAGGCAGTTATCGGCGATTTGGATTGACGGTACGTGCTTCAATCACGGAAACCTAGACAAATAATACTTGTCTTAGACTCTTGTCCAATGACTTTATAAAAACAATGGTTATGTATATATATTATGATTTTATAAATATGATGATGATCAAGTGGGATTGTACATCTTTATTCACTCATTATAGTGTCAAGTGTTGGTTAATTTTTATACTAGTTTCATTAGTTTAACTTCTTTACTTGTTAAGGCCCAATAAGCCTATTATAAGCCCATTACATTCTATTAGTCCAATTTTATACTTTTAACCTCAGACCTATACTCACATTTTGGGCCCAAGTTGGTCAAGCCCAATAAGTAAGTCCATTATTGTTTAGCCAAACTTGTCGGGTTAATAGTCCAATAAGGCTATTTTGGCCCGTTAATGTCCATATGTTATAAAGCTCGGGTTTTATCAGTTTTTACTTGTAATATATACTTATATATCAGTATATGAGTTATAAAAAGTTTACATTAGGCGGGTCCGACCGTCTAAGTTTTAATTGACGGAAACGTTAATTTTACGGTTTTAGCCGAAAAGACGTAAAAATCATGTTTATAGTTTTATAACTTATATAACTTATCAAACTATCATTTTTATAAAATTTCCCTTTTATTTATTATTTTACATACTTATATAAATGTAATATATAAGTTAGTGGGTTTTAATTTACATTTTATACTATATTTATTTGAGTGCTATTATAATACTATTATACTTTAATTTCACAAAATCTGATTTTTAGTTTCACTTTCACCATTTTTATCATATCTTGAGTTCTACAAGGAGATAGAAGCTAATTTTTAGATGACATAAACTTCATATTATGTGTTACAAAAAACTTAGTTTTAGCTACTGCTCAATCTAAGTCTAAGTATCCCTAACAGTCCTCACAAAACAGACTATTCAGATTGATACATCAATTTTGTTTTGATCATATCTCACTCATTATAATGACTCCATTGCATGGCCAACTCTCACATGTGTACAAGAACTAATACCTACTTTATATTGATTCCACTTTGCCATTTTATCGGTTTAACATGTGGTTAGTTACGGTTTTTATACAGCTAACTTATTAAGCAAGATTTTAACCTTTTTACATATGGTTTTTCATCTTTTTAACCATGTTTATCAACACCAAATCCCCACATAATATTTTTAATCATCATTCATCATCATATATATATACATAAATAAAGAAAATACAAGATTACATAATCAAAATAACAAGAGGATAGGAAGAAACAATCTCTATACCACCATTAGTGATGAAAAGATGAGTTTTTGATGAACAAGGCTTGGATTTTGATGGCAAAACTTGTGATAAACCAATATCATCTTCAAGTTCACCAATCTTTATAATCTCCTTGTGGGAAATCAGCCCTAGGACACCAAGAAATCTCCTCTTTGGATGTTAGAATCACCTCCAATCTCCATAACTTCAAAGGGTATTCAACTTGTGCAAGTTAAACACATGATTCATGGTTGAATTTTTGATCAAATGGGGTGTTTTGGGAGCATGGTGGACGTTCATAGGGAGCCAAGAGAGTTTGTGTGTGGTTTGCATGTTGTAAATGAGATAATGGTTTAGTCTTGGCTAGTTTTGTGTTGCTAGTGGTTTGGAAAGAAACAAGGACAAGTGTCCTTGTTTACTTAAGTAAACTTGACACATCAAGAGTGTGTTGTGTACTCTTGGATGCCACTTGTATAGGGGTGGGCAAGTGTAAACTTGTCCCATCCCTATTAATTTACGGGTACTCCTCGATTCTAGTTTCCTCGATTTATGAGCCCTCGGGTCGTTTTACGAAAAATGTTTTTATAAATTATGAATCAACGGCACAAAACGAATCTAATAAAAATTGTCTCGTCAAAAACGGAGTTCAAAAACGTAAATACGTAAACCTAGGGTTTCCGGTTTAGTCGTAAAGGACGTTAAATTATGAACGTAAGTCCTAATCTCTTCTCGTAAATTCGTGAGTTTATGAACCAACACAAATTTAAAATTCCAAAATAATATTCACGGATAAATTTATTTCCTGAAGTGTCGGACTGTCACCAAAAACGGTGTATGTAAACGTAAGCACGTAACGTAGAATCCTCCGGTTTAGACGTAGTCATGCTACTTCAAGACGTAAACCCAAATTTCTTCCCAAAATGAGTGAGTTCATAATATAACATTAAAATAATATTTTTAAATAATTCTTGAGAATAAAATAATACTTGGGAATAAAATATCAACCATAAATTGACGGATTGTCACAGCATTTACCCCTAAACAGGATCTTTGCCCTCAAAGATCGATTTATCTTACTTCTCGCTTCTTATAGAGTTAAAGCCAGTGGGTATTTCCTCCACATTCGATCTTTTCTGACAATGTAATTCATTACAATACGCGAGTTTCATCAAACATAACTACGTGAATACGATCAGGCTTAATGTTGACTTACTTTCTCTATCCATGATGTTCACGGGTTTTTGATGAATGCAACTTTTTGCCGATCCAAACTTCATCAAGAAGTAATCATATTTTCACTTGATAGACATTTTATCAAGTTTGATATACGAAACATAATTCACGCAGCCCTTGAAGTCCTAGGGTAGATCCAGCTTATATGCATTTCAAACCAATCTTGTACATTATCTCAATGGTCCCATACAACGGGGACTTAATTCCCATGATCTTTTAGATCATCAATTCATTTTTCCATAGTAAATTTTTTTGGCATAACTTCGCTACCCATCCGGCACTTCAAGATCTACACTTCATATTCACATAACCTCCTGCCCACTACTGGCAGTCAATAATCAGATCCTAATTTCAACAATCATTTCAGGTTTCACGGGTCAGGTATTTTGTAAGGTTAGGTTTGTCATCATAGGCAACCTTAAACCTAAAAGACATGTCCAACTCACAATGGGTGTATGTTGGGTGTCTTCATCCCAACTTCTGCTTACAGATGCTCTTTTATTTAGATCATCACAAGATTCGATCCCGATCCTAATATGATAATTATCAATAATCTCTCCAAAGGAAAACGATTATACGGTTTATTACCAAAGGTCAATCATTCAAGCATAAAACAACACTTCTAGTGTTTTATATCGTTACTTTACCTCGTCCCTTCGATTGGGGTGGTAAACAGTAATCTCATCAAGGTTCGTACCCAATGACTTCTGAGCAAATCTCTAGAAATTCGATGCGAAGCGAGGATCTTGATAGAGATGATCGATACAGGCACACCATGCTTACACAACTCATTTAAATACAAAAGAGTCAATCTCTTCATCGATAATCTATCATTAACGGAAATGATATTAGTAGATTTGGTCAGTTTGTCGACGATTATCCAAATCGAATCAAATTCAGATGATAACATTTTCAATAGTTAGACGTTTACTAATGTATGAGGCGATGTCTGCCTTCATAATTTGCCATCAGTACAACTTCTTCAGATAAAGATACATTTAATCAGAAATGACATGAATAGAATACGTATATTTACGAGATTCCAACATGACTACATCTCAAAAACTCCATATTTAGGCAATCACAAGCGGCCTTTTATACCTTTAACGCCATCGACTCTCATTTCTAATGGTTTTCATTAGCCGCGAAACTCTTTATTATTTATATTATCCTTTTTACAAGCATCAGCTATTTTTTAAATTGCTCGGCAATTTATTTTGCACAATCATTATTAAGGAACACATCCTAATTGATTCTTTATCATTTCTAAATAATGTGTCAGTTAATACTAGAGATTTTGCAAGGCAAAATCTTTTAATCGATTAATGTTCGTTTTTCCTCGACTCGACTCGAATTGATATCCGGTTTAACGTAAATCTAATTTGTTCTTGGTAAATATATTTTTAGTATTTTTAGACTAAAATCTTTTTAATATTAAAAACTATTAAAACAATTTAAATAAAACTAATTTTAAAATAAAACTTAAATCTAAATTGAAATCTAATTAATTTTAAACTAAAGACTTTAAAAAACTTTAAATGAAATCTAATTTTAAAACTAATTAATTGAAATAAACTAATTTAAAATTATATTGAAAACTAAATTAAAATTATAGAAGTAAATAAAATATTTTTTAAACTTTTTTATAATTTTCAAAATCAAAACTGAATAAAAAGAAAATTTTATAAAAAACTTTTTAATTAAAATAAATAACCATAAAAACTCAATTAAACTACTAAATAAAAACTGGCAGATTAAAAATACCCTATATTAATGGAACGTTGCAAAGTAATACACAAAAAGCAGTCTAGCTAAGTTGGTTGTGTTGTAGAATTGTTAAACTCGAGGTCGAGGGTTCGAGTCCCACCAGTGACAGATTATGCTAAATATTTTTTTTTTTGGATTTTTTTTTGGATTTTTAATTTGCTCAGACCAATAGGGTCTGAGTGTTTATACAGAAATAATAAGCTAATAAAATGAATCAAATAAGCCAATCAGCCAAGACAAATAAGCAATGAAAACGAATAAACCAATTAGGCAGTATAAGATAATATGCTAAAATGAAATAACACAATAATCAAACACTTAATACTTTAAGCTAAACGAGAAACGCAGTAGTAATACGCAACTTAATTAAACAAATTCAAATGCAAACAACAAAACCTATCAGAAATAAGCAAACCGAATGAACAATTTGATAAACTTACACAGACTAAACACAGATTAAGCCAAATAAGCAGTTATAAGCAAGCAAATAGAAAAAAAAACAAATAAGCTATAACCTAAACATTAAGCAGTATACTATACTACGAAATAAGCAGATCCAAGTGACTCCAAACCAAACAGTTACTTAAACCAAAAATAGAATAGCAGACTACAACAAATCTGAATTAAAATAAACAGATAAACAATACCAGAAACAAACAAGTACTAACAGACTAATAATACTAAGCAGTAAAGCAAGCAGATCCGAAACAACTTCTAGCAGATAAAATCATAAACTAAATAACATTAACATAAAATTTAAAGAAAGACAAACCTAGTGATGATAACCTTTGAGTAGAAGGTTGGCGCTGAGCCACCTTGTGAACCAAAATCAAAGGGACCAACACCACCTTATTTACCCGAGAACATCATCATCCAACCAAGAACAGTAACCAAATATATATTTTTTTATATTTTTTTTTCATTTTATCTTTCCAGTGGGGAAACAGTATTAACTTTTCAGATTACCTTAATAATTATTTCATCAAAAATAAAATCAAAATTAAATTGCAAATAAAATCAAACGAGACACAAATTTATTAAAACTAAAATTTCATTATTTATCAAACTTTGATTACAATACTTTTAAAAAAAGAAAATTACAATAACCCTAATTCTATTTTTTAAGAAATAAAAATTAAAATAAAGGAAAAGCACTCTCAAATTACAAATGTGAAGGGGTTTTTATAGGAGAAACCCCAAGAAACCCTCTTGATAGCTTCAATTGTAAGCATTGAATCTGAGCCATTAATTCAATCATTCTTCTTCTCTCTCTTCAATTTCTTCAATCTTGCGATGGAGGATTACTCTTGCATCATATGGATTGCCAGGCTGGCAATTCTGTGTTTGTTGTGCTAGTTGATGGGTGATGTGGAATGATTTTATTGTATGAGGGGTTTATGGAACGTGGCATAACCAATCAAATCATAAGGATTTGGCCACGTTGGATGGAGAGGGGAGGACCACAATAGTGCTTCATCCGAAAACCATGGGGATTTAATCCCCCATGGTATGAATTAACTTTTTAGGGTAAAACCCCCAAATTTGGGTGAGTAAATAATGAAGGTAAAAATTAGGGTTTGGGGGGAAGTCTGCGTGTTTTGGGGAAGATGGAAGTGGGTGGGAGAAAGTTGTGCATAGTTTGTAACGTAAATAAAAGTGGGGAAGGGTAAAAGGTTTTATTTATTTGATTGTGAGTGGGGTGAGTAAATGGGGATAGACACGTGTGATGTGAGGAGAGTAATAAAATGTGGGATTTACGTTTTGGTTGTGTTGACTAAGAAGGGTTGACCGATCCAAATGAAAACTTTTCATTTATTCGTTTTCTTTTTGTGCCAATGTTTGGGCTTGGCCAATTGTTAATTCATCCGTTCCAAGTAATTATCAAATGGGCTTAATTAATTTATTTGATCCGTTTAGTTTAATTCATCCATTCCTTAAATGGGCTTGTGGGCCCATTATGCATAAGTGGGACCCACAAGGCCCAAAATCTTCATAAATGATTGAATTCACTAGAACAAGCTCGATCTTGGCTTTCTCGATCTTTTCTTCAAGTCAATGTTTATTTTGACGGTTTTCGTGATCTTGGCACACTTTTGGTCTTTCGACTTTGTCTCTTTCTTGGACTTTTCTTCAACATTTGACCGTGAAATCCCGTATTTTCTCTTCTTTTGATCATTTGTACCTATTTAACACAAAAACACAAAACCACGCGTAATTCCGACTTTTACGACATTAAACACATGATTAGGTCTTGTTTTTCCTTGATTTTAGTGGCAAAAGGATAAGTGTTTACACACTTATTAAATCCCCTACACTTGACCATTGCAATGACCCCATGCAATGCATAGTTTTAAAGCATTAAGTTACATTTTTCTCATAATTAATCCATCTCGGCCTTTATTACTATTACTACTACTACTACTACGACGAAAAGATAAAAACTTAAAAAGGAGACAAAAGTTATAATCATTTATTAACTTGGAATTTATTTGATGGAAGAAACTTGTAAAGAGATCTAAGACTTTAATTAGGGCTTTAGTGTCATGAATATTAATCACCCTCAAGTTTCACGTTCCCCATACTAAGCTTAAAAACGAGATCATTGTTTGCCATAAGTCCTCAAGTTAAATCCCACTCATATAAGATAATTGTGTAATACTCTTTCTCCAATTCGAACTTTGTATCTTTAGATTTTATTGATTGTCATTCACCCGTAGGCTCATTTGACTTATTTGATAATTATTATTCCAAAAATGACGACCAAACGGTGCAAACCCGACACTCAAAACCTAACCTCGTCCTCAAAAAAGTTGTCACTAAAGTAAGCCCACATCAAGGATGATTTAACACGATTTGGGGAATAAATTCCCGGACCCTAAATTTGGCCAAATAGTACTACTTATTAATTATTCCTCCAAAGTCATGTAGACTTTATGTGGAGTTTAGCAAATTCACATCATATACCCTTAGGCTCTTTAAGATGTGAAAATGCTCCCCATCTATTGTCCACACCCTAAGGCTCTTTGAACGACAAACGAGGGAATTGATTTTATTGATCAATTTTTATTCAACACTTACCATGCCATACACCCTAAGGCTCTAATGACAAGGTTCGTGCTACATGCCCCACACCCTAAGGCTCCTTGAGGTCATGTTTTAATCTTATTCTCTCTTTATTTATGATATATATAGTAGGCCAAATTCCGCGGTCCCATGGTCTGAATACCTCCTACTTAGTGGTTATGAGCCACCTTAGTCGGAAGTCCACAACGCTGGCACCCTCAATGTGTTCGTGCTTTAATTACAAGGAGAATAAAGATTTGGCTAAGAGTTAAGATATCGGATCTACACCGCAAGAATCCTCATTTATTAAGTAATTAAATATACAAGCGGGAAGAAAGAGCCACAAAAACCATATAAGCAAAAATTAACCCTTAAACTTATTATCAACTCTATCATCTCTCGTTCTCCACAATTTAAAATCTCAAAGAATGAGACTCGTGGATGCTTAGCCTAATAAACCACTTAAGGTCCATATGGTTAAGGATACTAGCTAGAGTAAACTTGGATAAGTAAACTCGGGTTGAGTCAAAATATTCACGACGGGCCTAATATATCAAAGATATCAAAACTTGTTAAATCCATTTTATTCATTATTATTTTTTGACTTTATTCTTGAAATGGAAATTATTAATATGATACGATGACAAAAGGAAAGAACTTAAAAGAAAATACTACTAGGCTAAAATAGATCAAAATTTTGAAAAACATTGAAAAATTTTAAATTTTCCGGTTAAATGGGGTCAAATTCATGGAAAAGCCCACTAAAATTCGATAGAAGTCCCCCTACACTTAATATAAACATTGTCCTCAATGTTTAAGCATGTGGGAGAATAAAATCCCCTACACTTAGGACATTGACTACGTTGTTTAAAATCGAGCTAAGGAAGGGACAACTAAAGTGATTACATTTATTCGTTTTATTTATATACAAGTATGAATCACAATAGTTTTGATAGAACTGGGTACACGGGAAAACGGGATCACGGGTCGCGTCAAAAGAACCAAAAGTGGATCATCAAAGCACATGTCCCTGCATAATCATCACAACACACAAACAACCTACTTGGCTCCCGCTACACTTATTGGTGGAAATGGATGAAGGCGAAAAAGGGTGGAAAGGATGGTAAAGGTAAAAATCTAACCTAGTTATACGATGCTTGATTTATTTATCACGAGTCTCTAGCTCGACTCGATTTCCCGAATTAATTCAAGGGAAATGTGGAGAGGGATGGAATCATCTCGTGAGAGATGTCCTCTCCATAGTACAACTTAACCCGTTGGCCATTCACCTTAAAGTTGGGCCCATTTGGTTGGGATAACTCAATGGTGCCATAAGGGAAGACTTGGGCCACAGTGAATGGACCGGACCAACGGCTCTTAAGTTTACCCGAAAAGATTTTCAACCGAGAGTTAAAGAGTAAAACTTGATCACCAACATTGAACTCTCGGTTTTAATCTTGGAATCATGAATGAGCTTAGTCTTCTCCTTGTAGATTAATGAATTTTCATAAGCCTCATTCCTAAGTTCATTAAGTTCATTGAGTTGGATTTTCCTATGATCACCGGCTTTGTTTATGTCAAAATTAACCCATTTCAAGGCCCAATAAGCCTTATGCTCCAACTCAATGGGGAGGTGGCACGCCTTTCCATACACAAGGCGATAAGGGGTACAACCTATAGGTGTCTTATAAGCGGTACGGAAGCCCACAAAGCATCGTCTAATTTATCGGCCCATGTGAGAACTCGTATTTTTTTCGGTAATTAAATTATTCTTTTATTCGTACCTTTTAATTTTATAATGATTAACCTGTTTCTTTTACTTTTGCATGCGTAAATCCTGAGAATTCAAGAATTTTAAATTAAATTGTATTTTAATTATATTTCTAACAATTTAAAATAATTTATTTGGAATTATTAAAATTTTATTTTATTTTTCCATATTTATTAAAATAAAATTTTTTTATTTAAAAGCACTCACAAGTGTTTTATAAAAAGTTTACCCGATTCGATGGAACGAGAACCGATGGCTATTTCGACTATATGAAGTCAAAATTTTGTTGTTTCCATAAACATCCTCGTTATAACATAGAATTATTTTCTATTGTCGTCATATTAATTTTTCATTTAACGAGCATTCTTCGTAAAAAAAAAAATTTATAAGCCTTTAGGCGTCATTATTTTATGCGACACGTTAACGCTTATTAAGTTATAAGCCCTCGTTTATTTATAAAAAAATATCAACGCTCTCCGAATGTCGAATTTTTTATTTTATATTGAGCGTTTATTTTTCGTGCTTTACGCATATCTTTTATATTGTGTAACTTTTAAAATATCGAGTCTCGATAATACCCGCTTTTGCAAATTATGGGGAAAGATTTATTAATATCTCACCCCACTCATACAATCTACACGTCTCATACATAAACTAGACACATCATCTAAATTAACATGTATAGTCATCTACTTGTGTAAGTCAAACTTTATCTTCATTCTTATTTTTATAAACACAAACTACACCCATGGTTGTTTTCTTCTTAACATCACAACTCAGCCCCTAATTCACATCAAAATTATATTTTCTATAATGATGTTTATCATAGATTGAATTCCTTATGATACTAGCTAATAACTAGAAACACAACATAATCACCATCATCTCTTGTAAGCATCCTCAATCTTTTGATTTATATCTATTATTTTTATATAATCATTCATGGGTCTTGATTAGTTTTCTATATTTATACATATATATTCATGATTATACTATAATTTGATTGGTTATGGCATTGTATGAGATTGGGTGAATTTGAGAATGGGTTAAAACTAGTGTTTGGATAGATTGAATTATTGATTTCGATAGGCCTGTGTTGTTTGGATGTTTTTAAAATGTTTCGTGGGGTTCACAATTAAAAGAAAAATAGTATGAGATAGCTCCAGGTCTTAGGTTCGTTTTGCCGGCTCGTTCAATCCGAGACGAGGTCCGATGATTTAGTTATGATTTAAATGGTGAAGGTGCGCAGATTCTGCACACCTGCTGTATATGGCCAATAACTCGAAATATTTGTACTAAACTCTTTAAAATGACAAAAATGAAACTTGTAGAGGACTCTTATATCTAACTTCTCCAATTGGATTGAATACTGTAGGGTTTATAGATTGTGAGATACGTCAACATTAGTGGACTGATTATATTTTGGTATAAATTTTGAAGGTCTGTGATGTTTGGTTGATTTTGAAAATGTTAAATGGGTTTATACAGTTAGTTAAAAATATATGGACATAGATACAGTTCTTAGCTTGATTTATCAAGAAATCTCATTGTGAGATGTATTACGGTTATTTAATTATGATTTTTATGGTAAAACGGGTCTGATTTTGCACACCGCTGATAAACGGGTAATAACTCAAGATTTTTCTACAATCTTTTAAAAAAGAGCTCTTGATCCATGTAGAGAACTCAGAGGGCTATCACCTCCCACTGAGTTTGCTTTGATAGCACTTGTAGATTTCAAATTACCCCCGTTTCCGTAAGCCTTAAAAATCAGTCACATGTTTTCTTTAGGATTGACTTGTAGTATTAAAATTATAAATCCAATTTAACTGAGATTTATGGTTTCATGATAATTGTTACAGAAAAGTAGACTCTTTTAGGATTCCAGGGATGTAAAGAAGTAGTCTAAACGATTTACGATTTAAGAATTATGATTTTTGCAAGTCGAATAAATTTTCGGCCAAATTAGTAAAACTATTGAAGCGGAGTCTTTAAAAGTGTCGGGAACTTACTATTTTTGGGAAGTTTGACTTTTTGACTTTTGAAAATCCTAAGTACAATGCCTAATCTGTATGAATCAAGTATAATCATGTGCATTCATTTCATTTTACACATATGCCTAAGACGCATAATTCGTTTCTAGGTGGTTCCTAAGAAACTTTCGGTTCTCCCGTCGATTTCTATCGCATCTTTTGATCTTGCGGCTTAAGGTGAGTTCATAGCCCCTTTTCTTATATACTTTGTTACAAATTGCGGGGTGAGAATAACATGCGTGGAATACAATCATTTAAAACTTTTAGTTTGCTATCCGAGAACTGTATGCTTCCCCAGATTACACATTTACTTATTGCATTAGTACCTTAGTCAAAAAGCCCCTACATCATGAACCGTTAATTCACATTTTTGCAAGCGCGAATGTTGTGGATTGGTCCATCGGGATTGACAATCCCCGTCCCGATTACCTTGACGCACTTACATTTGACTACCTAAGTATTTTGACTAGATACTTACTAGGGGTAAAACTGTTATGTTAAAGCTTCGGTGTCGTGAGCTATTGCAGTAATTAATCTTTAATGATTTTGTACGACGGTACTAAATCATATCATGTTGCTATTCTTAAAAAAATTTATGTTTGTATTCCACATCACTACTTATTAAACCTATGAATTTCACTCAGCTTTATGTTGACCTTTTTAAATGTTATTTCTCAGGTAATACTAATGCTTAATTTTGCTAAGGATGGGAACCCGCAGGATATTTTCGCAGCTTGGAGAGTTCTGTGTTATTTTTAAAGTTTGATTTTAGTAAAAGCTCACATAAGTTTATTTTGGATTTTTGGTTACTATATATTACAAAACCATGTATAAATAATAGATTTATCCGCTTATAAAACTCTGGGACCTTTGTATAAAAAAAAACTCTGATGTTTTTGATGTAATGTATATGTCTTTATTACGTCAACTTGTGTCAACAGTATTTTATTATTTCTTATACCATGACGTGGTACCCCCATGTTGCCTACGTGTTCCTTGTCAGATTTTGGGGGTCTCACAGATTGGTATCAGAGCGTTAGTTATAGGGAACTGAGTCGTTTTCAAAACTTAGTCTATAACCGAAAGTTAATATATTTCATGTTTCTAAGTGTCAAACACAGAATCTACCATTGTTGTTCGATATCTGCGCGGGTAATTCTCTAATCCTTATTATTTACTTTTAAATTATCGTTGTAGTATTTCATTTCTTGATTACATTTTAAAATATTACATTACCCTAATGACGATAATTAATATTTCTTTCCAAATCCTGTGTGTTTCATGAATTAGCATTGGATATTACTGTGATTACATATGCCCTTACCGCATTACCTGGATTCTTATTTTTGTGAATTGATCTTGTTGCAATAATTTTATATTGTTATGACATTACATACTCGTATTCAGGGTGCATATGCTGCCGACTTTTCATACTCACTTTTCTGAGTACTATTTCTATTTTGTTTATGCTTGATACGATTGACCTCATATACTCGTTCATTTTGAACCGCCAGTTTTCTCAACTCACTTTTACATGTTGTGTGTATTTTCGTGATACCATTGTTTGGGATTAAGTAAGTGTTGCTTTATATGAAACTTCCGATTTTCATTTTACTACTGTACGTGTTACTTTCATCGTTAAACCTCTTTAAGCTATATATTTAGATATCCAGTTTGTTTTCCGACCATTCTTGATTGGATGTCTAGCCTATAGACCATTGGTCCAGTGTGTCCCAGGAAAAGACTAAAGGACATCGTGCAAGTCACACATCTCGAAGCATTCCTTAAATTTGTGTTGAATATATCGTGGGTTTTTGTAACCTTTATTTACCTTTACGCTACCGTCTTACACGACACTCGTATATCAATTAAATATTATTTCATTGGTCATTAGACGTTTCAAGTTTGAATTACGACGTTCGTTTGTACCTTGGAAACACCATCTTCATCTTGTAATTCATATCCTCTAATACGTGGCGATTGTTTAGAATATAATTCTACTTCTATAAACTTGTATCATTCCCTTTATTAAACCTCCTCGCTCCAGGAGTGCGACTAGTTCATAATCCATTCCTTTCTTGATAATATTCTTTGTAAATTTCCACCTCGATTGTAAGATTTCTTATCTTGATCTAGTTTCGTTTTAATCTTTATTCTTATTGATGAGTTTTCTGTTTTTGATGTTCTTCTATGATTTGTGATTAATGGTATGAAATTAGGATGGTATTAGGATACATAGAAAACTAAGTTATGTTGTTGAAATTGATGTTTAGAGGTGTTTCGATGTGACCATTTTTAGGACAGCGGGTTTGGGTTTAATTTCGGCAAATTTAAACTTTTCCAAACTGATTTTTTTTAAGGTCTTGATTGAAATGTAATGTCACAAGGTTCGTTTATGTATAAAATTTGCTTTCTAACTCTTTAAAATGAGAAAGTTATGACATATTTAACTCTTATGTTTTGCCTTGGGTAGTTAGTAGACATTATAAGCTTAGCTTGGCCGCTGAGCTAGCGTTAATAGCTACCACCAATTGAATTTTATGACTAAAACGATGATCGTTAATATTATAACTAATTTTCTAAATTTTTAACCTTTTGCTAAGATGGATTTTTTTTCCAATTTCGAAAACTGAGATAAATTCATATAGCTAGGTATGTCGGGTATGAAAATACCTTTCCGAAGGTATAAGGTTCATCGTCTATCTCTTCATAACGAAGAAATAGCACGCATTTTAGAAACTAGTCTAATAGGGAACAACCGACCTAAACTAGTGTTTGGTTTAGCGTGCTTGGTATGGTTAACGGGTGTTTAGCCAAGATTTATCACTTGAAACATTTGAGAAACATATTATGCTGACTTTTGATGCTAATGTTTTGTGTCCGTTAGCTACCTTTAAGTTTTTGACACATAAGTGGGTATTGTTGACTTATTTGAAAATTTATAAAGTTATGCTTTTATCGCTGTTGTCATAGAGATAAGTATGTCGTAAAAGTGTTTTCAGCCTTCGGATAAAACTACAAAGTTGTCCGGAATGATGTTTCTAGTCACCCACGCGGAAACGGAAGCTTTAAAGTGGGCATTTGACCCTCAAAAATGCAAAATACAGACTGTAAAGTTTGACTTTTTCGCGCAATATGCGTTTTGGTTTTTATTTTTAGAAAGGCATCTAGACTTCAAAACTTTTCTTAAAATTCACAAGATATTAACTTCATTATGTATATAACTTCTCTGAATTTTGTAAATTTTTTTCCAAGAGTCTATATAGGATTTTTAAGCCTCGAAAAGGAGTTTTCTACACTTTTTCATTAAGCGAGTAAATAACTAGTTCATTACCCAAACGCCCCTTAAGCAAGCCTAAACCTTATGTAATGGATTTGGGATGATCGTTACTGATACTTAGGATGTATAACATCATAATGAAGTGAAATTGAGGTCTAATGATTAGTAATTCGCCTCAAGTCGGAAAAGCCAAAAGTTGACTATTTTCTATACGTTTAGTCAAAACTTATAAAAATGAGTTCTAAGCTATATAGCTTGATGAAACAAGTTTGTAAGACCACATTTTGTTGTATTCCAGTAACTTACATGTATTTTTTACGACTTTTCATTATTGAGTCATACTCGGGTCATACTTTGACTTTTGTTGACTTTTTACGTATTAGGTCACGGTTAACGTATAATTGGTGTTTTCAAATTCCAATTGTTTGAGAATCTTAGTCTAAGACACTTAACTTTCATTTTATGTATTTCCTACAGATTGTAAGCTGTATAGGTCATGTTTTCACTTAGACTTGGTTACTTGTGCAAGTTACTTATGTATCTCAAATTTTACAAAATATTTTGATACAAACGTTTTATACTTTTATAAAACAAATATCTAAGGTCGTGATCACAGTTGTAGGCCGCGTATAGTTCTTAAAGTATTACTATTTCTTTTCTTCAGCCGGATCTCTATCTACACGCATATGGATTCCTTTATCCTTTATTTTATACATGACTCATTTGTCATTTCATTTTATTTTTCTTTTCCTCTATCGCACCACTGATTTGGGTCAAGATTTGAAGTTCTCATTTTCACATCTTGCATCATCATTTTTGACAGGTGTCTCACGACGATTCTGGCTAAATCTTTTGAAACCTTATCACATTGAAACCATTTCATCGATTTTCTTATGAACTACTCTTTACTACTCTCGTGTAACTCACTCGCTATTTTATAAGATATCACCATGTCACTATATAATCTTAAACTGGTATTGTTTGCGTATCATTTTACAAATTGTTCTACATTGGTCTTATAAAGAATTATTGTAACATTAAAATTGTTGATTTAAATATCAAGCCAATTACTTACTTGCGAAAAGTTTCAGAAATTATTCCGATTTCTATTTTTGGTATCATATATATGTATATATTTTAAATATATGACATGTAATACTGGTTTGACGAAGCCGAGCATCGCATTGCTAGTCCTAAATTATGCATGGCCTGATCACCTATGCATAATCTAGAAGGAGCCATGTGAGGCCGAATAGTAGTCACCTTAAATATTTGTCCAAGAACCAACTTTTTACTTGTGTTTCTAAAAAGTTAGGTAAATTAAAATTTTGAAAACTTTTACATATTATGCGAGTAGCACCTGTTCATGAAATACACATTTGTTTCCTTTTCTTTTCTTGAACGAATTACGTGTCTGCGAGCACATATATCTTTACTTAACAATCTTTGTTTTACTTGTTACCTCATCTTCCCTCGTGATATAATTCTCGTTACCACTCGTCTAACTACTGACCATTAATGCCAGACTTGGAAGTTTCATGTTTTTATGCTTCTTCATCAACCAACCTTCTTTATCTACTTTGGTAGACCTTCGAAACATCTCCGGACGTGAATAATGATTTATGATTGGATGCGAACGATGATTCCGTATATTTTGTCATGATTTGTCTTTGACTCTATCGTCTCAGAATTCATTCGTGTTAACCATGTGTCGACTTCGCTCTCTCTTTGCTAAGTTCGTTCATTTGCTGAAATTACTCTCAAGTGACTTCTTAAGAACTTTCCTTGATTCGAAACTTTGTTTTGTGGCTTTTCTCTTTCGACCGTGTCACCGAGAACTTAATAAGCCGTTGTTGGTGACGACAACCACACTCGTGAATTAATCTTGCTAAATACTTTGTTCTTATTATTTTTATCATCGATTCCTCTATTCTATCATGCTCATTGAGAAATTGGTACGAATTTTGTTTTATTCCCTCTTGTCATTGCTTGCATACTAATTGCTGACAATTATTTTGCTTCATATTCGTTTGCTATCTTGTCATCATTGAAAACTGAATGTGTCCCCTGTTTACTCTTTGATGCATTAAACACCATTATGGATTTCTATAAATTATTCTAAATTTTTAAAAAATGTTTTACACATTTTACGAAGCGTTGAAATTGCCAAAATACCCGTTTCAAGTTAAACATCGGATCTATACATCCTCTTTGCTAGATTTATAACTAGTGTTTAAAAGGACGCCATACCTTATCTTTTAAAGTATTTGAAATTTTTTTATCATACTTCCAAGTTAATGAAATAACTTATGTAATTTATATTTTGTTAATGATTCTAAATAATATGGAAATTTGATTTTCTCTAATCGCAATCATAAACCCGAGTTTTAATAATAATTTTATGCAATCATCCAAAACTTCTTAAGACTATCAAAATAATATTTGAAATGTTTGACTTTTACTTTGAACACCATCTTTATCAAAGAAAAGACATAGCGATTGTTTACTCATTCAATATATAATTTCTGTTTAATCCCAATGTAACATAGTTAAAATTTTCCTTTACTAATAGTTTTGATTTCAAAACACCAAACACCTTGATAAGCAAAGTATCCTTATTTATTCTCGTCTCTTTCCGTCTCCAGTTGAACTCTGAGGGACCAGAGTTCCTTTAGGGGGGCCGACTGTGAGAACTCGTATTTTTTTCGGTAATTAAATTATTCTTTTATTCGTACCTTTTAATTTTATAATGATTAACCTGTTTCTTTTACTTTTGCATGCGTAAATCCTGAGAATTCAAGAATTTTAAATTAAATTGTATTTTAATTATATTTCTAACAATTTAAAATAATTTATTTGGAATTATTAAAATTTTATTTTATTTTTCCATATTTATTAAAATAAAAATTTTTGATTTAAAAGCACTCACAAGTGTTTTATAAAAAGTTTACCCGATTCGATGGAACGAGAACCGATGGCTATTTCGACTATATGAAGTCAAAATTTTGTTGTTTCCATAAACATCCTCGTTATAACATAGAATTATTTTCTATTGTCGTCATATTAATTTTTCATTTAACGAGCATTCTTCGTAAAAAAAAAATTTATAAGCCTTTAGGCGTCATTATTTTATGCGACACGTTAACGCTTATTAAGTTATAAGCCCTCGTTTATTTATAAAAAAATATCAACGCTCTCCGAATGTCGAATTTTTTATTTTATATTGAGCGTTTATTTTTCGTGCTTTACGCATATCTTTTATATTGTGTAACTTTTAAAATATCGAGTCTCGATAATACCCGCTTTTGCAAATTATGGGGAAAGATTTATTAATATCTCACCCCACTCATACAATCTACACGTCTCATACATAAACTAGACACATCATCTAAATTAACATGTATACTCATCTACTTGTGTAAGTCAAACTTTATCTTCATTCTTATTTTTATAAACACAAACTACACCCATGGTTGTTTTCTTCTTAACATCACAACTCAGCCCCTAATTCACATCAAAATTATATTTTCTATAATGATGTTTATCATAGATTGAATTCCTTATGATACTAGCTAATAACTAGAAACACAACATAATCACCATCATCTCTTGTAAGCATCCTCAATCTTTTGATTTATATCTATTATTTTTATATAATCATTCATGGGTCTTGATTAGTTTTCTATATTTATACATATATATTCATGATTATACTTTAATTTGATTGGTTATGGCATTGTATGAGATTGGGTGAATTTGAGAATGGGTTAAAACTAGTGTTTGGATAGATTGAATTATTGATTTCGATAGGCCTGTGTTGTTTGGATGTTTTTAAAATGTTTCGCGGGGTTCACAATTAAAAGAAAAATAGTATGAGATAGCTCCAGGTCTTAGGTTCGTTTTGCCGGCTCGTTCAATCCGAGACGAGGTCCGATGATTTAGTTATGATTTAAATGGTGAAGGTGCGCAGATTCTGCACACCTGCTGTATATGGCCAATAACTCGAAATATTTGTACTAAACTCTTTAAAATGACAAAAATAAAACTTGTAGAGGACTCTTATATCTAACTTCTCCAATTGGATTGAATACTGTAGGGTTTATAGATTGTGAGATACGTCAACATTAGTGGACTGATTATATTTTGGTATAAATTTTGAAGGTCTGTGATGTTTGGTTGATTTTGAAAATGTTAAATGGATTTATACAGTTAGTTAAAAATATATGGACATAGATACAGTTCTTAGCTTGATTTATCAAGAAATCTCATTGTGAGATGTATTACGGTTATTTAATTATGATTTTTGTGGTAAAACGGGTCTGATTTTGCACACCGCTGATAAACGGGTAATAACTCAAGATTTTTCTACAATCTTTTAAAAAAGAGCTCTTGATCCATGTAGAGAACTCAGAGGGCTATCACCTCCCACTGAGTTTGCTTTGATAGCACTTGTAGATTTCAAATTACCCCCGTTTCCGTAAGCCTTAAAAATCAGTCACATGTTTTCTTTAGGATTGACTTGTAGTATTAAAATTATAAATCCAATTTAACTGAGATTTATGGTTTCATGATAATTGTTACAGAAAAGTAGACTCTTTTAGGATTCCAGGGATGTAAAGAAGTAGTCTAAACGATTTACGATTTGAGAATTATGATTTTTGCAAGTCGAATAAATTTTCGGCCAAATTAGTAAAACTATTGAAGCGGAGTCTTTAAAAGTGTCGGGAACTTACTATTTTTGGGAAGTTTGACTTTTTGACTTTTGAAAATCCTAAGTACAATGCCTAATCTGTATGAATCAAGTATAATCATGTGCATTCATTTCATTTTACACATATGCCTAAGACGCATAATTCGTTTCTAGGTGGTTCCTAAGAAACTTTCGGTTCTCCCGTCGATTTCTATCGCATCTTTTGATCTTGCGGCTTAAGGTGAGTTCATAGCCCCTTTTCTTATATACTTTGTTACAAATTGCAGGGTGAGAATAACATGCGTGGAATACAATCATTTAAAACTTTTAGTTTGATATCCGAGAACTGTATGCTTCCCCAGATTACACATTTACTTATTGCATTAGTACCTTAGTCAAAAAGCCCCTACATCATGAACCGTTAATTCACATTTTTGCAAGCGCGAATGTTGTGGATGGATCCATCGGGATTGACAATCCCCGTCCCGATTACCTTGACGCACTTACATTTGACTACCTAAGTATTTTGACTAGATACTTACTAGGGGTAAAACTGTTATGTTAAAGCTTCGGTGTCGTGAGCTATTGCAGTAATTAATCTTTAATGATTTTGTACGACGGTACTAAATCATATCATGTTGCTATTCTTAAAAAAATTTATGTTTGTATTCCACATCACTACTTATTAAACCTATGAATTTCACTCAGCTTTATGTTGACCTTTTTAAATGTTATTTCTCAGGTAATACTAATGCTTAATTTTGCTAAGGATGGGAACCCGCAGGATATTTTCGCAGCTTGGAGAGTTCTGTTTTATTTTTAAAGTTTGATTTTAGTAAAAGCTCACATAAGTTTATTTTGGATTTTTGGTTACTATATATTACAAAACCATGTATAAATAATAGATTTATCCGCTTATAAAACTCTGGGACCTTTGTATAAAAAAAACTCTGATGTTTTTGATGTAATGTATATGTCTTTATTACGTCAACTTGTGTCAACAGTATTTTATTATTTCTTATACCATGACGTGGTACCCCCATGTTGCCTACGTGTTCCTTGTCAGATTTTGGGGGTCTCACAGCCCATGAGGCACGATGCTCTCCCACGGTTCGCTCTAAGATTCGCTTAAGACCACGGTTGGAAACCTCGGCTTATCCATTAGTTTGTGGATGATACGCGGTGGAAAGTCGGTGATTGACACCATACCTAGCCATGACTCGTGCAAATTGATCATTGCAAAAATGAGTCCCGCGATCACTAATAATAGCACGAGGCACACCGAATCGAGCAAACAATTGTTTCAAGAAGTTAACAACCACCCTCGCATCGTTAGTAGGTAAAGCCTTTCTTCAACCCATTTTGATACGTAGTCAACGATTACGAGGATGTACTTGTTTCCTTTGGAAGATGGAAATGGCCCCATAAAGTCAATGCCCCATACGTCAAAGATTTCACACTCTTGGATGAAATTTTTAGGCATCTCATATTTATGTGTGATCTTGCCTTGTCTTTGGCAAGCATCACAATGCTTAACCATTTCATGTGCATCATGATAAATGGAGGGCCAATAGAATCCGGAGTCGAAAACTTTTTTAGCGGTGTAATTAGGACCAAAGTGACCCCCGGTGGGTCCTTTATGGCAAGCTTCAAGGAATTGTAAAGCCGCCGGCCCATCAACACATCTATGAATGATTAAATCCTCACATTGCTTGAAAAGATAAGGGTCGTCACAATAGTACGTTTTAACGTCCTTGAAGAATTTTTTCTTTTGTTGGGACGATAACCCTTCGATAAGAACACCACCCGCCAAATAGTTTGCAATGTCCGCAAACCATGGGGTATCATCAAGATTGGAATTAATAGACATTAAGGTCTCAAGGGGAAAGGATTCATTAATCTCTTGATTTGGAGATTCCCCTTGATAAGGATCCTCAAGTATACTAAGATGATCCGCAATTAGGTTTTCTGCTCCCTTTTTATCACGAATTTCGATTTTAAATTCTTGTAGGAGCAAAAACCAACGAAGGAGTCTCGGTTTAGCATCTTGCTTGGTCAACAAGTATTTCAAGGCGGAATGATCGGTGTAAACGATGGTGGTGGAAAGCACAAGATAGGGGCGGAATTTCTCAAAAGCATACACTACAGCTAAAAGCTCTTTTTCGGTAGTGGTATAATGCAATTGAGCTCCCGTCATTGTCTTACTAGCATAATGAATGGGTTGGAAATGTTTGTTAACTCGTTGACCTAAAACCACTCCTACCGCGAAATCACTAGCATCGCACATGAGCTCGAAAGGTAACTCCCAATTTGGAGAGACTAAGACCGGTGCCTTAGTTAATTTACCTTTAAGAAGCTCGAAAGAGTCGAGACATTCTTGAGAGAATATGAAAGGAGCATCCTTTTTTAAGAGATGAGTCATTGGACGAGCTATTTTCGAGAAATCTTGGATGAAACGTAGATAAAATCCCGCATAGCCTAAAAAACTTCTAACTCCTTTGACGGTGGTAGGTGGAGGTAACTTAGCAATGACATCAACTTTAGCACGGTCGACTTCGATACCGGCTTTGGAAATTTTATGACCGAGGACGATGCCTTCTTTTACCATGAAATGGCATTTTTCCCTATTAATAACGAGACGAGTGTCTTCACACCGTTTAAGCATACGTTCTAAATTAGCAAGGCAAGAAGAGAAAGAATCACCATATACCTAGAAATCGTCCATAAAGACTTCCATAGTTTCTTCAACCATGTCATGAAATATCGCCATCATACACCTTTGGAAATTCCCGGGAGCATTGCATAAGTCGAAAGGCATTCGTTTGTAAGCAAATGTTCCATAGGGACAAGTGAATGTGGTTTTCTCTTGGTCTTTTGGATCGATAGGGATTTGAAAATATCCGGAAAAACCATCTAAGAAACAATAGAAATCATTACCCGCTAAATGCTCGAGCATTTGATCCATGAAAGGAAGAGGGAAATGATCCTTACGAGTGGCATCATTGAGCTTACGATAGTCGATTCAAACTCGCCAACCCGTTACGAGTCGAGTAGGAATCAACTCGTTGTTTTCATTGGGAACAACGGTGATTCCGCCTTTCTTAGGCACACAATGGACGGGACTAACCCATGGCGAATCCAAGATAGGGTAAATCATTCCGGCATCGAGAAGTTTGATAACTTCTTTCTTAATGACTTCATGAATTTTTGGATTAACCCTTCTTTGATTTTGGATTGCGGGTTTGAAGTCATCTTCCATGAGAATTTTATGAGTACAAAAATTAGGATCAATTCCGCGAATGTCGGATATTTTCCAAGCAATTGCTTTCTTATGATTCTTAAGCACAACGATAAGTCGGGATTTTTCATCTTCTTTTAATTCCTTAGCAATAATAACGGGCAACTTATTATCCTCCTCTAAGAAAACGTACTCTAAATGAGACGGTAAATCCTTAAGCTCTAAATCCGGTGGATTGTCGGTGGAAGGCTTAGTCAAATTAGGATCATCGTTTGTAACTTACTTAGGGGTAGATGGAGAAATATGGTCCTCATTGAGAAGTCTCTGAATGGTACGAATGTCTTCTTCCCAATCGGTGGGAGAATCGTCATATTTTAAATCCACATCCCCTAAACTCGCTTCAAATTCTTGTAAAAGAAAGTCACTTTCTCCAAATGGAGTCAATGAAGGAGCAATAGAAGCTACGGTCTCAACATGAGGTAAAGGAGAAATCCCGCTCGTACAAGCCTCGTGAAAATGTTCTTCGCATGCTTCGTCGAGCACATCGATGTAATTCACGGATTCGGGCTCATCGGGAAGTTTGGAAAGTTTACCCATGTTAAAGACGATTTTGTCATCCCTGACCCTCATGATAAGCTCACCCGCGGCTACATCAATTAATGTACGCCCGGTTCTCAAGAAGGGTCGTCCCACAATTAAGGGAACACGGGGATCCATTTCATAGTCGACTACGACGAAATCGGCGGGAAAGGTGAATTGTTCGACTCCTACAAAAACATCCTCGGCTATCCCCACCGGATAAGCAACCGTACGGTTAGCTAATTCCAATGTCATATGAGTGGGGACTAGCTCGGGTAAAGATAATTGTTTCCACACGGACAATGGCATAAGATTGATACTCGCTCCGAGATCCGCCAAGGCCATACAATTCTCAACACCCGGAAAATTGCAAGGAATAAGGAATCGACCGAGATCTCCTAACTTAACCGGTATTTTTCTCAAAAGAACCACGGAACATTTCTCATTCAATTGGGTATTGGCAATATCAAGCAACTTTTCCTTATCACTTAAAAGATCTTTAAACATCTTAGCGTACTTATGCATGTGAGCGAGCGCCTCGGCAAAGGTGATATTAAAATTCAATTGTTTGAACATCTTGAGGAAGTTTGAAACTTGAATATCATCCTTATTCTTCAATTTCTCTTTCCGCAACCTTGAGGGATAAGGTATATTGGGTTGAGATGAAGGCTTTGGAGTGGATTGCTCACTCACATCCTTTGGTGGAAAAGGAGGAACGGAAGTGGTAGGTGAAAGAACCGGTTTGGGAACCGAAGGTGTGGTAGAAAATTTGGGTATCGGTGGAACATATGGTGTAGACGAATGCATAACGGGTGGTATGTCACAAGTGGAAGAAGAAGGAGGTTGTGTCAAAGAAGAAGGTATCTCGGGTCCTTGGTTAGGTGGGGGATAGGAAGATTCTACGGTGGTCTTACCGCTCCTAGTAGTAATAGCATTAACGTTAGCCCTAGGATTGGTCACGGTGTTCGAAGGGAGGGCACCTTGGGGACGAAGGGTTTGAATCATAGTCAAAAATTTCTTATCGGTCGATTCTTGCATTTGTCGATTATATTCTTGTATCTCTCTCATGGTTCGCTCATGTTCGGATAGTTTTTGTAGAACCAAGTCCATTTGAGGATTATGCATGTTCATTTGATTATACCCTTGATTGTTAAAACCTTGATTGTTAAAACCTTGATTAGGAAAACCTTGGTTTTTATATTAATTATAACCTTGATTAAATCCTTGATTTTGAAAACCTTGGTTATTAAATCCTTGATTTTGGTTATTGAACCCTTGGTTTTGCCCTTGAAAATTCCCTTGATTTTGATTAAAACCCCGTTGATTAGAATTTCCTTGAAAATTACCCCGTTGAGGACCTTGGTTCCTATTTTGGGCGGGTGGGATTGGTCTTTGTGGTGCTACAAAACCCGGGGAGCCAAATAGTTATTAGACTTGTAAGACAAATGGTTAACATCAACATTTGGTTTGAAATGAATCCGCTCATTTTCATTGTTATTATAAGCATAAACTTCTTATTGATTATTGTAAACCTTGTTACAATTAAAGTATGAATGCGGTCCACCACAAGTCTCACACATTTCACAATCTTCTTTCACGGCATTCATATGTGTAGTGGGAGGGTTATCTCTTAAAACAAGGTGTTTCACAATTGAAGTAAGCTCCTTAATTTGATTAGTCACCTCATTATTACTAGTACTAGCAATTGCCATAGTAGCCCTAACACTCTTGGTTTGCACTTTAGCCTTGTTTTCAATTATGGCCCAAGCCTCGTTCATAGATTTCACAAGAATATTGCCCCCGCGGTACTATTAAGTGAGTCTTTGTCATTTAGAGTTAAACCATTGTAAAACGTATTAATTTGATGCACTTTAGTGAAACCGTGTTGTGGACATTTTCTCAAAAGTTCTTTAAATCGATCCCAAGACTCACTAAACGTTGCCCCATATTGTTGTTCAAAGGTGATGATCTCATTCCTTAAACAAGTGGTTAGTGATGGTGGGAAAAAGTAGTTTATGAACTTGGTCTCTAAGTCTATCCATGTGGTAATACTTTGGGGTGGTTCCTTATCAAGCCAAATCCGGGCTTGTCCCTCGAGGGAAAAAGGAAAGAGTTGTAGGCGAACGACCTCTTGTGGCACCCCATTGTATTTGACGGTATTTGCTAATTGGATGAATCGTTTGATTTGAGCGTGTGGGTCATCATTAGTACGGCCTAAAAATGGTTTAGCGGAAACCATTTGAAATAAAACCCGATTTAAGTTCAAAACGATTTGCTCCAATGGTCGGCACCACAATCGCGTCCTCGTTTCCTTCAATGTGAGATTGTAGAATCTCAATCATTGGTCGATTATCTGTTGCCATCGTATTGTCGAAAGCTCGATTCTCGGGATCAGCTTGAATGACGGTCTTTTTGTTTTACTTCTTCTTCTTCTTCTTTTTGGAAGAATTGGAAGAGTTTGGTACACCAATCGGTATGTATGTATGCGCGCGAGTGCGTATACAATTAAAACTTTGGAATGAGGTAGGTGACCTCGGTCGACTTTGAGAGGAAAAGGATTTTCCCTCTCGAATAGCAATATGAAAAAGCTACAAAAATATATACTTAATTACTAATTGAGTTGTGTTGTCCCTAATATATGATGATTGTATAGCACGAATTAAAGAAAGAAAGGAAGATATGAGAAGAATTCTAGAGAGAGAAAGTAGTGAGAGAAAGTAGAGAGAAAATGGTTGGTGAAACTTGTGGAATGTTAGATTAGAGAGAAAATAAAATGACCAACCACCCTCCTAACATGCTAGGAGGGTAGTATATATAGTCCTCCCACATGCGGGCTTTAATGGACTATATATTGGGCCGGGCTTGTCTTTTGGACTTTAATTAGTTTAAATCCAAGCCCGTAAACCACGACTAATTAACTATTTATTACAACGTTCTAACTAATCTTACAATAATAACCTATGACCGAGCATTCTTGTTTGGCTCAATATTTTGAGGCTAACAATCTCCCCCAATGTGAGGTCATACCCTTTTGATATTTGAAGATCAAAGGAGATTACGAATCTCGTCATAAATGAGCCTTGAACGTGTAACAGTAGTTTTGTTCCTTCATGCTGTGATCTTTGAGCCTTTGTCGTTGTCTTTCGACTTTGTCTTTTAGTCTTGAGATCTTCAAATCATCCTTGACTTGTCTTTGCCATCTTGCGATCTTGTATCTTTATCCACATGCTCACACTATCAATTGTTGGATAAGTCTTTGGGCATGAATATGTGGTTGTGAATCTTTGACTTTGCTGAGTACACCGTGACGCCACCTTCTCGAGACAAAACATAGACACGGACTGAATGGCTTTGACATTCGTCCTAAATCGGTAGCGTTTTACCTCCGGTCGGTGAAGACCGTTATACGATATTAAATATCGTACCTGTGATCAGGTAGATTCAATTAAGAATCTCCTTGACAGGGTTTCGCGGCTGTACTAGCCGTTCTCTTTACTCGACCGTCTCAAAGCAAGACTGCGAACATAAAGAGTGAATCAATTGGATAAATATCCGCTTGATTAAAGTCGTCAATTCAAATTCCTGGAACAAGTTTGATTCATTAAGAATCTTACCATTGTTGCTTTCCAGTTGACACAAGCTTGATTCATAAGAATCTCGCAAGTTACCTACCGTAGCGCTGTTTGATGTTGACGCTAGAAGGATTTCCATTCGTCACTGTGAATATTAATAAATATCACTCTGAATGTTCTGGCAAGACCATAAAGATATTGCGTAGAGCCCTGAAACGAGTTTGAATCAATTCAGAATCAAACCACTGTTGCTTTTCAGTTTTACATATGTTCAATTCATAAAGAATCTTGCATATGACCTACCGCAGTGCTGTTTGATGTTAACACTGGAAGGATTTCCACTCATCATTGTGAATACTAAGTAGTATCACTCTGAGTGTTCTAGCAATATCGCAAGGATATAGCGTAGGACTCTCTTGATCTTCATCCGTGTGTCCTAACGAGATTTGATTGATCTCTTGGCTCTAGACTCTATTTGTGCACTTTTAGTGGTCGGAGGCTGGAGCACATGCCACCTATTCAATATCAACTATCTCGGAGTGAGAAAGTCAATAGAAGTCGTGTTGATCTCCGTGACAATAAAACAAACTTCTTTTGAGAGAAGCCTGAGTAGCTAGGAAAGGGTTGTGCTTCACATCACTGGGTCCATGATGAGTTTGTCTTCATGATGAGTTGACCCGGTTTCTGCCTAAGTTGTATGGAGGGCTTCTTTCTTTAGACCCTTTATCCTTACATTTCTTTTTCATTCTTCAACCCCTTCAATGCTTACCAAGATATCATTAATAGCACCTTGTTGTGATTGTTCCAGTGCTATCATCAGTACTTAGTCGGCATTCAGCTACGTTCACATTCTACTCCATCTTTCCTAAGGACTTCTAATAATCTATTGGATTGTCCCTGGGAAGATCCCTCCGGTTCTGGTTGGATCATAGGACTTAAACGTAACCACCCTTTTGACACCAATAACGTCGTGAATTAAAGATGTTGTGGGTATTTGATCGTAACCATGAAAACCACATTAAATTCTAACAAAGTGTTTGAAAAACATTTAACACCTTGCTAGTTTTGTCGTTTTAGAAATGCTCCCCCTTCACATGTGCATCGATAATCGAAAGTGTTTCGCACATGTAGGTAAGAGTTAAAGTGCTTGAGTCTTATACTAGATCACACTTTAATCACATTTTCTCCCCCTATCTCTAATATATAAAATCTTTTAATATTAGAGATACCAAATTTGATTAAAATATATTTTGAAAAATAGTCTTGAAATCTCCGGGAGAAAGATGTGTTAATCTATTGCATGAAGTTTAAAATGCTCCCCCTCAAAAATTGATCCAATTGAATTGTCATTGTGAGGATATGATCCACATTTCGCTTTTTGAGGATGGGAGTTGTTGAACACACAATTTTTGAAAGATTTTGAATAATCATTGAGAAATTCTTGAAAAAATTGTGTTCAACGCTTTTTGAAAAATCCTATTTCTTTTTGTCGAAGAGGTTTTTCTAAAGCATAAACTTGAGTTCATAGACTTTGAATGTCTTGACGAATCCACTCAAGTGTAAGAAGATTTCTCTTCTTTTGCTGAGGGTAAGAGTACTAAATCGTACACTCCCCCGTGAATATCGATCCGAGTTGCAATCTGAAAGTGATTACAAGCCATTGTGTTGAGCTCAAAACGTTGAATGTTTTGTGACAAGCTCAACCCAAGATAGATTGCTCTACCCGTTGGTTAGGATAAGTTATCTTTAAAGATACACCTTCCTTTATATGAAGTTCGAGTTACAGTCTGACATTTAACTGTAAGTCGTTTACATGAGCTTAAAAACTTTGAATGTTTTTATCGATAGCTCATGACCGAGAAATTTTATTTTCCCGTTGTTGAGGATAAGTAATCATCGTGATCAACTTTCCTTTCTTTGAAGTACGAGTCACAATCTGAGGTAATTGTAAATCATTGAAATGACATGCTTTGAAAACTATTTACAACTTTCATTCGAGCTTTATGTACACACCCGTGTCGTTATTGAGCGACATTTCTAGGTACGTCCATATTATCGATACTGAAAGACATGTCGAAAAGAATATTTTTGGTCTTTTGAAAGTTTTTCCATTTTTTATTTTGTTTTTCTAATGATATTTACATTTTATTATATTTTTGTGTTTTCTCAATTTTTTCGAAAATAATCCAAAATAGACTTTTGTACAGCAGAAGAAGGTGATATCGAATATACAGAATTGGAACCCTTTGAAGAAGGAGAAGTAGGTTCAGAATCCGCTGTTGTACCTGCAATCACAGAAGAAGAGTTTGCACAAATACTAGAATTAGGAGTAACAAATTCCTTTTCAGCGTGTAGAACAGTAGCATTAGTGCTGGTGCAGGTGTCATCACTCTTCTCTACTGGAATCCACTTAAGACCAACTTCTGTGAAGATCCGTCCCGTTGGTTTCCACTGAAGACTAGATTTAGGAGTAGCTTTCTCTTGCACAGCGGAAGACTTCTTTGGAGAGAAACTATGTCCTTTTTGAATCCACGTCTCAGATTTGGTATGGTTGCTTTTCTTTACGACGGGTTTGTATCTCCTTGTTGTCTTATGGGATTCTGTATTTGATCTCCGTTCAAAGGAACGAGATTTGACCTCATAGAGGTATTGCAAAATGCAATGGTCATGATTTCCATTGTGAATGCCCTTTTTGCAAGTGGGACATACAGGGAATTTTGGATTCACGAAAGTACTTGTATTCCTTTGTTTTCCAAATCGTTCAGGCGTAGTGTTTGAAACACGACTATCCATGGATGGTTTCCAATTCCTATATTGCTGAAGAGGGATCCTAGGTTTTGGTTGACTACCATTAGGAGTGTGTAGAACTCTAGCGGGATTTGGGGAACTAGGTTTTTCATACACTGGTTTGTCTTTCTGAATCTTCCCTTTTTGTTTCGCATCCTCTAGGTTGTGGGTATGAACGAGGTCATTTGAACCTACAGATTCCTTTGTGGACGTGAATGTCACACGTTTTGGAGGAGTCCTAGAAGTGCTAGGTGCATTCACATGGTTGGGTTTAGAAGCAGTGTGCTTTCTAAATGGAGGAACATAGGGTGATATGGATGGTTTTGGAACACTTGGTTGCACATCAGTCTTAGGGGGTAACCTAGATTTCATATGAGAAGAATTGGAGAACGGAGTCGGTTATCCTAAGATAGAAGGCTTTGGATCCTTGTAGGCATTGGGTTGTCGAACAACAGGTTTCTTAATGCTAGGTTCCACGATTTTCCCACCCATTTTAGCAACGAGTTTCTGCAACTCTGCTATTGCTCTGTCCCTGTCTTGTAATTGAGCTTTCAACCCTTTAATTTCCAAATTCTGTTCATTCATTTCTCGAAATGTTTGGGAAAGTTTTTCTTGCAATTTATTATCATGTGGAAAACTACCAACTTCTTTTTGCAGAGCAAGTTCAAGTGAATGACAATGTTTTTGAAGGAAATCAGTTTTGTGTTGAAGTAACTCAAAAGCCTTTTTGTCAACATTTTCTTTACGTTTCGAAAGCTCAATTTCAAGACGTTCACATTCTTTGATCTTATCAAGATATTGGCATGCAACTTCAGAATATTCGTCAATATCCGCACAAGATGTAAAATAAGCACACATAACATCTTTAGAAACGCATTCTTGCAAGAGTAAATCATATTCATCTGAAAAATCAGACTTCTCCATTTGAAGATCATCAATGTGTTTCTCAAGAGATTCAACGTATTTTAAATCATCAAACATTTCAGTCCGAATGAACTCCTCAAGTTGAAGAACAGTTTCTTTAATCAACGCCGTGTTAGGAATTAAGAGTTCTTTCACAAGCAAGGTAATATCTTGAGGAATCGGACGTGTCCACTCAGCATTTTCACGTTTGGCCCAGTCTCTTTCAACAATAGATTTAACATTATCTATGTGGTGTTTAAGAATACCTAATGTTTTCCTACACTTGCTTTTAGATTCATCTAGAGGGAGGTAGTTTATGTATTTGTAAACATTAGATTTCTTAGGGGCAAATGCTTTCTTCCATTAAATTCTCTTCTGTTTGCATTCTAGAAACACTTCCTCACGAGTTTTCTGAGTTTGTTTGTTGAAAAGACCATAAAGACTATTCTCATAAGCATAATTATATGGTTTCACAAACTCCTTATTGACAAGTGGTTGCCTATCATCATCCCAAAGGGCAGTCTCTTCAATATTGGCACTAACAGGCATGCAATCAGGATCTGTCCTTTCAGTCTCATCAAGATAAAGACACGGGTTCGCAGCTTGAGATTTGGCAAGGTACTCAGGACTTGCAAAGCTAGCTTGACCCTTAAACATCGATGGAGGTGCTAGCATTCTTACGGATTGAATAGAATCATGCGTTTTATAAACAACGTTCTTCAAAAATTCGACTTGTTCTTCTAATTTTGTTACTTTTTCAGTTTCTTTCTCGTATCTACTTTTGAAGTCTTGTTTTAACGCATCTACCTCTTGTTTCTTATCCTCAAGAATTTTAGCAGAATCAGTAGTGGTCATAGAGAGATTTTGTTCAAGTTCGTTAACTTTGGTATTTGCAAGGTACGTTTTTTGGCGTTCATCCATTAAGAAAACATTATATTGACGCTTCTCTTTGGCTAATAACTCAAGAGTTGTATTATATTTGTTTTCAAAATCGTCCTTTTGACTTTTTAACGCACTACCCTTGTACCGCTCAAGCTCTTTGGTCTTTTGAAGAAGCTCAACCCTATTACTTTCAAGGGTCTCATTAGATTTAATTAGAGCGGCTTTGCATTCTTCAAAGTTTTGAGTGAGTGCTGTGTTTGCCTTCTTTAATTGCTTTTGATTCTTTCTAGTTTCATTGACATCTTTTTCTAAACTAGCAATTAAATTAGCAAGCACGACACGCTCCTCATCATCATACTCATTTGCATGTTGATCATCCTCAAACTCATTATTGCACATGTCTGATGAATTGGGTGTGGTATTGCTATCAACCTTTTCCGTCATACATGTGTCAATAAGGTTTGTTGTTTGATCACTATGCTCATGTGTATTGGCATTGGCAAACACATTAAATTCAGCATTGTGTACCTCTTCCAATGGCTCAGAATCGTAAACAGGATTATTATCATAGGAAGGTGTATTGCTGATGACATTCTCAGAGTCGATGTGTTGTTTGTCAGAGCTGCTGTTGTCTGTCCCTGAGCTGTTATGTTCATTCTGCTCACCATGCGTTGTTTTCCCTGTTCTGCAGCTGTCAGTTGCATTACTCGATATTGTCTTGTTACTTACAGTTGAGACTGGACTCGTATCCACGACATGAATCTTTGCCACCATGCACTCTTGCATTTTCAGCCTTGTGTCATTCACTTTCTTGATCATGTCTTTTGCATGAAGTAAGCGTTCATCCAAAAGCCTTTCAATTGATTCCATGTTTCCAAATATCAAATCTCTGAATGATTTTGCTTCCATTGTAGTGTAGTCTTTGAAGTGTTGATTTGCATCTCGAACTTCTGACTCAAAATTGGGATTCTTGAATAGCTTTGAAGCAAAGAATGGTTGAAACGGTGTTCTGAGTGTTTTGAAGGCTTTCTTGGAATTTGTCTCATGGAGGTTTTTGTTGAGTAATTCATTCTCAAGATTCTTCAAGTGGTCTCTTAAGTCATAAGTGAACGTGCGATGATCATTTCCGAAAAAGGAATGAAAAGCACGCATATACAAAGGATTGTACGAGAAGGTCTCTCTTTCCAGACGTTTTAGATTCTTTTTAAGATCACTGAAAGCTTGCATACAACGTTGTTTAAGGACTTGTTCTTGTAGTTGCATCTCTCGTTCTTCTCTGTCTGAACACGCATTGCTCGTTTCCATGATGATGGTGTCTCAGTTGATGAAGTGAAAATGGATCTTAAGTAGATTTGTTGTGATTGTGTTGTTGTTGAAATTCCGAAAAATTCCGATTTTTTCTCAGTCCGACAATAAATTCCTCAGTCCGACAAAACGGTAAACAGAAAATTTTGTCTTACCAAATTTTGAAATCAAGTCCGAAATAGCCAAAAACTAATAGGGAAAAATTTTGAAAAGAGAAAAATTTTGACAAAAATAAAACCTAAAAATGGCCTAAAAATTTGAATTTTGGTCCGAAAATTTGAATTTTTGGTCAAAAAAATTTTCGCATCACCAAAATTTGAAATTGAAGCATAAATGGCCTAAAAATGGTCTAGGAAAAAATAAATTTTAAAATGGTTTTCCCGCCTAAAAATGGTCATCGGAATGTGCCATCGGAATATGCCATCGGAATGTCCATCGGAATGTGGCTTAGATCGGAATGTCCTGTAGATCGCAATGTGCACCTGTCGAAATCCCAGATCGGAATGTGTACCTATCGAAATCCCAGATCGGAATATTCAGATCGCAATGTGTACTTATCGAAATCCCAGATCGGAATGTGGCTGTCGCAATGTGGGCAGAGTAACGTTTCAAGATTGCCTTAAATCCGTCGCAATCCAGATCGCAATAACGATCGGAATGTTCAGATCGGAATAAGGGGCTATCGCAATACTGATCGCAAAGTAAAACCCTAGGGTTATTGCGATCGAAACCGTACTTACCTTTCCGAAATTCAAGCTGTCGCAATGATAGTACTTTTTCCAACTTTTTAGGCAACAATTTTAGCAACTTTTAGGCAACAAATTCGTGATTTTTACCAAACCAAAACAACCAAATCTCTACAACAAGTATATAGAAGATTTGTAGCAAGAAGAAGAACACGAAAAACACAAAAAGAATTTGAATTCGTGATGATTTATAGATTAAATCATACGAATCAAATATAATAACAACAATCAATCACAAAACTACCCCGTGGCGATTGATACCAATTGTTGTCCCTAATATATGATGATTGTATAGCACGAATTAAAGAAAGAAAGGAAGATATGAGAAGAATTCTAGAGAGAGAAAGTAGTGAGAGAAAGTAGAGAGAAAATGGTTGGTGAAACTTGTGGAATGTTAGATTAGAGAGAAAATAAAATGACCAACCACCCTCCTAACATGCTAGGAGGGTAGTATATATAGTCCTCCCACATGCGGGCTTTAATGGACTATATATTGGGCCGGGCTTGTCTTTTGGACTTTAATTAGTTTAAATCCAAGCCCGTAAACCACGACTAATTAACTATTTGTTACAACGTTCTAACTAATCTTACAATAATAACCTATGACCGAGCATTCTTGTTTGGCTCAATATTTTGAGGCTAACAAGTTGGCAAACCAATAATCGGTCGTCCCTCTCAATATACGCACAAGCAAGCGGGGAAACGAGGTGGCACAAAGCAATTAAAAACCTTTTTCCTTAGACGGCCTTTTATAGCGCGTCGCCTTATACCCACCTTATAGTTTGTATATGTCGAGTTCAAACGTCTTACTAGTATTTATCTATTTTGCCCTTTTTTCTCGTTATGGATGCGACTACAATAGTTAGGTGATGAAATCCCAACTAAGGCTTATTTGAAAAGTAGGTAAATTATTGTGCTACGTAATATACTATAGTAAAAGAAAAATCTTTTTGTATTTTTTTTGTAGAAAAGTATATATTCACAATAAAAACGAAAGAAATCGAACTAAGAAATAACACTAATACGTAATATTTTTGGTGTAATACTTTTAGGAAAAAGTATTACTTTTGTATTTTTTAATTTTTTTGGTGCAATTCTTAGGAAAGAAATTGCTTTTGTGATTTTTTAATTTTTTGTATTTTTAAGTTTTTGATTTTTTTTTGTATTTTTGATTTTTTGTTGCAAGAAACGTAACGTTCAAAGCGAACGGATCCCAAAATCCAAACGTCTTCACGAAAAATCGTCAATCGTACGAGCGAAGCGGCATCGGCGCCATTTTAATACTAGAGATTTTGCAAGGCAAAATCTTTTAATCGATTAATGTTCGTTTTTCCTCGACTCGACTCGAATTGATATCCGGTTTAACGTAAATCTAATTTGTTCTTGGTAAATATATTTTTAGTATTTTTAGACTAAAATCTTTTTAATATTAAAAACTATTAAAACAATTTAAATAAAACTAATTTTAAAATAAAACTTAAATCTAAATTGAAATCTAATTAATTTTAAACTAAAGACTTTAAAAAACTGTAAATGAAATCTAATTTTAGAAATAATTAATTGAAATAAACTAATTTAAAATTCTATTGAAAACTAAATTAAAATTATAAAAGTAAATAAAATAGTTTTTAAACTTTTTTTATAATTTTCAAAATCAAAACTAAATAAAAAGAAAATTTTATAAAAAACTTTTTAGTTAAAATAAATAACATTAAAAACTCAATTAAACTATTAAATAAAAACTGGCAGATTAAAAATACCCTATATTAATGGAACGTTGCAAAGTAATACACAAAAAGCGGTCTAGCTAAGTTGGTTGTGTTGTAGAACTGATAAACTCGAGGTCGAGGGTTCGAGTCCCACCAGTGACAGATTATGCTAAATATTTTTTTTTGGATTTTTAATTTGCTCAGACCAATAGGGTCTGAGTGTTTATACAACAATAATAAGCTAATAAAATGAATCAAATAAGCCAATCAGCCAAGACAAATAAGCAATGAAAACAAATAAACCAATTAAGCAGTATAACATAATAAGCTAAAATGAAATAACACAATAATCAACCACTTAATACTTTAAGCTAAACGAGAAACGCAGCAGTAATACGCAACTTAATTAAACAGATTCAAATGCAAACAACAAAACCTATCAGAAATAAGCAAACCGAATGAACAATTTAATAAACTTACGCAGACTAAACACAGATTAAGCCAAATAAGCAGTTATAAGCCAGCAAATAGAAAAAAAACAAATAAGCTATAACCTAAACATTAAGCAGTATACTATACTACGAAATAAGCAGATCCAAGTGACTCCAAACCAAACAGTTACTTTAACCAAAAATAGAATAGCAGACTACAACAAATCTGAATTAAAATAAACAGATAAACAATACCAAAAACAAACAAGTACTAACAGACTAATAATACTAACCAGTAAAGCAAGCAGATCCGAAACAACTTCTAGCAGATAAAATCATAAACTAAATAACATTAACATAAAATTAAAAGAAAGACAAACCTAGTGATGATAACCTTTGAGTAGAAGGTTGGCGCTGAGCCACCTTGTGAACCGAAATCAAACGAACAAACACCACCTTATTTACCCGAGAACATCATCATCCAACCAAGAACAGTAACCGAATATATATTTTTTTTATATTTTTTTTTCTTTTTATCTTTCCAGTGGGGAAAGAGTATTAACTTTTCAGATTACCTTAATAATTATTTCATCAAAAATAAAATCAAAATTAAATTGCAAATAAAATCAAACGAGAAACAAATTTATTAAAACTGAAATTTCATTAATTATCAAACTTTGATTACAATACATTTAAAGAAAGAAAATTACAATAACCCTAATTCTATTTTTTAAGAAATAAAAATTAAAATAAAGGAAAAGTACTCTTAAATTACAGATGTGAAGGGGTTTTTATAGGAGAAACCCCAAGAAACCCTCTTGATAGCTTCAATTGTAAGCATTGAGTCTGAGCCGTTAATTCAATCATTCTTCTTCTCTCTCTCTTCAATTTCTTCAATCTTGCGGTGGAGGATTACTCTTGCATCACACGGATTGCCAGGCTGGCAATTCTGTGTTTGTTGTGCTAGTTGATGGGTGATGTGGAATGATTTTATTGGATGAGGGGTTTATGGAACGTGGCATAACCAATCAAATCACAAGGATTTGGCCACGTTGGATGGAGAGGGGAGGACCACAATAGTGCTTCATCCAAAAACCATGGGGATTTAATCCCCCATGGTATGAATTAACTTTTTAGGGTAAAACCCCCAAATTTGGGTGAGTAAATAATGAAGATAAAAATTAGGGTTTGGGGGGAAGTCTACGTGATTTGGGGAAGATGGAAGTGGGTGGGAGAAAGTTGTGCATAGTTTGTAACGTAAATAAAAGTGGGGAAGGGTAAAAGGTTTTATTTATTAGATTGTGAGTGGGGTGAGTAAATGGGGATAGACACGTGTGATGTGAGGAGAGTAATAAAATGTGGGATTTACGTTTTGGTTGTGTTGACTGAGAAGGGTTGACCGATCCAAATGAAAACTTTTCATTTATTCGTTTTCTTTTTGTGCCAATGTTTGGGCTTGGCCCAATGTTAATTCATCCGTCCCAAGTAATTATCAAATGGGCTTAAATAATTTATTTGATCCGTTTAGTTTAATTCATCCATTCCTTAAATGGGCTTGTGGGCCAATTATGCATAAGTGGGACCCACAAGGCCCAAAATCTTCGTAAATGATTGAATTCACTAGAACAAGCTAGATCTTGGCTTTCTCGATCTTTTCTTCAAGTCCATGTTGATTTTGACGGTTTTCGTGATCTTGGCACACTTTTGTTCTTTCGACTTTGTCTCTGTCTCTTTCTTGGACTTTTCTTCAACATTTGACCGTTAAATCCCGTGTTTTCTCTTCTTTTGATCATTTGTACCTATTTAACACAAAAACACAAAACCACGCGTAATTCCGACTTTTACGACATTAAACACATGATTAGGTCTTGTTTTTCCTTGATTTTAGTGGCAAAAGGATAAGTGTTTACACACTTATTATCAGTATCTACATTCACCTTCCCTGATGAAATAATTATCATGACCGTATTCATTCAAAATTTCTTTCTTCATATTTCTAAGTTTTAGTTTCGTCTCAACTATCATTTTATCAGTTTTGATCAACCCGATGTCTAAAGCATCGATGATTATTACAAGTAATTAAATAATAAATATTTAATTTTTATGAAATGTAAACGTAAAATTTTTAAATTCCTTAGTTCGTCCAATTATAGAAAAATGTTCAAAATAAATTTGAATTTAATTAACACGATTTTTGTTGATTTATCGAAAATAATTAATAAGATCCGTAAATGTTCGAAAAATCTTTGTTTATACTTTGGCCAAAATTTTCTTAGTTGAAAATAAAAAATTATCGTTTCAAATCTCAAGTCTTGGTTTAAATGGTTTCCTCAATCCCTCTTAGGTTGTCTTGAGGTATAAACAAACATTTACCCCTAAACAAGAGTTTTGTTAAATGTTCTGGGTTTAAGGGAATGATTCCTTAAAAATTCTTTTGATAAAATATTTGTCAAAACATATTTGCACTTTCTTTTTGGTAAAACTCAAAGTCTTAAATGGCTCTAATCTTTGAAAAGTCAATATAGATTCCATTATTTATTAATCACACGGTCAAATACTGTAAAGGATTAAGCCTTTATTCACATGTTAAATATTCAAGGTACGGGTTTTCACTACTCGGCCGACTCATGGCATTCTACAAATAATTATTAACTCATTCTTATTCTTATAAACAAACAAATGGTCCTTAATGATCACCAACATGAATTTATCAAATTACAGCCTACACACGTGATTCACCAAATTTATGGATGCTACGTGTGTATTAGTCAATTCAAACGACATCGCGTGAAACTCATAATGTTCATTACAAGTTCTTGATGTAGTGATTGGAATAGATAATCTTCTTCGCGGACGCGAAGTTGATGATAACCATGGCGTGGATCAAATTTTAGAACATATGCTAGAACCTTGTAAATGATCGAACAAATCTTCCATCTTGAGTAATGGATATGAATTTTGATCGTCAATTTATTCAGTTTACGGTAATCAACAAATATAAGGAATGATAACACCATAGCTCTTCATGATGACGAGCTTGGTAGAATAAAAGCTTTCTCCGACAACTCTCTCAGTTGTACGGTAATTCTTTTAATTCAGATGGTGTTGACGTAGGGTGCACACGCCACAGGTGGAACACTGAGAATATAATCAATACCAAATTCAACTTGCCTTAATGGGGAAAGTCTAGGTAATTCACCAGCAAATACCTCCTAAAGTTTCAGATAATAGAAACATCTTTTAATAAATTTACTTTAAATTCTTTATAGATTACAAGATCTATGACTAGTTCATAACCATTCATGGTATAATTTCAAGTCTAAATGCAGGATATGGTCATCCATCAAGAATTATTTAGATCACTTTTGATAATCAACATCTTATCTTTTCGGGGAATTCTACTCGAGTTCCCATCAATTAAGACAATGTCGTCATGTCATAATCAATCAATCCATTCTACTGGCATTATCAACTTTCCAGTTTCGTCACCGTTGATAAGATGTGAATTTCTCAAAAGACTAATAATAAATCGTAATCGTTCACAAATTCAAGGATATTGGGAGATATAACTAACATCAAAAGAGTAATGTCAACGCATAACCTACGCGAGAGAATTTCAAGTCAGATAAAGACGAAAACATTAACGAATAGGAATATATCCCATGTTTTCATGATTTGAGTACGCATTCGAAAGCTCCTCGGATCGTTACCCAGGTCATTCTAATGGAATCTAATCAAAAGAAATGATAGTAACGTCGATACATCCAGTCGGGTATCAACACTCGGTAATCAGATACTTTTCCAAAGAATCTCACCACGGGAGAATTGGACAAAGAGGGGATATCAATTGTCAATTAAGACAATTTCCATAGATGATTAAATTTGATTCATAAGAATCAATAGTACGGGCACATATGTAGGTGTTCCTAACAATATGTCCCTATTTTGCACTTCTTGCAGATCTCATAAAAATTCGATCTTTCCCAATCTTCAAAGAAAATTTAGTGTTTATTAATAATTTCATGGTGACTACTAATCAGTCTTGCATGGTCCCTTCCAAATTGTATATAGGCGCGCAACTATATACAATTTTAAGATTAACGATGCAATACTCAGTTCGTCAAAATTTTATCATCATGTTTAAAATAAAAATATTTTCATGCTTAATTCTTGAATAAGAATCAAAAATAGATTTACAAAGATGTTCTTTGTTACAGAAACAATTAAGTTTTACAATGTGTTTCATAAACAACTTTATTTTGATAACGATTATTTATAAGTCTCACTTTAAGTAATCCATATGGTGATGAAAATTCAATTTTTCTCAAGGATACTGTTTTATCTTATAAAAAAAATGAGTGCTCTGCAAAGGAGTGATGAAAAATTCTTCACCAAGAACTAACTACAATATATCAAGAAATGAGCTTAGCCAATTAATCATGAGGTTCATGACCTCGATGGCACTCAAAAGAGAATAATCCACAACGTAACTCAAATCGAGATGAGTACTTGTTCAATGATTGCATCACTTATGCGAACATTAGGATGAAGCAATAAAAGATAGATAACATCGATACATGTAAAATTTAGCAATCAAAGGTAGTCTTTTCATTAATCACAAACAAGTCAAAATTGTACCGTAACACATTACGTGTCACTATGTCATACAATTCTAAGAACTCATCCTACCAACTGATATCTCAGTTAAGTTAAGGATTTTTAAAAGATACCACAATGAATACTAATCTACAAGAGTCATTAGGTGTTCCACCTGCCCCGGAAGATGCATCGGTCCCTATTCAGAAGAAGATTTTCTTTAATTTATTTCTTGGACACTGGGCATCCTCATTAGTGGACAATGGTATAGGAACAACCCTTAACACGAACCAACAATCATTTAAAACCTAATAACTCCATCACAGAACTTAATAACTTCCTCTTAACAATCTCATATTCCATACGGGTTAAATTTTACTTTATTCAAGTTTCAACCAACTTATACTCAATGCGATATCCTAACTCATTTCTCCAATACTTTCATCCTTATTCTTACACCTTGAAAGGGCAATAAAAGTTCGATATTATCAACACTTAATTTCCAATCCTATATCTCTTACAACAATAGTTATCAAATGAGTCACTAGTATGAAATGACTCACACATTCAATCAGACTTCTCGGAAAGGTACTAGTGGCATGAGGCTTTTGGGTAATGGTTCCAATGACAGCCTCAAGTGCAACATTCACCCTTTCGATTTCAATTTAAGAATTGGGTGACAACGAATTAGATGACACCTTTCCAGGTGGTAATGTTTTGTCAAACTCCACTCTATAAGAAAATATCGTCATGTAATCGATGTCAGAATTAATCTCTCCAGTTCTTCTTCAAGATCTTAATCAACTACTATTAACATTTCTACGAATATCAACCATTTTGTTCGGATCATAAATATCCACAACTTGGTTTAGATCTAGAATAGCTAGAATTCCTACGGGAATAGATTCGATTGATTTGCTAGGGGAGTTAGGGTTCCTTGTGACAATCTACGTCGTATAAATATCTCGTATACGTATTAAAATAATCATCAAACAATCATGTAACCAAATTACAACATATATATATAATCCAAGTTATATATATATATATATATATATATATATATATATATATATATATATATATATATATATATATATATATATATATATATATATATATATATATATATATATATATATATATATATATATATTAAAATAACACTTCTCAGTCTGGCCTTGTCGGTAACTCGGGAATTCTTCCGCACCGTTATAGTCAAAAGATTTTTAGACATTTTTAGAAAAATGTTTATAGTTAAAAGATTTTGAAATGTTTTATTCAAAACCTTGGTTTTAAAAATCTTTCGTTCTCTATAACGAGAGCTCTGGTACCAAAGTGTAACACCCCCAAATTTACACAATTCAATACAGCGGAAGAGTCGTTGGTGTTATGGGATAGCACATTACTCTCATCATAGACAACGCCTAAAAATCGTGTCGTTTAATAATAAAGCATTTCCATTCATAAATATCAAATTTACATAGGTCCCAAGTCAAAGTATTTCATACAATTTTTACAAAACATTTGAATGGAAATTGTTTAAGTGCGGGCCATAAATTCTTGTCGTATTCCCGAGAATTACCTTCAAGTACTCGAGACAACACATGTTAAAAGAAAAGGTCAGCGAAAACGCCGAGTGAATTCATAGAGTTTATTAAAACCATTAACATATCATCGGTAAATATAATTGTTACCGAAAATCATTTTATACAATTCCTTGTCGTAGGCCATAAAATAAGCCAAAAACATTTTATACAAATCTTTGTCAAAATCATAATATAGGCTTTTGCCTTCAAAACCATTATACGAACCAATGTCGTAAAAACATCATACAATACGTTTTATAACGTTGTATAGAGTTAAATAAAACCGTTATATGAATATGGTTATGTAAAACCAAAACACGGACATAATATCAATAATAAGACCCCGTATTGCTAGTCAGGCAATATATTATAACTGAATGCGTATAGCAGGAATTTCGTTATTTGGATTATTATAAGCCGCATGACATTGTTACCTTACTACAACAATCAACGGGTAGCTAACCCGAAACTCAATTTTCCCATCTAAGTTAGCGTGTCGTCACAAAAATCACGCTATGAAAATCTTCTCATACATAAATTCGCTTACCAATCAATGTGGCACGACGGGATCAACCGTCAAGGCGCGAACTGGGGTGATCGTCCCCAAATAGTACTATTATATGCATAAGCGTCTAACAACTCCTGGTAGTTCACAATTCATGCTAATGGGACTTTAAGTGACATAACCTAACTTTAATAATCCATTTCATTTCATTTATCGGGTCATATAATCATTCATCGGGTCATACAATCATTCGGGTCCAAATCAATAAACAAACAATCGGGACAAATGGTGTCCTATTTTATCAAAACTAACATGATATCTCCCTCGCGGGTTTATAAAACATTTCGTAAAAACATTTAAAAGAGTGCGAGGCTATGAACTCACGTTGATTGGGAAAGGCGGTTATCGGCGATTTGGATGGACGGTACGTGCTTCAATCACGGAAACCTAAACAAATAATACTCGTCTTAGACTCTTGTCCAATGAATTTATAAAAACAATGGCTATGTATATTGATGATTTTATAAATATGATGATGATCAAGTGGGATTGTACATCTTTATTCACTCATTATAGTGTCAAGTGTTGGTAAATTTTTATACTAGTTTCATTAGTTTAACTTCTTTACTTGTTAAGGCCCAATAAGCCCATTATAAGACCATTACATTCTATTAGTCCAATTTTATACTTTTAACCTCAGCCCTATACTCACATGTTGGGCCCAAGTGGGTCAAGCCCAATAAATAAGTCCATTATTGTTTAGCCAAACTTGTCGGGTTAATAGTCCAATAAGGCTATTTTGGCCCGTTAATGTCCATATGTTATAAAGCTCGGGTTTTTTGGTTTTTACTTGTAATATATACTTATATATCAGTATATGAGTTATAAAAAGTTTACATTAGGCGGGTCCGACCGTCTAAGTTTTAATTGACGAAAACGTTAATTTTACGGTTTTAGCCGAAAAGATGTAAAAATCATGTTTATAGTTTTATAACTTATAAAACTTATCAAACTATCATTTTTCTAAAATGTCCCTTTTATTTATTATTGTACATACCTATATAAATGTAATATATAAGTTAGTGGGTTTTAATTTACATTTTATACTATATTTATTTGAGTGCTATTATAATACTATTATACTTTAATTTCACAAAATCTGATTTTTAGTTTCACTTTCACCATTTTTATCATATATTGAGTTCTACAAGGAAATAGAAGCTTATTTTTGGATGACATAAACTTCATATTATGTGTTACAAATAACTTAGTTTTAGCTAATGCTCAATCCAAGTCTAAGTGTCCCTAACAGTCCTCACAAAACAGACTATTCAGATTGATACATTAATTTTGTTTTGATCATATCTCACTCATTATAATGATTCCATTGCATGGCCAACTCTCACATGTGTACAATACCTAATACTTACTGTATATTGATTCCACTTTGCCATTTTATCAGTTTAACATGTAGTTAGTTACTGTTTTTATACAGCTAACTTATTAAGCAAGATTTTAACCTTTTTACATATGGTTTTCCATCTTTTTAACCATGTTTATCAACACCAAATCCCCACATAATATTTGTAATCATCATTCATCATTATATACATATACATAAATAAAGAAAATACAAGATTATATAATCAAAATAACAAGAGGATAGGAAGAAACAATCTCTATACCACTATTAGTGATGAAAAGATGAGTTTTTGATGAACAAGGCTTGGATTTTGATGGCAAAACTTGTGATAAACCAATGTCATCTTCAAGTCCACCAATATTTATAATCTACTTGTGGGAAATCATCCCTAGGACACCAAAAAATCTCCTCTTTGGATGTTAGAATCACCTCCAATCTCCATAACTTCAAAGGGTATTCAACTTGTGCAAGTTAAACACATGATTCATGGTTGAATTTTTGATCAAATGGGGTGTTTTGGGAGCATGGTGGACGTTCATAGGGAGCCAAGAGAGTTTGTGTGTGGTTTGCATGTTGTAAATGAGATAATGGTTTAGTCTTGGCTAGTTTTGTAATAAGTGTGAAAACACTTATCCTTTTACCACTTATTTCCAATAATAACAAGACCAAAACGAGTATTTTATGTCATAAAAGTCGGAATTATGCGTGGTTTGTGTTTTTATTATGTTTTAGGACCAAAAGATGAAAAAGGAAGAAAACACGGGCTTTCACGGGCTTTTATCGAAGAAAACAAGAAAAGACGAAGTTAAGAGATCAAGAGTGCTTAAAGAACGGATGTCCAAGACCTATTATGAAGATTTACCGAAGAAAAGTCTAAAGACGCAAGTTTAATGAAGTCGAAGAACTCAAGTCTAAATTATAGAAGAAAATTATTAAGACAAGTTAAAATCCCGAGACGACGTCGAGAAAAGACAAAGATTTAAATCGAGTCGAGAAGAAAAGAAAGAAGGAAGCACACCACACATGCACTTCCCACTTAGCCTATAAATACCCTCCTAATCACATTAGGAGGGTGGTTAGCTAGTTTTTAGTTTTTTCATCTTTTCTTTCTTGTTTTTAGAGAGAGAAAGTTCCAAACTTTCTCTCACTAAGTTTTTCATCTTTTCTATCTTTTAATCTTTCAAGTTTAAGCTTTTTGTATTTTGATTTCATTAATCAAGTTCAAGTTTAAGTATTAGTTCTTTAATCTCTTTTTACCTTTCTTGATTTTGCTTATTCTTTGATCCGAAACTTCAAATTTGGTCCGAATAGTTCTTCATTCGTTTTTGAATTTGATGTTTTAGTGTTTAAAAAAGGTTCATCTTTTTGTGCTCACAAGCTTCATACGGTTTAGGCTATAAGCTCTTTATGCTTATTGGCTTATTTCATATTTATAGCTTATTGCATTTTCGGATTATTTAAAAAGTCTAGTGTTTTTAATGTAGATTTGTAAATCTATGCTTATGTTTTAGAGAGAGAAAGAGATAGAGAGATGGTGGATTTCACACTTTAGAGAGAGAAAGTTAAAAGGAACTATGTGAAAATAATGAAAAACCACACCCTCTCCATCAAGGGAGAGGGTTTATATACCCAAGCCCATGTGATGGGCTTGGGTTTACAATAGGCCGCCGGCCTATACAATCCATGGGCTCGGTTTTGGGCTTTGTTTGATAAAAGTAAATAACTAAACTACGAGCTATTACATGGAGTATCGTTGGAGTGACCGATCCTTCTTAATACGTAAAACGTATTTCCAACAATCTCCCCCTAAGGGAGGTCACTCCAAACAAGGGCGTTACCCAAGTTACAATAATAAAATAAACCTAGCATACTATGCTTGTCTTGAGCTCGTAGTCTTCGTCTTTCTTTTTCTTTTTCTTTTCTGGTGAACATGCTGATGTGATCTTTGATATCAATCTTTGAGCATCAATCTCTTGCCTTGATCTCGTGCATCCATCACTTGTGATCTTCGCCTCTTCGTGACCTCACGTCCCACATACTTATACCTTCGTAATTCTTGAAAGCTTCAGAGTTTGAAACAGCAGAAGACTTAACTTTTAGGCTTTCTTGAATTAGATGAGATATTAAGTGCATAAAGTATAAGCATGCGGGGACGACTTCTTCTTGGATCCCGCAACGCCACCGTCTTCAAATGCCGCAACATAAGTAGACACGAACGAAATGGCTTTGAACATTTCATTCTAATTCGGTAGCATTTTACCTCCGGTCGGTGAAGACCGTTGGACGATATTAGATATCGTACCCGTGACGGATAGTTTCAATTAAGTAACTTCCTGACAGGATTTCGCGGGTAAACCCGTTCTCTTTACTCGACCGTCCAAAGCTGACTGCGAACGTAAAGAGTGAATCATTTGGATAAAAGTATCCGCATGATTTGAAGCCGTCAATTCATGTTCCTGGAACAAGTGAAATTCAATTAAGAAACGCACCATCGTTGCTTTCCAGTTGTCACGAGCTTGATTCGTACAGAATCTTGCAAGTTACCTACCAAGTGTTGTTTGAGGTTAACACTAGAAGGATTTCCACTCATCACTGTGAACACTAAGGTATCACTCTGAGTGTTCTGGCAAGATCACTAAGATATTGCGTAGAGGCCTGGAACGTGTTTAAATTCAGTTAAGAATTAAACAACTATTGCTCTCCAGTTATCACAAGTTTGATTCATAAAGAATCGCACAAGTCACCTACCATGAGCTTTTTGATATTCGCTCAAGAAGGATTTCCATCGTCATTGTAAATACTTTCGTATTACTCGGATGTTCAGGCAAGATCATGAAGATTTTGCGTAGGACTCTTAAGATCTTTCTTACTTTTCACAGTGTGTGAAGAAGCAAGGAATTATGAAAGTGTGTCCTAATGAGATATTTGATGATCTCAAATGGCTCTAGACTCGATCGTGCTTTTTGGATTTTAGTGATCGGAGGCTGGAGAGGAGTGCCACCTTTTCAATACCAATTTATTCGGAGTGAATAAATCAATAGATAACGTGTTGTCTCCGTGTGATTAAAACAAATACCTTTTAAGAGATATCTGAGTTAGCTGGGATGGGTTGTGCATTGCATCACTGGGTCCATGATGTCTGTCTTCAATATCAAGAATCATTAAACAATGATCTTAATAGCATATGTATTGACCCGGTTTCTGCCTAAAGTTGTAAGGAGGGCTTCTTTCTTTACACCCTTTATCTTTACAATTCTTTTTCATTCTTCAACCCCTTCAATGCTTACCAAATACGTCATAACTAGCACCTTGTTGTGATTGTTCCAGTGCTAACTTAAGTACTTGGTCGACATTCAGCTACGTTCACAATCTTTCTCCATCTTTCATAAGGACTACTATTTCTAGTAATGGAATGTCCTTGTGAAGATTCCTCCGGTTCTGGAAGAATCATAGGACTTAACCTATCCTACCATCCTTATGTCACCACAATCTTCATCGTCGTGAAATAAATGGGTTTTGGGTAAGTATAAATCACCATGAAATCCATTTTTGATATGCAAATCCATTTTGCTCCCCCTTAACATATGCCACGATATTCGAAAACATTTCGCACATGTCGGGATGAGCCAGCACATTAAGTCAAACCATTTGTGATAATATCCCATATTAAATTACATTTTCTCCCCTATATTAAAAATATTAACCCAATCGATGTTTTTAATATCAATTGATTTAATGAAGTTTTAACAAAGGTTTTGGGAAAAATGCAAGTCCGTTTTATCTTCATGATTCCAAATGTATGAGATATGATATCGATTTGTAGCATGATCACATATTCACCATATTTAAAAAAGAATTGACAAGGTTGGACCTGATAGATGAGAACATCATATGATAAAATCAAATGGTTCTTGTCAGCATATGTTGGTCCCCTCGTCACATCTGAAGTCATCTCTTGACACCACATGTACGATTGGTATTGTTGTCTTGACACCCACTTGTGAACTCGGCACTTTCGGCATCGAAGATTCTGAATGCTTGACAATTGCTCCCCTCAATTGTTGACCCGTGTTCTATTGAAAGAGTTGTAGTCGTCGGTTGAGTAGTCGCATCGTCGAGTATGTAGATACCAATTGTAGATTGTGATGGTTGTAGAGATGATAGCTTCATAAAAACAAGACTTCTCTTGTTTTAACAAATAAATGCACTGAAACGTACATAAATTTGTGTTAGACCAAGTTATAAAGTAAACTTGATCCCTTACAAGGTTTAAAAATAAACCTTGCCCGAGAAAATTAATTCCCGTTGTTAGCCAAAGCTTTCATAAGAAATACTTGACTCTAATATGAAAACCGGGTTGCAGTCTGAAATAACTACAAGCCATATAGGCATGTTTTATGAAATATTTACAACTTTTGTACGAACTCTATTTATGGCGCCGTGTCAATATTAATCAACATTTCTAAGGCCGTAAATATTATCGTACCAAAAGACATGCCTTTGAAAAATAAAGTAAAAAAATATTTTTCGAATTTTTCTGAATTTTTCAATTTTTATGGTTTTTATATGGTTTTATATTTTTGTATTTTGCTTTTGTGGATAAAAATATAAACAATATATACAAATGATCACCAAGGATACGGAGAATAGTTTTACCACCACTATTCTTTCGCTTCATCTGCCAGTTCCTTTAGAGTCTCAGGCGAGAAAGTTCTCATTCCTAGCTTGTCGGCCAAAAATTCAATTCGAGCGCGATCTAAAGCCTTCGTGAAAATATCCGCCAATTGATACTCAGATCGGACAAAGTAAAGCTCGATTACTCCATTTTCCACTTGCTCCTTGATGAAGTGGTAGCGAATGTCAATATGCTTCGAACGGGAGAATTGAACATTGTTGCAGCATAAGGAAATTGCACTCTTGTTGTCGCAGTACATCGGAATTTTGTTGAAACCTAGACCATAGTCGGTTAATTGCGATCTCATCCAAAGAATTTGAGCACAACAACCGGACATAGCTATGTATTCTGCTTCCGTACTTGAAATTGCAGCGCTTTTCTGCCTTTTTGATGCCCAACTGATTAGTCGATCTCCTAGTAGTTGCAATGTTCCACTCGTGCTACGCCTTGTATCTTGACAACCCGCGTGATCCGCATCTGCATATGCCATTAGTGCAATAGAAGAGTCCTTCGAATACCAAAGTCCCCGATAAATGGTTCCTTTAAGATATCGAAAGATCCTTTTGACAATAGCTATGTATAACTCAGTAGGCCTAGTTTGATACCTGGCACACATACATATAGCAAACTGAAGATCAGGTCGACTGGCTGTGATATACAGAAGAGTACCGATCATTCCACGATAAAGTGTCGGATCAACGGCAACTCCATGTGGATCTGCATCAAGCTTAGATTTCTCCACCATTGGAGTGTCCACGGGGTCGCAAGATTCCATCTTATATTTCTTAAGCGATTCAAGGGCATATTTGGATTGATTAATAAAGATGCCTCTGGGACTCTGAGATATCTAAAGACCTAAGAAGAATGATACCTTGCCCATCATTGACATCTTAAACTTGGAAGACATGAGTGTCCCAAACTCGTCCGATAACGTTTGGGTCGAGGCTGCAAATATAATATCATCAACATATATTTGTACCATAATCATATCTTTACCTCGTTTCTGAATGAACAGCGTGGGATCCACCTTGCCTTTTGCGAAGCCTTGAGTAATGAGGAATTGTGACAATAGATCATACCATGCGCGTGGAGCTTGCTTCAACCCATAGAGAGCCTTCTTAAGCTTGTACACATGATTAGGATAATTAGGATTCACAAAACCATCCGGCTGTTGAACATAGACTTCTTCCTTGATTTCACCATTAAGAAATGCCATCTTCACATCCATCTGATAGACGATCATATTCATATGGGCTGCATAAGCGAGGAATAGTCTAATAGCTTCCAAATGGGCAACAGGTGCAAAGGATTCCATAAAGTCGACGCCCAATAATTGCTTGTATCCACGAGCTACTAGTCGAGCTTTGTTTTTCAATATTCCGCCTAACTCATCGAGTTTCACCTTGTAAACCCATTTCAAAGTGAGTAACTGTACTTGATCCGGGCATGGGACAAGTTCCCATACTTCAAGACGTATAAACTCATTAAGTTCTTCTTGCATAGCTTCTATCCAACAGGATTGAGTAAAAGCTTCTTTCCATGTCTTAGGTTCAACTTCAGTGAGAAAAGCATCAAAGTGACAAAACATTGCACTTTCTTGTAACTGACTTCGTGTGGATACCGGACGATTAGGGTCACCAATAATAGAATCTATAGGATGATCCTTTGTCCACTTGCTGTCATGTTCACGAATCCGTAGATTGGAGTAAACTGTAGAAGGAGCTTCCTCTGTGGTGGACGATCCGGCTTGATTAGGGTCGGGAAAAGGTACACCAAAGAATGGAAGTTCACGCATTTGAGCGAATTCCAAATCGTGATCATCATCATCCTCTTCATCATCAATAGGCATGACATGGGTAGTTGAAACAGATGTTGGTTGAGAATTACTTGTGGATGGTATATCTTGACCAATTGTAGGTGTAGATGTATCAGATTGTGCTTCGGTTGCTGGAGCGACAACTTCGGTTACCGGAGCTATTACCTCAGGTTCTGGAGCAACAATACTTGGAGGAGTAAAGAATTCATCAAAGAACGGTTGAAACAACATATCCCATTCAGTCCTAGAAGGTGGTGTAAATGATGATGAAGTAGGGTTGTTTGGGACAAGACCAGAACTAATATTACTGGGTCCCATTTCATGAAGTGCGGGTTCAGAGCTGCTTTGCTCAGAAGCCATTGATGTCAGCTCATCAAAATCAACATTCATAGTTTCGAGGATCTTGCGAGAGTTACGGTTGTAAATTCGGTATGCCTTCTTTGCGGGTGCGTAACCAATGAAAATACCAATATCAGCCTTTGGTTGAAGTTTTCCCAAATTGTCACCATCATTATTTGGATAGCAAAGAGAACCAAATACATGAAGATATGATAAATCTGGTACTTTTCCATGGAGAAGCTCATAAGGTGTTTTACCATGGCGTTTACGAATTAGTGACCGGTTTTGGGTGTACACTGCTGTAGATACTGCTTCTGCCCATAGAAACAATGGAGCCTTTGCGTAAATTAACATCGTTCGAGCAGCTTCCATAAGTGTGCGATTTCGCCTTTCAACGACACCGTTTTGTTGTGGAGTGCGTGCAACGGATGTTTCATGAGAGATGCCAACTTCTTCATAATAATCACGCCAAATTTGATTCACAAAGTCGGTTCCATTATCTGTACGAATGCGTCGGACAGTAGTGTTGAGACGCACTTGAATCATCTTGAGAAATCTGATGATGAATTTAGGTGCCTCATTTTTTGCTTTAAGAAATTTCACCCATGTAAACCGAGAGTAATCATCGACAACGACGAGGATGTACTTTTTGCCACTAAGACTTTCAACACGCATTGGCCCACAAAGATCCATATGCAACAGATAAAGTTTCTCTTGGTTGGTGTCTTCAGTCTTGGGTTTGTAAGACTTCTTAGTGCTTTTCCCCATTGTATACGCGGAACACAAATGATCCTTGTGAAATGATAGTTTAGGAAGACCACGAACAAGTTCGTTTTTCGCCAAATGATTAGTAGCGTCAAAGTTAAGATGAGATAATCGTCGATGCCATAACCATGACTTAGTCTTCGATGCTTTGGAGAGAAGACATACGTGAGAAGCGGCCATCATGTCTTGTAGAGACAAAGTATACAAATTATTCCCTCGAGTACCTTTCAATAAATCAACCCCTTCCAAATTACGAATGAAGCAGGTATGCTCTCGAAAAGTAACTTCTAGGTTTGCATCACAAAATTGTCCCACAGAAAATAAGTTGTGACCGAGACCTTCCACATAATACACTCTTGAAATAATAACATTCCCAATATGATATTCACCATAACCCATTATCTTTGCAATGTGATCATTACCAAATCGAACCGTACCAAGAAACTTGCTAACGAAATTTCTGAGCTGAGAGCGATCTCCGGTCATATGCTTGGTCATATGCTTGGAGCAACCACAGTCCAAATACCAGAGAACAATTTGGACCACCTGTTTTCAACAACAACAGTAGACAATGCATTGGAAACTATTGGTTCCGGAGTGTTAGCAGATACAGATATAGTATTAGCAGAATTGCTAACATTTTTGAGATCCTTAGATTTCGTGCGTTTTCTAATATGAGTTTTAGCACTAACAGGTTTTACTGTTCCAACTTTCTTAGGTTTTGGATTATTCGCGAGCACTACAGTGGGAGTTGACCTAGTTAAAGGGCACTTGGTTCCTGCAGTAGTGTCAGTGTTCCTAGTTAAAGGACACGCTTGTGTTTTGGTAGCCTTGGTACTCCTAGTTAAAGGGCACGCTTTCTTCGCTGTAGTGGGAGTGATCCTAGTTAAAGGGCACGTATTTCCTACTATAGTGAAAGTTCTACCAGTGGGGCGCCACATCCAGCCAACTTGGGTTAACACTTTCTCAGTCGGTTTCCATTCTAATCCATTTTTCCGGGCATGCATCTCATTCACATGGTCAATAAGGCAAGAATCATGACGACTAGAAAACATACATTCATTGCAATTCCAACATTTCAAATTAGAATTCACAGTAGGCTTAGAACGCTGCACAACTGCAGAGCCTTTAGGTTTAGCTACATGATTCTTTTTATTCAAAACAGAAATAACATTCCTAGGATGGGCTTCTACTTTCTTCTTCACTTGACTACTAGATGAGGGCAAGATCCTATCATTCTTCTTGTTTCTCTTAAGCTTAGATCTTTGAGCCTTAGTAGTGGTGCTTACTCCTGTAGAAGGCAACATGGGAATATTAGAAGCTGGTTTTGATTCCGCCTTAACTTTAGTGACCAAAGTTTGAGATGGTTTAGTCCTAGGGCCCTTGTTAAGTGGTGTGACGGCAATAAGGGTTCTTTTGATTGCACTAGACGACGATGCTGAGATAGTGGCTGCGTTATCCACAACATTCTTACCTTTTAGAGTACGAAGTGTTTCCTTTAACTCAGCCAAGACCAGATTCTTATCACAAATTTGTTCCCTCAAATCAGATATTTCCATCGACTTTCGATTCAATTGTTCAATAAATGATTGATTCTGTGCAGTGGTATTAGCACATGCGGGCTTTACTGAATCAAAGAGTCGTGTATTTTTCTGTTTTAAGTTATCAACTTTGGACAAAATCTTGGAAACTCGATTATCTAGATCAAGTTTAAGATTCTCAGCGGCCTCAAGTACGTTCACACAGTTAAGCTCCTTAGATTTCTCTATTTCTATTGCCAAAGAGTTAGCAACTTTGTCACTTGGCTGACGCTGTTTTGATTGTAAATTCAATCGAAAATTCTTTTCAAAATTTGCATCATCGATATTAACACCTTCGAATGACGTTTCAAAGATTTCTTGAATAAATTGTTGCTTGCATTCAAGCGAAATACAATGTGTTTGAATCTCATCAAAACGTTTTGAAAGAGAAGAATATGAATCTTGAAGCTTTAAAAATTCAGCGTCAGATTCGTGACAAGTACTATCTACCACATTATCCACAGATTCAACATTATGCACAATAGAATCATTATCAACACTTGTATTCACACAGACAAAAACTATATCATGAGACATCACTTGATTCAGAAGCAGATCATTATGGCGTGAAACCCGTTCTATTTCAAGTAAACTGTTTTCATAAGCATCTTCCATTTCATTGAAAACACGTCTAACTTCTTCTATTTCCAAAAACAAATCTTGATCAATATTACGAAGACAAGCTTTAACATTGTTTACAAACGGAACAATTTCATCTCGAAACGCAGCTCTAGTGTGCTCAAAGTTCCATTCACCTTCCATTATGGCCGTGGCCGTCATACGTTCCAAAATGACCTTGTCAAAATCGGCTAAGTGTTGGTGAACCGTATTTAAGTTAACGGATGCCTTACTTACCGGTGGAATTAACTTCGTTAAATCCTTTTTGACGAGTGTAGGAGACGTACTAGGAAGGTTTTCATTTGTCAAACTTTGGGGCACAAGAACTGTTAATTCTGCTAATTCCTTTTGTAAGCGAATGCGTGTTTTTTTCGAAAATTGATCTTTGTTATGTTGATCATAATCAATTGTATGGAATTTTGAAAGCATTTTAGAATGAGTTACATCCCCAAGTGATTGTGTCTCCTCAGTACTACGAACAAAAGGTGCTTTTTTCGATTTTCCAATTATGGTCATATCATAAAGACCGGGAATATATTCCTGAGCTTGTTTTGCATAACCGGGATTAGGTGGTAAATCTTGAAGACGCTTAAGTTCGAATTCTTTAAATGATTTAGTTAAAAGATGAACCTTTTCTGTGGAAGCGTATTGTTTTAAAAGCTGTTGTTCTTTGAATTTAAGAAGTTTGGTAGCATTAATTTCCGATTCAACCTTTTTAGACTCGAGAGTTTCGAAATCCATTTTAAGTTTCTGAAAATCATTGACAACCGACTCTTTTTCTTTTAATTCATTGGAAAGATTAGCTTTTAATGATTCTATTTCTTTCAAGTGTTCAATCTTTTCAAAACGAAATTGGTCAAATTCAGAACATGTTATTTTCTCTTCTTGAGGGACCATTTCAAAAGTTTTGACCTTTTCTTTATGCAACGCAAGCTCAGCAGTTAGGGTGGAATTCGTATCTACGGATTGTCTGAGGGCCATATGCATTTGATCAATAATATGTTTAGGCACCATGACCAAATCATGTTGAGCATAAGATTCCATACCCGTCGTGGCATTTGGTTGAGGTTCACTCAAATGTGTTGGATTGGGTACCACATCATTTGAGTTACTAGTCCCCGAATGCTGTTCGAGGTTGTCATTTTCATGCCCAACTTGATGTTGGTTATCATCAATATTATTAGATGTGGTTGGTACCTCTCTGATGACATCAGAACCGTAGTGAGAGAGATTAGCAACGAGAGCAGCTTGGGCAGAGTGAATGTCATCACAATCAGAATCATATGCGTCAAGATCATCCGCTTGATAAGCTGCATTTGAAGTGGAAACAACTGCAATGCCTTCAGTATCTGCTGCCCCTGGGTCTGCAAGAAATGCTAACTCCTCTGAATCCAAGATCTTCCCCTTAGACTGAGCATCAACCAAATACATCTTCTCACGAAACCATGCATCATCCCTTCTCCTTTTCGGCTGAGTGCATTCCCTAGCCATATGACCTTGTCCTCGGCAATTGTAGCAAGTCACAACCTTCTTAGGACCAATAGGACTCCCATTTCCACTAGCTTGAGAATTCACAGCTTGATTGTTCCCAGTCCTTGTTGGAGGTCCATATGAATTTTGCCTTCCCTGAATAGGTTGCACCGTCACTTGACCATCTTGAACAGTGGCTTGTTGTCGAGGATTTGATGAGGTGCGGAGCTGATTGTTTGTTGGTGGAAATCCTCTAATTGCAACAAGTTTTGACAAGTAGGCGGTGAGATGGTTTAGAACATCAGCTGGCGTATCATTTGGGGTAAAGACCGATGTTTGGATTGGTAGAAGTTCATTAGAGTAGAAAGCTTGTGCTGGTTGTGCTTCTATTGGAAAATATCCTTGCTGAGGAGTATAGCCCAATAGAGAAGTGTTGGCTTGTGATGGTGATGTTTGATATGGTGGTTGCTGTTGAAAAGATTGTTGATGAACACTTTGTTGATATTCTTGCTGTGGCATCATTGGTGGTTGATAAGATGGTTGCTGTGGTTGCTGATAGATGTGTGGTGGTGGCTGCTGCAAGTATGATGGTTGTTGATAAGTATAAGCCATGTTTTGTTGAGAAGCATACATTGCAAGTGGATCATGAACTTGAGGTGTAGACAACCGAGCTTCGATCACATGGCATTCGTGTTGTTGAAGAAAAGCTTGAAGTTGATCCACATTGGTGTTATGCAAGTCCTTAGCCAATTTAACATCCGTCACGTATTTTTTTCCATTCTGGAGGAAGAGTATTCAAATACTTGGTGTTCAATTAAAAGGTAGGAATTGCCATGCCATAGATATTGAGCTCATTCAACAATAGGGTAAATCTCAGATAGTAATCATTGAGAGTCTCCCCTGGCACATAGGCAAACTTATCAAAAGTATCATAAAGCTTACACTCTCGTTCTTGTTTAGTTAACGAGGTGCCTTGCATTAGAACACGAATTCTATCCCATAACTCTTTGGCAACTTTATGTTTGCTGACGAGTTTGTAGACATCTGGAGGAAGAGCTTGGAGAATGATGTTTGTAGCATACTTATCACATTTATCTTGAATCTTCATATCTCCAGTCAACTCACCCGTTGTGCGAGGACGAGTAGTCGTACCTTCCGTCACTGTACCATAATCTAATGGTCCATTGAGCACTGATGCCCAAATTAGATGTCCATTCTCCTTGTTCAACATATAAAGTTCCATTCGAGAAGCCCATTCCTCATACATAGTCTTCACCAACATTGGTGGACGATTATCCGTACCCGAGAGGATGGACTTATCCGTAAGAGATGTGTACTCCATTTCAATAAGTTAAGATTTACAAAGTTGATCGAACAATGAAATAAGGTTAAGTATTTTTGTGTTGTTGTGAGTTAAAATCGAGAAACAATGTTAAAATCCCCTAAAATATGTTCTCGATAAACCAAAAATTCCAAGTCAAAATTACACACGATTGTTCGAAAATTTTTTATGGAAAAATCTGGGATTATCGGAATGTTGATCGGAATGTTGATCGGAATGTCAGATCGGAATACCAGATCGTAATGTAACCCTGTCGGAATGATGATGGTATCAGAATGCCTAGATCGCAATGCAGAGCTGTCGAAATGTTCAGATCGCAAAGACATATCGGAATGTTCAGATCGCAAAGACTATCGGAATGCTCAGATCGCAAAATCTATCGGAATGATTCAGATCGTAATGTGGCTAACAAAATTTAAGTAGAGTAACGACTTAAAAAAACCTTCCTTATACCCGTCGGAATCTCAGATCGCAAAGTACGATCGGAAAGCCAGATCGGAATAAGTAATAAAATCCAACGATCGCAATGTAGAACCAAACCCTTTCCGATGGTAAGGTTATTGCGATGGAAGCCCACGTACAAATTGTACTTTCCGATGGATGTTTCTGCTAGAATTTCGGAATGAAGAACACAACCTTTTTTTTTGCACTTTTGATCCAAGAAAACTGATGTTTTAATGAAAATCAAGATACCAAGAACACGTTTAAGCACAAATCCCTATGTTACACTACTTAATACTACGATCAAACCAAAAAATTTTGAAGATTTCGGCAAAAACCAACTTATACTCTATGAATTGTTAAGAAGACAATACTCAACACAAAAACAAACCTATATTTCATCCCAAGCTCTTGATACCATTTGTAGATTTGTAAATCTATGCTTATGTTTTAGAGAGAGAAAGAGATAGAGAGATGGTGGATTTCACACTTTAGAGAGAGAAAGTTAAAAGGAACTATGTGAAAATAATGAAAAACCACACCCTCTCCATCAAGGGAGAGGGTTTATATACCCAAGCCCATGTGATGGGCTTGGGTTTGCAATAGGCCGCCGGCCTATACAATCCATGGGCTCGGTTTTGGGCTTTGTTTGATAAAAGTAAATAACTAAACTACGAGCTATTACATGGAGTATCGTTGGAGTGACCGATCCTTCTTAATACGTAAAACGTATTTCCAACATTTAAAAGATTCGATTTATTAAGTTTGCTTATTTTGAGTTTTGAAAGTTGCCAAATTTATGCTTACTGAGCTGTTTAAGGTTTGGGTAAGGTAGCTTATTATACGTGCTTATTGAGTTTTCAGCTTACCACCAATTTCAGATTAAGTCTGTGTTCATCGCAATATTGGGGGTTTTAACATTCCGACTGCTGCTTGTTTCGATCGCAATAACCCATTGTGGTTTTACTTTGTGATCACTTGGTTTCATCCCCCTTATTCCGATCTGGGATTGCGATTGCTCATTGCGATCACATATTCCGACGGAACTTAAGGTTTCATTAAGTTGAAACTCTGCCCAAATTTTGTTAACTACATTCCGATAGAATCATATTGCGACACCTTGCTTTGCGACAGAAGTGTATTGCGACAGATACATTCCGATAGAACTGAGTTTGTGTATTCCGATCTGAAACATTCTGACACCCAGTAACATTCCGATAGCTTTCCGATAGCTTTGTCACTTCTTACATTCCGATGGTGTTGTTTTTTGATAGCAATGACTTAATTATTCCGATGGTCCTAATTTTGGTGCATTCCGATAGAACGGATTTGTTACATTCCGATGGTTTGAGCTTTTAAGTTTTAAAAGTTTTACAAAGTTTTACAAAGTTTTATGTTCTAAAATTACTTATTAAGTTTTTAGTCAATTACACTTTACTCAACGACAATCATTTGCTTTTAGTTTAGAATTAGATAATCAAACCAAACCATCCTCTTGTTCACCAAAAGACAATTGAGTCGCACTCTTAATCGGTAATCAATTCGAAAAGACTTGGAACAACGAAATTATTTTATACTTGGCTAATAGCCTTGTATTAAATGGCTCCGCTGCCGGCTCTTTTCGTTAAGATTAACGGTTTTTAGTGAGAGACGCGTTGAATTTTGGGGATCCGTTCTTTTAGGAACGTTATTTTCCTTGCTAAAATTTTTCAAAAATCCATAAAAATTATAAAAAATTTCAAAAATACAAAAACATTAAAAAATTATAAAAAGCATTTCTTTTCCAAAGGTTTTGCACCAAAAAGATATATATATATTCTCTGTTTCTTTGGTATCTTTTTCTTTTGCAAGTGTATGCGTACTAGATCTTCAAATTATTCTGAGCCCGAGACTCGTAAAGATTTAGATATGGCTGGTGTGCATAGCAACAATAACAACCCACCTTTACCCAATTTGAATAATAATAACAACAACAACAATGTTCCCCTACCTGATTTACGAACAATGGAGGAACTGTGTCAACCCATCATGAACGGACGCGGAGGACCGATTGCGCCGATGCAAATCACGGCTCCTGAATTTTCGTTGAAGCATCAAATGATCCAGCAAGTTCAAAACGCTTGCACATTTAGCGGATTACCGGATGATGATGCCAACAAACATCTCGACAAGTTCATTACCGTCACTCAAAGCATGAAACTACCCGGTGCATCCATGGATTTTCTTCGCCTTTACCTTTTTCCACACACTTTATCCCATCATGCCGAAAAATGGTTTGATCGTCTCCCCAAAAACTCAATTCAAACATGGGATGACATGACTCAAAAATTTTTGTCGCGCTACTTTCCACCATCCATGGTCACTAGTCTTGCAACCAAATCAGTGGATTTACACAAGAACCGGATGAGTCGCTTTTCGATGCTTGGGAATGCTATAATGTCTTGATCGACCGTTGTCCGAACCATAACATGCTCCCCGTTACTTTGATTGATACTTTCTATAATGGTCTAACTTTTCGTGATCGTGATACGATTAATGCTGCCGCCGGTGGTACATTCATGAAGAGACGACCTGAGGAGTGTAGAGAGCTGATAGAGAACATGACCACTCACCACAAAAACTGGGATTCATCTGCATCTTCAAGAAATAATCAGAGGGCCAATGTTTCTTCTACATCATCTGACCCAGAGCTCACCGAACTTACTCGCCAAATAGCTGAGATGAACAAAAACTTCTTAACCATGGCTCCAAACCAATTTCAACAAGCCAAAGCCATTGCACCTTCTTATGAGATTTGCGGGGGTTCTCATTCGTACACCGATTGTCCTTCTACTCTTGACAATCCGGAAAATGTGTACGCCGCTAACGGTAACTTTGGCTACCAAGCACGTCCTCGAGGAGATCGTAACTTGCTAAGTTATCGTTCCAACAATTATCTATCTCCACCAGGTTTTTCTCCTCAAAACCAAAACCAAAACAATTTCAACCGCAAAAATCAAAGCCAACCTCGAGCTACCAATCAATATCAATCCCAAAGAAACCCATATCCACCTCAAGGAAATAATTCAGCTTACCAAGCCCCACCTCTCAACCAACCCACGACATTGAACCAAGATCTAGAAACTTACATGAGGACCAATAGAGAGATGGTGATGAATCTTCAAAGCCAATTCATTAACTTGAAAGGTGACATGGCAAAACAAGGGAACGATATTCGAGCTGAGCTAAGGGATGACATGGTGAAACAAGGGAATGCTCTTCAAGCCGACATGAGAAACTCTATGAACAATCAAACGAATAACTTAAGGGATATGATGGCTAGTTTTTTCCCAAGTAATCAAGCCTCTGGTTCGGGTACTCTTCTGAGTAATACCGTTGCTAATCCCAGAGGGGAGATGAAAGCAATCATCACTCGCAGTGGCAAAGGTTTAAAGGAACCCGAGATTCCTACACCTACACCGGTGATTGTGACAAAGGAAAACGAGTCCCCTTCTACAATTCCACCACCTTTTACTTCCACCCCTCCACCACCCATGGATGTGAGTGAGAATTCCATTCCGAAGCCTTCATCTCAACCTAATATACCTTATCCCTCAAGGTTGAGGAAAGAGAAGTTGAAGAACAAGGATGATATTCAGGTTTCTAACTTTCTCAAAATGTTTAAACAACTGAATTTTGATATCTCCTTTGCTGAGGCTCTCGCTCACATGCCTAAATATGCTAAGATGTTTAAGGATCTTTTAAGTGATAAGGAAAAATTGCTCGACATCGCCAATACCCAATTAAATGAGAATTGTTCTGCCGTTCTTTTAAGAAAACTTCCGGTTAAGTTAGGAGATCCGGGTCGTTTCCTCATTCCTTGCAACTTCCCCGGGGTAGAGAATTGTATGGCCCTAGCCGATCTAGGTGCTAGTATCAACCTAATGTCTCTAAGCATTTGGAAACAACTGTCTCTACCCGAGCTAGTCCCCACCCGCATGACTTTGGAATTAGCTAACCGTATGGTTGCTTATCTAGTGGGGATAACCGAAGACGTCTTCGTCAGTGTCGACAAATTCACCTTTCCGGCGGATTTTGTTGTCGTTGACTACGAGATGGACCCCCGTGTTTCATTAATCGTTGGACGTCCATTCCTGAGGACCGGTCGCACTCTCATTGATGTAGCCGCTGGAGAATTAATCACGAGAGTTGGTGACGATAAAATCGTCTTCAACATGGGTAAACTTGCTAAGCAACCTTATGAAAATGAGAGCGTTAATTTCATTGACGTTCTTGATGAGGCTTGTGAAGAACATTTCAAAGACGCTTTTTAAAAATGGTTCTTCTTCTCTACCCACTGTTGAGACCGTTGCCTCTATTGCTCCATCACTAACTCCATTTGGAGAAAGTGATTTCATCTTGAAAGAATTTGAAGCAACTTTGGGAGATGTGGACTTGCAATATGACGATTCTCCCTCCAATTGGGATGAAGACATTCGTACGATTGAGAAACTTCTCAATGAGGACCATATTTCTCCACAGTCTCCTAAGGCTATCTCTACCGATGATCCGAATTTGACTATGCTGTCCATCGAAAATCCTCCGGATTTAGAGCTTAAGGATCTTCCGTCTCATATCGAGTACGTTTTCCAAGACAACAAGAAGTTACCGGTCATCATCGCAAAGAACCTGAAAGAAGAAGAAAAATCCCGACTTATCGCCATGCTGAAGAATCATAAGAAAGCGATTGCTTGGAAAATCTCCGATATTCGTGGAATTGATCCTCACTTTTGCACACATAAAATTCTCATGGAGGACGAATTTAAACCCACTATTCAAAGCCAAAGAAGGGTGAATCCCAAGATCCATGACGTTATCAAAAAAGAGGTTATCAAACTTCTTGATGCAGGCATGATCTATCCTATCTCGGATTCACCATGGGTTAGTCCCATCCATTGTGTGCCTAAGAAAGGCGGAATCACCGTTGTACCCATGACACTCGTCTCGTTACAGGGTGGAGAGTTTGTATAGACTATCGCAAACTCAATGATGCTACGAAGGATCATTTTCCCTTTCCTTTCATGGACCAAATGCTTGAACGTCTAGCGGGTAATGACTATTACTGCTTCTTAGACGGTTTCTCGGGTTATTTTCAAATACCCATCAATCCCCAAGACCAAGAGAAAACCACATTCACTTGTCCTTATGGAACTATTGCTTACAAAAGAATGCCTTTCGGCTTATGCAATGCTCCTGGGACATTCCAAAGGTGTATGATGGATATCTTCCATGACATGGTTGAAGAAACCATGGAAGTCTTCATGGATGACTTCTCGGTCTATGGTGATTCTTTCTCTCATTGCCTTGCCAATTTAGAACGCATGCTTAAGCGGTATGAAGACACTCACCTTGTTCTGAATTGGGAAAAATGCCATTTCATGGTAAAAGAAGGCATTATGCTGGGACATAAAATCTCTAAAGCCGGTCTTGAAGTGGACCGTGCTAAAGTGGATGTCATAGCCAAATTACCTCCAGCTTTAACCGTGAAGGGTGTGAGAAGCTTTCTGGGTCATGCGGGCTTCTATCATCGTTTCATTCAGGATTTCTCTAAAATCGCTCGCTCGATGACCCACCTCTTGAAAAAAGATACTCCTTTCATCTTTTCCAAAGAGTGTCGTGAATCCTTCAATCTTCTTAAGGATAAGCTAACTAAGGCACCTATCTTGGTTACCCCTAATTGGGAGCTACCTTTTGAGTTGATGTGTGATGCTAACGACTTTTCTTTTGGAGCGGTTTTGGGCCAAAGAGTGAATAAACACTTCCAACCAATCCATTACGCTAGCAAGACAATGACGGGGGCTCAATTGCATTATACCACTACCAAAAAAGAGCTTTTAGCGGTAGTGTATGCCTTTGAAAAGTTCTGCCCCTATCTTGTCCTCTCCACCACCATCGTATATACCAACCACTCTGCGTTGAAGTACTTGTTGACTAAGCAAGATTCTAAACCAAGACTTCTTCGTTGGGTTTTGCTCCTTCAAGAATTCAAAATTGAAATTCGTGACAAAAAAGGAGCTGAAAACCTAGCAGTGGATCATCTAAGTAGACTTGAGGATCCATATCAAGGGGATCATCCGAATCGAGAGATCAATGACTCTTTTCCCCTTGAGGCCTTAATGTCTATTCACTCCAATCTTGATGACACCCCGTGGTTTGCAAACATTGCAAACTACTTAGCGGGTGGAATTCTCATCGAAGGGTTAACATCCCAACAAAAGAAGAAGTTCTTTAAAGATGTTACGACTTACTTATGGGATGACCCTTATCTCTTCAAACAATGTGCTGATCTGATCATTCGTCGATGTGTTGATGGGCCGACAGCTTTACAAATCCTTGATGCTTGCCATAAAGGACCCACCGGTGGTCACTTTGGTCCCAACTACACAACTAAGAAAGTGTTTGACTCAGGATTTTATTGGCCCACCATTTATCGTGACGCTCACGAAATAGTTAAGCATTGTGATGCTTGCCAACGACAAGGCAAGATCACACATAAAGATGAGATGCCTCAAAATTTCATACAAGAATGTGAAATCTTTGACGTATGGGTCATCGACTTTATGGGGCCATTTCCATCATCTAAAGGGAACAAGTTTATCCTCGTAGCCGTTGACTACGTATCCAAATGGGTTGAAGCTAAGGCTCTTCCTACGAACGATGCGAGGGTGGTTGTGAACTTTTTGAAGCAGCTTTTCGCTCGATTCGGTGTTCCTCGTGCTATAATCAGTGACCGCGGGACTCATTTTTGCAATGATCAATTTGCTAGAGTCATGTCTAAGTATGGTGTTAATCATCGTCTTTCCACCGCCTATCATCCCCAAACCAATGGGCAAGCCGAGATTTCCAACCGTGGATTGAAGCGAATTCTGGAACGTACTGTGGGAGAGCATCGTGCCGCGTGGGCCGATAAGTTAGATGATGCTCTGTGGGCTTTCCGTACTGCATATAATACCCCGATTGGTTGTACACCTTATTGTCTTGTGTACGAAAAAGCATGCCACCTCCCTCTTGAGCTGGAACATAAGGCATACTGGGCCTTGAAGTGGGCTAACTTCGACATCAACAAAGCCGGTGATCTTCAGAAGATTCAACTCAACGAGCTTAATGAACTGAGGAATGAAGCTTACGAGAACTCACTGATCTACAAGGAGAAGACCAAGATCATCCATGATGCAAGGATTAAGAACCGAGAGTTCCACGTTGGTGATCAAGTCTTACTTTTTAACTCTCGGTTGAAGATCTTCTCGGGCAAGTTGAAGAGCCGCTGGTCTGGTCCATTCACCGTCGCCAAAGTCTTTCCCTATGGCACCATTGAGCTTTCTCAGCCAAATGGGCCCAATTTTAAGGTGAATGGCCAACGCGTGAAGTTTTACTTTGGTGAGGACATCTCTCATGAGATGATTCCATCCCTCACCACGTTTCCCATGAACTAGTTTTTGGTCGAGTCAGGCTCGTGACTTGGTTATCAAAAACACGCGCTTCTCGGGATGCAACCCGTTGATCTATCCTTTACCATTTTCATAATAAGTGTAGGGGGGAGCCTCGTATGTGTTTGTTGTATTGTTTCTTATTTTGTGCAGGGATTCAAGCTTCAAAGAGTACTTTTGATGACTTTTGACGACCCGTGATCCCGTGTTCCCATCTTCCCGGTTCTATCTTAAACTCTTGTGATTCAATATTTCATATCTTATATGTTCACACTAAAATCACTATAGTTATCCTTTCCTTAACAAGATTTAAACAAAGTGTACAATGTCATAAGTGTAGGGGAGTTTACTCACACATGCTTAAACATTGAGGCCAATGTTTATATCAAGTGTAGGGGGGACTTCTATCGAAGTAAGTGGTCTTTTCCATGAATTTGCCCTCATTTTAACCAGAAAATGTGATTTTTCGACATTTTTTAAAATTTTTTAATCTATTTTGGCCTAGTAGTATAGTAGTATTCTCCTTTGTTATCGTTATTTACTTTCCTTGCTTAAATAAAGTTTAATAAAGTGGTTTTAAATTTTTCAAAGTCGTGAATATTTTGACTCAACCCGAGTTTACTTATCTAAATTTACTCTAGCTAGTATCCTTAACATGTTTAAGTCAAGTTTTTCTAGGCTTTTATATAGGGAACTTTAAAACGCAAAAGTCTTAACTCTTACGGGTTAAGAACAAGAACTTTTCGCAAGTTCCTATAATTGATCCTAGAGAGTCGTTTATCAAGGGAACTTTAAAATGCGAATTCTAAAATTGAAAAAGTCTAAGAGTTGGCAAGATCCTATAGATGACTCGAAAACCCAAAACTTTGATTTAATTGGCTAAGCATCCACGAGTCTCATTCCTTGAGATTTTAAACTGTGGAGAACGAGAGATGATATAGTCAATTATAAGTTTGGTATTCTTTCGTGAATTTATGAGAGTTAATTATGAGCCTATTCTCCCATCGCTTGTTAATAAATTTATCTACAATAAATAAGGTTGAACGATTTGAAAAGTTACTTAGCTTCTAGCACAAGATCGTTTAAAAGTTGCTCGGTATTAATTAGAGTTTATAGCCAAGGCATAACTTATTGAAGCGGGATGCGAAGATTGGCGAGTCGGAAAAGGTCCTAACAAGACATGAGGGCTACATTTTGTTGCTAAAGATCCAAAAGTGATGTGAAGAATCATTTATCGAAAATCAATATGAAGGATCAAGACACACGACGAAAAGCAAATGCTCTCATAAAGATCATGTAGAAGTCTATCCGAAAAGACCCTAGCAAGGTATGAGGATAAATAGATCCAAGTCCTAAAAGGAGGCGGATCGTTGTATATCAAAGTCCAAAATAAAGATTGGAGAAAAATGAACGGAAGTCGTGGTCCAAAGATGAAGAATCTCTCAAAAAGTTCAAGTGAAGAAATTCATATTATGAAGAGAAGACCATAATTTCAAGAACGTCTCTCAAAGATTTGAAGTATGAAGTCGCTGCCAAATATCGGTCCGAGAAAGGTCTCAAATCGTAGGTTATGCCAAGATATGAACTTTAAGAGGTCCCGAGAAGCAGTTTTAATAGATTTTGTCCTTTAGCTAACTATTGATTAAATTGTTCCACTTTATTTTCGGCCTTAATAAACTATCAAAATAAGTCAAACAATGAATCCTCGTGATCATTCTAGACAAAAATAAAATATAAGGGATACACCTAGGAATAAGGGAGTCTAAGTTAATAATTGTCACACCCCACCATGGCGGAATATGGGGCGCGACGTATGGATATCATCACAACTATAGCATGTCTATAGAGATAACTAATGAAATAAGAAATGTCATAAAATGGTGACACAAAAGTCATGACAATATCTCATCAAATGCAGGAGTCTAGGTAAGTAGGTAACAGTCCTACCACTTACCCAAGACAAACAATAAACGTAAACCAAACAAACATATAGGTGCCAACATGTATCACTTATAAAAAAAACATAAAGGTAAACTAAGAAGGAACGGGGATCTCCTTCTATATGCAATCCTAAGGCATCCAAGTCTAGCCACTTCTATCCTCAAGCTTAAACACATTCACACCTGAAAGAGACACTAAAACACGTCAACATAAAGTTGGTGAGAGTCATAGGTTTAGACTCCAACGCTAAATCAGTTACAAGCTGTGAATAACAACCATCAACACAATAACATATGGACAATGCGCTACAATTATGTATTAACAACTAGCATTCATTTTCAATCAATCATCACAATTCCAAGGCATCACGCGTTACCAACAACCAGAATTTCCAAGGCATCACGCCTTACCAAACACCATAATTTCCAAGGCATCACGCCTTACCAAACACCATGATACCATAGGCGCCCATACACCAATGTACCTTTCCCAAGGCCACTACCTTGTCATTATCCATTGGTCCCATAGACGATCACGCTATGTATCTATCCCAATGCCACTACCTTGTCATTAAGCAATGGTCCCATAGACGATCATGCTATGTACCTATCCCAATCCAAATCATACACAAACAAGAACCACATAGCAGTTAATCACATAATGTACACACAAGTCCATCTCAAACCTTAAAAACATTCACAACATCAGTTTATAAATAACCCAACACAGTGTCTCTTACATCCCATCTGGAAGTCAAAATCAATAATAAACATGGGACTATGAAACTCACCTGATTGCTTCTTCACAAGTCCTCGCACTAGCAACAAGCTAACAAACCAAAAACACGCAATCAATACATGAACCAATCACTAAGATGGCTCATCAACCTATGATAGACATCTAGCCTATTCCCATATAAATACCTCATTGATAAGCTCTAATCACCCCATTACCCTTCCTTAACAAGTCCTTAACTTGGTTAAGTTTAATCACTATCCCGTTCATATTTTACACAAAACAGTCCAAGTTTTTAGGTCTCAAAACTTTAAGTCAAACGTCCACTTAAACATACCCATGGTTTCTGTAAAAGGAATATTCATACTTTTACATAAGTTAGCTAAAACCTCCCACTTGCCCTAACCTTAAAGCTACTGTTAAGGCCCCGATATATGTATATATATTGCTACCTGTCCAGAATTCAATGATTTTAAACGTATGAAAAGTTTGTTACCAGTAGAGGGTCTTACCCTAAACCACAATCTTAGCCCAAGTGCAGATACTTACTACAATATATAAACCATCTCTCATGTTCGTGAGAAGATCCCAATGCAACCCTAAGTACCCCAAACAACCCAAAACTTAAAAAGAAAACAGGCTGATTACAAAACTGTTTTGACCTCCGACTGTTGTAACCTGTTTCTGACCCACTTCCCTACCTCCAATTTAGTTCTCGTTTCTTGCATTGGAAAGCCACTTCAATTACCTTTTCAAGGATACTTGGATCGCATCTTTAATGTTCCTAGAACTCCCGATATGATCAAAACAATTAACTCAAAATTCTGCCCAGTTTTTAAAAAACGGGTTTAACAAAATCAACCTCATTAATTAACCCTAATCCCTCTAATTACAAGCCCTAATTTATGTAATCATTATAACACCATTAATATAACATTAATTTACTGTTTTAATATAAACCCTAACCTAAATCCATCATAAGATGAATGAGAAAGAATTAAAAACAATTAAATTAAAAAGGGATTTGAAGATTTTACCTTAGAATTTTTGAAAGAAGAAAAATTAATGAAGAACCCTAAATTCCTCCATAGATGTCGACCCATACTTGATCTCCAGGGATTTTATGGAGTATTTTGATAAAAATAAGGCTTTCTATACTTTCCTAACAAGTCCTTGGCCCATATACAAAAGCCCGGTTCCCTTTTTCCCTTTTTTTCCCCTTTTCTTTTTCTTCCTTGCGTCCCAAAACCGACTTACACATATATTTTTTTATTTTTTTTTCTTTTTATTATTAATATATGTATTAATAATATTACCTTAATTTTCCTTAATTTATTTCAGCTCCTAAAGCCTCCAAAACCTCAAAACCGTAAAACTAGTCAAATTTACGCGTTTTATGGTAAAAGACGTAAAATATACACTTTTAAAAAAAATCTCAAGTTTTGAAATAAACTTTATAACTAAGTCCTAAATGACTTAAAACCATCCCGAAAAATATCCATATGACTAATTACTTCTTCCGAGACCTCCAAATGCTAAACCGTAAATCGTAAAAACTACGATTTTCTATAATACATATCCGTATACGTAAAACCACTAAATAACACCATCTCACTTCATAGTCACTACCAAGTGAACTCATGAACATGAAATCATCACACATCGTTTCACTCACAAGGTACCCCGTACCGGAAACGATAACCAAACCACAATCTATACACACCAATAAGCACATAAACACGTAAAGACACGTAACTAGCACAAAATAAATCTAAGTGACGAACCTCAAAACTAGGGTTGTCACATCACTCCCTCCTAATAGAAATCTCGTCCCGAGATTTACTCCTCAGGATCAACACACAACCAAAAAATCACACGAGGATACTTGTTCTAAATGAACTCCCCTCATTTCCACGTGAACTTTAGTTCAAGTTGCAAAATACCACATATACAAACCAAAAATAATTAAACTTATTGCCAAACTCTTGACCTCACAGTCAATAAATCTCACAGATGACTCTTTGATAAAACAAAGACTCTTATTAACACTAGTCCCGAATAACCTTACATGCAAAATGCATTCTCAAACAACCTTTACCAATCTTAATACATGAAATATATCATGTATACCACTCAATTTCCCCCAGGTAATTCTATGCTCATAAGCTAATGGTCCGATCTTTCCAAAGATCATAAATGGACCTACAAAACTCTACATCAACTCTTCCATTTTACCAAAACATACCATCCGTTACTATGGGCGAAACTTCATACATAACTCTGTCACTAACTCTAGTGGTTTCCTCCTTTCTATATAGCATCCCTTGTTGCACTCATCCTTTCCACAAACATCACTACCACATTAGTAGCCTCTTTTACCAATTCTAGTCCACAATTCCAAGGCTCTAAGCCTCCTAAACAATCAGTATAGGTCAGTGCCATTTCCTTTTCCACACTACGACAATATTAGCCTGCGTTGTGCTTTATTCTACTCATTAAACTCTACCAAAGTTTTACCTTCGGTTCCTATCTTGACCTACTTCATTCATGCTTCGCTTCTATACACACTTCCTTCTCCTTCCTCAACTCCTACCATACATCACGATGTGAGGCTTCCCCTCGTTTCTTCCCTCGCCATAATCCTTCATAACGCACCCCATACATATCAGGCTAACCTTTACGCAAAACCCTTGATTCCGTCACATCCGTACGCAATTCTTCCAACTTCCCAACTACGTGACTTCTCATTCCTCCTGAAATAGGTGATGAATTAGTCAGTCTATCGAATATCACCCAACTCTCATCGTACTTAATCCCTTAGTTCAAGTTTTTCTCAGCTCCACTTCATTCTTCTTATTCCATGTCTCATCAACCATGCTTGCCTTTCCCAGATGGTACTTGGCCATGCAATTTTCTTTCGTCACTTAACTCCACCCACCACCTTTGCCAAATGTTCAATCAAGGTGATTGAATATGTGTTGGAGACGTTCATGATCTGTATAGATAATTCTCTACGTCTCGTACCCCAAATGCCTCTAGCATTCTAGGCAGATATAACAATCTAGCTCCACTAACTAAGTCTATCCAGTTCTTCCCAATCTTCAGTTCCTGCAACGTATAAGCAATCTCCTTTCTTTGTCGTCCTCGTACGCGTCCAAATCCTTGCTCCACGTATCGTCATGCTTCACGAATTCATCTAGTCCTTCCGATAATGCCAAGATCGGCTCATTATCCAATCCACTTCTTCAGCCTCCAAAATGCTTCCTCATCCTTCTTCACTTTGCCCCTTGCTGGTTCCATGATATGCCATCATCTCTAACTACTCATCATGGTAAACTTAATACTAAAACTCATACTCGAAAATCTCACGTATAACTCCACTCCATAACCAACACCTAATTCGCCTCGTTCTCCTTCTCAGATTTGAGTAGATCAAGATGTCGTCGATGCTCCCGATGACAACTCGTTTATACACGTTCATGCACACTTGGTTCATTGACACCATGAAAAATGCTAGTGCTTTGACGAAGCCAAATGCATAATCGTAAACCCAAAGCGTTTATACAACATCCTTAGCAGTTTCAACTATGTCCTCCTTGCACCCTCTCTTAGCGGCAATACGAATAAATTCCTACCTCGTTCTACTTGCAAAATTCTACACGCATTATAAAAGACTGATACTTCCTCTCATCGGACCACTCAACCGCTTTCCACATCCAATCTACTACTAAGCAACTCAACTTTTACCTTGCATCCGTTGCAATTTCCATCAACTCTTGTTCTTGATATCATTCCTACAACAATTTCCTTGGAAAGGCACTAACTGCAACTCCTCTCACTTCCCCTACTTGCTCTATTTATGGTTCTACCTCACAGTAATAGCAAACCTACTAAATTTCAGGAAATTTTTCGGAAAACTTACATGCCCTACGAACAATCATAAATACCTTTGAGGTATTCTATCCCCTTCTAACACTCCCTATGGCGCGTTACTTGTGCTAGTATCCCACAAATCTCTATTCATCTCCTTGGTACTCCTCAGAGACCTCATGACCACACTAGTTCGTCTACGAACTTCTTTCCTCCCCACTAAGGGTATTCCGACCGTTCTCTCATGGTCACCTACTTAAGCGTGTAGGCGCGACCAAGTCTTTCATATGACTACCTCAACGCTCCCGAACAATACGAAACCAAAACTACATCCTGAATCCATCAGATTCGATCAACGAATCAAACCAACGGATAACTAACGACATTTCACGTACACTAGTTTAAACACGTCAAAAACCATGAGACTCAAGAGAAAACTCAAACCCAAAACGTGTATTAATTCAAAATGACCCATGACGACGAAAAATAATCCAACAAACACCCAATGGCAACCAAACATATTACGCCTCGCGGCATATTATTTAAACCGTGAAAAAGATCGACTTTTCCAAAAGAATATATATCTTTTTTTTATTAATACCTCCACATCTATGTGACTCAAACAATCTACAAACAACCCTCTTGACGAACTCAAAATTCAACTCAAAAACTAGGTATCCCGTGCATCCCAAATCATAAAAATAAACTACTATTCAAACTCAACCTCTAACCCGACACTTGTACAATAATTTCGGCCAAGATACTGACCTCCCATGACTATACATTCTGAATATTTGAAAAGTACTTTCCGAGAACGTAATTTTAGGCTTTTGAATCATCCAAAAAGCTTTAAAAACGAACAAGTTATGACCAAATCAGTTTTATACTAGTTGTTTTAAAACTAAAGAATAAACTTAGTGATTAATGCAATCCTTTTAAACGAAAGATATAATTGTATGTGTAACCTTCATAAACTCAATTTAACCTCGTATTAATAATTATAAATGACGTGAATCGGTTAAACCTAATTATATAAACTATGTAAGTAGAAAGAAATTTTACTTCGCTCTATTTTAAAGAAAGTCTTTTAGAATTTGAAATATATAAGTGTTGATTAAAAAGAAATCTTATGTTACATCTTGTTTCAAACACGACTCCAACACCTTACCCTTATTTTACCGAATATAACCAACCATCTAACTCAATATATACCGACCAAAAGAAATGCAAGACCCAACACAAAAGATTTCATTATCTCAAAAGAAATCCCAAGTTACTTCAATAGACTTGAAACCAAAGACACCATTTTAAAACGTACACGTGAAATACGAAACTCAAAGAATACGCTACAAGACACACTTCAAAAGATTCAAAACGTCGTTGGAACTCCAACAAACTCCAGCACAATAAAACACGAACAAACACAAGGTACGTTCAAGTTATAATAACTAGTGAACAACCATATACCATAACCTAACACGTAGTAGTATATATACATCCGCATATATATACCTATTAAATCTCCCCAAAACATACTCGTTATCATACATATCAAGTCGATCAATCGCTTTATACGCTCGTTTTTCCATACGAGTAATCACCATCTCACCGTGCCACAACAAGGCATAAAGCCCACCTCCAAAACCAAACCATATCGTGTGACCCCATAATCACACAACACAACTATAACCCAAAACATATAACATAAAAAGAACAATAGCCATCTCATAGGCAGCCATTACATAAACCCATATATTATACGTATACCCAAATTCTACATCTCATCATATACAAGCATGTACTAACCCTCTTTCATGCAATCATAATTGAGAACCCATTGAAGTTGTGGTACTTGTATAACTATGTTGGCCACCATACTTATACAATTACCCTTTTCCCAATGCACTCCCTCCTATGATGACACTTATAAGAATCAATACAACATATAACACATAAATCCATCTACTCACATAAGCACATAACCATATAAACTATAAGGTCTAAAACTTCAACTACTAAAATAACATAGTCAAACTCTTGAAATACTTAAATCCATAGTCTAGCTAAAACAACATAGACTAAATCCAAACGAAAACATAATCAGTTATAAGTCATGTCGCCCGTAAGAGTGGAAACAGCTTAAAATCCTTCCTATCCACCTACTCCTAGTAACTCGAACCACCACACGATTCTTAGGGAACATGAATTAAACATCAAAAGAAAAATAACATACCTCAGGTATGTAAAATAACTCGATAAAAGATAGAAACTACCTTGTACTAAATTATGTACTATAATGTACAATTTAAGCAAAATACAACAGTGACTAGTGATAGGTGTGAAAACACCCATCCTTTTACCACTTAAATCGGGCTAAAACAAGACCAAAACACGTATTTAATATCATTTGTTTGGAATTATGCGTGGTTTTTGTGTTTATTGTGTTTTCAGAGTCGACCGGATGAATATTAAAGAAAACATGGGATTGCACGGGTTTTATCAAGGAAAAAGACTCAAGACGAAGTCTATTGTCCAAGAGATGCAAACGATTTGAAGTCATTGTGCCTATTTGAAGATTTATCGAAAAATAGAGCCAAAGATGGAAGATTCATATATGTCGAAGAACTCGAGTCTATTAAATAAAATATTATAGGACGAGTTGGAATTATGCACCAACACTTCTCAAATCCAAGTCGGAAACGTTTATTTAAAAGACGCGTGAAGACTTAAGAAGAAAGAAGAAAAAGAAGCCCGAATCAAAGCCCAATCAAGAGCCCATCAACACCATACACACGCCTATATAAAGCCTTCACCTCACAAAATTTCACACACTTAGTTTTAGCTAGTTTTTAGTTTTCATTTTTCTCTCTAGTTTTAGAGAGAGAAAGTTCCATACTTTCTCTCACTAAACTTTTCTTTTGATTTCATCTTTTAATTCAAGCTTTCTTGTACTTTTGATTTCATTAATCAAGTTTATGCTTTTAAGTTCCTTAATCTTTTTCTACTTTTCTTCATTTGTCAAATCCTTAATCCGATTGTTAAAACCATACGGTTGGGATTGTGGATGTGTTCGTGAATAAAGTTTGATCTTTCTAGTTTTTTTAAGCTCTACGTGAATAAGCCATAAGCTCTCCATGCTTATTGGCTTATTGTTTGTTCAAGCTTATTGATTTCGGATTTCTTATAGTTTTAATCATTTACAAGTTTTGCTTATTAAGTTTTAAAGTTTCTTACTTCCAAAAGTTATCAAATTTAATCGTTTTGAAGTGTTCAAGTTCGAATCCCTTGGCTTATTGCTTTTGCTTATTGAGTTTTTAGCTTTCCACCATTTTCGGAACAAGATTCCTTCCATCGCAATATTAGGGTTTGTCCACATTCCGACGGATCATCCTTGGTTTGGTATCGCAATAACCCTTAGGGGTTTTACTTTGCGATAGGGTGTAAGTTCCCCTTTTCCGATCTGGGATTGCGATCGCATATTGCGATCGCACATTCCGACGGGTTTAGGTTTCTTTTCTAGACGAAACTCTGGCCAAATTTTATTTACCACATCCCGATCTGGAACTTTCCGATAGGTACATTCCGATCGTCTGCATTCCGACAGGACCTCATTTCGACAGCTTACATTTTGAATAATCCGATGGTGATTAATGGCAACATTCCGATGGACCTGCATTTGCAACATTCCGATGGATTACTTTTCTTATATTCCGATAGAAATAATTTTTGATATTCCGATAGAACAAGTTTTTAAGCATTAATTCAATTAAGTTTTCAAAGTAATTTTCTAATCTTTCATTTACATTTTCAAGCACTCAATTTTAAGTTATTCAACGTTATTTACATTTAAGTGTTATTAGTTTAAAAAATAGATAAACAAACCAACTCCTTTTTAGTAACCAAAAACAAATCATTCCACTTAAGGCCGAGATCAATTCGAGAGGATATCGAGAGACATAAAATTGAACCCCTAGCAAAATCAGTATATCAAATGGCGCCGCTGCCGGCTCCTCTCGTTAAGATCAAAAGTTTTTTGTAGAACTTGGATTTTGGGATCCGTTCCCCGTGAACGTTACTTTTTCATAAAAATTTTCAAAATCACTAAAAAATATAAAATTTTCAAAAATCCTAAAAAGTAAAAAAAAAAACATAAAAACCAAAAATATTTTTGCTTTGTCTATTTGTTCTTTTGCAGGTGTATGCGCACTCGATCCACGTCTTATCAAGAGCCCGAGCCTCTCGATAACCTAGACATGGCTGGTGTACAAAACAACAATAACATACCACCTCCTAACAACAATAATAACAACAACAACCCGCCTTTCAACAACATGAATAATAACAACAACAATGAGCACCTTCCGGATAATCGCCCAATGATTGAATTGCTGCAAGCTCATGTCGATGGCAATACGGATCCAATTGTTATACCACCAATTACCGCCAACAATTTTGAGCTAAAATCAGGCTTTATCCAGATGGTCTCAGCTCAACCATTCTTGGGACGAACCATTGATGACCCACACGACCATATCAAGAGATTTCTACAACTCACGAACACGGTCAAGTTCAATGGAGTTTCACAAGAAGTGATAAGGTTACAACTTTTTCCCTTTTCTTTAGAAGGACAAGCCCGGCATTGGCTTGCTAAGGAACCGCCACAGAGTATTCTCTCGTGGACGGATTTGGAAACAAAATTTATCAACTACTTTTTTCCACCCTCTCGTACTACCGCTTTGCGGAATGAGATTATAAACTTTGAACAAAAGTACGATGAGTCATTCAGTGAATCTTGGGATCGCTTTAAAGATCTTTTAAGAAAATGCCCACAACATGGTTTTACCAAAGTTCATCAAATAAACACTTTTTACAATGGTTTAAGCATGAATGACCAAGATTCACTGAATAGTGCCTCAGGGGGTAATTTATTGGCTAAGACTTCCAACGCTGCTTGGGACATCATTGAGAACAAATCTCGTGTTCAAACAAAGAGTGTTAGGACCAATGTTGCTAGTGCTAGCACTAATGACAGCGACAAGCGATTAGACAAAATCACCACGCTTCTTGAATCGCTTGTCACCCACACCGTCAGCAACAACAACAGCAACAACGCCAAAAACGCTCAAGTGAACGCTGTCAGCCAACCTTGTGAGATATGCGGTGGTCCTCACTCTTACACAACTTGTACCGCCACCCAAGACTACCCTGCTGAGAATGTTAATGCAGCATATGGCACCTATACTCAACCTGCTTATCAAGCAAAACCTCAAGGTGACCGCAACCTGCTTAGCTACCGTTCCAACAACTATCTCTCACCACCTGGTTTTAATCCTAACAACCAAAACCAACAACAAAACCTCAACCGTCCTCCTCAACAACAACAAACTCGTACACCATACATCCCTCCTCATAAGCAGCAACAACCACAACAACGAAACACCCAAGTTTACCAGCAACCTGCTTATCAACCACCCGCATACACTGCTCCTTCCAACCAAACCCCCGCATCACATCAAGACATTGGAACCTACATGAGGACTAATGATGTGATCGTAGATAATCTCCAACAGGAAGTGCGCAACTTGAAAGCAGATCTGATGAAACAAGGGAATGATCTAAGAGCTGATATGAAGAACACTATGGATAGTCAAACGAATGACTTGAGGAACATGATGGCTAGTTTCTTCAACAGTAATCAACCCTCTTCTTCGGGTACTCTTCCGAGTAATACCGTTGCGAATCCAAGAGGGGAGATGAAAGCAATCACCACTCGCAGTGGTAAAGGTACCAAGGAACCCGAGCTTCCTGTACCTCCACCGGTGGTTGTGACTAAGGAGAACGAGTCGCCTGCTCCTATTCCTCACCCTTCTCCTTCCCCAGTTTCTCCACCTCTTCCTTCTACCCCTCCTCCACCCAAGGATGTGAGTGATCCTATCATCCCAAAGCCTTCCTCTTCTTCCAATATACCTTATCCATCTAGGTTGAGGAAAGAGAAGCTCAAAAGCAAGGACGATATTCAGGTTTCTAACTTTCTTAAAATGTTTAAACAACTGAATTTCAATATCTCCTTCGCTGAGGCTCTCGCTCACATGCCTAAGTACGCGAAAATGTTTAAAGATCTTCTGAGCGACAAGGAAAAGCTCCTCGATCTCGCCAACACCCAACTTAATGAGAACTGCTCTGCAGTGCTCTTAAGGAAATTGCCAATCAAGCTTGGTGATCCGGGTCGTTTTCTTATCCCTTGCAATTTCCCGGGAGTAGAGAATTGCATGGCTCTAGCCGATCTAGGTGCCAGTATTAATCTCATGCCTCTAAGTGTTTGGACGCAATTATCTCTCCCAGAGCTAGTCCCCACCAAAATGACTTTGGAATTAGCCAACCGTACGGTTGCTTATCCAGTGGGGATAGCCGAAGACGTCATTGTAGGAGTCGACAAATTCACCTTCCCTGCTGATTTTGTTGTCGTCGACTACGAGATGGACCCCCGTGTGCCACTCATTGTTGGTCGCCCATTCTTGAGGACCGGTCGCACTCTCATTGATGTTGAAGCCGGTGAGCTTATCATGAGAGTGGGTGACGATAAAGTAGTCTTCAACATGGGAAAGTTATCTAAACAGCCTTCTTCTTACGAGAATGTTAATTGTATTGACGTTCTTGATGAGGCTTGTGAAGAACACTTCAAGGATGCTTGTAAAAACATTCCTACCTCTCTTCCCAATGTTGAGACCGTTTCCTCTATCGACTCATCACTATCTCTATTTGGAGAAAGTGATTTCCTTTGGAAAGATTTGGAAGCCACCTTGGGAGATGTGAAGCAAAACAATGACGATTCTACTGCCACTTGGGATGAAGACCTCAGTTTCATTGCGAATCTCCTCAAAGAAGACAACCCTTCTCCTCCATCTCCCACTATCATTGCTATCGATACTCCGACTTCGAACACGCCTCCCGTCGAAAATCCTTCGGATTTAGAACTTAAGGAGTTGCCGCCCCATCTTGAGTATGCGTTCCTTGAAGCAGAGAAGAAGTCACCCGTCATCATCGCTAAGGATTTGCAAGAAGAAGAGAAAACTCGTCTCATCGCTGTGCTTAAAGCTCATCAGAAGGCAATTGCTTGGAAAATTTCCGATATCCGCGGAATTGATCCGAGCTTTTGTACTCACAAGATTCTCATGGAAGATGACTTCAAACCCACCATCCAGAACCAAAGAAGGGTTAATCCTAAAATTCATGATGTCATCAAACAAGAGGTTATCAAACTTCTAGATGCCGGCTTGATCTACCCTATTTCGGATTCGCCGTGGGTAAGTCCCGTCCATTGTGTGCCCAAGAAGGGCGGAATAACCGTTGTTCCCAATGAACACAACGAGTTGATTCCCACTCGTCTCGTTACTGGGTGGAGAGTTTGTATTGATTATCGCAAGCTCAATGATGCCACGAGAAAAGACCACTTTCCTCTTCCCTTCATGGATCAAATGCTCGAGCGTCTAGCTGGTAATGACTATTACTGCTTCTTAGACGGTTTCTCCGGGTATTTTCAAATTCCCATCGATCCCAAGGACCAAGAAAAGACCACATTCACTTGTCCCTATGGAACATTTGCTTACAAACGCATGCCTTTTGGTTTATGTAATGCTCCTGGGACATTCCAAAGGTGTATGATGGCTATCTTCCATGACATGGTGGAAGACACTATGGAAGTATTCATGGATGATTTCTCAGTCTATGGTGATTCATTCTCTGAGTGCCTTGCCAATTTAGAACGAATGCTTAAGCGGTGTGAAGACACTCGCCTTGTTCTTAATTGGGAAAAATGCCATTTTATGGTAAAAGAGGGCATCGTCCTAGGACACAAGATCTCGAAAGCCGGTCTTGAAGTAGACCGTGCTAAAGTCGATGTTATCGCCAAGTTGCCCCCACCTTCTACCGTGAAGGGTGTGAGAAGTTTTCTGGGTCATGCGGGCTTCTACCGTCGATTTATCAAAGATTTTTCTCAAATCGCTCGCCCGATGACCCACCTCTTGGAAAAAGATACTCCTTTTATCTTCTCCAAAGAGTGTCTTGAAGCCTTTGACTCGCTTAAGGATAAGCTTACTAAGGCACCCGTCTTGGTCACCCCCAATTGGGAGCTGCCTTTCGAGTTAATGTGCGATGCTAGTGATTTTGCTATTGGAGCGGTTCTTGGACAAAGAGTGAACAAACACTTCCAACCGATCCATTACGCTAGCAAGACAATGACTGGGGCACAATTGCATTATACGACAACCGAAAAAGAGCTTCTAGCTGTTGTCTATGCTTTTGAAAAGTTTCGCCCATATCTTGTCCTTTCCACCACCATCGTGTATACCGATCATTCCGCGCTAAAGTACTTGTTGACAAAGCAAGATTCCAAACCAAGACTTCTTCGCTGGGTTTTGCTGCTCCAGGAATTTAAAATCGAAATTCGCGATAAAAAAGGAGCAGAAAACCTAGCCGCGGATCATCTCAGTAGACTTGAGGATCCTTACCAGGGGGCTCATCCGAACAAAGAAATCAACGATTCTTTTCCCCTGGAGACCTTAATGTCTATAAACTCGACTGCTGACGAAACCCCGTGGTTTGCAGACATTGCAAACTACTTGGCGGGTGGAATCCTCGTTGACGGGTTAACATCCCAGCAAAAGAAGAAGTTCTTCAAAGACATAAAGACTTACTTCTGGGATGACCCGTATCTTTTCAAACAATGTGCTGACTTGATTATTCGCCGATGTGTTGATGGACCGGCAGCTTTCGAAATCCTTGATGCTTGCCACAAAGGACCCACTGGTGGTCACTTTGGTCCCAACTACACCGCCAAAAAAGTGTTTGATTCAGGATTTTATTGGCCCTCCATTTATCATGACGCTCACGATATGGTTAAAAAATGTGATGCTTGCCAGAAACAAGGCACGATCACACATAAAGACGAGATGCCTCAGAATTTCATTCAAGAATGTGAAATCTTTGATGTTTGGGGTATCGACTTTATGGGGCCATTTCCTTCATCTAAAGGAAACAAATACATCCTTGTTGCCGTTGACTACGTCTCCAAGTGGGTTGAAGCCAAAGCTTTACCTACTAATGATGCAAGGGTGGTTTGTAACTTTTTGAAATCGCTGTTCGCTCGATTCGGCGTTCCTCGTGCTATTATCAGTGACCGCGGGACTCATTTTTGCAACGATCAATTTGCAAGAGTCATGGCAAAGTATGGTGTCACTCACCGTCTTTCCACCGCCTATCATCCCCAAACCAATGGGCAAGCCGAGATATCCAATCGTGGATTGAAGCGAATTTTGGAGCGTACTGTGGGAGAGCATCGTGCCGCGTGGGCCGATAAGTTAGATGATGCTCTGTGGGCTTTCCGTACTGCTTACAAGACCCCGATCGGTTGTACACCTTATCGTCTTGTGTACGGGAAAGCATGCCACCTTCCCATCGAGCTGGAGCATAAGGCGCACTGGGCCTTAAAGTGGGCTAACTTCGACATCAACAAAGCCGGTGATCATCGGAAGATTCAACTCAACGAGCTCAATGAACTGAGAAATGAAGCTTATGAGAACTCGCTGATCTACAAAGAAAAGACGAAGATCCTCCATGACGCAAAAATCAAGAACCGAGAGTTCCATGTTGGTGATCAAGTCTTACTTTTTAACTCTCGGTTGAAGATCTTCTCTGGCAAGTTGAAGAGCCGCTGGTCTGGTCCATTCACCGTCGCCAACGTCTTTCCGTATGGGACCATTGAGCTTTCTCAGCCAAATGGGCCCAATTTCAAGGTGAATGGCCAGCGTCTGAAGCTGTACTTTGGTGAGGACATCTCTCAGGAGATGATTCCATCCCTCACCACGTTCCCCATGAACTAATTTTGGGTCGAGTCAGGCTCGTGACTCGGTTATCAAAAACAAGCGCTCCTCGGGAGGCAGCCCGAGTATCTATCCTTTTACGTTTTAACCTCCTAAGTGTAGGGGGGCCTGCATAGGTGTTTGTATTTTTGTGGTGATGTGATTACAGGGATGAATGCACTCTTGGAATCTTTGAAGAACCGTGCTCCCGTGATTATCCGAAATCCGGTTCTATCTCTCAACTATCGTGATTCAATTTTCTTCATACTCACATTTGAAATTGATCACTTTAGTCGTCTCTTCCTTAATTTGAGTTAACCAACGTGCACAATGTCATAAGTGTAGGGGAAACTTTTTCCACATGCTTAAACATTGAGGACAATGTTTATCTTAAGTGTAGGGGGGACTTCTATCGAAGTTTTAAGTGAACTTTTCCATGAAAATGCCTTCAATTAACCGGAAAATCCTATTTTTCAACATTTTTCAAATTTTTAATTAACTTTGGCCATTTAGTCGTAATTTTAAAATTTTTATCGTTGCTTTCATATGTATATATCCCGCAATAAAGTCAAAAATATTAATAAGTGGTGTAGCTAGTTTAGAAATCTTTGACATATTAGGCCCGTTGCGTTTATTTTGACTCAACCCGAATAGACTTATCCAAGTTTATTCTAGCTAGTATCCTTAACCATGTAGACCTTAATTGGTTTATTAGGCTAAGTATCCACGAGTCTCATTACTTGAGATTTTAAATTGTGGAGGACGAGAAATGATAGAGTCAATTATAAGTCGGTATTCTTGCGCAAGCCCACTTGGTGTAATTATTTGCCTATTCTCCCATCACTTGCTAAAAATTTATCTGCAATAAGTAAGGTCTTACGATTTGAAAAGTTACTTAGCTTCTAGCCCAAGATCGTTTAAAAGTTGCTCGGTAATGACGAGAGTTCATAGCCAAGGCATAACTTATGAAGCGGGGCGCGAAGATTGGCGAGTCCGAAAAGGCCCTAACAAGGCATGAGGATTCAATTTTATTGCTGAAGATCCAAAGTGATGTGAAAAGCATTATTCCTAAAGTCAATATGAAGGATCAAGACTCACGACGAAAAGCAATCAACTCCCATAAAGATCATGGAGAAGTCTATCCGAAAAGACCCTAACAAGGTATGAGGATAAATAGATCCAAGTCCGAAAAGGAGGCGGATCGTTGTATCTCAAAGTCCCAACTAGAGATTGAAGAAATAATCATGAAGTCATGGTCAACAAAGTTGGAGTACCCCTCAAAAAGTCTCCAAGTGAAGAAACTCTATTACGATGAGAAGACCATTATCTCAAGAACGTCTCTCAAGATATGAAGTATGAAGTACATGCCAAATATCGGCCCGAGAAAGGTCTCAAATCGCGAACCGAGTTATGCCAAGATATGAACTTTTTGATATCCCGAGAAGCAGTTTTAAAAGATTTTGTCCTTTAGCTAACTATTGATCAAATCGTCCTACTTTGCTTTCAGCCCTAATAAACTATCGAAATAAGTCCAAAAATGCATCTTCATGATCATTCTAAGACAAAAATAAAATATAAGAGATACACCTAGGAATAAGGGAGTCTAAGCATTTAATTAAGCCATGTGTGTAAGTGTTTGAATTACTAACTTATAATAACAATGATCTCGTTTTTAAGCTTAGTTTGGGGAACGTGAAACTTGAGGGTGATAAATCTTCGCAGCACCAAAGCCCTAATGTAAGTCCTCGATCTCTTTCCAAGTTATTACCACATAAGTTACTTTCTATTCTCTTGTTTACATTAAAATTTTAATTTCTTAGTACTTTAAATTTTTGTTTAGTGGTATTTTAATAAGGCCAAGGTTAATTGATAATGAGAAAAGTGTAATTATGCTTTGTCACTAAGCATTGCATGAGGGCATGGCAATGGTTAAGTGTAGGGGATTTGATAGGTGTGAAAACACCCATCCTTTTACCACTTAAATCGGGCTAAAACAAGACCAAAACACGTATTTAATATCATTTGTTTGGAATTATGCGTGGTTTTTGTGTTTATTGTGTTTTCAGAGTCGACCGGATGAATATTAAAGAAAACATGGGATTGCACGGGTTTTATCAAGGAAAAAGACTCAAGACGAAGTCTATTGTCCAAGAGATGCAAACGATTTGAAGTCATTGTGCCTATTTGAAGATTTATCGAAAAATAGAGCCAAAGATGGAAGATTCATATATGTCGAAGAACTCGAGTCTATTAAATAAAATATTATAGGACGAGTTGGAATTATGCACCAACACTTCTCAAATCCAAGTCGGAAACGTTTATTTAAAAGACGCGTGAAGACTTAAGAAGAAAGAAGAAAAAGAAGCCCGAATCAAAGCCCAATCAAGAGCCCATCAACACCATACACACGCCTATATAAAGCCTTCACCTCACAAAATTTCACACACTTAGTTTTAGCTAGTTTTTAGTTTTCATTTTTCTCTCTAGTTTTAGAGAGAGAAAGTTCCATACTTTCTCTCACTAAACTTTTCTTTTGATTTCATCTTTTAATTCAAGCTTTCTTGTACTTTTGATTTCATTAATCAAGTTTATGCTTTTAAGTTCCTTAATCTTTTTCTACTTTTCTTCATTTGTCAAATCCTTAATCCGATTGTTAAAACCATACGGTTGGGATTGTGGATGTGTTCGTGAATAAAGTTTGATCTTTCTAGTTTTTTTAAGCTCTACGTGAATAAGCCATAAGCTCTCCATGCTTATTGGCTTATTGTTTGTTCAAGCTTATTGATTTCGGATTTCTTATAGTTTTAATCATTTACAAGTTTTGCTTATTAAGTTTTAAAGTTTCTTACTTCCAAAAGTTATCAAATTTAATCGTTTTGAAGTGTTCAAGTTCGAATCCCTTGGCTTATTGCTTTTGCTTATTGAGTTTTTAGCTTTCCACCATTTTCGGAACAAGATTCCTTCCATCGCAATATTAGGGTTTGTCCACATTCCGACGGATCATCCTTGGTTTGGTATCGCAATAACCCTTAGGGGTTTTACTTTGCGATAGGGTGTAAGTTCCCCTTTTCCGATCTGGGATTGCGATCGCATATTGCGATCGCACATTCCGACGGGTTTAGGTTTCTTTTCTAGACGAAACTCTGGCCAAATTTTATTTACCACATCCCGATCTGGAACTTTCCGATAGGTACATTCCGATCGTCTGCATTCCGACAGGACCTCATTTCGACAGCTTACATTTTGAATAATCCGATGGTGATTAATGGCAACATTCCGATGGACCTGCATTTGCAACATTCCGATGGATTACTTTTCTTATATTCCGATAGAAATAATTTTTGATATTCCGATAGAACAAGTTTTTAAGCATTAATTCAATTAAGTTTTCAAAGTAATTTTCTAATCTTTCATTTACATTTTCAAGCACTCAATTTTAAGTTATTCAACGTTATTTACATTTAAGTGTTATTAGTTTAAAAAATAGATAAACAAACCAACTCCTTTTTAGTAACCAAAAACAAATCATTCCACTTAAGGTCGAGATCAATTCGAGAGGATATCGAGAGACATAAAATTGAACCCCTAGCAAAATCAGTATATCAACTAGCGTGGACGATTATGGTTCAACCCGCACTAGTCACAAACACGAAAAGAAAATAACATGTGACTAAGTATGAACATACTACGGTTCAATTCATACTAGTCAAAACATCGCAATAAATAACATCCAAACACATCAATTATAATAAAATGCACACATACTCCTATGACGCCTATATGTAGGGACCCTTAAGCTATAGACTAGGCTACGCGACTAGGCAACCTAATTTTCTATAACCATTGTCTCTGATACCATTCTGTCACACCCCACCATGGTGGAATATGGGGCGCGACGTATGGATATCATCACAACAATAGCGTGTCTATAGAGATAACTAATGAAATAAGAAATGTCATAAAATGGTGACACAAAAGTCATGACAATATCTCATCAAATGCAGGAGTCTAGGTAAGTAGGTAACAGTCCTACCACTTACCCAAGACAAACAATAAACATAAACCAAACAAACATATAGGTGCCAACATGTATCACTTATAAAAAAAACATAAAGGTAAACTAAGAAGGAACGGGGATCTCCTTATATATGCAATCCTAAGGCATCCAAGTCTAGCCACTTCTATCCTCAAGCTTAAACACATTCACACCTGAAAGAGACACTAAAACACGTCAACATAAAGTTGGTGAGAGTCATAGGTTTAGACTCCAACGCTAAATCAGTTACAAGCTGTGAATAACAACCATCAACACAATAACATATGGACAATGCGCTACAATTATGTATTAAGAACTAGCATTCATGTTCAATCAATCATCACAATTCCAAGGCATCACGCCTTACCAACAACCACAATTTCTAAGGCATCACGCCTTACCAAACACCATAATTTCCAAGGCATCACGCCTTACCAAACACCATGATACCATAGGCGCCCATACACCTATGTACCTTTCCCAAGGCCACTACCTTGTCATTATCCATTGGTCCCATAGACGATCACGCTATGTACCTATCCTAATGCCACTACCTTGTTATTAACCAATGGTCCCATAGACGATCACGCTATGTACCTATCCCAATCCAAATCATACACAAACAAGAACCACATAGCAGTTAATCACATAATGTACACACAAGTCCATCTCAAACCTTAAAAACATTCACAACATCAATTTATAAATAACCCAACACAGTGTCTCTTCCATCCCATCTGGAAGTCAAAATCAATAATAAACATGGGACTATGAAACTCACCTGATTGCTTCTTCACAAGTCCTCGCACTAGCAACAAGCTAACAAACCAAAAACACGCAATCAATACATGAACTAATCACTAAGATGGCTCATCAACCTATGATGGAAATCTAGCCTATTCCCATATAAATACCTCATTGATAAGCTCTAATCACCTCATTACCCTTCCTTAACAAGTCCTTAACTTGGTTAAGTATAATAACTATCCCGTTCATATTTTACACAAAACAGTCCCAGTTTTTAGGTCTCAAAACTTTAAGTCAAATGTCCACTTAAACATACCCATGGTTTCTGTAAAAGGAATATATTCATACTTTTAGATAAGTTAGCTAAAACCTCCCACTTGCCCTAACCTTAAAGATTCTTTTAAGGCCCCGATATATGTATATATATTGCTACCTATCCAGAATTCACTGATTTTAAACGTATGAAAAGTTTGTTACCAGTAGAGGGTCTTACCCTAAACCACAATCTTAGCCCAAGTGCAGATACTTACTAAAATATATAAACCATCTCTCATGTTCGTGAGAAGATCCCAATGCAACCCTAAGTACCCCAAACAACCCAAAACTTATAAAGAAAACAGGCTGATTACAAAACTGTTTTGACCTCCGACTGTTGTAACCTGTTTTTGACCCACTTCCCTACCTCCAATTTAGTTCTCGTTTCTTGTGTTGGAAAGCCATTTCATTTAACCTTTCAAGGATACTTGGATCGCATCTTGAATGTTCCTAGAACTCCCGATATGATCAAAACAATTGACTCAAAATTCTGCCCAGTTTTTAAAAAACGGGTTTAACAAAATCAACCTCATTAATTAACCCTAATCCCTCTAATTACAAGCCCTAATTTATGTAATCATTATAACACCATTAATATAACATTAATTTACTGTTTTAATATAAACGCTAACCTAAATCCATCATAATATGAATGAGAAAGAATTAAAAACAATTAAATTAAAAAGGGATTTGAAGATTTTACCTTAGAATTTTTGAAAGAAGAAAAATTAATGAAGAACCCTAAATTCCTCCATAGATGTCGACCCATACTTGATCTCCAGGGATTTTATGGAGTATTTTGATAAAAATAAGGCTTTCTATACTTTCCTAACAAGTCCTTGGCCCATATACAAAAGCCCGGTTCCCTTTTTCCCTTTTTTCCCCTTTTCTTTTTCTTCCTTGCGTCCCAAAACCGACTTACACATATATATTTTTTATTTATTTTTCTTTTTATTATTAATATATGTATTAATAATATTACCTTAATTTTCCTTAATTTATTTAAGCTCCAAAAGCCTCCAAAACCTCAAAACCGTAAAACTAGTCAAATTTACGCGTTTTACCGTAAAAGACGTAAAATATACACTTTTAAAAAAAATCTCAAGTTTTGAAATAAACTTTATAACTAAGTCCTAAATGACTTAAAACCATCCCGAAAAATATCCATATGACTAATTACTTCTTCCGAGACCTCCAAATGCTAAACCGTAAATCGTAAAAAATACAATTTTCTATAATACATATCTGTATACGTAAAACCACTAAATAACACCATCTCACTTCATAGTCACTACCAAGTGAACTCATGAACATGAAATCATCACACATCGTTTCACTCACAAGGTACCCCGTACCGGAAACGATAACCAAACCACAATCTATACACACCAATAAGCACATAAACACGTAAAGACACGTAACTAGCACAAAATAAATCTAAGTGACGAACCTCAAAACCAGGGTTGTCACAATAATTGGCCCACATGAATTCGTGTTAGTTTGCTAACTTATAGTAACAATGATCTCATTTTTAAGCTTGATATGGGGAACGTGAAACTTGAGGATGATAAACGTTCATGGCAGCCAAAACCCCAAAGTAAGTTTTTGATTTCTTTACATGTTTTGTATATATTTCTATCTTTTTATTTTCCTTAAATGTTTAGTATTTAATAAAGGCCAAGATGGGTTATTTATGATGGAAAATGTAAACCATGCTTTAAAATTAATGCATTGCATGAGGGATTGCAATGGTCAAGTGTAGGGGATTTAATAAGTGTGAAAACACTTATCCTTTTACCACTTATTGTTGGAAATACGTTTTTACGTATTTAGGAAGATTCGGTCACTCCGACAATATATTAAGTAGTAGCTCGTAGTCTAGATATCTTTATTAAACAAACAAAGTCAAGCCTAGCCTACAACATGTGTAGGCAGCCCAACATTGTAAGCCCAAGCCCATCACAAGGCTTGGGTATATAAACCCTCTCCTTAGATGGATAGGGTGTGTGGTTATTCATTTTTCACATTGTAAACATTGGTTTTTCTCTCTCTAGAAGTGTGTGTAATCCACCATCTTTCTATCTCTTTCTCTATCTAAAACATAAGCAAGATTTATATATCCTACAAATGGTATCAAGAGCCATGGGATGATTGTATTGTTCATGTGTTTGTGTTCTTGATTCATACGCCTATTTTGATCCATTTTTACACGAACCAATTTTTTTTTGTGTGTTTTTGATGGTTTTTTCTTCATAAAAATCTTCTATATAGTTGTGGTAGGGATTTGGTATAGTTACTTTGGCTAAAAACACAAAATTTTTGGGTGTTATGACCATTTTTTGGCTTAAAATCACGAATTGGTTGAGTTTTGTCCGAGAAAAGTGGGAATTATTCCGATCAGGTCATCGGAAAAGGGTTGATAGGGCATTCCGATCAGTGTAATCGGAATAGGGTTTAGGGATTCCGATTTTGGGTACATTCCGATCAGGTATTCCGATTAGGTATTCCGATTAGGTATTCCGATTAGGTATTCCGATTTGGCATTCCGATTAGGTACATTCCGATTTGGTATTCAGATTTGGTATTCCGATCAAGGTATTCCGATTTGGTTTATTCCGATTAGGTACATTCCGATTGGTATTCAGATTTGGTATTCCGATAAAGGTTATTCCGATAGGGCTTATTCCGACTGATATTCCGATCACTATTCCGATCAACATTCCGATAACAAAAATTATTCCTTAAAAAATTTCGAATTTTGACTTGGAATTTTTGGTTTATCGAGGAAATATTTTAGGGGATTTTAACATTGTTTCTCGACTTCAACTCACAACAACAAACACATTTACTTTCTTTCATTGATCGATCAACGTTTGTAAATCTTAACTTATTGAAATGGAGTACACATCTCTTACGGATAAGTCCATCCTCTCGGGTACGGATAATCGTCCACCAATGTTGGTGAAGACTATGTATGAGGAATGGGCTTCCCGAATGGAACTTTATATATTGAACAAGGAGAATGGACATCTTATTTGGGCATCGGTGCTCAATGGACCATTAGATTATGGTACAGTGACGGAAGGTACAACTACTCGTCCTCACACAACGGGTGAATTGACTAGAGATATGAAGATTCAAGACAAATGTGATAAGTATGCTACAAACATCATTCTCCAAGCCCTTCCTCCAGATGTCTACAAACTCGTCAACAAACATAAAGTTGCCAAAGAGTTATGGGATAGAATTCGTGTTCTCATGCAAGGCACCTCGTTAACTAAACAAGAACGAGAGTGTAAGCTTTATGATACTTTTGATAAGTTTGCCTATGTGCCAGGGGAGACTCTCAATGATTACTATCTGAGATTCACCCTATCGTTGAATGAGCTCAATATCTATGGCATGACAATTCCTACCTTTCAATTGAACACCAAGTATTTGAACACTCTTCCTTCAGAATGGAAAAAATACGTGACGGATGTTAAATTGGCTAAGGACTTGCATAACACCAATGTGGATCAACTTCAAGCTTTTCTTCAACAACACGAATGCCATGTGATCGAGGCTCGGTTGTCTACACCTCAAGTTCATAATCCACTTGCAATGTATGCTTCTCAACAAAACATGGCTTATACTTATCAACAACCATCATACTTGCAGCAACCACCACCACACATCTATCAGCAACCATCTTATCAACCACCAGTGATGCCACAACAAGCATTTCAACAAGGTGTTCATCAACAATCTTTTCCGCAGCAACCACCATATCAGACATCACCATCACAAGCCAACACTTCTCCAATGGGCTATACTCCTCAGCAAGGATATTTTCCAATAGAAGCACAACCAGCACAAGCTTTCTACTCTAATGAAATTCCACCAATCCAAGCACCGGTCTTTACTCCAAATGATAGGCCAACTGATGTTCTAAACCATCTCACAACCTACTTGTCAAAACTTGTTGCAACTAGAGGATTTCCACCAACAAACAATCAGCTCCGCACCTCATCAAATCTTCGACAACAAGCCACTGTTCAAGATGGTCAAGTGACGGTGCAACCAATTCAGGGAAGGCAAAATTCATATGGACCTCCTACAAGGAATGGGAACAATCAAGCTGTGAATTCTCAAGCTATTGGAAATGGGAGTCCTATTGGTCCTAAGAAGGTTGTGACTTGCTACCATTGCCGAGGACAAGGTCATATGGCTATGGAATGCACTCAGCCGAAAAGGAGGAGGGATGATGCATGGTTTCGTGAGAAGATGTATTTGGTTGATGCTCAGTCTAAGGGGAAGATTTTAGATTCAGAGGAGTTAGCATTTCTTGCAGACCCAGGGGCAGCAGATTCTGAAGGCATTGCAGTTGTTTCCACTTCTAATGCAGCTTATCAAGCGGACGATCTTGATGCATACGATTCGGATTGTGATGACATTCACTCTGCCCAAACTGCTCTCGTTGCTAATCTCTCTCACTACAGTTCTGATGTCGTCAGTGAGGTACCAACCACATCTAATAATATTGATGATAACCAACATCAAGTTGGCATGAAAATGACAACCTCGAACAACATTCGGGAACTAGTAACTCAAATGATGTGGTACCCACTCCTACACATTTGAGTGAACCTCAACCAAATGCTACGACAGGTATGGAATCTTATGCTCAACATGATTTGGTCATGGTGCCTAAACATATAATTGATCAAATGCATATGTCCCTCAGACAATCCGTAGATACGAATTCCACCCTAACTGCTGAGCTTGCGTTGCATAAAGAAAAGGTCAAAACTTTTGAAATGGTCCCTCAAGCAGAGAAAATAACATGTTCTGAATTTGACCAATTTCGTTTTGAAAAGATTGAACACTTGAAAGAAATAGAATCATTAAAAGCTAATCTTTCTAATGAATTAAAAGAAAAGGAGTCGGTTGTCAATGATTTTCAGAAACTTAAAATGGATTTCGAAACTCTCGAGTCTAAAAAGGTTGAATCAGAAATTAATGCTACCAAACTTCTTAAATTCAAGGAACAATAGCTTTTAAAACAATACGCTTCCACATAAAAGGTTCATATTTTAACTAAATCATTTAAAGAACTCGAACTTAAACGTCTTCAAGATTTACCACCTAATCCCGGTTATGCAAAACAAGCTCAGGAATATATTCCCTGTCTTTATGATATGACCATAATTGGCAAATCGAAAGAAGCACCTTTTGTTCGTAGTACTGAGGAGACACAATCACTTGCGGATGAAACTCATTCTAAAATGCTTTCAAAATTCCATACAATTGATTATGATCAATATAACAAAGATCAATTTTTGAAAAAGACACGCATTCGCTTACAAAAGGAATTAGCAGAATTGACAGTTCTTGTGCCCCAAAGTTTGTCAAATGAAAACCTTCCTAGTACGTCTCCTACACTTGTCAAAACGGATTTAACAAAGTTAATTCCACTGGTAAGCAACGCGTCCGTTAACTTAAATGCAGTTCACCAACACTTAGCCGATTTTGACAAGGTCATTTTGGAACTACGATGGCTTCGGCCATAACGGAAGGTGAATGGAACTTTGAGCACACTAGAGTTGCGTTCCGAAATGAAATTGTTCCGTTTGTAGACAATGTTAAGGCTTGTATTAGTAATCTTGATCAAGATTTGTTTTTGGAAATAGAAGAAGTTAGACGTGTTTTCAATGTAATGGAAGATGCTTTTGAACACAGTTTACTTGAAATAGAACGGGTTTCACGACAAAATGATCAGCTTCTGAAGCAAGTGATGTCTCATGATATAGTTTCTGTCTGTGTGAATAAAAGTGTTGATAATGATTCTATTGTGCATACTGTTGAATCTGTGGATAATGTGGTGGATAGTAATTGTCATGAATCTGACGCTGAATTTTTTAAGCTTCAAGACTCATATTCTTCGCTTTCAAAACGTTTTGATGAGATTCAAACACATTGTATTTCGCTTGAATGCAAGCAACAATTTATTCAAGAAATCTTTGAAACGTCATTCGAAGGTGTTAATATCGATGATGAAAACTTTGAAAAGAATTTTCAATTGAATTTACAATCAAAACAGCGTCGGCCAAGTGACAAAGTTGCTACAGCTCTGCCGTTAGAAATAGAGAAATCTAAGGAGCTTAACTGTGTGAACGTACTTGAGGCCGCTGAGAATTTTAAACTGGATCTAGATAATCGAGTTTCCAAGATTTTGTCCAAAGTTGATAACTTAAAATAGAAAAATACACGACTTTTCGATTCAGTAAAGCCCGCATGTGTTGATACCACTACACAGAATCAATCATTGATTGAACAATTGAATCGAAAGTCGGTGGAAATATCTGATTTGAGGGAACAAATTTGTGATAAGAATCTGGTCTTGGTAGAGTTAAAGGAAATACTTCGTACTCTAAAAGATAAGAATGTTATGGATAACGCAGCCACTGTCTCAGCATCGTCCTCTAGTGCAATCAAAAGGAACCTTATAGCCGTCACACCACTTAACAAGGGCCCTAGGACTAAACCATCTCAAACTTTGGTCACTAAAGATAAGGCGGAATCAAAACTAGCTTCTAATATTCCCGTGTTGCCTTCTACAGGAGTAAGCACCACTACTAAGGCTCAAAGATCTAAGCTTAAAAGAAACAAGAAGAATGATAGGATCTTGCCCCCATTTAGTAGTCAAGTGAAGAAGAAAGTAGAAGCCCATCCTAGGAATGTTATTTCTGTTTTGAATAAAAAGAATCATGTAGCTAAACCTAAAGGCTTTGCGGTTGTGCAGCGTTCTAAGCCTAGTGTGAATTCTAATTTGAAATGTTCGAATTGCAATGAATGTATGTTTTCTAGTCGTCATGATTCTTGCTTTATTGACCATGTGAATGAGATGTATGCCCGGAAAAATGGATTAGAATGGAAACCAACTGGGAAAGTGTTAACCCAAGTTGGTTGGATGTGGCGCCCCACTGGTAGAACTTTCACTATAGTAGGAAATACGTGCCCTTTGACTAGGATCACTCCCACTAAAGCGAAGAAAGTGTGCCCTTTAACTAGGAGTACCAAGGCTACCAAAACACAAGCGTGTCCTTTAACTAGGAACACCGACACTACTATAGGAACCAAGTGCCCTTTAACTAGGTCTACTCTCACTGTAGTGCCCATGGATAATCCAAAACCTAAGAAAGTTGGAACTGTAAAACCTGTTAGTGCTAAAACTCAGATTAGAAAACGCAGGAAATCTAAGGGTCACAAACATGTTAGCAATTCTGATAATCTTATATCTGTATCTGCTAACACTCAGGAACCAATAGTTTCCAATGCATTGTCTACTGTTGTTATTGAAAACAGGTGGTCCAAATTGTTCTCTGGTATTTGGACTCTGGTTGCTCCAAGCATATGACCGGAGATCGCTCTCAGCTCAGAAATTTCGTCAGCAAGTTTCTTGATACGGTTCGATTTGGAAATGTTCATATTGCAAAGATAATGGGTTATGGTGAATATCATATTGGGAATGTTATTATTTCAAGAGTGTATTATGTTGAGGGTCTCGGTCACAACTTATTTTCTGTGGGACAATTTTGTGATGCAAACCTAGAAGTTGCTTTTCGCGAGCATACCTGCTTCATTCGTAATTTGGAAAGGGTTGATTTATTGAAAGGTACTCGAGGGAATAATTTGTATACTTTGTCTCTACAAGATATGATGGTCGCTTCTCCCGTATGTCTTCTCTCCAAAGCATCGAAGACTAAGTCATGGTTATGGCATCGACGGTTATCTCATCTTAACTTTGACGCTATGAATCACCTGGCTAAAAACGAACTTGTTCGTGGTCTTCCTAAACTATCATTTCACAAGGATCATTTGTGTTCCGCGTGTATAATGGGGAAAAGCACTAAGAAGTCATACAAACCCAAGACTGAAGACACCAACCAAGAGAAACTTTATCTTTTGCATATGGATCTTTGTGGGCCAATGCGTGTTGAAAGTCTTAGTGGCAAAAAGTACATCCTCGTCATTGTCGATGATTACTCTCGGTTTACATGGGTGAAATTTCTTAAAGCAAAAAATGAGGCACCTAAATTCATCATCGGATTTCTCAAGATGATTCAAGTGCATCTCAACACTACTGTCCGACGCATACGTACAAATAATAGAACCGAATTTGTGAATCAAATCTTGCGTGATTATTATGAAGAAGTTGGCATATCTCATGAAACATCCGTTGCACGCACTCCACAACAAAACGGTGTCGTTGAAAGGCGAAATCGCACACTTATGGAAGCTGCTCGAACGATGTTAATTTACGCAAAGGCTCCATTGTTTTTATGGGCAGAAGCAGTATCTACAGCAGTGTACACCCAAAACCGGTCACTAATTCGTAAACGCCATGGTAAAACACCTTATGAGCTTCTCCATGGAAAAGTACCAGATTTATCATATCTTCATGTATTTGGTTCTCTTTGCTATCCAAATAATGATGGTGACAATTTGGGAAAACTTCAACCAAAGGCTGATATTGGTATTTTCATTGGTTACGCACCCGCAAAGAAGGCATACCGAATCTACAACCGTAACTCTCGCAAGATCCTTGAAACTATGAATGTTGATTTTGATGAGCTGACAGCAATGGCTTCTGAGCAAAGCAGCTCTTAACCCGCACTTCATGAAGTGGGACCCAGTAATATTAGTTCTGGTCTTGTCCCAAACAACCCTACTTCATCATCATTTACACCACCTTCTAGGATTGAATGGGATACGTTGTTTCAACCGTTCTTTGATGAATTCTTTACTCCTACAACTATTGTTGCTCCAGAACCTGAGGTAATAGCTCCGGTATCCGAAGTTGTCGCTCCAGCAACCGTAGCACAATCAGATACGTCTGCACTTACAATTGGTCAAGATATACCATCAACGAGTAATTCTCAACCAACACCCGAACCAACTACCCATGTCATGCCGATTGATGATGAAGAGGATGATGATGATCACGATTTGGAATTCGCTCAAATGCGTGAACTTCCATTCTTTGGTTTACCAATTCCCGACCCTAATCAATTCGGGTCGTCCACCTCAGAGGAAGCTCCTTCAACAGTTTACTCCAATCCACAGATTCATGAACATGACAGCAAGTGGACAAAGGATCATCCTATAGATTCTATTATTGGTGACCCTAATCGTCCGGTATCCACACGAAGTCAGTTACAAAAAAAGTGCAATGTTTTGTCACTTTGATGCTTTTCTCACTGAAGTTGAACCTAAGACATGGCAACAAGCTTTTACTAATTCATGTTGGATAGAAGCTATTCAAGAATAACTTAATGAATTTATACGTCTTGAAGTATGGGAACTTGTCCCATGCCCGGATCAAGTGCAGTTACTCACTTTGAAATGGGTTTACAAGGTGAAACTCGATGAGTTAGGCAGAATATTGAAGAACAAAGCTAGACTAGTAGCTCGTGGATACAAGCAATTATTGGGCATCGATTTTAAGGAATCCTTTGCACCTGTTTCCCGTTTGGAAGCTATTAGACTATTCCTCGCTTATGCAGCCTATATGAATATGATTGTCTATCAGATGGATGTGAAGACGGTATTTCTTAATGGTGAACTCAAGGAAGAGGTCTATGTTCAACAACCGGATGGTTTTGTGAATCCTAATTATCCTAATCATGTGTACAAGCTTAAGAAGGCCCTCTATGGGTTGAAGCAAGCTCCGCGCGCATGGTATGATCTATTGTCACAATTCCTTATTAAACAAGGCTTCGCTAAAGGCAAGGTGGATCCCACGCTGTTCATTCAGAAACGAGGTAAAGATATGATTATGGTACAAATATATGTTGATGATATTATATTTGCAGCCTCGACCCAAACCTTATCGGATGAGTTTGGGACACTCATGTCTTCCAAGTTTAAGATGTCAATGATGGGCAAGGTATCATTCTTCTTAGGTCTTCAGATATCTCAGAGTCCCAGAGGCATCTTTATCAATCAATCCAAGTATGCCCTTGAATCTATTAAGAAGTATAAGATGGAATCTTGCGACCCTGTGGATACTCCAATGGTGGAACGAACTAAGCTTGATGCAGATCCACATGGAGTTGCCGTTGATCCGACACTGTATCGTGGAATGATCGGTACTCTTCTGTATATCACAGCTAGTCGACCTGATCTTCAGTTTGCTATATGTATGTGTGCTCGGTATCAAACTTGGCCTAATGAGTTACACTTGGCTACTGTGAAACGGATCTTTCGATATCTTAAAGGAACCATTAATCGGGGACTTTGGTATTCGAAGGACTCTTCGATTGCACTTATGGCATATGCAGATGCGGATCACGCGGGTTGTCAAGATACAAGGCGTAGCACGAGTTGAACTTTGCAATTACTAGGAGATCGATTAATCAGTTGGGCATCGAAAAGGCAGAAAAGCGCTGCAATTTCAAGTACGAAAGCAGAATACATAGCTATGTCCGGTTGCTGTGCTCAAATTCTTGGGATGAGATCGCAATTAACCGACTTTGGTCTAGGTTTCAACAAAATTCCGATATACTGTTAAGGCCCCGATATATGTATATATATTGCTACCTGTCCAAAATTCAATGATTTTAAACGTATGAAAAGTTTGTTACCAGTAGAGGGTCTTACCCTAAACCACAATCTTAGCCCAAGTACAGATACTTACTACAATATATAAACCATCTCTCATGTTCGTGAGAAGATCCCAATGCAACCCTAAGTACCCCAAACAACCCAAAACTTAAAAAGAAAACAGGCTGATTACAAAACTGTTTTGACCTCCGACTGTTGTAACCTGTTTTTGACCCACTTCCCTACCTCCAATTTAGTTCTCGTTTCTTGCATTAGAAAGCCACTTCAATTACCTTTTCAAGGATACTTGGATCGCATCTTTAATGTTCCTAGAACTCCCGATATGATCAAAACAATTAACTCAAAATTCTGCCCAGTTTTTAAAAAACGGGTTTAACAAAATCAACCTCATTAATTAACCCTAATCCCTCTAATTACAAGCCCTAATTTATGTAATCATTATAACACCATTAATATAACATTAATTTACTGTTTTAATATAAACCCTAACCTAAATCCATCATAAGATGAATGAGAAAGAATTAAAAACAATTAAATTAAAAAGGGATTTAAAGATTTTACCTTAGAATTTTTGAAAGAAGAAAAATTAATGAAGAACCCTAAATTCCTCCATAGATGTCGACCCATACTTGATCTCCAGGGATTTTATGGAGTATTTTGATAAAAATAAGGCTTTCTATACTTTCCTAACAAGTCCTTGGCCCATATACAAAAGCCCGGTTCCCTTTTTCCCTTTTTTCCCCTTTTCTTTTTCTTCCTTGCGTCCCAAAACCGACTTACACATATATTTTTTTATTTTTTTTCTTTTTATTATTAATATATGTATTAATAATATTACCTTAATTTTCCTTAATTTATTTCAGCTCCTAAAGCCTCCAAAACCTCAAAACCGTAAAACTAGTCAAATTTACGCGTTTTACCGTAAAAGACGTAAAATATACACTTTTAAAAAAAATCTCAAGTTTTGAAATAAACTTTATAACTAAGTCCTAAATGACTTAAAACCATCCCGAAAAATATCCATATGACTAATTACTTCTTCCGAGACCTCCAAATGCTAAACCGTAAATCGTAAAAACTACGATTTTCTATAATACATATCCGTATACGTAAAACCACTAAATAACACCATCTCACTTCATAGTCACTACCAAGTGAACTCATGAACATTAAATCATCACACATCGTTTCACTCACAAGGTACCCCGTACCGGAAACGATAACCAAACCACAATCTATACACACCAATAAGCACATAAACACGTAAAGACACGTAACTAGCACAAAATAAATCTAAGTGACGAACCTCAAAACTAGGGTTGTCACATCACTCCCTCCTAATAGAAATCTCGTCCCGAGATTTACTCCTCAGGATCAACACACAACCAAAAAATCACACGAGGATACTTGTTCTAAATGAACTCCCCTCATTTCCACGTGAACTTTAGTTCAAGTTGCAAAATACCACATATACAAACCAAAAATAATTAAACTTATTGCCAAACTCTTGATCTCACAGTCAATAAATCTCACAGATGACTCTTTGATAAAACAAAGACTCTTATTAACACTAGTCCCGAATAACCTTACATGCAAAATGCATTCTCAAACAACCTTTACCAATCTTAATACATGAAATATATCATGTATACCACTCAATTTCCCCCAGGTAATTCTATGCTCATAAGCTAATGGTCCGATCTTTCCAAAGATCATAAATGGACCTACAAAACTCTACATCAACTCTTCCATTTTACCAAAACATACCATCCGTTACTATGGGCGAAACTTCATACATAACTCTGTCACTAACTCTAGTGGTTTCCTCCTTTCTATATAGCATCCCTTGTTGCACTCATCCTTTCCACAAACATCACTACCACATTAGTAGCCTCTTTTACCAATTCTAGTCCATAATTCCAAGGCTCTAAGCCTCCTAAACAATCAGTATAGGTCAGTGCCATTTCCTTTTCCACACTACGACAATATTAGCCTGCGTTGTGCTTTATTCTACTCATTAAACTCTACCAAAGTTTTACCTTCGGTTCCTATCTTGACCTACTTCATTCATGCTTCGCTTCTATACACACTTCCTTCTCCTTCCTCAACTCCTACCATACATCACGATGTGAGGCTTCCCCTCGTTTCTTCCCTCGCCATAATCCTTCATAACGCACCCCATACATATCAGGCTAACCTTTACGCAAAACCCTTGATTCCGTCACATCCGTACGCAATTCTTCCAACTTCCCAACTACGTGACTTCTCATTCCTCCTGAAATAGGTGATGAATTAGTCAGTCTATCGAATATCACCCAACTCTCATCGTACTTAATCCCTTAGTTCAAGTTTTTCTCAGCTCCACTTCATTCTTCTTATTCCATGTCTCATCAACCATGCTTGCCTTTCCCAGATGGTACTTGGCCATGCAATTTTCTTTCGTCACTTAACTCCACCCACCACCTTTGCCAAATGTTCAATCAAGGTGATTGAATATGTGTTGGAGACGTTCATGATCTGTATAGATAATTCTCTACGTCTCGTACCCCAAATGCCTCTAGCATTCTAGGCAGATATAACAATCTAGCTCCACTAACTAAGTCTATCCAGTTCTTCCCAATCTTCAGTTCCTGCAACGTATAAGCAATCTCCTTTCTTTGTCGTCCTCGTACGCGTCCAAATCCTTGCTCCACGTATCGTCATGCTTCACGAATTCATCTAGTCCTTCCGATAATGCCAAGATCGGCTCATTATCCAATCCACTGCTTCAGCCTCCAAAATGCTTCCTCATCCTTCTTCACTTTTCCCCTTGCTGGTTCCATGATATGCCATCATCTCTAATTACTCATCATGGTAAACTTAATACTAAAACTCACACTCGAAAATCTCACGTATAACTCCACTCCATAACCAACACCTAATTCGCCTCGTTCTCCTTCTCAGATTTGAGTAGATCAAGATGTCGTCGATGCTCCCGATGACAACTCGTTTATACACGTTCATGCACACTTGGTTCATTGACACCATGAAAAATGCTAGTGCTTTGACGAAGCCAAATGCATAATCGTAAACCCAAAGCGTTTATACAACATCCTTAGCAGTTTCAACTATGTCCTCCTTGCACCCTCTCTTAGCGGCAATACGAATAAATTCCTACCTCGTTCTACTTGCAAAATTCTACACGCATTATAAAAAGACTGATACTTCCTCTCATCGGACCACTCAACCGCTTTCCACATCCAATCTACTACTAAGCAACTCAACTTTTACCTTGCATCCGTTGCAATTTCCATCAACTCTTGTTCTTGATATCATTCCTCCAACAATTTCCTTGGAAAGGCACTAACTGCAACTCCTCTCACTTCCCCTACTTGCTCTATTTATGGTTCTACCTCACAGTAATAGCAAACCTACTAAATTTCAGGAAATTTTTCGGAAAACTTACATGCCCTACGAACAATCATAAATACCTTTGAGGTATTCTATCCCCTTCCAACACTCCCTATGGTGCGTTACTTGTGCTAGTATCCCACAAATCTCTATTCATCTCCTTGGTACTCCTCAGAGACCTCATGACCACACTAGTTCGTCTACGAACTTATTTCCTCCCCACTAAGGGTATTCCGACCGTTCTCTCATGGTCACCTACTTAAGCGTGTAGGCGTGACCAAGTCTTTCATATGACTACCTCAACGCTCCCGAACAATACGAAACCAAAACTACATCCTGAATCCATCAGATACGATCAACGAATCAAACCAACGGATAACTAACGACATTTCACGTACACTAGTTTAAACACGTCAAAAACCATGAGACTCAAGAGAAAACTCAAACCCAAAACATGTATTAATTCAAAATGACCCATGACGACGAAAAATAATCCAACAAACACCCAATGGCAACCAAACATATTACGCCTCGCGGCATATTATTTAAACCGTGCAAAAGATCGACTTTTCCAAAAGAATATATATCTTTTTTTTATTAATACCTCCACATCTATGTGACTCAAACAATCTACAAACAACCCTCTTGACGAACTCAAAATTCAACTCAAAAACTAGGTATCCCGTGCATCCCAAATCATAAAAATAAACTACTATTCAAACTCAACCTCTAACCCGACACTTGTACAATAATTTCGGCCAAGATACTGACCTCCCATGACTATACATTCTGAATATTTGAAAAGTACGTTCCGAGAACGTAATTTTAGGCTTTTGAATCATCCAAAAAGCTTTAAAAACGAACAAGTTATGACCAAATCAGTTTTATACTAGTTGTTTTAAAACTAAAGAATAAACTTAGTGATTAATGCAATCCTTTTAAACGAAAGATATAATTGTATGTGTAACCTTCATAAACTCAATTTAACCTCTTATTAATAATTATAAATGACGTGAATCGGTTAAACCTAATTATATAAACTATGTAAGTAGAAAGAAATTTTACTTCGCTCTATTTTAAAGAAAGTCTTTTAGAATTTGAAATATATAAGTGTTGATTAAAAAGAAATCTTATGTTACATCTTGTTTCAAACACGACTCCAACACCTTACCCTTATTTTACCGAATATAACCAACCATCTAACTCAATATATACCGACCAAAAGAAATGCAAGACCCAACACAAAAGATTTCATTATCTTAAAAGAAATCCCAAGTTACTTCAATAGACTTGAAACCAAAGACACCATTTTAAAACGTACACGTGAAATACGAAACTCAAAGAATACGCTACAAGACACACTTCAAAAGATTCAAAACGTCGATGGAACTCCAACAAACTCCAGCACAATAAAACACGAACAAACACAAGGTACGTTCAAGTTATAATAACTAGTGAACAACCATATACCATAACCTAACACGTAGTAGTATATATACATCCGCATATATATACCTATTAAATCTCCCCAAAACATACTCGTTATCATACATATCAAGTCGATCAATCGCTTTATACGCTCGTTTTTCCATACGAGTAATCACCATCTCACCGTGCCACAACAAGGCATAAAGCCCACCTCCAAAACCAAACCATATCGTGTGACCCCATAATCACACAACACAACTATAACCCAAAACATATAACATAAAAAGAACAATAGCCATCTCATAGGCAGCCATTACATAAACCCATATATTATACGTATACCCAAATTCTACATCTCATCATATACAAGCATGTACTAACCCTCTTTCATGCAATCATAATTGAGAACCCATTGAAGTTGTGGTACTTGTATAACTATGTTGGCCACCATACTTATACAATTACCCTTTTCCCAATGCACTCCCTCCTATGATGACACTTATAAGAATCAATACAACATATAACACATAAATCCATCTACTCACATAAGCACATAACCACATAAACTATAAGGTCTAAAACTCCAACTACTAAAATAACATAGTCAAACTCTTGAAATACTTAAATCCATAGTCTAGCTAAAACAACATAGACTAAATCCAAACGAAAACATAATCAGTTATAAGTCATGTCGCCCGTAAGAGTGGAAACAGCTTAAAATCCTTCCTATCCACCTACTCCTAGTAACTCGAACCACCACACGATTCTTAGGGAACATGACTTAAACATCAAAAGAAAAATAACATACCTCAGGTATGTAAAATAACTCGATAAAAGATAGAAACTACCTTGTACTAAATTATGTACTATAATGTACAATTTAAGCAAAATACAACAGTGACTAGCGTGGACGATTATGGTTCAACCCGCACTAGTCACAAACACGAAAAGAAAATAACATGTGACTAAGTATGAACATACTACGGTTCAATTCATACTAGTCAAAACATCGCAATAAATAACATCCAAACACATCAATTATAATAAAATGCACACATACTCCTATGACGCCTATATGTAGGGACCCTTAAGCTATAGACTAGGCTACGCGACTAGGCAACCTAATTTTCTATAACCATTGTCTCTGATACCATTCTGTCACACCCCACCATGGCGGAATATGGGGCGCGACGTATGGATGTCATCACAACAATAGCGTGTCTATAGAGATAACTAATGAAATAAGAAATGTCATAAAATGGTGACACAAAAGTCATGACAATATCTCATCAAATGCAGGAGTCTAGGTAAGTAGGTAACAGTCCTACCACTTACCCAAGACAAACAATAAACATAAACCAAACAAACATATAGGTGCCAACATGTATCACTTATAAAAAAACATAAAGGTAAACTAAGAAGGAACGGGGATCTCCTTATATATGCAATCCTAAGGCATCCAAGTCTAGCCACTTCTATCCTCAAGCTTAAACACATTCACACCTGAAAGAGACACTAAAACACGTCAACATAAAGTTGGTGAGAGTCATAGGTTTAGACTCCAACGCTAAATCAGTTACAAGCTGTGAATAACAACCATCAACACAATAACATATGGACAATGCGCTACAATTATGTATTAAGAACTAGCATTCATGTTCAATCAATCATCACAATTCCAAGGCATCACGCCTTACCAACAACCACAATTTCTAAGGCATCACGCCTTACCAAACACCATAATTTCCAAGACATCACGCCTTACCAAACACCATGATACCATAGGCGCCCATACACCTATGTACCTTTCCCAAGGCCACTACCTTGTCATTATCCATTGGTCCCATAGACGATCACGCTATGTACCTATCCTAATGCCACTACCTTGTTATTAACCAATGGTCCCATAGACGATCACGCTATGTACCTATCCCAATCCAAATCATACACAAACAAGAACCACATAGCAGTTAATCACATAATGTACACATAAGTCCATCTCAAACCTTAAAAACATTCACAGCATCAATTTATAAATAACCCAACACAGTGTCTCTTCCATCCCATCTGGAAGTCAAAATCAATAATAAACATGGGACTATGAAACTCACCTGATTGCTTCTTCACAAGTCCTCGCACTAGCAACAAGCTAACAAACCAAAAACACGCAATCAATACATGAACCAATCACTAAGATGGCTCATCAACCTATGATGGAAATCTAGCCTATTCCCATATAAATACCTCATTGATAAGCTCTAATCACCTCATTACCCTTCCTTAACAAGTCCTTAACTTGGTTAAGTATAATAACTATCCCGTTCATATTTTACACAAAACAGTCCCAGTTTTTAGGTCTCAAAACTTTAAGTCAAACGTCCACTTAAACATACCCATGGTTTCTGTAAAAGGAATATATTCATACTTTTAGATAAGTTAGCTAAAACCTCCCACTTGCCCTAACCTTAAAGATTCTTTTAAGGCCCCGATATATGTATATATATTGCTACCTATCCAGAATTCACTGATTTGAAACGTATGAAAAGTTTGTTACCAGTAGAGGGTCTTACCCTAAACCACAATCTTAGCCCAAGTGCAGATACTTACTAAAATATATAAACCATCTCTCATGTTCGTGAGAAGATCCCAATGCAACCCTAAGTACCCCAAACAACCCAAAACTTAAAAAGAAAACAGGCTGATTACAAAACTGTTTTGACCTCCGACTGTTGTAACCTGTTTTTGACCCACTTCCCTACCTCCAATTTAGTTCTAGTTTCTTGCATTGGAAAGCCATTTCAATTAACTTTTCAAGGATACTTGGATCGCATCTTGAATGTTCCTAGAACTCCCGATATGATCAAAACAATTGACTCAAAATTCTGCCCAGTTTTTAAAAAACGGGTTTAACAAAATCAACCTCATTAATTAACCCTAATCCCTCTAATTACAAGCCCAAATTTATGTAATCATTATAAAACCATTAATATAACATTAATTTACTGTTTTAATATAAACTCTAACCTAAATCCATCATAATATGAATGAGAAAGAATTAAAAACAATTAAATTAAAAAGGGATTTGAAGATTTTACCTTAGAATTTTTGAAAGAAGAAAAATTAATGAAGAACCCTAAATTCCTCCATAGATGTCGACCCATACTTGATCTCCAGGGATTTTATGGAGTGTTTTGATAAAAATAAGGCTTTCTATACTTTCCTAACAAGTCCTTGGCCCATATACAAAAGCCCGGTTCCCTTTTTCCCTTTTTTCCCCTTTTCTTTTTCTTCCTTGCGTCCCAAAACCGGCTTACACATATATATTTTTTATTTATTTTTCTTTTTATTATTAATATATGTATTAATAATATTACCTTAATTTTCCTTAATTTATTTCAGCTCCTAAAGCCTCCAAAACCTCAAAACCGTAAAACTAGTCAAATTTACGCGTTTTACCGTAAAAGACGTAAAATATACACTTTTAAAAAAAATCTCAAGTTTTGAAATAAACTTTATAACTAAGTCCTAAATGACTTAAAACCATCCCGAAAAATATCCATATGACTAATTACTTCTTCCGAGACCTCCAAATGCTAAACCGTAAATCGTAAAAAATATGATTTTCTATAATACATATCCGTATACGTAAAACCACTAAATAACACCATCTCACTTCATAGTCACTACCAAGTGAACTCATGAACATGAAATCATCACACATCGTTTCACTCACAAGGTACCCCGTACCGGAAACGATAACCAAACCACAATCTATACACACCAATAAGCACATAAACACGTAAAGACACGTAACTAGCACAAAATAAATCTAAGTGACGAACCTCAAAACCAGGGTTGTCACAATAATTGGCCCACATGAATTCGTGTTAGTTTGCTAACTTATAGTAACAATGATCTCATTTTTAAGCTTGATATGGGGAACGTGAAACTTGAGGATGATAAACGTTCATGGCAGCCAAAACCCCAAAGTAAGTTTTTGATTTCTTTACATGTTTTGTATATATTTCTATCTTTTTATTTTCCTTAAATGTTTAGTATTTAATAAAGGCCAAGATGGGTTATTTATGATGGAAAATGTAAACCATGCTTTAAAATTAATGCATTGCATGAGGGATTGCAATGGTCAAGTGTAGGGGATTTAATAAGTGTGAAAACACTTATCCTTTTACCACTTATTGTTGGAAATACGTTTTTACGTATTTAGGAAGATTCGGTCACTCCGACAATATATTAAGTAGTAGCTCGTAGTCTAGATATCTTTATTAAACAAACAAAGTCAAGCCTAGCCTACAACATGTGTAGGCCAGCCCAACATTGTAAGCCCAAGCCCATCACAAGGCTTGGGTATATAAACCCTCTCCTTAGATGGATAGGGTGTGTGGTTATTCATTTTTCACATAGTAAACATTGGTTTTTCTCTCTCTAGAAGTGTGTGTAATCCACCATCTTTCTATCTCTTTCTCTATCTAAAACATAAGCAAGATTTATATATCCTACAAATGGTATCAAGAGCCATGGGATGATTGTATTGTTTATGTGTTTGTGTTCTTGATTCATACGCCTATTTTGATCCATTTTTACACGAACCAATTTTTTTTGTGTGTTTTTGATGGTTTTTTCTTCATAAAAATCTTCTACATAGTTGTGGTAGGGATTTGGTATAGTTACTTTGGCTAAAAACACAAAATTTTTGGGTGTTATGATCATTTTTTGGCTTAAAATCAAGAATTGGTTGAGTTTTGTCCGAGAAAAGTGGGAATTATTCCGATCAGGTCATCGGAAAAGGGTTGATAGGGCATTCCGATCAGTGTAATTGGAATAGGGTTTAGGGATTCCGATTTTGGGTACATTCCGATCAGGTATTCCGATTAGGTATTCCGATTAGGTATTCCGATTAGGTATTCCGATTTGGCATTCCGATTAGGTACATTCCGATTTGGTATTCAGATTTGGTATTCCGATCAAGGTATTCCGATTTGGTTTATTCCGATTAGGTACATTCCGATTGGTATTCAGATTTGGTATTCCGATAAAGGTTATTCCGATAGGGCTTATTCCGACTGATATTCCGATCACTATTCCGATCAACATTCTGATAACAAAAGATATTCCTTAAAAAATTTCGAATTTTGACTTGGAATTTTTGGTTTATCGAGGACATATTTTAGGGGATTTTAACATTGTTTCTCGACTTCAACTCACAACAACAAACACATTTACTTTCTTTCATTGATCGATCAACGTTTGTAAATCTTAACTTATTGAAATGGAGTACACATCTCTTACGGATAAGTCCATCCTCTCGGGTACGGATAATCGTCCACCAATGTTGGTGAAGACTATGTATGAGGAATGGGCTTCCCGAATGGAACTTTATATATTGAACAAGGAGAATGGACATCTTATTTGGGCATCGGTGCTCAATGGACCATTAGATTATGGTACAGTGACGGAAGGTACAACTACTCGTCCTCACACAACGGGTGAATTGACTAGAGATATGAAGATTCAAGACAAATGTGATAAGTATGCTACAAACATCATTCTCCAAGCCCTTCCTCCAGATGTCTACAAATTCGTCAACAAACATAAAGTTGCCAAAGAGTTATGGGATAGAATTCGTGTTCTCATGCAAGGCACCTCGTTAACTAAACAAGAACAAGAGTGTAAGCTTTATGATACTTTTGATAAGTTTGCCTATGTGCCAGGGGAGACTCTCAATGATTACTATCTGAGATTCACCCTATCGTTGAATGAGCTCAATATCTATGGCATGACAATTCCTACCTTTCAATTAAACACCAAGTATTTGAACACTCTTCCTTCAGAATGGAAAAAATACGTGACGGATGTTAAATTGGCTAAGGACTTGCATAACACCAATGTGGATCAACTTCAAGCTTTTCTTCAACAACACGAATGCCATGTGATCGAGGCTCGGTTGTCTACACCTCAAGTTCATAATCCACTTGCAATGTATGCTTCTCAACAAAACATGGCTTATACTTATCAACAACCATCATACTTGCAGCAACCACCACCACACATCTATCAGCAACCATCTTATCAACCACCAGTGATGCCACAACAAGCATTTCAACAAGGTGTTCATCAACAATCTTTTCCGCAGCAACCACCATATCAGACATCACCATCACAAGCCAACACTTCTCCAATGGGCTATACTCCTCAGCAAGGATATTTTCCAATAGAAGCACAACCAGCACAAGCTTTCTACTCTAATGAAATTCCACCAATCCAAGCACCGGTCTTTACTCCAAATGATAGGCCAACTGATGTTCTAAACCATCTCACAACCTACTTGTCAAAACTTGTTGCAACTAGAGGATTTCCACCAACAAACAATCAGCTCCGCACCTCATCAAATCTTCGACAACAAGCCACTGTTCAAGATGGTCAAGTGACGGTGCAACCAATTCAGGGAAGGCAAAATTCATATGGACCTCCTACAAGGAATGGAAACAATCAAGCTGTGAATTCTCAAGCTATTGGAAATGGGAGTCCTATTGGTCCTAAGAAGGTTGTGACTTGCTACCATTGCCGAGGACAAGGTCATATGGCTAGGGAATGCACTCAGCCGAAAAGGAGGAGGGATGATGCATGGTTTCGTGAGAAGATGTATTTGGTTGATGCTCAGTCTAAGGGGAAGATTTTAGATTCAGAGGAGTTAGCATTTCTTGCAGACCCAGTGGCAGCAGATTCTGAAGGCATTGCAGTTGTTTCCACTTCTAATGCAGCTTATCAAGCGGACGATCTTGATGCATACGATTCGGATTGTGATGACATTCACTCTGCCCAAACTGCTCTCGTTGCTAATCTCTCTCACTACAGTTCTGATGTCGTCAGTGAGGTACCAACCACATCTAATAATATTGATGATAACCAACATCAAGTTGGCATGAAAATGACAACCTCGAACAACATTCGGGAACTAGTAACTCAAATAATGTGGTACCAACTCCTACACATTTGAGTGAACCTCAACCAAATGCTACGACAGGTATGGAATCTTATGCTCAACATGATTTGGTCATGGTGCCTAAACATATAATTGATCAAATGCATATGGCCCTCAGACAATCCGTAGATACGAATTCCACCCTAACTGCTGAGCTTGCGTTGCATAAAGAAAAGGTCAAAACTTTTGAAATTGTCCCTCAAGCAGAGAAAATAACATGTTCTGAATTTGACCAATTTTGTTTTGAAAAGATTGAAAACTTGAAAGAAATAGAATCATTAAAAGCTAATCTTTCTAATGAATTAAAAGAAAAGGAGTCGGTTGTCAATGATTTTCAGAAACATAAAATGGATTTCGAAACTCTCGAGTCTAAAAAGGTTGAATCAGAAATTAATGCTACCAAACTTCTTAAATTCAAGGAACAATAGCTTTTAAAACAATACGCTTCCACAGAAAAGGTTCATATTTTAACTAAATCATTTAAAGAACTCGAACTTAAACGTCTTCAAGATTTACCACCTAATCCCGGTTATGCAAAACAAGCTCAGGAATATATTCCCGGTCTTTATGATATGACCATAATTGGCAAATCGAAAGAATCACCTTTTGTTCGTAGTACTGAGGAGACACAATCACTTGCGGATGAAACTCATTCTAAAATGCTTTCAAAATTCCATAAAATTGATTATGATCAATATAACAAAGATCAATTTTTGAAAAAGACACGCATTCGCTTACAAAAGGAATTAGCAGAATTGACAGTTCTTGTGCCCCAAAGTTTGTCAAATGAAAACCTTCCTAGTACGTCTCCTACACTTGTCAAAACGAATTTAACAAAGTTAATTCCACTGGTAAGCAACGCGTCCGTTAACTTAAATGCAGTTCACCAACACTTAGCCGATTTTGACAAGGTCATTTTGGAACTACGATGGCTTCGGCCATAACGGAAGGTGAATGGAACTTTGAGCACACTAGAGTTGCGTTCCGAAATGAAATTGTTCCGTTTGTAGACAATGTTAAGGCTTGTATTAGTAATCTTGATCAAGATTTGTTTTTGGAAATAGAAGAAGTTAGACGTGTTTTCAATGTAATGGAAGATGCTTTTGAACACAGTTTACTTGAAATAGAACGGGTTTCACGACAAAATGATCAGCTTCTGAAGCAAGTGATGTCTCATGATATAGTTTCTGTCTATGTGAATAAAAGTGTTGATAATGATTCTATTGTGCATACTGTTGAATCTGTGGATAATGTGGTGGATAGTAATTGTCATGAATCTGACGCTGAATTTTTTAAGCTTCAAGACTCATATTCTTCGCTTTCAAAACATTTTGATGAGATTGAAACACATTGTATTTCGCTTGAATGCAAGCAACAATTTATTCAAGAAATCTTTGAAACGTCATTCGAAGGTGTTAATATCGATGATGAAAACTTTGAAAAGAATTTTCAATTGAATTTACAATCAAAACAGCGTCGGCCAAGTGACAAAGTTGCTACAGCTCTGCCGTTAGAAATAGAGAAATCTAAGGAGCTTAACTGTGTGAACGTACTTGAGACCGCTGAGAATTTTAAACTGGATCTAGATAATCGAGTTTCCAAGATTTTGTCCAAAGTTGATAACTTAAAACAGAAAAATACACGACTTTTCGATTCAGTAAAGCCCGCATGTGTTGATACCACTACACAGAATCAATCATTGATTGAACAATTGAATCGAAAGTCGGTGGAAATATCTGATTTGAGGGAACAAATTTGTGATAAAAATCTGGTCTTGGCAGAGTTAAAGGAAATACTTCGTACTCTAAAAGATAAGAATGTTATGGATAACACAGCCACTGTCTCAGCATCGTCCTCTAGTGCAATCAAAAGGAACCTTATAGCCGTCACACCACTTAACAAGGGCCCTAGGACTAAACCATCTCAAACTTTGGTCACTAAAGATAAGGCGGAATCAAAACCAGCTTCTAATATTCCCGTGTTGCCTTCTACAGGAGTAAGCACCACTACTAAGGCTCAAAGATCTAAGCTTAAAAGAAACAAGAAGAATGATAGGATCTTGCCCCCATTTAGTAGTCAAGTGAAGAAGAAAGTAGAAGCCCATCCTAGGAATGTTATTTCTGTTTTGAATAAAAAGAATCATGTAGCTAAACCTAAAGGCTTTGCGGTTGTGCAGCGTTCTAAGCCTAGTGTGAATTCTAATTTGAAATGTTCGAATTACAATGAATGTATGTTTTCTAGTCGTCATGATTCTTGCTTTATTGACCATGTGAATGAGATGTATGCCCGGAAAAATGGATTAGAATGGAAACCAACTGGGAAAGTGTTAACCCAAGTTGGTTAGATGTGGCGCCCCACTGGTAGAACTTTCACTATAGTAGGAAATACGTGCCCTTTGACTAGGATCACTCCCACTAAAGCGAAGAAAGTGTGCCCTTTAACTAGGAGTACCAAGGCTACCAAAACACAAGCGTGTCCTTTAACTAGGAACACCGACACTACTATAGGAACCAAGTGCCCTTTAACTAGGTCTACTCCCACTGTAGTGCCCGTGGATAATCCAAAACCTAAGAAAGTTGGAACTGTAAAACTTGTTAGTGCTAAAACTCAGATTAGAAAACGCAGGAAATCTAAGGGTCACAAACATGTTAGCAATTCTGATAATCTTATATCTGTATCTGCTAACACTCAGGAACCAATAGTTTCCAATGCATTGTCTACTGTTGTTATTGAAAACAGTTGGTCCAAATTGTTCTCTGGTATTTGGACTCTGGTTGCTCCAAGCATATGACCGGAGATCGCTCTCAGCTCAGAAATTTCGTCAGCAAGTTTCTTGATACGGTTCGATTTGGAAATGATCATATTGCAAAGATAATGGGTTATGGTGAATATCATATTGGGAATGTTATTATTTCAAGAGTGTATTATGTTGAGGGTCTCGGTCACAACTTATTTTCTGTGGGACAATTTTATGATGCAAACCTAGAAGTTGCTTTTCGCGAGCATACCTGCTTCATTCGTAATTTGGAAAGGGTTGATTTATTGAAAGGTACTCGAGGGAATAATTTGTATACTTTGTCTCTACAAGATATGATGGCCGCTTCTCCCGTATGTCTTCTCTCCAAAGCATCGAAGACTAAGTCATGGTTATGGCATCGACGGTTATCTCATCTTAACTTTGACGCTATGAATCACCTGGCTTAAAACGAACTTGTTCGTGGTCTTCCTAAACTATCATTTCACAAGGATCATTTGTGTTCCGCGTGTACAATGGGGAAAAGCACTAACAAGTCATACAAACCCAAGACTGAAGACACCAACCAAGAGAAACTTTATCTTTTGCATATGGATCTTTGTGGGCCAATGCGTGTTGAAAGTCTTAGTGGCAAAAAGTACATCCTCGTCATTGTCGATGATTACTCTCGGTTTACATGGGTGAAATTTCTTAAAGCAAAAAATGAGGCACCTAAATTCATCATCGGATTTCTCAAGATGATTCAAGTGCATCTCAACACTACTGTCCGACGCATACGTACAGATAATAGAACCGAATTTGTGAATCAAATCTTGCGTGATTATTATGAAGAAGTTGGCATATCTCATGAAACATCCGTTGCACGCACTCCACAACAAAACGGTGTCGTTGAAAGGCGAAATCGCACACTTATGGAAGCTGCTCGAACGATGTTAATTTACGCAAAGGCTCCATTGTTTTTATGGGCAGAAGCAGTATCTACAGCAGTGTACACCCAAAACCGGTCACTAATTCGTAAACGCCATGGTAAAACACCTTATGAGCTTCTCCATGGAAAAGTACCAGATTTATCATATCTTTATGTATTTGGTTCTCTTTGCTATCCAAATAATGATGGTGACAATTTGGGAAAACTTCAACCAAAGGCTGATATTGGTATTTTCATTGGTTACGCACCCGCAAAGAAGGCATACCGAATCTACAACCGTAACTCTCGCAAGATCCTTGAAACTATGAATGTTGATTTTGATGAGCTGACAGCAATGGCTTCTGAGCAAAGCAGCTCTAAACCCGCACTTCATGAAGTGGGACCCAGTAATATTAGTTCTGGTCTTGTCCCAAACAACCCTACTTCATCATCATTTACACCACCTTCTAGGATTGAATGGGATACGTTGTTTCAACCGTTCTTTGATGAATTCTTTACTCCTACAACTATTGTTGCTCCAGAACCTGAGGTAATAGCTCCGGTATCCGAAGTTGTCGCTCCAGCAACCGTAGCACAATCAGATACGTCTGCACTTACAATTGGTCAAGATATACCATCAACGAGTAATTCTCAACCAACACCCGAACCAACTACCCATGTCATGCCTATTGATGATGAAGAGGATGATGATGATCACGATTTGGAATTCGCTCAAATGCGTGAACTTCCATTCTTTGGTTTACCAATTCCCGACCCTAATCAAGTCGGGTCGTCCACCTCAGAGGAAGCTCCTTCAACAGTTTACTCCAATCCACGGATTCATGAACATGACAGCAAGTGGACAAAGGATCATCCTATAGATTCTATTATTGGTGACCCTAATCGTCCGGTATCCACACGAAGTCAGTTACAAAAAAAGTGCAATGTTTTGTCACTTTGATGCTTTTCTCACTGAAGTTGAACCTAAGACATGGCAACAAGCTTTTACTCAATCATGTTGGATAGAAGCTATTCAAGAAGAACTTAATGAATTTATACGTCTTGAAGTATGGGAACTTGTCCCATGCCCGGATCAAGTACAGTTACTCACTTTGAAATGGGTTTACAAGGTGAAACTCGATGAGTTAGGCAGAATATTGAAGAACAAAGCTAGACTAGTAGCTCGTGGATACAAGCAATTATTGGGCATCGATTTTAAGGAATCCTTTGCACCTGTTTCCCGTTTGGAAGCTATTAGACTATTCCTCGCTTATGCAGCCTATATGAATATGATTGTCTATCAGATGGATGTGAAGACGGTATTTCTTAATGGTGAACTCAAGGAAGAGGTCTGTGTTCAACAACCGGATGGTTTTGTGAATCCTAATTATCCTAATCATGTGTACAAGCTTAAGAAGGCCCTCTATGGGTTGAAGCAAGCTCCTCGCGCATGGTATGATCTATTGTCACAATTCCTTATTAAACAAGGCTTCGCTAAAGGCAAGGTGGATCCCACGCTGTTCATTCAGAAACGAGGTAAAGGTATGATTATGGTACAAATATATGTTGATGATATTATATTTGCAGCCTCGACCCAAACCTTATCGAATGAGTTTGGGACACTCATGTCTTCCAAGTTTAAGATGTCAATGATGGGCAAGGTATCATTCTTCTTAGGTCTTCAGATATCTCAGAGTCCCAGAGGCATCTTTATCAATCAATCCAAGTATGCCCTTGAATCTATTAAGAAGTATAAGATGGAATCTTGCGACCCTGTGGATACTCCAATGGTGGAACGAACTAAGCTTGATGCAGATCCACATGGAGTTGCCGTTGATCCGACACTGTATCGTGGAATGATCGGTACTCTTCTGTATATCACAGCTAGTCGACCTGATCTTCAGTTTGCTATATGTATGTGTGCTCGGTATCAAACTTGGCCTAATGAGTTACACTTGGCTACTGTTAAACGGATCTTTCGATATCTTAAAGGAACCATTAATCGGGGACTTTGGTATTCGAAGGACTCTTCGATTGCACTTATGGCATATGAAGATGCGGATCACGCGGGTTGTCAAGATACAAGGCGTAGCACGAGTGGAACTTTGCAATTACTAGGAGATCGATTAATCAGTTGGGCATCGAAAAGGCAGAAAAGCGCTGCAATTTCAAGTACGAAAGCAGAATACATAGCTATGTCCGGTTGCTGTGCTCAAATTCTTGGGATGAGATCGCAATTAACCGACTTTGGTCTAGGTTTCAACAAAATTCCGATATACTGCGACAACAAGAGTGCAATTGCCTTATGCTGCAACAATGTTCAATTCTCCCGGTCGAAGCATATTGACATTCGCTACCATTTCATCAAGGAGCAAGTGGAAAATGGAGTAATAGAGCTTTACTTTGTCCGATCTGAGTATCAATTGGCGGATATTTTCACGAAGGCTTTAGATCGCGCTCGAATTGAATTTTTGGCCGACAAGCTAGGAATGAGAACCTTCTCGCCTGAGACTCTTAAGGAACTGGCAGATGAAGCGAAAGAATAGTAATGGTAAACTATTATACGTATCCTTGGTGATCATTTTTATATATTGCTTATATTTTTATCCACAAAAGCAAAATACAAAAATATAAAACCATATAAAAACCATAAAAATTAAAAAATCTAGAAAAATCCAAAGATATTTTTACTTTATTTTTTAAAGGCATGTCTTTTGGTACGATATTATTTACGGCCTTAGAAATGTTGATTAATATCAACACGGCGCCATAAATAGAGTTCGTACAAAAGTTGTAAATATTTCATATAACATGCCCTTATGGCTTGTAGTTATTTCAGACTACAACCCGGTTTTCACATTAAAGTCAAGTATTTCTTATGAAAGCTTTGGCTCACAACGGGAATTAAGTTTCTCGGGCAAGGTTTACCTTAAAACCTTGTAAGGGATCAAGTTTACTTTATAACTTGGTCTCACACAAATCTATGTACGTTTCAGTGCATTTATTTGTTAAAACAAGAGAAGTCTTGTTTTCATGAAGCTATCATCTCTACAACAATAGCAATCTACAATTGGTATCTACATACTCGACGATGCGACTACTCAACCGACGACTACAGCTCTTTCAATAGAACACGGGTCAACAATTGAGGGGGAGCAATTGTCAAGCATTCAGAATCTTCGATGCCGAACGTGCCAAGTTCACAAGTTGGTGTCAAGAATATAATACCAATCGTACATGTGGTGTCAAGAGATGACTTCAGACGTGACGAGGCGACCAACATATGCTGACAAGAACCATTTGATCTTATCATATGATGTTCTCATCAATCAGGTCCAACCTTGTCAATTCTTTTTAATATGGTGAATATGTGATCATGCTACAAATCGATACCATATCTCATACATTTGGTATCATGAAGATAAAACGGACTCGCATTTTTCTTCCCAAAACCTTTGTTAAAACTTCATTAAATCTATTGATATTAAAAACATCGATTGGGTTAATATTTTTAATATGGGGGAGAAAATGTGATTTAATATGGGATATTATCACAAATGGTTTGACTTAATGTGCTGGCTCATCCCGACATGTGTGAAATGTTTCCGAATATCGTGGCATATGTTAAGGGGGAGCAAAATCGATTTGCATATCTAAAATGGATTTCATGGTGATTTATACTTACCCAAAACCTATTTATTTCACGACGATGAAGATTCTGGTGACATAAGGATGGTAGGATAGGTTAAGTCCTATGATTCTTCCAGAACCGGAGGAATCTTCCCTAGGACATTCCATAGCTAGAAATAGTAGTCCTTAGGAAAGTTGGAGAAAGATTGTGAACGTAGCTGAATGCCGACCAAGTACTTAAGTTAGCACTAGAACAATCACAACAAGGTGCTAGTTATGACGTATTGGTAAGCATTGAAGGGGTTGAAGAATGAAAAAGAATTGTAAAGATAAAGGGTGTAAAGAAAGAAGCCCTCCTTACAACTTTAGGTAGAAACCGGGTCAACACATATGCTATTGAGATCATTTTAATGATTCTCGATATTGAAGACAGGCATCATGGACCCAGTGATGCAATGCACAACCCATCCCAGCTAACTCAGATATCTCTCAAAAGGTATTTGTTTTAATCACACGGAGACAACACATTATCTATTGATTTATTCACTCCGAATAAATTGGTATTGAAAAGGTGGCACTCCTCTCCAGCCTCCGATCACTAAAATCCAAAATGCACGATCGAGTCTAGAGCCATTTGAGATCATCAAATATCTCATTAGGACACACTTTCATATTTCCTTGCTTCTTCACACACTGTGAAAAGTAAGAAAGATTTTAAGAGTCCTACGCAAAATCTTCATGATCTTGCCTGAACATCCGAGTAATACGAAAGTATTTACAATGAAGATGGAAATCCTTCTTGAGCGAATATCAAAAAGCTCATGGTAGGTGACTTGTGCGATTCTTTATGAATCAAACTTGTGATAACTGGAAAGCAACAGCTGTTTAATTCTTAACTGAATATAAACACGTTCCAGGCCTCTACGCAATATCTTTGTGATCTTGCCAGAACACTCAGAGTGATGCCTTAGTGTTCACAGTGATGAATGTAAATCCTTCTAGTGTTAACCTCAAACAGCACTTGGTAGGTAACTTGCAAGATTCTATACGAATCAAGCTCGTGACAACTGGAAAGCAACGATGGTGCGGTTCTTAATTGAATTTCACTTGTTCCAGGAACATGAATTGACGGCTTCAAATCATGCGGATATTATTATCCAAATGATTCACTCTTTATGTTCGCAGTCATCTTTGGACGGTCGAATAAAGAGAACGGGTTTACCCGCGAAATCCTGTCAGGAAGTTACTTAATTGAAACTATCCGTCACGGGTACGATATCTAATATCGTCCAACGGTCTTCACCGACCAGAGGTAAAATGCTACCGAATTAGAATGAAATGTTCAAAGCCATTTCGTTCGTGTCTACTTATGTTGCGGCATTTAAAGACGGTGGCGTTGCGGGATCCAAGAAGAAGTTGTCCCCGCATGCTTATACTTTATGCACTTAATACCTCATCAAATTAAAGAAAGCCTAAAAGTTAAGTCTTCCGTTGTATCGAACTCTGAAGCTTTCAAGAATTACGAAGGTATAAGTATGTGGGACATGGTGTCACAAAGAGGCGAAGATCACAAGTGATGGATGCACGAGATCAAGGCAAGATATTGATGCTAAAGATTGATATCAAAGATCACATCAGCATGTTCACCAGAAAAGAAAAAATAAAAGAAAGACGAAGACTACGAGCTCAAGACAAGCATAGTATGCTAGGTTTATTTCATTATTGTAACTCGGGTAACGCCCTTGTTTGGAGTGACCTCCCTTAGGGGGAGATTGTTGGAAATACGTTTTTACGTATTTAGGAAGATTCGGTCACTCTGAGAATATATTAAGTAGTAGCTCGTAGTCTAGATATATTTATTAAACAAACAAAGTCAAGCCTAGCCTACAACATGTGTAGGCCGGCCCAACATTTTAAGCCCAAGCCCATCACAAGGCTTGGGTATATAAACCCTCTCCTTAGATGGAGAGGGTGTGTGGTTATTCATTTTTCACATAGTAAACATTGGTTTGTCTCTCTCTAGAAGTGTGTGTAATCCACCATCTTTCTATCTCTTTCTCTCTCTAAAACATAAGCAAAATTTATATATCCTACACTTATTTCCAATAATAACAAGACCAAAACGTGTATTTTACGTCGTAAAAGTCGGAATTATGCGTGGTTTGTGTTTTTATTGTGTTTTAGGGCCAAAAGATGAAAAAGGAAGAAAACACGAGCTTTCACGGGCTTTTATCGAAGAAAACAAGGAAAGACGAAGTCAAGAGATCAAGAGTGCTTAAAGAACGGATGTCCAAGACCTATTCTGAAGATTTATCGAAGAAAAGTCTAAAGACGGAAATGAATTTGAAGAACTCTAGTCTAAATTATAGAAGAAAATTATTAAGACAAGTTCAAATCCCGAGACGACGTCGAGAAAAGACAAAGAATTAAATCGAGTCGAGAAGAAAAGAAAGAAGGAAGCACACCACACATGCACTTCCCACTTAGCGTATAAATACCCTCCTAATCACATTAGGAGGGTGGTTAGCTAGCTTTTAGTTTTTTCATCTTTTCTTTCTTGTTTTTAGAGAGAGAAAGTTCCAAACTTTCTCTCACTAAGTTTTTCATATTTTCTATCTTTTAATCTTTCAAGTTTAAGCTTTTTGTATTTTGATTTCATTAATCAAGTTCAAGTTTAAGTATTAGTTCTTTAATCTCTTTCTACCTTTCTTGATTTTGCTTATTCTTTGATCCGAAACTTCAAATTTCATCCGAATAGTTCTTCATTCGTTTTTGAATTTGATGTTTTAGTGTTTAAAAAAGGTTCATCTTGTTGTGCTCACAAGCTTCATACGGTTTAGGCTATAAGCTCTTTATGCTTATTGGCTTATTTCATATTTATAGCTTATTGAATTTTCGGATTATTTAAAAAGTCTAGTGTTTTTAAAAGATTCGATTTATTAAGTTTGCTTATTTTGAGTTTTGAAAGTTGCCAAATTTATGCTTATTGAGCTGTTTAAGGTTTGGGTAAGGTAGCTTATTATACGTTCTTATTGATTTTTCAGCTTACCACCAATTTCGGATTAAGTCTGTGTTCATCGCAATATTGGGGGTTTTAACATTCTGACTGCTTCTTGTTTCGATCGCAATAACCCATTGTGGTTTTACTTTGCGATCACTTGGTTTCATCCCCCTTATTCCGATCTGGGATTGCGATCGCATATTCCGACGGAACTTAAGGTTTCGTTAAGTTGAAACTCTGCCCAAATTTTGTTAACTACATTCCGATAGAATCATATTGCGACACCTTGCTTTGCGACAAATGTGTATTGCGACAGATACATTCCGATAAAGCTGAGTTTGTGTATTCCGATCTGAAACATTCGGACACCCAGTAACATTCCGATAGCTTTCCGATAGCTTTGCCACTTCTTACATTCTGATGGTGTTGTTTTCCGATAGCAATGACTTAATTATTCCGATGGTCCTAATTTTGGTGCATTCCGATAGAACGGATTTGTTACATTCCGATAGTTTGAGCTTTTAAGTTTTAAAAGTTTTACAAAGTTTTAAGTTCTAAAATTACTTATTAAGTTTTTAGTCAATTACACTTTACTCAACGACAATCATTTGCTTTTAGTTTAGAATTAGATAATCAAACCAAACCATCCTCTTGTTCACCAAAAGACAATTAAGTCGCACTCTTAATCGGAAATCAATTCGAAAAGACTTGGAACAACGAAATTATTTTATACTTGGCTAAAAGCCTTGTATTATTTTGTGTTGCTAGTGGTTTGGAAAGAAACAAGGACAAGTGTCCTTTTTTACTTAAGTAAACTTGACACATCAAGAGTGTGTTGTGTACTCTTGGATGCCACTTGTATAGGGGTGGGCAAGTGTAAACTTGTCCCATCCCTATTAATTTACGGGTACTTCTCGATTCTAGTTTCTTTGATTTGTGTGCCCTCGGGGCGTTTTACAAAAAACGTTTTTATAAATTATGAATCAACGACACAAAACGAATCTAATAAAAATTGCCACGTCAAAAACGGAGTTCAAAAACGTAAATACGTAAACCTAGGGTTTTCGTTTTAGTCGTAAAGGACGTTAAATTATGAACGTAAGTCCTAATCTCTTCTCGTAAATTTGTGAGTTTATGAACCAACACAAATTTAAAATTCCAAAATAATATTCACGGATAAATTTATTTCCTGAAGTGTCGGACTGTCACCAAAAACGGTGTATGTAAACGTAAGCACGTAACGTAGAATCTTCCGGTTTAGACGTAGTCGATGCTACTTCAAGACGTAAACCCAAATTTCTTCCCAAAATGAGTGAGTTCATAATATAACATTAAAATAATATTTTTAAATAATACTTGAGAATAAAATATCAACCATAAATTGACGGATTGTCACATCTAATTTGACACACAAGCTTCTTTTGGGATACTTAAGAGGTCTGTGAAAATAAATTTTGAAAAAGCCCAAGAAATAAGCCTGAAATAAGCAAAAGCTCTCTACAGAAAGCGACAAAATAGTCGTTTTTGAGTTCTAGGCCACCTCAAGTGCTGATTCAACTTGCAAAAGGTTTTAATTGAAAAAACTAAGCTTAATAATAAAAAAGATTTAAAATAAGCACAATGAATAAGCTGGAAAAAGCAATAAGCACTTAATGTTTAAGTCAACTTGTTTGGTTTTCTAGTCAAACCTAAAAGTCAAACCCTAATATGCTCCAGATTAGTTCAATGGGTCAAAGGATGAAGATTGATCACAAAAAATAAGTTGTTGCAAGTCCAAATAAGCTAGAATAGCTTATGAGTAAGCTGATGACCAGTTTACACTAGCAGTGGCTAGCAACAGGGGAAAGGAGTTCCCACTTCTTGACTATTTTGACTTTTTGTCTTATATGGATTTTTGTTGGATTCAAGCCACAAAAAGGCACCCTTAGCAATCATAATAACACAAATCCTATCAGCCAGTTAGTACAATTTAATCAAACATCACTAGATATGACACAAACATGTTCATCAGCAGTTTTCACACAAATAAGCAGTTTTAGCAAGAATAAGCCAACCAAATTGAACCAAATGCACACAACAGCTTAGATTAATTCAAATGAACATAAATTAACTGGTTTCATGCAATGATTCAAGGCTTAGAACAAGATTCAAGCCAATAAATGTTACTGATGAACAAAGAACAAGCAGATTTCAAACTTTGCTGATGTACTTGACCACAAATCCAATTTCAAACCCTCAAATCTTCTTAACAGGTTATAAAAACTTTGTTTAATCACTTTTTAGCCCTAAGCATGCATACAATCTATGTGTTTCCAAGATCTTAGGTCAACACAAGCAGATTTCAACAAGTTATAGCACAATCAAGAATTTGATGTTCAAAAGTCAAAAACTTGTAGATAATAGCACACAACCAAGTATTTGTCAAATACAAGCACTAATACTTGGTTTTTAGGCCTAGTATGAAAATTCGTAGTCCCAAGTCTTTTCGAATTGAAAACCGTTCTTAAGTGCGACTCAATCGTCTTTTGGTGAATCAAAGAGAATGGTTTGATTTGTTTGTCTAATTTAAACTAATAGAACATAATTAAAGTGTCGTTGAGTAAAGTTAAAGTGTTTAAGAATTAAACTAAAAGCTATGTAGACCAACTTTAAGTAAAATCTTTAAAAGTTAAAAACATGTTTCATCGCAATTTACACTTCATTTCCATCGGAATGCACCAAATTAAAACCATCGGAATATCACTAGAAAGAGCCATCGGAATATTCAAAACAAGGTCTATGGGAATGTTGTAAAAACTACTTATCGCAATGATGCTCGTCAGAATGTTCTAAGATCGCAAAATAGTTCAGATCGGAATGATGTAAAGTAAAATTGGGCAGCACTTCGTCTTAACAAGACCTTAGTCCCGTCGGAATGTGCGATCGCAATGCGCGATCGCAACCCAGATCGGAATAAGGGGGAATATCCACCCGATCGCAAAGTAAAACCCTAACGGGTTATTGCGATCATAACTTTGAGTCCCGTCGGAATGTGTACAAAACCCCTTGATTGCGATGGGAGCTAGACTTAATCTGAAATTGGTGGGATCTTAAAACTCAATAAGCAAATGTAATAAGCTATTCTACCCAAATCTAAAACAGTTCAAAAAGCTTAGACTCGCGACTTTTCAAAATGGAAATCAAACACTTTAAGAAAGAAACTTTTGTAATGACTAAAACCTTTGTGATATTCAAAAATCAATAAGCTAAGACTCGAATAAGCCAATAAGCATTAAAAGCTTACAACTTACACGTTTAGGAGCTTATATAAGCTCAAAGGAAAATGAACCTTCTAAACAAACAACCTCAAATTTAATATCGGATCATTAAGGATTCGGATCAAAGAAAGGATTCGGATCAAAAATTCAAATAAGCCAAGAAATGTAGAATGAGATTAAGGAACTCAAAGCTTAAACTTGAAATTGATTAAAGGAATCCAAATACAAAGATTAATGAAAGCTTTAAAGAAAGGAAAAATGAAAAGCTTAGTGAGAGAAAGTTTAGAACTTTCTCTCTCTAAAAACTAGAAAGAAAACTTAAAAGTAAAAACTAGCTAACCCCCCTCCTAATGTGATTAGGAGGGTATTTATAGGGAAGTGGGAGGCATGTGTGGTGCTTTCTTCTTTATTTTTCTTCTCGACTCGACTTTAATTCTTCGTCTTTTCTCGATGTCGTCTCGGGATTTGAACTTGTCTTTTAATTTTCTTCTTCTATTAGACTTAAGTTCTTCGACTTCGTTAAACTTCCGTCTTTAGACTTTTTCTTCGATAAATCTTCAGAATAGGCCTTGGACTTCCGTTATTTTTGCACTCTTGATCTTTTGACTTCGTCTTTTCCCGTTTTCTTCGATAAAAGCTCGTGAAAACCCGTATTTTCTTCCTTTTTCATATTTTGGTCCTAAAACACAATAAAAACACAAACCACGCATAATTTCGACTTTTACGACATAAATCACACGTTTTGGTCTTGTTATTATTGGAAATAAGTGGTAAAAGGATAAGTGTTTTCACACTTATTAAATCCCCTACACTTGACCATTGCAATGCCCTCATGCAATGCATTAAATTTAAAGCACGGTTTACATTCTCCATCATAAATAACCCACCTTGGCCTTTATTAAATACCAAACATAAAAGATAGAAATGAGTAAAGAAATTAAAAACTTACATTGGGTTTTGGCGGCCATGAACGTTTATCACCCTCAAGTTTCAGGTTCCCCACACCAAGCTTAAAAACGAGATCATTGTTATTATAAGTTAGCAAACCATCACGAACTCATGTCGGCCAATTATTCATTTAGACTCCCTTATTCCTAGGTGTATCTCTTATATTTTATTTTTGTCTTGAATGATCACAAGGATGCATTGTTTGACTTATTTCGATAGTTATTTAGTCCGAAAATAAGGTGAACGATTTAATCAATAGTTAGCTAAAGGACCAAATCTTTTAAAACTGCTTCTCGGGACCTCATAAAGTTCATATCTTGGCATAACTCGCTTCACGATTTGAGACCTTTCTCGGACCGATATTTGGCAGCGACTTCATACTTCGAATCTAGAGAGATGTTCTTGAAATAATGGTCTTCTCTTCATAATGGGAATTTCTTCACTTGAAGTTTTGAGAGATTCTTCATCTTTGGACCACGACTTCTTCATTTTTCTCCAATCTTTATTTTGGACTTCGATATACAACGATCCGCCTCCTTTTAGGACTTGGATCTATTTATCCTCATACCTTGTTAGGGTCTTTTCGGATAGACTTCTCCATGACTTTTGGGGAGTTCTTGCTTTTCGTCGTGTGTCTCGATCCTTCATATTGATTTTCGATAAATGATTCTTCGCATCACTTTTGGATCTTTAGCAACAAAATGTAGCCCTCATGCCTTGTTAGGGCCTTTTCGGACTTGCCAATCTTCGCATCCCGCTTCAATAAGTTATGCCTTGGCTATGAACTCTAATCCGTACCGAGCAACTTTTAAACGATCTGGGGCTAGAAGCTAAGTAACCTTTTAAATCGTACAACCTTATTTATTGCAGATAAATTTATTAACAAGCGGAGGGAGAATAGGCTTATAATTAACTCACATAAATTCACGAAAGAATACCGAACTTATAATTGACTCTATCATCTCTCGTTCTCCACAGTTTAAAATCTCAAGGAATGAGACTCGTGGATGCTTAGCCTATTAAATCAAAGTTTTGGGTTTTCGAGTCATCTATAGGATCTTGCAAATTCTTGGACTTTTTCAAGTTTAGAAATCGCATTTTAAAGTTCCCTTAATAAACGACTCTCTAGGATCAATTATAGGAACTTGCGAAAAGTTCTTGTTCTTAACCCGTGAGAGTTAAGACTTTCGCGTTTTATAGCTCCCTATATAAAAGCCTAGCAAAACTTGACTTAAACACGTTAAGGATACTAGCTAGAGTAAACTTAGGTAAGTAAACTCGGGTTGAGTCAAAATGTTCACGACTAAGAAATCTAAACCACTTTATTGAAAAACTATTCTAGCAATAGAGAGAAAATAAACATAACAAAGGCAAATACAACAATACAACTAGGCCAAAATAGATTAAAAATTTTGAAAATTGTTGAAAAATCAAGTTTTCCGGTTAAAATGAGGGCAAATTCATGAAAAAGACCACTTACTTCGATAGAAGTCCCCCCTACACTTGAGATAAACATTGTCCTCAATGTTTAAGCATGTGGGAGTAAACTCCCCTACACTTAGGACATTGTGCACTTTGTTTAAATATTGCTAAGGAAAGGATAACTAAAGTGAATTCAATGTGAACATATAAAATACGAAATATTGAATCACAGGAGTTTAGGATAGAACCGGGAAGATGGGAACACGATATCACGGTTCGTCAAAAGTCATCAAGGTGGATCGTTGAAGCTTGAATCCCTGCACAGCACAAGAAACAAGACAACAAACATATGCGGGGCTCCCCCTACACTTATTATGAAAGCAGTGAAGGATAGATCACGGGTTGCCTCCCGAGAAGCGCTTGTTTTTGTTCACCGAGTCACGAGCCTGACTCGACCCAATTTTAGTTCATGGGGAACGTGGTGAGGGATGGAATCATATCTTGAGAGACGTCCTCACCAAAGTACAGCTTCAGACGCTGGCCATTCACCTTGAAATTGGGTCCATTCGGCTGAGAAAGCTCAATGGTCCCATATGGAAAGACTTTGGCGACGGTGAATGGACCAGACCAGCGGCTCTTCAACTTGCCAGAGAAGATCTTCAACCGAGAGTTAAAAAGTATGACTTGATCACCAACGTGGAACTCTCGGTTCTTGATTTTTGCGTCATGAATGATCTTCGTCTTTCCTTGTAGATCAGTGAGTTCTCGTAAGCTTCATTCCTCAGTTCGTTGAGCTCGTTGAGTTGAATCTTGCGATGATCACCGGATTTGTTGATGTCAAAGTTAGCCCACTTCAAGGCCCAGTGCGCCTTATGTTCTAGCTCGATGGGGAGGTGGCAAGCTTTCCTGTACACAAGACGATAAGGTGTACAACCGATCGGGGTTTTATAAGCAGTACGGAAAGCCCACAGAGCATCATCTAACTTATCGGCCCACGCGGCGCGATGCTCTCCCACAGTACGCTCCAAAATTCTCTTCAAGCCACGGTTGAATATCTCGGCTTGCCCATTAGTTTGGGGATGATAGGCGGTGGAAAGACGGTGATTGACACCATACTTAGCCATGACTCTTGCAAATTGATCGTTGCAAAAATGAGTCCCGCGGTCACTGATAATAGCACGAGGAACGCCAAATCGAGCGAAAAGCTGCTTCAAAAAGTTCACAACCACCCTCGCATCATTCGTAGGAAGAGCCTTAGCTTCAACCCATTTAGAAACGTAGTCGACGGCGACGAGGATGTACTTGTTCCCTTTGGAGGATGGAAATGGCCCCATAAAGTCGATGCCCCATACATCAAAGATTTCACATTCCTGTATGAAATTTTGAGGCATCTCATCCTTATGTGTGATCTTGCCTTGGCGTTGGCAAGCATCACAATGCTTAACCATTTCGTGAGCATCACGATAAATGGTGGGCCAATAGAATCCAGAATCAAACACTTTCTTAGCGGTGTAGTTGGGAACAAAGTGACCACCGGTGGGTCCTTTGTGGCAAGCTTGGAGAATGTCAAAAGCTGCCGGTCCGTCAACACATCGACGAATGATCAGATCAGCACATTGTTTGAATAGAAAAGGGTCATCCCAAAAGTAAGTCTTAACATCATTCATGAACTTCTTCTTTTGTTGGGATGTTAACCCTTTGATGAGAATACCACTCGCTAAGTAGTTTGCAATGTCCGCAAACCACGCGGTGTCATCAAGATTGAGATTTATAGACATTAAGGTATCAAGGGGGAAAGAGTCATTGATCTCTTTATTCGGATGATCCCTTTAATATGGATCCTCAAGTCTGCTCAGATGATCCGCAGCCAGGTTTTCGGCTCCCTTCTTGTCACGAATTTCAATGTTGAATTCCTGAAGGAGTAAAACCCAGCGAAGAAGTCTTGGCTTAGAATCATGCTTTGTCATCAAGTACTTCAACGCGGAATGGTCCGTGTACACAATGGTGGGGGATAAAACAAGATAGGGGCGAAATTTCTCAAAAGCATAGACAACAGCTAAAAGCTCTTTTTCGGTTGTCGTATAATGCAATTGAGCCCCCGTCATTGTTTTGCTAGCGTAGTGGATTGGTTGGAAGTGTTTATTCACTCGTTGGCCCAAAACCGCACCAATAGCAAAGTCGCTAGCATCGCACATCAATTCAAAAGGCAGCTCCCAATTAGGGGTAACCAAGACCGGTGCCTTAGTGAGCTTATCCTTAAGAAGATTGAAGGCTTCAAGACACTCTTTAGAAAAGATAAAAGGAGTATCTTTTTCCAAGAGGTGGGTCATCGGGCGAGCGATTTTAGAGAAATCTTGAATGAAATGACGATAGAAGCCCGCATGACCCAAAAAACTTCTCACACCCTTCACGGTTGAAGGTGGAGGTAATTTGGCTATGACATCTACTTTAGCACGGTCGACTTCAAGACAGGCTTTAGAGATTTTGTGTCCTAGCACAATGCCTTATTTTACCATAAAATGGCATTTTTCCGAATTCAGAACAAGGCGAGTGTCTTCGCACCGCTTAAGCATACGTTCCACATTGGCAAGGCAAGAAGAGAAGGAATCCCCGAAGACCGAGAAATCATCCATGAAGACTTCCATGGTTTGCTCAACCATGTCATGGAAGATAGCCAACATGCACCTTTGAAAAGTCCCGGGGGCATTGCATAAGCCAAAAGGCATTCTTTTATAAGCAAATGTGCCATAGGGACAAGTGAATGTTGTCTTCTCTTGATCTTGAGGATCGATGGGTATTTGGAAATAACCCGAGAAACCATCAAGAAAGCAGTAATATTCATTACCCGCTAAACGTTCAAGCATTTGGTCCATAAATGGTAGAGGGAAATGATCCTTTCTCGTGGCATCATTGAGTTTGCGGTAGTCTATACAAACTCTCCACCCAGTAACGAGACGGGTAGGAATCAACTTGTTGTTTTCATTGGGCACAACGGTGGTACCGCCTTTCTTAGGCACACAATGGACTGGACTAACCCATGGTGAATCCGAAATAGGGTAAATCATACCCGCATCAAGAAGTTTGATAACCTCTTTTTTGATGACTTCATGCATTTTGGGATTCACCCTTCGTTGGCTTTGAATTGTGGGCTTAAAGTCGTCCTCCATGAGAATTTTATGTGTGCAAAAGTGAGGATCAATTCCACGGATGTCGGAGATTTTCCAAGCGATAGCTCTTTTATGCTTCTTCAACACAGCGACAAGTCGGGCCATTTCGTCTTCTTTCAGATCCTTTGCGATGATGACCGGTAACTTCTAGTTGTCTTCCAGGAAAACATACTCAAGATGAGGGGGTAGGTCCTTAAGCTCAAGAGTTGGAGGATCCTCAATAGATGGTGAAACTAACGATGGATCATCATTAATCACCTCTTTAGGAGCAGGAGGAGAGAACGGGTCCTCATTGAGAAGTCTCTCAATAGTACTAATGTCTTCATCCCAATTGGTGGACAAATTATCATACTTAATATCGAGAGGACCCAAGCTAGCTTCGAAATCATCCAAGTCACTTTCTCCAAAAGGAGTCAATGCCGGAGCAATTGAGGCAACGGTCTCAACATTGGGTAGAGAAGAAAGAGTACTTTTGCAAGCATCAAGAAAATGTTCTTCACAAGCCTCATCGAGAACATCAATAGCATTAACACTCTCATATGAATAAGGTTGCTTAGAAATCTTACCCATGTTGAAGACAATTTTATCGTCACCAACTCTCATGATTATTTTGCCCGCGGCTACATCAATAAGAGTGCGACCGGTCCTCAGAAATGGACGTCCAACGATTAATGGAACACGAGGATCCATCTCGTAGTCAACGACGACAAAATCCGCCGGGAAGGTGAATTTATCAACGCCAACAAAGACATCTTCGGCTATCCCCACTGGATAAGCAACCGCACGGTTGGCTAATTCCAAAGTCATTTTGGTGGGGACAAGCTCGGGGAGAGATAATTGCTTCCAAACACTTAAAGGCATTAAGTTTATACTGGCACCTAGATCGGCTAGGGCCATGCAATTCTCTACTCCCGGGAAGTTGCAAGGAATCAGGAAGCGACCCAGATCACCAAGTTTGGTGGGCAATTTCCTTAAGAGCACTGCGGAGAAGTTCTCATTAAGTTGGGTCTGAGCAATGTCAAGAAGCTTTTACTTATCACTTAGAAGATCTTTAAACATCTTAGCGTATTTGGGCATGTGAGCGAGAGCCTCGGCAAAGGAGATGTTAAAATTCAATTGTTTAAACATTTTTAGAAAGTTTGAAACCTGAATATCATCCTTGCTCTTTTGCTTCTCTTTCCTCAACCTTGAAGGATAAGGTATATTGGATGAAGAAGAAGGCTTTAAGGGAAGAGGATCACTCACAACCACGGGTGGTGGGGAAATGGGGATAGAAGGTAAAGGAGGTGGGGAAAGTTTCTCTTTTTCCTTGTTCACAATCACGGGTGGAGGTGTAGGAAGCTCGGGTTCCATATAACCTTTTCCACTACGAGTGGTGATTGCTTTCATCTCCCCTCTTGGATTCGCAACGGATTACTCGGAAGAGTACCCGAAGAAGAGGGTTGATTAGCTTGGATGAGCGAACCAATCATATCACGAAGGTGAACCGCTTGATTATTAAAAGAGTTTTGCATGTTGGCATTAATTTCATTGCTGTGTTTGGCCATATCATTCCTTAGCTCGACTCGAATATCGCTCCCTTGTTTCACCATGTCATTCTTCAAGTTGACAAATTGACTCTGAAGATTCGTCACCATCTCACGATTAGTCTTCATGAACGTCTCGACATCTTGGTTTACTGCCATCGGTTGATTGAGAGGTGGAGCTTGGTAAGCTTGAGAATTTCCTTGAGTTGGGTATGGGTTTCTTTGGGATTGATATTTATTTTGAGCACGAGGTTGGGATTGGTTGTTTCGGTTATAGCTTTGTTGTTGGTTTTGGTTTGCAGGAGGGAAACCGGGTGGAGCAAGGTAATTGTTGGAACGATAACTTAGCAAGCCACGGTCTCCTTGAGGGCGGGCTTGATAGCCTCCCGTGGGATAAGTGTCGTAAGCTGCGTTAACGTTTTCAGAAAAATTGGCTTGGGTTGAAGGACAATCATTGTAAGAATGAGGACCACCACATGTGTCATAAGAAATAGCAACGGCTTTAGCTTGTTGAAAGTTGTTTGTGGCTATGGACATGAAATCTTTGTGCATCATTGCGATTTGTCGGGTAAGTTCGGATATCTCGGGATTGGAGGTAGTAGAAGAAACATTGACTCTCGAGTTAGATCTTGAGGATGCGGATGAATCCCAATTCTTGTGGTGAGTAGTCATGTTTTCAATCAACTCTCGGCACTCCTCCGGTCTCCTTTTCATAAAGGTACCACCAACGGCGGCATTGATCGTGTCACGATCACGAAAAGTGAGACCATTGTAGAAAGTGTCAATGAGAGTGACGAGGACCATATTGTGATTTGGACAGCGGTCGATCAAATCATTATATCATTCCCAAGCATCGAAAAGTGATTCATCATTTTCCTGCATGAATCCACTGATTTGGTTACGAAGGCTTGTGACCATGGATGGTGGGAAGTAGCGCGATAAAAAGCGTTGAGTCATGTCATTCCACGTATGAATAGAATTCTTAGGAAGACGGTCAAACCATTTTTCGGCATGGTGAGAAAGCGAGTGGGGAAAAAGTTGGAGGCGAAGGTCATCCATAGAAACACCGGGGCACTTCATGCTTTGGGTTATGGTAATAAATTTGTCGAGGTGTTTGTTGGCATCATCATCCGGAATTCCACGAAATGGGTTCGTTTGCACTTGTTGGATCATGTGATGCTTCAACGAAAACTCCTGAGCCGTGACGTGCATCGGCGCAATCGGGCCTCCGCGTCCGTTCATGGTGGGTTGGCACAATTCTTCCATTGTCCGTAAATCAGGTAGGAGGACATTGTTGTTGTTGTTGTTATTATTCAAATTGGGTTGAGGTGGGTGATTATTGTTGTTATTAACACCAGCCATATCTAAATCTTCACGAGTCTCGGGCTCAGAATAGTTGGAAGATCTAGTACGCATACACCTGCAGAAGAAAAATATACACAGAGAATATCTATATAATCTTTTTGGTGCAAAACCTTTTGAAAAGAATTGCTTTTATGATTTTTTAATGTTTTTGTATTTTTGAAGAGTTTTATATTTTTTAGGATTTTTTGAAAATTTTTTAAAGCAATGAAAATAACGTTCAAAGAACGGATCCCAAAATTCAATGCGTCTCTCACTAGAAACCGTTTATCGTAACGAAAAGAGCCGGCAGCGGCGCCATTTTAATACTTGGTTTTTAGGCCTAGTATGAAAATTCGTAGTCCCAAGTCTTTTCGAATTGAAAACCGGTCTTAAGTGCGACTCAATCGTCTTTTGGTGAATCAAAGAGAATGGTTTGATGTGACACCCCACTTGGATAAATGGACCGTTACGTGTATTTATGGGGTGTCATCAAAGCATTCAAGGCAATGTATTAAACATTAACTGACCAAACGGAAGTACCGGAATCAAACATCGGTAGTCCAACATAAGCCCAAAAATAATAAAGATTATGTACTGAAAGAAAAAGGACGAAACAGTGTCCAAACAACCAAAGTAAAGTAACGTAATGTGTGCATAAAAATAAAGGAGTCTGGATAGCTCCCATCCAAATGCACGTACTCTCTTAGAAGTCCTAAGATCGTCCCTGTGTACCTGCCGTTTGGAAACATGAAAGGAAACTACGGCTGAGCATAACGCTCAGTGGACGGATATAGCATGATAAGAATGTACTGAAAGGTAATGAAATAGAAGACAACAATGAAGCTATAAGACTGATATGTAACATGTGGTAGAACTTTGCATATAATCTGCAAGACCTGGTTCATATATACTGATACTGAAATATAACTCTAAATTCTGAAAACATGCATTTACTGTATTTTATTTGCCAGAGCTTATATAGGTCACGTGCTATAACAACCGTGCAAGAATAACTGGAGGGGTGACCTCGTCATGCTGTAGAGGGGTGACCTCTAAATAACTGTGCTGGGTGGAGGGATCAGCTCCAATGTGAAGGATGTAGAGCACACACCACATTCACCCTGATAACTTGTAACACATATAAGCCTAGGATGCATCCATACGCCCCACTAAAACATACATATAAGAAATGGCTAAACTGAACATGAGTGGGACGATGCAGGATATCACTCTCCTGCATGTGAGTCACGACACCGGTGCCTCTAGTGCCGTGGTTACGGTACCTCCGTAACTAGTACATAAACTGGTCGTGCTTGTATATAATGCTCAGGCAATTTTATTTAGTTATTAACATGATTTCTGATAAATTTAAACATATACTAGGGAAAACATTTGGCTGAAGATGGGAAATCCTAATCATGCATAGAAAGGAAGTCCTTACTGAAAGGACGGGAAATCCGTACCTCTAGTCTAGTAACTGACTGAATGGAAGTCTGAACGAATACTACTCGGGCTTCACGCGTGCTACATAAATAAAGGACGCGAATAAGTTAACAGATATCCGTTATTAAATTTTACTGATCTTATTGGTTTCTTATTTATTTATTTCTGAAAATTCATACGCATGTTAACGGCTAAATCCGGTCTTATAATAATTCATTTTAATGTATTAACGTTCTACTAATAGCTACGTACAACGTATTTCTGACGATAAATATTTCTATAATAAGTATGTCGCTAAAAATAGAAGTTCCTTAATTTAGAAAGTTCTTAAATTGTTTAATTCGTTTTCTAATAATATACCCTTTTAAATATTTAAGAATTTATTTAATTTAATACACTTGAAATATATATAAAATATTTGTAAAACAATTTAATTTAAAAATGTATAATATAAAAATATTTATTCATTTATAAACATGTCCCGAGCCTACCGAGCCTATCTCGGTCGCACTACCCGAATTAACATACAATACAAAATCTGTCCAAGAGTTAGTGACAGGAATTTTTGTGTCACCAAAAACTGTCGCTAAAAACTACTCCATTAAAACTGCATAAAACCTAAGAGTTTTGCGACAGAAAAACTGTCGCAAAAACTGTCGCTAATGTGATGTAAAATAATGTTTTCTGTCCCATTCTTATCCCACTGTTCTTACCCATGGTTCCCACTGCTAGGTTCTATTTTCCACCGTTTATACTAGCCAAACGTACCTTTATATTTTTGCAGCCCCCAAACGCACTCCTTTTTGTCGAATCTTGCCCTAGCCGCCCCTGTGTGGGTCACGGCTGGGCAGAAAAGGGAGTTATCGAGACTCCAGGTCTCGGTTTCATTTAAACCAACCAGTCCCGACCATCTTAAGCTAAACAAACACCCCGTTGGTGAACCGGTTTGCTGCGGCTGTGAAAACCAAAACCACCGAGACATTGAGATGTCTCGGTTTGTGTGTAATCGCTCAAACCCGACACCCCTTTTTTCATGTTTATAAGATTCTACATCATTTTCGTTTAGTAACCCTAACATCAAGTAAAACGTGATGACCAAGAAGAGGGAAAACGAGAGTGATTACCGTATAGCTTGATGACGGAAAGAAAACACAGATTACTGGATTAAAATAAGGCTCGACCTCTTTTTTTTTTTTGTCTTCTACCGGCGGCCAACACAAAGAAACCCTAATTCCTTATATTTTTTTGTTGTTCGTGTGATATGGAAGAGAAAGGGAAGTACCGATTGTTTTGTGTAGCCAAAATGGGCTAAGGCCCAAAATCCCTTTTTCCTTCTTTTATAACCGGCCCCTTATTCTTTCCTTTTATTTCTTATTATTTTTTTTAAACTTGTATAATAATAATACTTGTAATAAAATAATGCTAGTATAATTTTCTCGCGTTTGTTCCGTTGATAATTTCTACGTGAATGGTTTAAGTAAAAACCGCGTATTTACCTTTCTCGAATTTAAATACGGGTTTTACAATTCTTCCCCTCTAAAAAGAATAATTCGTCCCCGAATTAGAGATGCGGTCGTACTGGGTCTTACAATTCTTCCCCTCTAAAAGAAGAATTCGTCCCCGAATTATAGGGTATTTAAACTGACTGGTAAAAGCCGAAAATGCTAATAAGTTGGAAAACGTAGAAGCTAAAAGGACATACCCGAATTAAAACTGAAAGTGAGGATAAGAAGTCCGTATAGACTCCTCTGTTTCCCACGTGGCCTCCCGCTCGGTATGGTCCCTCCACAGTATTTTGACGAAAGGAATGGTCTTCCTTCTCATAACTCGATCCTGGCGATCTAAAACTGCTTCGGGTTCCTCAATATAAGATAAATCCTCCCGAATCTGATCGAGTGGATAATTTACTTTGTGAAGCTCATGATAGTTGTACCCCTGAGTAATGATACATGAAACACGTTGTGAACGTGTGAAAGCTGAGGCGGTAACGCCAATCGATATGACACTTCACCAATACGTTCAAGGATTTCGAACGGTCCGATGTAACGAGGGCTAAGTTTGCCTTTGAGGCCAAAACGTCTGACACCGTGTGCGGGTGATACTTTGAGGAACACACGATCCCCAGTCTGAAAAGATAGATCTCTGCGATGCTTGTCGGCGTAACTCTTCTGGCGAGTACGCGCTTCTTGAAGTTTTGCCCTAGCGATGGAGACTTTTTCATTGGTCAGTTCTATCAGTTCAGGTCCTTCAATCAAACGTTCTCCAACCTGATCCCAACAAATAGGAGCACGGCATTTCCTGCCGTATAACATCTCGAATGGAGCACGCTTGATACTAGCATGCCAACTGTTGTTGTAGGCAAACTCCACCAAGCAAATATAGTCATCCCAGTGTCCTGTCCATTCTAATGCACAGGCGCGTAGCATGTCCTCTAAGGTCTGGATGGTACGCTCTGAAAAAACCGTCCGTCTGTGGATGGAAAGTTGTGCTGAGCTTGAGCCTAGTTCCCCAAGCTTTATGCAAACCTTCCCAGAAGTGAGAAGTAAAACGGGGATCCCTATCTGATATAATTTCAGAAGGTGTGCCGTGTAATCGTACGATTTCCTCGGTGAATAGTTTCGCTAATTTACTGACTGCGAAATCTTTGCGAATAGGAATGAAATGTGCTGACTTGGTCAAACGATTGACAACTACCCAGATTGCATCATGTCTCCGTTGAGTCTGTGGTAGTCCGGTAACAAAATCCATAGAGATCTTGTCCCATTTCCACATTGGAATATCTAATGGCTGGAGAAGACCACTGGAACGCTGGTGCTCTATCTTAACCTGCTGACAGGTTAAGCACTTAGACACAAATGTTGCGACATCCTGCTTCATGCCGCTCCACCAGAAATGCTGCTTAAGATCGTGGTACATTTTTGTGGAACCCGGATGGATAGAGAACGGAGAGCTGTGAGCCTCAGTCATTAAGGCTTCTCTGAGAGCAGGGTCTTCTGGAACGCAAAGTTTGGTACCCTGCCATACGATACCATCGTCATCGATGCGAAATTCGGTCTGCCGGTCAATGTTCTGGATAATCACCCAGATTTCACCATCATCCTTTTGTGCGGCTTTAATCCTAGAGAGCAAATCTGGTTCTACCCTCAAACTAGCCCAGTATCCTCTTTGTCCGCGTACTAAGAGTTCAATATCGTAACGCTCTAAGTCTGAATAATTTCTTCCTGAACTTTGATGCCATTTACCATACCCGACTTTCTGCTAAGGGAATCTGCCACTACATTCACTTTACTTGGGTGATACTGGATATTAGTGTCATAGTCTTTTGTAGTTCTAACCATCGCCTCTGTCTCATGTTCAGCTCTCGCTGTGTAAATATATACTTGAGACTTTTGTGATCGGTGAAGATATCACACGACTCACCGTATAAATAATGCCTCCAGATTTTAAGGGCGAAAACGACTGCTGCGAGCTCTAGATCATGAGTAGGGTAATTTTTCTCATACGGCTTCAGTTGACGCGAAGCATAAGCAATGACTTTCCCATGCAGCATAAGAACACAACCTAAGCCCTTTCCTGATGCGTCACTGTAAATCTGATAACCGCCTGTACCGGATGGAAGAGTAAGTATCGGTGCTGAGATCAATCGATGCTTGAGTTCCTCAAAACTCTTTTCTCTCTCCTCGGTCCATATAAACTTCTCACCTTTTCGCATAAGTTGGGTCAATGGTAACGCCAAACGTGAGAAGTTTTCCACAAACCTGCGGTAATAACCCGCCAACCCAAGAAAACTACGTATCTCCGTGACGGATGTCGGTCTTGGCCATTTGGTGATAGCCTCCACCTTTGTAGGATCCATAGTTATTCCTTCTGCGGAAACAATATGGCCTAGAAACGCCACTGTATTCAGCCAAAACTCACACTTAGAAAATTTAGCATATAACTTTTCTCGTCTGAGAATCTGCAACACTGTACGGAGATGATCCTCATGTTCCTCTTTAGATTTGGAGAAGATAAGGATATCATCGATGAATACAATCACAAACTTGTCTAAGAATTCGTGGAAGACTCTGTTCATCAAGTCCATAAATACTGCAGGCGCATTCGTGAGACCGAATGGCATAACAACAAACTCGTAATGACCGTACCTCGTGCGAAAAGCAGTTTTGGTTATATCCTGCTCTTTTACACGCAGCTGATGGTAACCTGATCGTAGATCGATTTTTGAGAAGTGCTTGGCACCCTGAAGCTGATCGAATAAATCGTCAATACGAGGAAGTGGATAACGGTTACAAATAGTGAGCTTATTCAACTCACGGTAGTCAATACACAAACACATACTACCATCCTTCTTCTTGACAAACAAAACTGGAGCGCCCCAAGGTGACACGCTAGGACGAATGAAACCCCTTTCTAGAAGTTCCTGAAGTTGATCTTTCAGTTCCTTAAGCTCTACAGGAGCCATACGGTAAGGAGCTTTAGATACTGGTTCTGCACCTGGAACGAGATCGATGCCAAATTCTACCTCTCGCATGGGAGGTAATCCTGGAAGTTCCTCGGGAAAGACATCTGGAAAGTCTGACACAACTGGCTGATCATGAATTGAAAGTGTCTCCGAAGTCGTGTCATGAACTGTAGCTAGGAAACCCTCACAACCATGATATAATAAGGTACGAGCCTGTAAAGCTGAAATGATCTGAACATGTTTTCCTGGTAGGAAACCCTGGTGGATATACTCTGGTGTCTGGACATCACCAAAGATAACCCGGTGAGCATGACAGTCTATGGTGGCATGATGAACCGACAACCAATCCATACCCAGGATAACATCGAATTCACACATATCTAAAGGAAGGGCACTGACTGGACGGATTTTATCATCAAACTCAAGAGGAAGATCCTTATACACCTGGGTAATGAGTACAGAGTCTCGCATGGGGGTAGATATACTAAGTGCACTGTCTAGTGGCGTAGGGGTCATGTTTATTCTAACAACATATGAAGTAGATATAACCGAGTGCGTGGCGCCTGTATCGAAAAGCACGCATGCAGACTGTCCGTGTATAAACAAAATGCCAGTAATGGTACCTGCGGTCTTATTTGCTTGCTCACGGGTAGTAGTGTAGACACGACCAGTGGTTGGTGGTATCGGTGGTGGTGGAGGTAAAATCTGAGGAATCTGGCCTGAGGTACCGGCAGCATCCCCCCTCTTGCAATCCCTCTTCAAATGGCCCGGCTGACCACACTTGTAACAATTACCCGAACCACGACGACAAGGTCCCGAGTGTTTCTTCCCACACGTGATGCAAGTGGGATATGTATACCCGGTGGAAGTAGCTCTGGTTTGCTGAGAACCTGATTTACGATGATAAATACGTGTCACGATTCTGATAACTTAACTGAAATAAGGCTGATTGACTGAATTTTAAAATTACCAGAATTTGCCGGTCGGGCAACCTGCTGACCCCTGTTGTTTTGGTCACGCCCCTGTCCAGCATCTCTGTTGGAATTTACAAATAAATTTAAGATCTGTTTTACACGATAGTTTAGTATTTCTGGAGCTTAAAGACTCACCTGTAGCTGCCAGATGAGTTGGAGCTGCCGCGGTAATTATCACCGCCGTTCCTCTTATCTGACCGATTACGGTCATATGACTGACCGTGGTTCCTGTAGTTCTGATGCGGAGTAGCCGATTGGGATCGGTCTCCTCCTCTGTGTTTGTAAGATTATAATTGGATAAGTCAATACATATAAGTTGACAAGCAATAATGGGGCTAAGTTTGTTTAAGTCTGTTGGGTGAGATGTACCTCTTCTCCGAACGTTCTACATTCTCGAGCTCATCCCTCTCGAAAAGCATCTCGACATCCCGAGCTGCATTAGCTACTTGTGACACATTAGTGAATGTGGCACTCATCAGTCTATCTGCAGTCCTAGAGTGAAGAGCCCAGCGAAATTGCTTCGCTTGCTCCTCTACGGTACCCGCAGCCTCCCCTAAGAATCCAGCCATCCTGAGGTATCGGTGCATGAACTCTATACTGTTCTCGCCATTATTCTAACGAATAACGTGAAAGTCCCTCTTCATCTTAGCTTGCCCCGCATGCGGGAAAAAGTGGTCATAGAATATCGTCTTGAAACGTGCCCAGGTCAATGTAAGCTCCCAAGCATCTCCCCCATTGGACAGCTTCTGAGACCTCCACCAATGCAAAGCAGGACCCTCCAGCTTGTAAAATGCAAGCCTAACCTTGAAAACATAACCACAACCCATAGCTCCAAAAATTTTCTCTATATGGTAGATCCAGTCTTCTACATCAGTTGGAGCTACAGTCTGCTCAAACAGTCGGGGCTTCTGCTTGTTAAACAGATCCAGCCAAGCGGGTAAAGTGGCAGGTGGTGGAGCAGGAGGGTTGTTATTCTGCTGAGGTCCATTTTGATATTCAGCTCAGATTTTATCATGAATTTGGGGTAACATGGCCTGTATAGCAGCCTGAACAGCAGCAGCAATGGCAGCTGCGTTAGGATCATTCTCGGTTTCGCGTCTGGGTGGCATCTGAAATAAAAGAGGATAAGTTGATAAAACCGTAAGAACCTGAGGTAATAAATCTGAATATGCTTAGTGAAATTCATGAATGTATAGCTAGCAAAATATGACATGGATACTGGTGAACGCCTAGGTCAGTTCACAAAATGACAATTTCTGAAACATAAATATGACATGAGTAAGGATGAACGCCTATGGTCAGTTCATCTATACAAAATTTAAACGGCAAGGGTGAACGCCTATGGTCAGTTCACCAAAACAAAAATTTCGCTGAAGTCACATGCGATTAAGTATGGCCAGTCCTGTACCAGCCGTTTACTTAATCAAAATTTTTGAAAATATGACTGATAAAAATACATAAGTAGCATGGAAGATAACGACGCCAAAATACAGGAAGTTCTTGGTGACTACCCACTAGTCACAGGTCAAGTTTTAGAGCCTACAGGTCGAACCTTGCGCTCTGATACCATAATTGTAACACCCCACTTGGATAAATGGACCGTTACGTGTATTTATGGCGTGTCATCAAAGCATGCAAGGAAATGTATTAAACATTAACTGACCAACCGGAAGTACCGGAATCAAACATCGGTAGTCCAACATAAGCCCAAAAATAATAAAGATTATGTACTGAAAGAAAAAGGACGAAACAGTGTCCAAACAACCAAAGTAAAGTAACGTAATGTGTGCATAAAAATAAAGGAGTCTGGATAGCTCCCATCCAAATGCACGTACTCTCTTAGAAGTCCTAAGATCGTCCCTGTGTACCTGCCGTTTGGAAACATGAAAGGAAACTACGGCTGAGCATAACGCTCAGTGGACGGATATAACATGATAAGAATGTACTGAAAGGTAATGAAATAGAAGACAACAATGAAGCTATAAGACTGATATGTAACATGTGGTAGAACTTTGCATATAATCTGCAAGACCTGGTTCATATATACTGATACTGAAATATAACTCTAAATTCTGAAAACATGCATTTACTGTATTTTATTTGCCAGAGCTTATATAGGTCACGTGCTGTAACAACCGTGCATGAATAACTGGAGGGGTGACCTCGTCATGCTGTAGAGGGGTGACCTCTAAATAATTGTGCTGGGTGGAGGGATCAACTACAATGTGAAGGATGTAGAGCACACACCACATTCACCCTGATAACTTGTAACACATATAAGCCTAGGATGCATCCATACGCCCCACTAAAACATACATATAAGAAATGGCCAAACTGAACATGAGTGGGACGATGCAGGATATCACTCTCCTGCATGTGAGTCACGACACCGGTGCCTCTAGTGTCGTGGTTACGGTACCTCCGTAAATAGTACATAAACTGGTCGTGCTTGTATATAATGCTCAGGCAATTTTATTTAGTTATTAACATGATTTCTGATAAATTTAAACATATACTGGGGAAAACATTTGGCTGAAGATGGGAAATCCTAATCATGCATAGAAAGGAAGTCCTTACTGAAAGGACGGGAAATCCGTACCTCTAGTCCAGTAACTGACTGAATGGAAGACTGAACGAATACTACTCGGGCTTCACGCGTGCTACATAAATAAAGGACGCGAATAAGTTAACAGATATCCGTTATTAAATTTTACTGATCTTATTGGTTTCTTATTTATTTATTTCTGAAATTTCATACGCATGTTAACGGCTAAATCCGGTCTTATAATAATTCATTTAATGTATTAACGTTCTACTAATAGCTACGTACAACGTATTTCTGACGATAAATATTTCTATAATAAGTATTTCGCTAAAAATAGAAGTTCCTTAATTTAGAAAGTTCTTAAATTGTTTAATTCGTTTTCTAATAATATACCCTTTTAAATATTTAAGAATTTATTTAATTTAATACACTTGAAATATATATAAAATATTTGTAAAACAATTTAATTTAAAAAGGTATAATATAAAAATATTTATTTTATCATTTATAAACATGTCCCGAGCCTACCGAGCCTATCTCGGTCGCACTACCCGAATTAACATACAATACAAAATCTGTCCAAGAGTTAGTGACAGGAATTTTTGTGTCACCAAAAACTGTCGCTAAAAACTACTCCATTAAAACTGCATAAACCCTAACAGTTTTGCGACAGAAAAACTGTCGCAAAAACTGTCGCTAATGTGATGTAAAATAATGTTTTCTGTCCCATTCTTATCCCACTGTTCTTACCCATGGTTCCCACTGCTAGGTTCTATTTTCCACCGTTTATACTAGCCAAACGTACCTTTATATTTTTGCAGCCCCTAAACGCACTCCTTTTTGTCGAATCTTGCCCTAGCCGCCCCTGTGTGGGTCACGGCTGGGCAGAAAAAGGGAGTTATCGAGACTCCAGGTCTCGGTTTCATTTAAACCAACCAGTCCCGACCATCTTAAGCTAAACAAACACCCCGTTGGTGAACCGGTTTGCTGCGGCTGTGAAAACCAAAACCACCGAGACATTGAGATGTCTCGGTTTGTGTGTAATCGCTCAAACCCGACACCCCTTTTTTCATGTTTATAAGATTCTACATCATTTTCGTTTAGTAACCCTAACATCAAGTAAAACGTGATGACCAAGAAGAGGGAAAACGAGAGTGATTACCGTATAGCTTGATGACGGAAAGAAAACACAGATTACTGGATTAAAATAAGGCTCGGCCTCTTTTTTTTTTTTTTTTTTTTTTGGTCTTCTACCGGCGGCCAACACAAAGAAACCCTAATTCCTTATATTTTTTTTTTTTCGTGTGATATGGAAGAGAAAGGGAAGTCCCGATTGTTTTGTGTAGCCAAAATGGGCTAAGGCCCAAAATCCCTTTTTCCTTCTTTTATAACCGGCCCCTTATTCTTTCCTTTTATTTCTTATTATTTTTTTTAAACTTGTATAATAATAATACTTGTAATAAAATAATACTTGTATAATTTTCTCGCGTTTGTTCCGTTGATAATTTCTACGTGAATGGTTTAAGTAAAAACCGCGTATTTACCTTTCTCGAATTTAAATACGGGTTTTACAATTCTTCCCCTCTAAAAAGAATAATTCGTCCCCGAATTAGAGATGCGGTCGTACTGGGTCTTACATTTGATTTGTTTGTCTAATTTAAACTAATAGCACATAATTAAAGTGTCGTTGAGTAAAGTTAAAGTGTTTAAGAATTAAACTAAAAGCTATGTAGACCAACTTTAAGTAAAAGCTTTAAAAATTAAAAACATGTTTCATCGCAATTTACACTTCATTTCCATCGGAATGCACCAAATTAAAACCATCGGAATATCACTAGAAAGAGCCATCGGAATATTCAAAACAAGGTCTATCGGAATGTTGTAAAAACTACTTATCGCAATGATGCTCGTCGGAATGTTCTAAGATCGCAAAATAGTTCAGATCGGAATGATGTAAAGTAAAATTGGGCAGCACTTCGTCTTAACAAGACCTTAGTCCCGTCGGAATGTGCGATCGCAATGCGCGATCGCAACCCAGATCGGAATAAGGGGGAATATCCACCTGATCGCAAAGTAAAACCCTAACGGGTTATTGCGATCAAAACTTTGAGTCCCGTCGGAATGTGTACAAAACCCCTTGATTGCGATGGGAGCTAGACTTAATCCGAAATTGGTGGGATCTTAAAACTCAATAAGCAAATGTAATAAGCTATTCTACCCAAATCTAAAACAGTTCAAAAAGCTTAGACTCGCGACTTTTCAAAATGGAAATCAAACACTTTAAGAAAGAAACTTTTGTAATGACTAAAACCTTTGTGATATTTAAAAATCAATAAGCTAAGACTCGAATAAGCCAATAAGCATTAAAAGCTTACAACTTACACGTTTAGGAGCTTATATAAGCTCAAAGGAAAATGAACCTTCTAAACAAACAACCTCAAATTTAATCTCGGATCATTAAGGATTCAGATCAAAGTAAGGATTCGGATCAAAAATTCAAATAAGCCAAGAAATGTAGAATGAGATTAAGGAACTCAAAGCTTAAACTTGAAATTGATTAAAGGAATCCAAATACAAAGATTAATGAAAGCTTTAAAGAAAGGAAAAATGAAAAGCTTAGTGAGAGAAAGTTTAGAACTTTCTCTCTCTAAAAACTAGAAAGAAAACTTAAAAGTAAAAACTAGTTAACCCCCCTCCTAATGTGATTAGGAGGGTATTTATAGGGAAGTGGGAGGCATGTGTGGTGCTTTCTTATTTCTTTTTCTTCTCGACTCGACTTTAATTCTTCATCTTTTCTCGATGTCGTCTCGGGATTTGAACTTGTCTTTTAATTTTCTTCTTCTATTAGACTAAAGTTCTTCGACTTCGTTAAACTTCCGTCTTTAGACTTTTTCTTTGATAAATCTTCAGAATAGGCCTTGGACTTCCGTTCTTTTTGCACTCTTGATCTTTTGACTTCGTCTTTTCCCGTTTTCTTCGATAAAAGCTCGTGAAAACCCGTGTTTTCTTCTTTTTCATATTTTGGTCCTAAAACACAATAAAAACACAAACCACGCATAATTTCGACTTTTACGACATAAATCACACGTTTTGGTCTTGTTATTATTGGAAATAAGTGGTAAAAGGATAAGTGTTTTCACACTTATTAAGCACAAAACAACACTCAACAATAACTTAGAATCAAATTGCAAGCTCAAATCAGTAAACCGAAACACCCCTTTCACTTTTTAAATCCAATTTTAACAAAGCAAATGTGTGATTCAGTCTTACCCAAGCCTAATCTAGCATCATAACATCAATATCATGCAATATTAAGCAGATTCAAGCCACAAAAACACCTCTTATAACAACAGAACACAAAATCACACAAATTAAGTACTTTTATCAGATTTTGGGTAAGAAGGCACAAACCTCATGAATGTACATCCACACTCACGAATTTTTTAGCTTATGTGCCTAGCTTAACAAGGCACAAGCTTCCACAAAGCTTCTAAGAGTAACAAGGTTAGAACAAGTAATATTTAAAACTAAAAATAGAAAAATAAATCTGATTAATGCAACCTTTGTACCCACTCCTTGATTATCCCCAAACCACAAGATTACAACAACTTGATAATCTTCTTATCAAGGTCCTATAATCACTTGAAATCCAAAAATTCCAAGGATGTACCAAAGAACTTAGCAAAATATCATATTTTGGAAATCTTGGCAATTTCTTGCACAAGGTTTAAAAAACAGGTTTTGATACTTCAAAATCATAAACATGAAACATAAACAAGCATAGAATAAGGTTGGCACTTGGATTTCTTCAACACTTCAAACACTTTTTCATTAAATTTGAAAGAAGGATTTACAGAAATGTGAACAATGGAAAAACCAAGAGCAAAAACAAATGTTGCAGCCCTATGCCTTTATATAGGCTACAATGATTCTAGAAAAAGATAAAAAAACTATAAACCATAATGTGTAAAAGTCCCAAAGTGCCCTTGTCGAATTTTAATTCTCTTGAACATGTGAAGTATCTTGGCAGTTTGTGGAGGTTTAAAGTTGGTGAGAATTGATCAAATGGCTCTCAACAAAGCTTAGGAACAAAGCTTCTTGTGAGGCGTTGGATTCACTGGCACTTTTTGGCTTCTTCTAAAAAACGTGTGCATGGGAGTGTCATGTGAGCCCTTGTGGTGATGTGGCACTTGGTTTAAAGTTTGGGTTATGATTATGTTGAGGTTAATCATAAATCTGGAGATGATTAGGGTTTAATTCAAAGTAATAAACAAAAGCCCAATTGTGTTCATATGGTGAATAGTGGTGGTTTTAATCCGGATTAGGATATAATTGTTGTTAGGCGCGTTTATTTAACTAATCAGTTAAATAGTTAATAAAGGCTGAGTGGGATTGTGAGGTGGCATGAGGGAGGGTTTTGATTGGTTGAAAGTGTGAGTGGGACACATGGCAGCCCACGATTAGTCTAAGTAAGTTTGTATGTTTGCCAAGTTAAACCCCTAATATTTCCTTCCTTCTTCATTCTTGTTTAAATAGCATAAAAACTGAATTCCTTTGTTATTGAAGTTCTAGTTTTCACATTTTTGCCCCAAATAGTTTTCAAAAGTATTTTCAAGGATATTTCTTGCCAATTCATGATATTTGAAGGGGTGTTTTGGCATTTTCTTCATTTTTCAAGGTGTTGACTTGTATTGTTGACATCTTGGAGGACTAATATTGACATGTCTTCAAATTTGAGGGACCATTCTTGCCAATTCTTCAAAGTAGAGGGCCCTTTTTGTAATTTTGACAAACTTTAAGGACCAAACTTGTAATTATGAATAAACAAGGGTTTAAAGTGTAAATTATTTAATATTGGAGGACCCTTCTTGTACAATCTTCAATTATTCAAGGGTTATTCTTGGAAAATCCACATTAGGGCTTGGTTCTTTGTGCGGCCTCGTTTCCCGTGTTCATTTTTGCTTGTTTCTTATGATCTTTTTCCATTTTCTCAATATCCGTACCTAAAATACACATGTAACAAACACAAGCATATATATGGCATATTTTATGATTTTTAATGCATTTTAAGCCCATTTTGGACGATGAGACTATGTATAAAAGCAGTCTCATCACTCCCCCATACTAAACCATTGCCGTGCCCTCACGCAATGCTAGAATAAAGTATCGTAACACCTCCAAAATTCATTTTTATGTACTTTTATTGAATCATAAACTTACTACATTACTACTACTATTGCTACTTGCGTTTTAGACATAATGTATGATTTTCATCGCAAAATAGGACGTTTAGGTTCATAGAACAAGAACATGTGAATGCTTCGTTAGAAATAATTTCATCGTCCTCAATTTTCATCCCGATTCCATGCCAAGCGTGTAACGATATCATTGTCATTATAAGTTAGTAATGCTAACACTACTCATATGCCCTAATCACGTACTTATACTCCCATTTTCCTAAGTGGTATCTCTTATATTTTATTTTTTTCTTGAATGTTCACGAGGATACATTTTTGACTTATGCGATAATAGAGATTTAGGTCTAAAAATAGAGTCATAACGGTGTAACCAAGAGCATCGAATTAATAACCCCCCTAATGGACAACGATGTCAAAAAATTAAGTCAACAAGAAGGATCGATAAAAAACGGTTTTATAACGGTTTTGAACATGAGACTTATTACCAAGACTTTTATACGCCCCTAACGGATGGGCCTTATTATAATAGGTTTACCTCCATCTTTTATTCGGCTTCGCCATGAAGCTTTTATTATGACTTCGGTCTTGCCTTGCCTTTTATTATCCTCCTCATCGGTGGTTTTATTATGGCCAAAGACGTATATCCTCACGCTAAAAGCGAATTTTGGATCTTTAAAGCTTCAAAGATTAAGGCATAATTCACTTTCAATTTCGCATAGATTTTTCGGCCTCGTGAGCTTCAAATTGTTTGCTTGATTTAGGTGAGCACTTGAAATCTTATTATTAGGTGAAGCTTTCGATTATTCCGGTTGCCAATACTTCAAAACCGTGACGCTGGCGATACCTTAATGTCTTCCCAATTTAATTACATGGAAGCTACTAGAAAGACTAGAAACCAACAATCAAGACTAAACCGCTAAGCCAATACTTATTATGCAAAATATATATACAAGCGAAGGGAGAATAATCAAATAACGAGAACACCTGAGTTTTTGAAAGAGTACGAGTACTCTACGTTTAGCATAGTAACTTATAATTAACTCTATCATCTCTCGTCCTCATTTAAGAGACTTAGCCTAATAAAAAGTTAAGGAATCGAAGCTAAGTGCTCAACACGCACGGTCGAGTCAAAATTTACTCTTATTCTCGCCATCGGAAAATCTACATTCGTGTCTTCAAACACTTATAAAACATGAGAAATTTTTTAAAATTTGGCCATTTTTAGCCTTATTTTGCAACAAAACGATAAACAAAAAGATGAACTTTGGAAAGCGTGAAGGTTTGGCAAGGCAAGTATCTATTCACCCACCCATACTAAAGTTAAACATTGTCCTCAATGTTTCGAGTCTAAGGGTTGGAAAACCCCCATACTAGAGACGTAGTCGAATGCTTAATCTAGCATGGAAAGGGTGTAACCGTTAAATTTAAAGCTGTTTATGAAGTGTGCTAAAAACCTAAGGTTAGAACATCAAAGGATATATCATGGATATTGAGAATTTCTTCAAAGTAAACGATCGAGTGCTCCCATAAAACGAACACGAGAGGCTCCAATTGTAAAGATCATGATCATCTAAAAACCACATATCACAAACAACCACGGAACAAAGGTTGGAAGGGCACAAATCCCCTTACGTTACTACATTAGAAAACGATAATATGTACACGGGATAAGCATGGGACTCCCCCACGACGCACCTCGATTTTGATTACCGAGTAATGAGCTCGAATCGATCCCCTCAATACTAGTTATCATTGGGGAAGGTGACTTGGTCGAGGTAGTTCAAAGAGCGAACTTCCCCGCCAAAGTAGTGCTTCAACCTATGCCCATTCACCTTGAAATTGGGGCCATCATTTTGAGCTAGCTAGATGGTCCCGGTTGGAAAAACTTGGGTAACGGTGAATGGACCCGACCAACGGGATTTCAACTTGCCGGAAAAGATTTTCAAACGTTAGTTAAAAAGCAACACTTGATCTCCAATGTTAAAAACCCACTTTTTATTTTTTGAGTCGTGAAACTTTTTAGTTTTTTCTTTGTAAATCAATGAATTTTCATAAGCAATATCCCTTAATTCATCCAGTTCATTCAATTGCATTTTCCGGTGTTTTCCCGCGGTCTCAATATGATCATTGCAATGCTTTAGGGCCCAATAAGCTTTGTGTTCGAGTTAAATTGGCAAGTGACAATTCTTCCTATACACAAGCTTATAAGGAGTGCACCTGATGGGTGTCTTATGAGCGGTCCGAAAGGCCCATATAGCATCGTCCAGCTTATCCGACCACGATTGTCGGTTCTCTCCAATCGATCTCTCCAAGATCCTCTTCAACGCTCGGTTTGAAACCTCAACTTGCCCACTCGTTTGTGGGTGATAAGTAGTAGAAAGCCAATGTGTAACCCCATATTTCCTTAGGACCCTTTCAAATTGGTCGTTACAAAAATGGGTTCCACGATCGCTTATGATCGCACGAGGGGTTCCAAACCGAGAAAACAAGCTTTTCAAAAACTTGACTACCACACGAGCATCGTTCGTCGGCAAAGCCTTAGCTTCCACCCACTTAGGTAGTCAACAGCGACAAGGATGTACTTATTACAACGAGATGATGGGAATGACCCCATAAAATCAATTCCCTAAACGTCAAAGATCTGACACACTTGGATGATATTTTGTGGCATTTCATCATTTTGTGAGGCTTTTCAATGTCGTTGACATAAGTCACATGACTTCACAAGTGCATGTGCATCTCGGTAAATAGTAGGCCAAAAGAAACCGGCATCAAAGACCTTCTTAGCCATGAGATTAGCACCACGGTGACCACCCGTGGGTCCCTCGTGACAAGATCTAAGGATATTAGAAGCTTCGGTGCCAAATACACAACGTCGAATGATTTGATCCGCACAAGTCCAAAATAGATAAGGGTCGTTCCAAAAATCGAACTTGACGTCATGAAAGAATTTTCGTTTTTGTTGAGTCGTCATACCCTTAATGATGAAGTTCCCCGTATGGTAATTTGCGATGTCCACAAAACCATGGGGGGATGCATCAAGCTTAGAATTCACTACACCAAGTATCTCGAGAGGAATGTTTCGGTGATTTCCTTTGGCTCATAAACACTTTGGCGAGGATCTTCCAAACGAGAAAGATGATCGGTCGCTAGATTCTCGGCTCCTTTTTTGTCAAGGATTTCGACATCAAATTCTTGTAGGAGGAGAATCCAACAAAGTAATCTCGGCTTTGCATCTTGATGATACTTAATATCCGAATGATCCGTATACACTATGCATCGATTCAAGACGAGATAAGGTCGGAATTTCTCAAAAGCATACACCATGGCAAGGAATTCCTTTTTCGTTGTAGTATACTTAAGTTGAGCCTCGGTCATCGTCTTGCTAGCATAGTTAATAGGCAAGAAGTGCTTTTTATGACGCTGCCCCAATACGGCCCCAATAGCGTAGTCACTAGCATCACACATGAGCTCAAAGGGGAAGTTCCAATTGGGAGCAACAAGAATGGGAGCTTCGGTCAGTTTCCTCTTAAGGATTTCAAAGGCTCGTACACAATCTTCGTTAAAGAAAAAAGGAGCATCATTTTCAAGGATATGTGTAATAGGTCAAGAGATCTTTGAGAATTCCTTGATAAATAGACGATAAAAGCCCGCGTGGCCTATGAAACTCCAAACTCCCTTGACGGTTTTGGGATGAGGTAATTTGGCGATGACGTCTACCTTAGCTTTATCTACCTCAATCCCCTCTTTCGAAACCTTGTGCCCTAAGACGATTCCTTTCTTAACCATAAAATGACATTTTTCCCAATTAAGCACAAGGTTGGTTTCCTCACAACATTTCAACATTCTATCAAGATTCGACAAACACGAAGTGAACAAACAACCAAAAACAGAAAAATCATCCATAAAGACTTCCATCGTCTTCTCGATAATATCATGAAAAATAGCCATCATGCACCTTTGAAAGGTTCCCGGTGCATTGCAAAGTCCGAATGGCATTCTACGATAAGAAAACGTTACATAAGGACACGTAAACGTAGTTTTTTCCTGACCACGAGGATCAATGGGGATTTGGAAGTAACCGGAAAAACCATCTAAAAAGCAATAGAAATCGTTTCCCGCAAGACACTTCAACATTTGGTCCATGAAGGGCAAGGGAAAATGGTCTTTACGAGTGGCGTCATTCAACTTACGATAGTTGATACACACCCTCCAACCGGTCACGAGTCGAGTTGGAATTAACTCGATGGCATCGTTTGGCACAACGGTCATTCCTCCCTTCTTAGGGACACAATGAATAGGACTCACCCAAGGGCTATCGGAAATACGGTCAATCATTCCCGCGTCAAGGAGTTTAAGGACTTCCTTTTTGATGACGTCCTGAATTTTAGGGTTCACCCTCCTTTGACATTGGATTGCGGGTTTGTATTCCTCATCCATTAAGATTTTGTGGGTACAAAATTTGGGATCGGTCCCCTTAATGTCGGATAATTTCCATGCAATTGCCCCTTTGTGATCCTTTAGAACATCGACAAGTGTGGTTTTTTCATCATTCGAAAGATCTTTCGCAATAATAACCAGCAACGTGTCGTCCTCATCCAAAAATACATATTCAAGATGAAGAGGTAAATCTTTCAACTCGAGGATTGGTGGTTCCTCAATTGAAGATTTGGGCTCGATACTCATAACCTCCTCGGGTGGAGGAAATGGGAAATCGTTAAAAAAATCCTTGATAATCTAGAAGTCCTCATCGTTGTCGAGGTCTTCGTCACAAGTACGTGGAACATCAAATTCTTCCCACGTAAAACCACCACCTTCAAATGGAGTGAAAGATGGTGTCGAATTATCAAGAATGGGATCAAGCATAGTGGGATTGCCACTATTTTCATCGTCACCAAAACGTAAAACTTCTTGTGAAAATTCCTCGCAAACAACGTTGATCATATCAACGAGGTTTATGGTCGCGACGGAATAAACATGAGAAATTGGATAATTTTGATTTGCTTTTATAACAAGTTCCTCGTCGTTGAAACGTTTGGTGATCTTTCTAGCATGCACATCAATCAATGCCATAGACGTATCTAAAAACGAACGACCTAAAATAAGAGGAACTTGAGGATCCGTGGGAATATCGACAACGATAAAGTCTACCGGATAATATAACTTTCCCACTTTCACTAAAACGTCTTCGGCCAATCCACATGCGGGAATAGTGGAATGATCAGCCAATTCGATAGACATTAGTGAAGGAGTAAGATTAGGAAGATTGAGCGACTTAAATATTGCAAGTGGCATCAAGTTAATACTAGCACCAAGATCGGCCAAGGCATATCATTCTTCCATATCTTGGAAAGCACATGGAATCAAGAATTTCCCAGGATCACCGACTTTTTGAGGTATGTGGTTAAGATAAACCGAAGAACAACTAAACAATTGTTGAAATTTCTCCTTGTTGTTTAACATACTCTTGAAGTTAGCGGCAAATCGAGGCATCATGACCAAAGCGTCGACAAAACTCACATTGAAATGCACGTCATGAAACATCTTCATAAAAAGCTCAAATTGGTGTGAGTTGAGGCATAAACATAACCTTTGGAATATTGGGTTCCAATGATGGTAATGGGTCAACCGTAGGTGTGGCATGAGCGGTACTTCGTGGGATTGGGATATGCTCCTTTTCGACCACCACCTCGGGTTCTTCCTTAATTTCCTCCACCGTTGGATTAATTGGTTGAGGAGTTGGTTCCTTAAGTGTCTTACCACTTCGTGTGGTAATCACTTTCATCTCTCCCTTAGGGTTCGATATGGTCTTGCTAGGAACACAACTCGAAGACAGTTTACACATTATAGCCTCAAACATGGATGAAATTTTATCCTCAAACATAGATTGCCTCTTATCGGCCTTAAGCATCTCTTGTTTTATTTCATGTTTCCCTTGTTCCATCTTTTGTTGGTTTTGTTGTAACCTAGTTACGTTTCCCTCCATCTTGTTAGTGTGGATCTTAAGCTCATTTGCTAACTCATTTTTCAACTCCTTTTTCAATTCATTCTTAAACTCGGATCTTAGGTTAATGATCTCTCTTTGAATATTATCAAACCTATCATCGTTTCCATTTGCGTATTCAACAAATTCATTTGGAAGATCTTTCAAAGTTTGCAAACCCTTGTTGTTGTTTTGAAAATCATTGTTTTGATTTTTGTTTGAAACTTGATTGTTATTAGCCCCTTGATTCCCATAGTTGTTACCCTTGTAATTGTTTTTGTAACTGACTTGATTGTTTCAATAGTTGTTGTTAGCATTTTGATTGGGAGCAAAACCCGGTGGAGTCATTTGATTAGAGCGGGTAACTTGACCATTTTGGTTGTAAGTTCCCGTGGCCGCGTAGGCACTCGAAGTGTTACCACTGTTGGTAATGCACTCGTAGAAATCATGACCTCCACCACAATACATGCATGAAACCTCAACTGCTTTAGCCGTAGCGGGAGCACTTTGTTCACCAACTTTGAATTCAATTAAAAGACCCTTAAGCTTATCAAAGATTTTGTTTTCCAAATTTGCCTCAATTTGGCAAGCATCGATGGTATTGGACAATGAAGGTGAAGCCGAAGACGAAGCCCTACGAACACTCGAAGTGTTACGAGGACTATAGACTTTAGACCTATTCTCAATAATCAACAACGCTTCCTCAACCGTTTTACATAAAAAATTACCACCCGTGGCGACATTAAGATAATCTCTCTCATGATCATTCAATCCATTATAAAACGTGTTATTTGATGCAAGTCAGAAAAACCGTGATGAGGACACTCATGTAACATTTCCTTAAACCGATTTCAAGCCGTAGAAAAACTCTCATTAAATTCTTGTGAAAATTTTGAAATCTCGTTTTTCAAATGCGTAGTCTTAGAGGGCGAGAAAAATTGGTTCACAAACTTTGAAACGAGATCCTTCCACGTCAATATATAATTGGGTGGCTCTTTCTCTAACCAAATTTTAGCGGGCCCCGCTAAGGAATACAGAAAAAGCATCATCTTAATAGAATAATTAGCAACGTCCTTAAACTTGCAAGTGGCGGTAAGACGATTGAATTGGCGGATATAGTTGTGCGGGTTATCCTTTTCATCACCATGGAATTTGTTGTTTTGGATCATTGACAACAAACCCGTCTTAACTTCAAAATTCTCCGCAAGGATGGCGGGAATCATAATAGCCTCTCCATAACCCTCAGTGGGTGCTTGAAGTAACTCCATCATAGTTCGATTAGCCATAGTTGGTTCTTCTTCTACGATAGGTTCGTCAATAGGAGACTCCTCACTAGAAAGGTTAGGTGTGGTTTCCTTTCGGTTTTTTCGTTTACGTGCACGTCTAGCTTGATTATGAGTAAGCATAAACGTCCCATACAACGTGGGGATGAGAAAAGAAGATTCTTTTTGGTGTTTTTAACTTTTCCAATTTTTTTGTGGTTTTTGATTGTTTTTACTTTTTTTGGATTTTTTGAATGTATTAAGTAGACAAAAATCTACAAATCTCTCCTCAAATCAAATATCTTGATTAAAGGATCCTTAAGGAATGAAAACGATCACGTGAAGTGAACGTCTTAGATGACTTTAGAACGTTGGTGGAACACCAAAACGTTCAAGAGGGTTTAATCAATTGAAACCAAGAAAATATATATGATACTTAGATAATACTTTGGTTAGGAAACGCTCGATTAGCCCTTTTTATCTAAACACGCACAAGCAAGCGAGGAAACGAGGCGGCGCGAAGCACTTAAGAGCCTTTTTCCTTAGGGTATTTTTATAATACCCGCCTTATACCCACCTTATAGTTTGTGTTTGTCAAAATTAAGCTTCACGAAAGTAATTATCTATTTTGCCTTTTTTCTTTGTTTAAGATTCGAATACAATGATCGAGTGATGAAATCCCGAATCAAGGTTGTGTGTTCACACTTTTGGAGTACTTGTGAATTTATTGTTCTACGTATACAATATAGTAATATTCACACAAAGAACAAAAACCAATAATACGTATTAGTAGAGTGCTACTAATACAAATAGATATTATGGATAATATAAAAACAACAATTTTTCAAATCAAAACACAACACGCCTCCCCGGCAGTGGCGCCAAAATGATGTAATGGTTTTACTACTCTTTAGGAAAAGAGCGTAAAAAGCGGCAAGTATTAAGTGTCGCTTTAGGAAAACCAAGCACTAATGACCAAGTGAAGTTCAAGTTCGTTTCCCAAGGAGGCAAGTGTGTTGTGCTAAGAAATGATTAACTTTGTGATTATAATTATGAGAAAAGAAAAAGAGAAAGGATGACGGTTACGATTATGAATTAAACTAAGACGAAAAGTCGTGCACGTAAAACCGTAGAATATGACAAAATTTAAAAATTAACCTAAAATTCCTAGAAAATTGTAATAAATCCAAAAAAAATGTCATTAGAGTTTAAAAAAAAAATCAAAAATCACTCATACCTTTAATTTATTTAAATATTAATTTTTTAATGCTAATTAAAGCCCAAAAATCAATTTAATTAACAAAACGCCCAAAATGAGATTTTTAACTTGTAAACCTCTAAAATGGCTTAACTAAATTAAAAACTATTTTTGAAAATTTTCGAATTAATTAAAACTATTTAAAATTGATTAAAAACTCTAAAAACTTAAAATAATTCTAAAGTTTATTTAAATGACACTAAAATTAATCTAAAAGTTTTAAAATTCCTAACTTATTGTGTTTAAACTAGGAAAAATGAAAAACTTGCAAAAATCTAAATTTTAATTTTGAATAATAAAATAATATTAGAAAATCCAAAACTTATAAAAAATTCTAAAAAGTTGCAAACTAGTTTATTTTAACATAAATAACACAGAAATAAACTTGGAATTACCAAAATACCCCTATTGGGCCTCCAAATGGGCTAAATAACAAAACAGTCCACTATATTGGGCTTTTTGGCCCAATAAGCAAAAAGTTCACCAAATAAGCCCAAAATCACCTACTTGACCCAAAATTTGATTTTAAGCACAAAACTCTAAAGGACCAAAAGTTGAAAGTAAGCTTATCACAGCTTAATTGTCAACAACTTATTCTTAATGGGCTTTTTGGCCCATTAAGCCAAAAGCTAATTCCATAAGCTCTAATTTGACACACAAGCTTAATTTGGGATACTTAAGAGATCTGTGAAAAGAAATTTTGAAAAAGCCCAAGAAAAAGCCTGAAATAAGCAAAATCTCTCTACAGAAAATGACAAAATAGTCATTTTTGTGTTCTAGGCCACCTCAAGTGCTGATTCAACTTGCAAAAGGTTTTAATTGACAAAACTAAGCTTAATAATTAATAAGTGTGAAAACACTTATCCTTTTACCACTTATTTCTAATAATAAAAAGACCAAAACGTGTATTTAATGTCTTAAAAGGCGGAATTATGTGTGGTTTGTGTTTTTATTGTGTTTTAGGACAAAAATATGAAAAAGGAAGAAAACACCGGCTTTCACGGGCTTTTATCGAAGAAAAAGACAAAAGATAAAGTCAAAATATCAAAAGTGCAAGAAGAACGGAAGTCAAAGGCCTATTCTGGAGATTTATCGAAGAAAAGGTCTAAAGACGAAAGTTAAACGAAGTCGAAGAACCAAGTCTACTAAAAGAAGAAAATTAGAAGATGAGTTCAAGTTATCATTCGACTAATCCCGAGACAAAGACGAGAAGACAAAAGAAAGAAGGAGGAAACAACACCATTCCCTTCCCCTATATATAGTTTCCTAATCTTCATTAGGAAAAAAAGTAGTCTTTATTTTTAGTTTGGTAGGTAATTAGGAGTATGTGTTTTACTTTCTCTCTCTAGCTTTTCTTTCAAGTTTATTAATCTTTCATCTTTAATCTTGTAATCTTGAATCTTTAATCTTAATCTTATTTTTTTTACAATCATTCTCATTCTACCTTTCTTCTTTTAATCTTGTTTGATTTAGATAATCATGTAGTTTGTTCATCTTGTTCTTTGTTTAATTGATGTGTTTGTTTGATTGTTTTTATGGTTTTGATGTGTTTGATCTTTTTAGCTTATTGTGTTTAGTGCTTATTGTGTGATTTTTCTTATTTTTAATAGTTTATTATTATAAAAAGTTGATTTTTAATATTTAGATTATTTAGTGTTTTTAAAGTTTTTAAATTGTGGCTTATTAGCTTTTTCTTAAAATTATTTCGGTTAAACTTTTGGTTAAGTGCTTATTAGATTTTGCTTATTTTTAGTTTTGCTTATTTTCATTTGGTTTCTTATCTGGGTTTTAGAAAACCCTCTTATTCCGAATTAGGTTTAGTTTTAGTTTATTCCAGATTGCACTAGAAATTATTCCGGATAAGATTTTTCTAATTATTCCGGATTACGCTTTCTTTTATTCCGGATAAGCAAAAAAGTATTCCGGATTAGTATAAATACTCATTCCGAACAACACCCAAAAACAAATTCCGGATAAAGAAATATTAACATATCCCGGATAACAAAATAATAACATAACCCGGATAACAAAAAAAACATTCCGGATACAATAGCAAAAAAAAAAAAGATTCCGGATAGGAGAAAAAATCATTCCGACTTATATATGAATTCTCATGCATGCATGCTTGCTAGCTTCTCTATATTTCCCGCCAAATAACATGTTCCCCCATGGGGAACAAGCTTCCTTTTGTTAAACATTTGTTTCGTAGGTCGTCTAGTTTTATCCGAAAGTCGTTTTAATTTTTATTCTGAAAATCAGTTATTTTTAGTTATATTTTTCCCCAAATTTTAGTATTAGTATTTTCTCGAAAAGTTTAAGTTTTAACTTTTATTAAGTGTCGGCTTTAATATTTGCCTCGTTTAGTTTTATATTAGCCATATAGTCCAATTTCCTTCATTTTTATTTAGTAAGTTTTATTTTTAAGTCGAAATTTAATTTTTATTTTTAGTTTTATTTTTATTAATTGTTTTATTTTAGTATTTGTTTTAATATTTTATTTAATTTAATTTTAAATTTTTTTAGCTTATTTTAATTTCAAACTTACTTTTAATTAAGTTTTTATTTAGTTTAACTTGTCATTTACTCTAAAAGTTTTAATCTTTATTTTAAAATGATCAACGACCTTTCTTTTTATTCGCCAAGAACGACTGAGTCACATTTTTAACCGGAGATCAATTCGATTAGACACCGAGAACAACGAACTTTTAACCTAGTAAAATCTATGTATAAAATGGCCGTTGCCGGCTCTTTTCGTAAAGATTAACGGGTTCTAGTGAGAAAAATTGGATTTTGGGATCCGTTCTTTTGGGAACGTTATTTTCAAGCATAAAAATTTTCAAAAAAATCCTAAAAAATATAAAATTTTCAAAAATCCAAAAAGTTAAAAAAGATAAAAAAAATCAAAAGTATTTTTCATTTTTAGTGTATGCGTACTCGATCTTCGTCTTTTCCTGAGCCCGAGACTCGTAGAGACTTAGATATGGCCAATGTGCATAATAATAACAACCCACCTCACCCCAATATGAATAATAACAAACATGACCCTCAACCCGACCTTCGTACGACTGAGGAGCTATCTCAACCGACTATGAATGGACGGGGAGGACTGATTGCGCCGATGCAAATCACGGCTCCCGAATTTTCGTTGAAGCATCACATGATCCAACAAGTTCAAAATGCTTGTCCATTTCGTGGATTACCGGATGATGATGCCAACAAACACCTCGTTAAATTCATAACCGTCACTCAAGGCATGAAATTGCCCGGTGTTTCCATGGATTTTCTCCGCCTTCATCTTTTTCCACACACTTTATCCCACTATGCTGAAAAATGGTTTGATCGTCTTCCCAAAAACTCAATTCATACATGGGACGAGATGACTCAAAAAATTTTGTCAAGATATTTTCCACCATCCATGGTCACTAGTCTTTGTAATCAAATCAGTGGTTTCACTCAAGAACCTTATGAGTCTCTTTTTGATGCTTGGGAACGTTATAATGTCTTGATCGATCGTTTTCCTAACCATAATATGCTCCCCGTCACTTTAATTGATACTTTCTACAATGGTTTAACTTTTCATGATCGTGATACGATTAATGCCGCTGCCGGTGGTATGTTTATGAAGAGAAGACCCGAGGAGTGTAGAGAGCTTATAGAGAACATGACCACTCATCAAAAAATTGGGATTCATCCGCATCCTCAAGAAATAACCCGAGAGTCAATGTTTCTTCTACTTCATCAAACCCCGAGATAGCCGAACTCACCTAACTCAACCGCCAACTAGCCAAGATGAACACAAATTTCTTAACCATAGCTACGAACCAATATTAACAAGTTAAAGCTGTAGCACTTTCTTGTGTGACTTGCGGTGGTCCTCATTCATACACCGATTGTCCTTCTACTCATGACAATCCGGAAAACGTGTATGCGGCTAACGGTAACTTTTCTACGGGAGGCTATCAAGCACGTCCTCAAGGTGACTGTAATTTGCTAAGTTATCGTTCAAACAACTTTCTTTCACCACCCGGTTTTCCTCCTCAAAACCAAAATAACCTCAATCGCAACAATCAAAACCAACCTCGAGGTCCTAATCAATATCAAACCCAAAAAACCCATATCCACCTCAAGGTAATAATCAAGTTTACCAAACACCCACCTATCAACCACCCGCTTACCAAGCTCCTCCTCCGAACCAACCCACGACATTTAATCACGAGGTTGAAACTTACATGAGGACTAATGACGTGCTGGTGACGAATCTTCAGAGTCAATCTATTAATTTGAAGGGCGACATGGCTAAACAAGGGAATGATCTTCGAGCCGAGCTTAGGAATGACATGCGAAACTCTTTAAGCAGTCAAACGAATGACTTAAGGGATATGATGGCTAGTTTCTTCCAAAGTAATCAAACCTCTGCTTCGGGTTCTCTTCCGAGTAACAGCGTTGCTAATCCAAGAGAGGAGATGAAAGCAATCACCACCCGAAGTGGAAAAGGTTATAAGGAGCCCAAGATTCCTAAACCTACTCCGGTGATTGTGATAAAGGATAACGAGCCCCCTTCACCAATTCCTCCACCTTCTCCTTCCACCCCTCCTCCACTCAAGGATGTGAGTGAGCAATCCATTCCAAAGCCTTCATCTCAACCCGATATACCTTATCCTTCAAGTTTGAGGAAAGAGAAGTTGAAGAACAAGGATGATATTCAAGTTTCAAACTTTCTTAAAATGTTTAAACAATTGAATTTCAACATCTCCTTTGCCGAGGCGCTTGCTCACATGCCTAAATATGCTAAAATGTTCAAAGATCTTCTCAGTGATAAGGAAAAACTCCTTGATATTGCTCAAACCCAACTTAATGAGAATTGCTCCGCGGTTCTATTAAGGAAATTACCAACCAAACATGGTGATCCGGGTCGCTTTCTCATTCCTTGCAACTTTCCCGTGGTTGAGAATTATATGGCCCTAGCCGATCTAGGTGCTAGTATCAACTTAATGCGATTAAGCGTTTGGAAACAATTATCTCTACCCGAGCTAGTCCCCACACGAATGACATTGGAGTTAGCTAACTGTACGGTTGCTTATCCGGTGGGGATAGCCGAAGATGTCTTCGTCGGTGTCGACAAATTCACCTTTCCGGTGGATTTTGTTGTCGTTGACTATGAGATGGATCCCCGTGTTCCATTAATCGTTGGACGTCCATTCTTGAGGAACGATCGCACTCTCATTGATGTAGCCGCGGGCGAATTAATCATGAGAGTTTGTGACGACAAAATCGTCTTCAACATGGGTAAACTTTCTAAGCAACCTTATGAACACGAGAGCGTTAATTTCATTGACGTACTTGATGAGTCTTGTGAAGAACATTTCAAAGATGCTTGTAAAAGTAGTTTTTCTTCTCTACCCATTGTTGAGACCGTTTCCTCTATTGCTCCCTCATTGACTCCATTTGGAGAAACTGATTTTCTTTTGAAAGAATTTGAAGAAACTTTAGGGGATGTGGACTTAAAATATGACGATTCTCCCTCCGATTGGGATGAAGACATTCGTACCATTAAGAAACTTCTCAATGAGGACCATATTTCTCCACCTTCTCCTATGGAAATTACAAATGATGATCTGAATTTGACTAAGCCTCCCATTGACAATCCTCCGGATTTAGAGCTTAAGGATTTACAGTCTCATCTCGAATACGTTTTCCTAGAAGAAAATAAGAAGTTACCCGTCATCATTGCAAAGAACTTAAAAGAGGATGAAAAATCTCGACTTATCGATGTGATCAAAAATAATAAGAAAGCAATTGCTTGGAAAATTTCTGACATCTGCGGCATTGATCCTAACTTTTGTACTCATAAAATTCTCATGGAAGATGACTATAAACCCGCAATCCAAAGCCAAAGAAGGGTTAATCCAAAAATTTATGACGTCATCAAGAAAGAAGTTATCAAACTTCTAGATGCCGGAATGATTTACCCTATTTAGGATTCGCCATGGGTTAGTCCCGTCCATTATGTGCCTAAGAAAGGCGGAAAAACGTTGTTCCCAATGAAAACAACGAGTTGATTCCTACTCTACTTGTCACGGGTTGGCGAGTTTGCATAGACTATCACAAGCTCAATGATGTCACTCATAAGGATCATTTTCCTCTTCCTTTCATGGATCAAATGCTCGAGCGTTTAGTGGGTAATGACTACTATTGCTTCTTAGATGGTTTCTCCGGATATTTTCAAATCCCTATCGATCCAAAAGACCAAGAGAAAAACACATTCACTTGTCCTTATGGAACATTTGCTTACAAAAGAATGCCTTTCGGCTTATGCAATGATCCTGGGACTTTCCAAAGGTGTATGATGACTATATTCCATGACATGGTTGAAGAAACTACGGAAGTCTTTATGGACGATTTCTCGGTCTATGGTGATTCTTTCTCATCTTGCCTTGCCAATTTAGAACGTATGCTTAAACGATGTGAAGACACTCGTCTCGTTCTTAATTGGGAAAAATGCCATTTCATGGTAAAAGAAGGCATTGTTCTAGGTCACAAAATTTCCAAAGCCGGTATCGAAGTCAAACGTGCTAAAGTTGACGTCATTGCTAAGTTGCCTCCACCTGCCACCGTCAAAGGAGTTAGAAGTTTTTTAGGTCATGCGAGATTTTATCGACGTTTCATCCAAGATTCCTCTAAGATAGCTCGACCTATGACTCACCTCTTAGAAAAGGATGCTCCTTTCATCTTTTCTCAAGAATGTCTCGGTTCTTTCAAACTTCTTAAAGGTAAATTAACTATGGCACCGGTCTTAGTCTCTCCAAATTGGGAGTTACCTTTCAAGCTCATGTGCGATGCTATTGATTTCGAGGTAGAGCGGTTTTAGGTCAACGAGTGAACAAACATTTCCAACCAATCCATTACGCTAGCAAGACAATGACGGGGGCTCAATTGCATTACACTACAACCGAAAAAGAGCTTTAAGCTGTTGTATATGCTTTTGAAAAATTCCGCCCATATCCTGTCCTTTCCACCACCATTGTGTACACTGATCATTTCGCTTTGAAATACTTGTTGACCAAGCAAGATGCTAAACCGAGAGTTCTTCGTTGGGTTTTACTCCTTCAAGAATTCAAAATTGAAATTCGTGATAAAAAGGGAGCGGAAAACCTAGCCGCGGATCATCTTAGTAGACTCGAGGATCCTTACCAAGGGGAACTTACAAATCAAGAGATTAATGAATCTTTTCCCCTTGAGGCCTTAATGTCTATTAACTCCAATCTTGGCGATACCCCATGGTTTGTGGACATTGCAAACTACTTAGCGGGTGGTGTTCTTATGGAAGGGTTAACGTCCCAACAAAAGAAAAAATTATTTAAGGATATTAAACACTATTATTGGGACGACCCTTACCTTTTCAAAAAATGTGCGGATCTTGTCATTCGTCGGTGTGTTGATGGGCCGACAGCTTTTCTAATCCTTGAAGCTTTCCACAAAAGACCCACTGGTGGTCACTTTGGTCCTAACTATACCGCGAAAAAAGTTTTCGACTCCAGATTTTATTGGCCCACCATTTATCATGACGCTAATGAAATGGTTAAGCATTGTGATGCTTGCCAAAGACAAGGCAAAATCACACATAAAGATGAGATGCCTCAAAATTTCATCCAAGAATGTGAAATCTTTGACGTATGGGGCATCGACTTTATGGGGCCATTTCCATCATCTAAAGGGAACAAATACATCCTCGTAGCCGTGGACTACGTATCTAAATGGGTTGAAGCAAAAGCTTTACCTACGAACGATGCAAGGGTGGTTGTGAACTTTTTGAAACAATTGTTTGCTCGATTCGGTGTTCCTCGTGCTATCATTAGTGATCGCGGGACTCATTTTTGCAATGATCAATTTGCTCGAGTCATGGCTAAGTATGGTGTCAATCACCATCTTTCCACCGCGTATCATCCACAAACTAATGGTCAAGTCGAGATCTCTAACCGTGGACTTAAGCGAATCTTAGAGCGTATTGTGGGAAAGCATCATGCCTCATGGGCTGATAAGTTAGATGCTGCTTTGTGGGCTTTCCTTACCACATATAAGACACCTATTGGTTGTACTCCATATCGTCTTGTGTACGGAAAGGCATGCCACCTCCCCATTGAGTTGGATCATAAGGCTTATTGGGCCTTGAAATGGGCTAATTTTGATATCAACAAAGCCGTTGATCTTAGAAAAATTCAACTCAATGAACTTACTGAACTAAGGAATGAGGCTTATGAGAATTCATTGATCTACAAGGATAAAACCAAGCTCATTCATGATTCCTAGATTAAAAACCGAGAGTTTCACATAGGGGATCAAGTTTTACTCTTTAACTCTCGGTTGAAAATCTTTTCGGGCAAGCTTAAATCTCGTTGGTTAGGCCCATTCACCGTTGCTAAAGTCTTCCCTTATGGCACCATTGAGTTATCGCAACCAAATGGGCCAAACTTTAAGGTGAATGGCCAACGTGTTAAGTTGTACTTTGGTGAGGAGACCTCTCATGAGATGATTCCATCCATCACCACGTTTCCCTTGAATTAATTCTGGGTCGAGTTAGGCTCTCGACTGGGTTAACAAAAACAAGCGCTTCTCGGGAGGCAACCCGATGATCTATCCTTTTTACCCGTATTCACAATAAGTGTAGGGGGAGATACATTGGAGTTTGTTGTTTTGTTTCTTATGATGTGCAGGGATTAAAGCTTTCAAAGAGCACTTTTGATGATATTTGACGACCCGTGAACCCGTGTTCCTGTCTTCCCAGTTCTATCCTAAACTTTTGTGATTCAATATTTCATATCTTATATGTTGAAGTTGAAATCACTATAGTCGTCTCTTCCTTAGCAAGATTTAAACAACGTGCACAATGTCGTAAGTGTATGGGAGTTTGCTCCTACATGCTTAAACATTGAGGACAATGTTTATATCAAGTGTAGGGGGGACTTCTATCGAAGTTAAGTGGGCTTTTCCATGAATATGTCCTCATTTTAACTGGAAAGTTAATTTTTCGACATTTTTCAAAAATTTTGATCTATTTTGGCCTAATAGTATTTTTCATTTATTCTCTTTTATTTTCTTTCCTTTTGTTATCGCATCATATGTATATATTTCATTTCAAGAATAAAGTCAAGAGAAAAATAAAGTTAAATAAAATGGTTTTGATGAGTTTAGATGTCTTTGATATATTAGGCTCGTCATGAATCTTTTGACTCAACCCGAGTTTACCTATTTGAGTTTACTCTAGCTAGTATCCTTAACGTGTTTAAGTCAAGTTTTGCTAGGCTTTTATATAGAGAACTTTAAAACGCGAAAGTCTTAACTCTTACGGGTTAAGAACAAGAACTTTTCGCAAGTTCCTATAATTGATCCTATAAAGTCGTTTATCAATGGAACTTTAAAATGCGAATTCTAAACTTGAAAAAGTCTACGAAGTTGCAAGATCCTATAGATGACTTGAAAACCCAAAAATTTGATTTAATTGGCTAAGCATCCACGAGTCTCATTCCTTGAGATTTTAAATTGTGGAGAATGAGAGATGATAGAGTCAATTATAAGTTTGGTATTCTTTCATGAATTTATGTGAGTTAATTATGAGCTTTTTCTCCCATCGCTTGTTAATATATAATTGCAATAAGTAAGATCGTACGATTTGAAAAGTTACTTAGCTTCTAGCACAAGATCGTTTAAAAGTTGCTCGGTATTAATTAGAGTTCATAGCCAAGGCATAACTTATTGAAGTGGGATGCGAAGATTGGCGAGTCCGAAAAGGCCCTAACAAGGCATGAGGGCTACATTTTTTTGCTAAAGATCCAAAGTGATGTGAAGAATCATTTATCAACAATCAATATGAAGGATCGAGACATACGACGAAAAGCTAATACTCCCCTAAAGATCATGTAGAAGTCTATCCGAAAAGACCATAGCAAGGTATGAGGACAAATAAATCCAAGTCCTAAAAGGAGGCAGATCGTTGTATATCAAAATCCAAAATAAAGATTGGAGAAAAATGAAGAAGTCGTGGTCCAAGTATGAAGAATCTCTCAAAAACTTCAAGTGAAGAAATTCCTATTATGAAGAGAAGACCATTATTTCAAGAACGTCTCTCAAGATTCGAAGTATGAAGTCACTGCCAAATATCGGTCCGAGAAAGGTCTCAAATCGTGAAGCGAGTTATGCCAAGATATGAACTATATGAGGTCCCGAGAAGCAGTTTTAAAAGATTTTGTCTTTTAGTTAACTATTTATAAAATCGTCCTACTTTATTTTCAGCCTAAATAAACTATCGAAATAAGTAAAAAATGCATCCTCGTGATCATTCAAGACAATAATAAAATATAAGAGACACACCTAGGAATAAGGGAGTCTAAGTGAATAATTGAGCCACATGAGTTTGTGTTAGCTTACTAACTTATAATAACAATGATCTCGTTTTTAAGCTTGGTGTGGGGAACATGAAACTTGAGGGTGATAAACATTCATGACAACCAAATCCCTAATGTATGTCTTCGATCTCTTTACTTGTTCTTCCTTCAAGAATTTTGTATATATTTCTATCTTTTTAGTTTCCTTAGTGTTTAGTATTTAATAAAGCCCAAGGTGGGTTAATTATGATGAAAATATAAATCGTGCTTTGAAATTAATGCATTGCATGAGGGCATTGCAATGGTCAACTGTAGGGGATTTAATAAGTGTGAAAACACTTATCCTTTTACCACTTTTTTTGGTAACTGTGATTTCCGGCTCATTGGCCGACTAATCCACTTATTTCTAATAACATCAAGACTAAAACGTTTATTTAATGTCGTAAACGGCGGAATTATGTGTGGTTTGTGTTTATATTATGTTTTAGGACAAAAATATGAAAAAGGAAGAAAACACGGGCTTTCACGGGCTTTTATTGAAGAAAAAGACAAAAGACGAAGTCAAAAGATCAAAAGTGCAAGAAGAACGGAAGTCAAAGGCCTATTCTAAAGATTTATCGAAGAAAAAGTCTAAAGACGGAAGTTTAACGAAGTCGAAGAACCAAGTCTAAGAAAAGAAGAAAATTAGAAGACGAGTTCAAGTTATCATTCGACTAATCCCGAGACAAAGTCGAGAAAGACAAGTTATTTAAAAAGACGAGAAGACAAAAGAAAGAAGGAAGAATAATGAATAAGTTGGAAAAAGAAATAAGCACTTAATGTTTAAGTCAACTTGTTTGGTTTTCTAGTCAAACCTAAAAGTCAAACCCTAATATGCTCCAGATTAGTTCAATGGGTCAAATGATGAAGATTGATCACAAAAAATAAGTTGTTGCAAGTCCAAATAAGCTAGAATAGCTTATGAATAAGCTGATGACCAATTTACACTAGCAGTGGCTAGCAACAGGGGAAAGGAGTTCCCACTGCTTGACTATTTTGACTTTTTGTCTTATATGGATTTTTGTTGGATTCAAGCCACAAAAAGGCACCCTTATAACCAGTGGGTTATAAGGAGTCAATAACAATCACAATAACACAAATCCTATTAGCCAATTAGTATAGTTTAATCAAAACATCACAAGATATGACACAGACATGTTCATAAGCAGTTTTCACACAAATAAGCAGTTTTAGCAAGAATAAGACAACCAAATTGAACCAAATGCACACAACAGCTTAGATTAATTCAAATGAACATAAATTAAGTGGTTTCATGCAATGATTCAAGGTTTAGAACAAGATTCAAGCCAATAAATGTTACTGATGAACAAAGAACAAGAAGATTTCAAACTTTGCTGATGTACTTGACCACAAATCCAATTTCAAACCCTCAAATCTTCTTAACAGGTTATACAAACTTTGTTTAATCACTTGTTAGCCCTAAGCATGCATACAATCTATGTGTTTTCAAGATCTTAGGTCAACACAAGCAGATTTCAACAAGTTATAGCACAATCAAGAATTTGATGTTCAAAATCCAAGAACTTGTAGATAATAGAGCACAAACAAGTATTTATCAGATACAAGCACAAAACAACATTTAACGATAACTTAGAATCAAATTTCAAGCTCAAATCAGTAAACCCAAACACCCCTTTCACTTTTTCAATCCAATTTTAACAAAGCAAATGTGTGATTCAGTTTTACCTAAGCCTAATCTAGCATCATAACATCAATATCATGCAATATTAAGCAGATTCAAGCCACAAAAACACCTCTTAGAACAACAGAACACAAAATCACACAAATTAAGTACTTTTATCAGATTTTGGGTAAGAAAGCTCAAACCTCATGAATGTACATCCACACTCAATTTTTGAGCTTATGTGCCTAGCTTAACAAGGCATAAGCTTCCACAAAGCTGCTAAGAGTAATAAGGTTAGAACAAGTAATATTCAAAACTGAAAATTGAAAAATAAATCTGATTAATGAAACCTTTGTACCCAATCCTTGATTATCCCCAAACCACAAGCTTACAACACCTTGATAATCTTCTTATCAGGGTGCTATAATCACTTGCAATCCAAAAATTCCAAGGATGTACCAAAGAACTTAGCAAAATGTCAGATTTTGTAAATTTTGGCAATTTTTTGCACAAGGTTTAAAAACAGGTTTTGATACTTCAAAATCATAAACATGAAACATAAAAAAGCATAGAATAAGGTTGGCACTTGGATTTCTTCGAAACTTCAAACACTTGTTCATGAAATTTGAAAGAAGGATTTACAGAAATGTGAACAATGGAAAAACCAAGAGCAAAAAAAAATGTTGCAACCCTATGCCTTTATATAGGCTACAATGATTCTAGAAAATCTTAAAAAACTATAAACCCTAATGTGTAAAAGGCCCAAAGTGCCCTTGTCGAATTTGAATTCTCTTGAACATGTGAAGTATGTTGGCAGTTTGTGGAGGTGTAAAGTTGGTGAGAATTGATCAAATGGCTCTCAATAAAGCTTATGAACAAAGCTGCTTGTGGGGCGTTGGATTCACTGGCACTTTTTCGCTCTCAAAAAAGCTTATGTAGTTTGTGCTGCCCAAAAATGAGCTTCTATCTCCTTGTAGAACTCAAGATATGGTAAAAATGGTGAAAGTGAATTTCATAATCAGATTTGTAAAATAAAAGTATATATTATAAAATTAGCACTCAAGTAAAACTAATATAAAATGTATACCTAAAACCACTAACTCATATATTACTTATAAATAAGTATATATATTGATAAGTAAATGGGACATTCTATAAAAATGTCAATTTGATATGTTTTATAAGTTATAAAACTATAAACATAAGTTTTATGTCTTTTCGGCTAAAACCGAAAGATTAACGTTTTCGTCAAATAAAACTTAGACGGTCGGACCCGTCTAATGTAAACTTTTTATAACTTATCTACTGATGTATAAGTATATTTGACAAGTAAAAACCAATAAAACACGAGCTTTATAACTTATGGACACTAAAGGGCCAAAGTAGCCTCATTGGACTATTAACCCAACAAGTTTGGCTAAACACTAATGGACTTACTCATGGGCTTAACCCACTTGGGGCCAACATATTAGTAAAGTCCTGGTATTAAAATTATAAATGGAATAATATGATGTATTGGGCTTTTAATGGGCTTATTGGGCCTCAATATAGAATTGATTGAAACTAGTGTAACTAGTCAAAAATTTGACTAACACATAAAACTATAATATTGAATGAAGATATAAAAACCCACTTGATCATCATCATACTTATAATATCATCATATATATACATAGACATTATTTTTATAAAGTCATCGGACAAAAGTCTAAGACGAGTATTATTTGTCTAGGTTTCCGTGATTGAAGCACGTACCGTACATTCAAATCGCTGATAACCCGCCTTTCCCAATCAACGTGAGTTCATAGCCTCACACTCTTTTAAATGTTTTATGAAATGTTTTTTATAAACCCGCGAGGGAGATACCATGTTAGTTTTAATAAAATAGGACATCAGTTGTCCCGATTGTTTGCTTATTGATATGGACCCGAATGATTATATGACCTGATGAATGATTATATGACTTGATGAATGAAATGAAATGGATTATTATAGTTAGGTTATGTCACTAAAAGTACCATTAGCATGAATTGTGAACTACCGGGATTTGGTAGACGCTTATGCATATAATAGTACTATTTGGGGAAGATCACCCCAGTTCGCGCCTTGACGGTTGATCCCCGTCGTGACACATTGATTAGTAAGCGTATTTATGTATGAGAAGATTTATATGATTATTGTGGCGACACACTGTTTTAGATGGGCAAAGGAATTTCGGGTTAGCTACCCGTTGTTTAGTATAGTAAGGTAGCAATGTCATGCGGCTTATAATAATCCAATATTGAAACTACTGATGTACGAATGTAATTATAATATATTGCTTGACTAGCAATACGGAGTCTTATTATTTATATTATGTTCGTGTTTGGTTTTACATAACCATTATCATATAACGTTTTTTATTAAACTTTATACAACGTTATAAAACGTGTTGTTTGTGTTTTTACGACAATGGTTCGTGTAATCGTTTTAAAGGCAGAAGCCTATATTATGATTTACGACTAAGAGTTGTATAAAATGCTTTGGCCTATTTTATAGTCTATTACAAATATTTGTACAAAATGATTTTCGGTAACAATTATATACCGATGATATATTAATGGTTTTAATTAAACTCTATGAATTCACTCGGCGTTTTCGCTGAACTTTTCTTTTAACATGTTTTATCTCAGGTACTTGAAGGTAAGTCTCAGGATGACAACAAGAATTTATCGCCCGCACTTAAATAACAATTTCCATTCAAATGTTTTGTAAAATTGTATGAAATACTATGACTTGGGACCTACGTAATTTGATATTTATGAATGGAAAATGCTTTATTATTAAACGACGCGATTTTTAAGCGTTGTCTATGATTTGAGTAATGTTGATAGATGTAGAAATACGTGTTTAGGAAAACAACGTATAAATGTGGCAAGTATTAATCGACACGATTTAGGAAAACCGTGAAGACGAATAAATTCCAAGTTCGTTCTCGAAGGAGGTGTATATTGTGTATGCCAATTAATAAAATAACAATGTTTGGATTAGTGACGTTTTTGGTTTAGAAGGAGAAAAAGTAAAGACGAGCTACGACTACGATTAAACTACGACGAATTAACGTAAAACGCGAACGTAAATACGTAAAACGTGACGGAATTAAAATTAAAACCTAAAAATTAATTAAATGATTAATCTAAGTCTTAAATAATATAAATAAGAATAAAAATCCAACAAATATATTTTAAAACCTTTTATTAATTAAATATTCAATTTTTAATGCTAATTAAAGCCCAAAAATTAAATATAATTAACAAAATGCCCAAAATATTAATTTATTGAACTAATAACTAACTTATATTATTTAATGACTAAAAACTATTTTTCTTAAATTTTAAAAACTATTTTTCTATTTTTTAAAACACTAAAAACTATTTTTAAGTTAAAATAATCCTAGAAAATAATTAAATAATGACAAAATTAATCTAACAATTTTAAAAATCTTAAATTACCCTAATGAACAGTAGAAAATTGAAAAAGTTTGAAAAATGTAAAATTTTTCACTAAAAGACAAAACAGTTTACTAATTAAACCCTAATTAAACTAATTTAATTATAAAAAATAATTAAAAAGTGAACAGTGACCAATTTAAAATCCAAAAATCTTAAATTAATTTTCTAAACCTAAAAAAAATATTAAATCTGAAAAATATATATTTTTACCACTAAAAGACAAAAACAGAATATTAAAAAGTAATTAAAATAGCAATTAAATATAAAAAATGGAAAATGAACAGTAAAATAAAAAGTGATTATACTGAAAAATCAAGAATTAAAAAAGAAAAATATAGAAAAAAGAATGAAAGTCTAACTCCTATTTAAGGGCACTAAAGACAAAAAAACTTAGAATCTGATAGTGACCTTTTTTGGTTTCTGTCTTTTTGTGCAAGCAGGGGGAACAAATACAAAGGCAGTGGGAAAGGAGTTCCCACTGCTAATGAAAGTAAACAGGTCTGGGCACAAAAGTGCTTGGATTTTGCTTGTTTCTTGGAGATTTATGGAAACAAAGGCACCCCCACACTCATGGAAGTGTGGGGAGTCAAGTTATAGCAAAAATAACACAAGTCCAGTACAAGAAAAACATTCAAATGGGCAAATCAAGTTACTGTAAATGCACTAGGGGCTGTGGAGGCTTTTGCTGGTGCACTTGGTCAAAAGGGTGAGTTTCAAAAGCCAAGAACTTGCACACAACACTACCAAACAACACACAATCAAACTCCTAGCCCTAAGATGGACTTATACTAGCAGATTACAAAGAATGAATGGCAAATTAAGCTAAAATTAGGCAGAAAAATGCATTATCTGATTTCTAAGCTATGTTTAACAAGTGAGCATGCAATCCTTTTTTAAACCTACCAAATCTCAAACCATGCAAACTAACAACAAAAACTAACCTATTGAAGTGTGGCCAGGCTGTCTTTAAGCTAAATATCAGTAAAGAACCTAACCTAATGAGCAGACCCAAACACCCCCTTAATTTCTGAAAATTAAAATTAACAAAGCTATTACCTACAACACCTTACCAAACTGATTTAAAATTAACTAAACAAGCATATGGAACCATATTAAGCATGTTTAAACCAGAAAAACAACATATGAACACTTCTCTCACAAATCATGCAAAATCACATACAAACACAAAAATATCACTCAAGCCAATCAAGTATGGAGGGTTCAAGCCTAAGGATTACCTTGTGGGACCCACATCCGGGCCCCACTATGGCTGCAATGCCATCTCCATTCAAGCACGGGCTTGAGCTGATCTCTTTGGGTGTAGAACTGAGCAAGGTGGGACAACAGCAACTCCAAACACGTCCTTTTCAGAAATTGAACCTTGAACCTGCCAAAAGAAAAAGAAACAAAGAATAGTGACCTGGTATGCAAGCTTATAGGTTGTGAGCAAGCTTATTGATTAAGCTGCTCACAGCTTATAGCTAAAAAAAAAACTTGAAACTTGGATTTTGATTGAAACCTTTTTAAAAGGTTAAACTTGAAAACTTACTAAAACCTTAACAAACTGATGAAATCACTCAATAAAAACCTCCACTTTCACTTCAGTCTCTTTTGAATGATTTCAAGCTTGAAGAAAAACTTTTCCAAACCTTTTCTAAAAACGAATTTCTGAAAATAATTTGTGAAAGAGAACTATTTGAAAACTTTGAACTATTTTTGCATAAGATAAACATTAAACTAAACAAGTAAAGAAATGGAACTCAGATCTTGTAAATAGCTTAAATATTTCATTTTCATTAATCAATTTAAAACTTTTACAAAAATTCTGGAACAGAAAAATGAGACACAACTCGTCCCATTTTATACTACTCTAAGAGGATTCTAGATACAATAAACCCTAAACACTGAATTTCCTATTCTGCCCTTCAATTTGAATTCTTGTTGACTATTCTTGGTCAAAAATTTAACCATGTGATCTCTGAGGTGTTTGCCAGGCTGTTGGGATGATCTCAAGCGTGAAAAACTCCTTAGTGAGCAAGTTTAGAGCCTTGGCCGTTGATTTTCTGAAAAGATACCTTTGTTGCCATTTTTGAACAAGCAGGGGACATTGGGGGGCCCCATTGAGTCACGGGTTGGAGAAGTATTGTGGTGGGTTTTGATGACAAGGGTGTTAATTAGGATTCTGGATGGCCAATCATAAAACCCCCTTGATTTTCACCTTAATCAGATTAGGGTTTATGGGGTAAACTGGGTTTAAGGGAGGAAGTTTGATTCGTTTTATGGGGTAATGAAGTTTAAATGTTTGTTTCCCCCACTTTATTTAATTAAACAAGTTAATTATAAAAGTGGGTTCAAAAAGAGTGTGTGACAGGGTCAAGTTGGGTTATGAACTGGTTTGTTGGACTGGGTGGGGTGACGTGTCAAGGGATGGTTGGGTGTGTGAGTATGGCTGTCTGGCAGAAATGCCCCCCAATGTTTCTAGTTTACTTCACTTTGCATTTAAATGGTAAATTATGCATTTCCTTTGTTATCAACTTTCAGCAATTGTCATTTTTGGCACCAAGGTTTTTCAAAGCTTGTATCAAGGACTCATAATGCACATTTTGCATTCTTCAAGGGCATAAATGATATTTTCTTGAAACTTAAGGAACCCTATTGTAATATTTGAGATTTAAAAGGGTATTAAGTGACAAGTCTTCAAAAGTTGAGGGACCATTCTTGCCAAATCTTCAAACTTCAAGGACTTGATAGGAAAATCATGATTCGGGTCCGGTTCTTTGTGCGGCTTCGTTTCCCGTGTTCGTTTTTGCTTGATTCCTTTGATCTTTTGGTGAATTCACGATATCCATACCTAAAATACACATTGAACAAACATAGGCACATATACGGGTATTTTGACGATATTTTAAGCGTTTTAAGCCCAATTTGGACGATGAGACTATGTATAAATACAGTCTCATCACTCCCCCATACTAAACCATTGCCGTGTCCCCACGCAATGCTAGAATTAAGTATCGTAGCACTTCCAAAATTCATTTTATGATGACATTTATTGAAGACACAAATTTAAATAAACTACTACACGTGCTTTAGACATAATGTAATGTTTTCATCACGAGAACGTGACTTTTAGGATCATAGAACAAGAACACGTGAATGCTTCGTTAGAAATAATTTCGTCGTCCTCGATTTTCACCCAATTCCATGCTAAGCGTGTAACGAGATCATTGTTATTATAAGTTAGCAACACGATCACTTCTCATGAGTGTTAATTATGAACCTAAACTCCCTTATTCCTAATTGGTATCTCTTATATTTTATTTTTGTCTTAATGATCACGAGGATACATCATTGACTTATGCGTGAATAGAGATTAAGTCTAAAAATAGAAACTTAACGGTGTAACCAAAATCATCAAATCAATAATTCACCCCAATAGACAACGATGTCAAAAAATTAAGTCAACAAGAAGGATCGATAAACACGATTTTATAACGGTTTTGAACATGAGACTTATTACCAAGACTTTTATACGCCCCCTAACGGAAGGGCCTTATTATCTTTGGTTTACCTCCATCTTTTATTCAACTTCGCCATGAAGCTTTTATTATGACTTCGGTCTTGCCTTGCCTTTTATTATCCGCCTCATCGGTGGTTTTATTAGCCAAAGACGTATATCCTCACGCTAAAGCGAATTTTGGATCTTTAAAGCTTCGAAGATTAAGGCTTGATTCACTTTCAATTTGGGCATAGATTTTTCGGCCTTGTGAGCTTCAAATTTTTGCTTAATTTAGGTGAGCACTTGAAATCTTATTATTAGGTGAAGCTTTCGATTATTCGGGTGCCAATACTTCAAAACCGTGACGCTGGCGATACCTTAATGTTTTCCCAATTTAATTACATGGAAGCTATCAAAACAAATTAGAAACCCAACAATAGTGACTAAACCGCCAAATCAATATTTATTAACAATTTATTATGCAAAAGCGTGGGGAGAATAAGCTAATAATTACTACACATGAGATCGTGACGATTACGAGACTTATAAATAACTCTATCATTTCTCGTCCTCATTTAAGAGACTTAGCCTAAAAAAGTTAAGGAATCGAGCTAAGTGCTCAACACGCACGGTCGAGTCAAAAATTACTCTCGTTCTCACCATCGGAAAACCTACATTCGTGTCTTAAACACTTATGAAAAACTAGAAAAATTTTAAAATTTGGCCATTTTTAGCCTTATTTGCAACAAAACGATAACAAAACGATGAATATTGGATTGCGTGTTGATGTAAGCAAGGTGAAGTATCTACTCACCCCCCCATACTAAAACTAAACATTGTCCTCAATGTTTCGAGTCTAGGGGTGTAAACACCCCCATACTAGAGACGAAGTCGAATGCTTAATCTCGAGCATGGAAAGGGTAAAACGAATAACCTAAAAGCCGTTTATGAATTATGCTATTAAGATAAACGTTAGAACATAAAAGGATATCATCGGATATCGGAATCTCCAAAGGCAACGATCGAAGCTCGAGTGATCCATAAAACGAACACGAGAGGCTTCAATGATGACGATGAACCTAATAGATCACAATCACAAACAACCACGAAACAAAGGTAGGAAGAGCACAAGTCCCCTCGTTACATTAACTAAGAAAGCGATAATATTTACAAGGATAAGCATGAGAATCCCCCACGAGGCACCTTGTTTTTGATAACCGAGTCAAAAGCTCGACTCGAATCCCCATAAATGTGATCATTTAGGGATAATCTTGGTATGGTCATTTTTGGTGGGGCTTACATGATAAACAAGGCCCAAAAGTACATGGAGTACTTTAAAAACCCGATATACGTATACCGGGGTCAAAGATAGCGTCCTCGTTTTCGGATGAAAGACGAAACAACGCCACTCCAACACAAACCCCAATGGGGTAGAAGAAAAGAGATAAGAAGTAGAAAGGTGGGGCAATGGGTAAGGCAACATAATGAGCTACTCGAGGTAGACTCACACCAAGCAAATAGATATGATTTCCATTTATTGCATCGGTGGAAGACCGAGATTTCCCTTTACAAGCAATTCCGGGATCGTAAATCTCGTCCTCGGTGGAGAAATGTGAGGGAACATTTGGGGCTTCCCCCACACTAGATCCACACACACCATCGTCAAAAGGAGTAGACGAGGTGGTAGCACTCATAACACGATCTGATGACGGAGTTAAACATGTAGAAAAATCATTTAAAACATTTTTAAAATCCTTTCCTTTTTCATCGTTTTTAAACTCTTTATGAAAACCCGATTGAATAATGTCGAAAATATTTGGCGTGTCAAATTGAAAATTAGTCGCGCTAAAAATCCTCACATTTAAGTCATTGGCGGGAGGGGGTGGCGGATTATATAAGTTCTCAAAACGTTTGTCAATAAAGAACACCGCCCCCTCGGGGTCAACATACTCGTCATCCTCATGAACGTCGATCTCATCGATTTCTTCATCAAAGATAGGCTTGTCAAACCACGGTTTGTCATTCCCTTCCTTGAGTATCTTAGAAACTCTCTCGAAAAGATCACGATCAAGCACGAAACCATCATTCTTTTGTGGGGATCGTTGATAAGTTAGATCCTCACGAATGTGGTAAACGTCATTCTCAAATGAGGAGTGTTGATTAGGTAACTCCTCGAGAATGGGATTTTTGGTGGTCACATGAGTTGGTTCGTCATCGAAAATAAGACGCTCCAACTCATTGAGTTCATCCTCGATTTTGGAAAGGTCGACCTCACTCGTAGGTGGAAGTGAAGGCATAAGAGCTAGCTCTCGTTCAATGATTTCCTCAATCTCGGGATCAAACTCATAATCATCGTACTTCACATGTTTCTTCTTAGGAGAATCAAAAATAGCATGTGGATTTCGAAGTACGTGATCAAGCTCGGCAAAATCGCCATCGTCATCGTCAAAGAAAGAGTCGATGTGAGCACTCACAACCATGGACTTACAAGCACTAGGGCTATGCTTAGGTGACTTTTCTAAGACGAGAGGATCGATGTCGATAAACCCTTTAGCCTCAACGGGTGTTGGGCTAGGCAAAGGAGGCACTTCGATGGAGTTAGAAGTTGAAGCCTCAAAGTCATGGTCCTTCGAAGGTGGTGAAGACGAATCCATTTTGGTCATTGTCGTGATGGCATTAACGTCACCCTTCGGAATTGGTGTTTCACTTGTTTCGCTAAAAACATCCCAAAGTGAGTTTTCATCCATAAATTTACACATACCCTTTTGAATTAGGTACACGTATTCTTTATCATTAAAATCATCATCTTTAAAACCGTTTTTCTTAATTCTTTCAAAACATGCATCAAGCTTCATTCTTTCCGCTAAAGTAAACATTTTGAAATCATTAGAATTTGAATCATTAGGTTTTGAAACCTCGGTTTTTTCATTCTCATCAAATCCTTGGGATTTTCTAGCGAAAAAGTCTATTTTCTCGTCCCCATATCTCATAGTAAGTCTCCCCTCGTGAACGTCGATTACGGTTCGAGCCGTCGATAAGAATGGTCGGCCTAAAATAATGGGACATTTAGGGTCACACTCGTAATCGGATATAACGAAATCCGCGGGAAAAACAAACTTTCCAATCCTAACATAGACATCCTCGGCTATTCCAATTGGTATTAAAGGTGTGCAATTTGCAAGCTCGATTGTCATGTTTGTGGGGGTAAGCGAAGGCAATCTCATCAATTTCCAAAGAGAATGAGGCATAAGATTGATGCTAGCACCTAAATCGGCAAGGGCTAAACATCCCTCAATCTCGGAAAAATCACAAGGTAGTAGAAATTGGCCCGGATCCGTTTCCTTTCTCGGCATACGCCTTTTGGGTTTTTTAAGAAGGATCGAAGCACAAGTTTCTTCAAGGGTTACTTTGGTAAGGTCGACAAAGCTCTCTTTTTGAACCGTGGATGGAATTTGAGGTACACGAGGGTGTGCACTCTTTTCCTTGGTCGCCACGTTCACCCCATCGACTTTAGAACAAGAAGATGTCTTAGAAGTCGAGGGTTGAGAGGGATAAACAACACGGAATCCTTCAAGGTTAGGGGTAATCACACGACCTTTCTCACGAGACGAGGCGGCTTTGCATTGTTCTTTCGGATTAGCAACGGTGTCACTAGGTAACGAACTTGATGACGAACCCGAGGCTTTGTTCATTATAGCCGAAAACATCTTTTTTATATCAATTTGCCCTTGCTCAATCTTCGTGTTTTGCAATTTCAATGTATTAGAAAAGTCATTTTTCAAAGTACCAATTTCTCCCTCTAATCGTCTCATATTAGCCTCATTCGTTTTCATGTAATTTTGAAAATCGTTTGACGAACTATTTTGATTTGAATTAAAGTTCCCTTGGTTTTGATTACTTCTTTGAAAATTGTTTTGATTCCCACTTGAAAAATTGTTGCCTTGATTGTTGTTGTTTTGAAAACTCGAGTTTTGGTTATTATCTCGATTTTGCCAAGTTATATTACGACCTTGATTATAACCTCCTTGATTTTGATTCGAAAAATTTCCTTGTTGATTGTTTCCTTGAAAATTGTTTCGATTTTGAAAATTGTTGCCTTGGTTATAATTTCCTTGTTGTGATGGACCGGCGTTATTTTGATTTTGATTAGAAAAATTGTTGTTTAACGCACTCACATTCGACGTTTGGCCATCCGTAGCCGCACACTCGTAATAATTATGAGGTCCACCACAAAACGTACACAAAACCTCAACCGCTTTCACCGTAGCGGGAGCGTCTTTCTTTTGCATCTCAATGAGATAAGACGTAAACACATTCGTCAACTTATCGACTTTTGCATCAACTCTCTCAATGTCGCGATTAGAACTACTAACATTGGCGACATTGGCAACACTCGGTGCATTGCGGAGTTGGTAAACCTTGGATCGGTTCTCGATAATTATCAAAGCTTCTCTCGGAGTTTTACACAAAAAGTTGCCACCGGCGGCGGAATTCAACGAGTCTTGTTCGTGAAAATTAAGACCGTTGTAAAACGTATCGATTTGGTGCAACTCGGAAAAACCATGGTGAGGACATTGCCTAAGCAATTCCTTAAAACGATCCCACGCGTCTCTAAAAGATTCATTCGATTTTTGCTCAAATTTCGTAATCTCGTTTTTGAAAAACGTTGTCTTAGACGGTGGGAAGAAATAATTAACGAACTTGGAAACGAGATCCTTCCACGTAGTTATGGAATTAGGTGGCTCTTTCTCGTACCAATCCTTGGCGGCACCATCGAGCGAGTACGGAAAAAGCATAAGCTTGACGACATCGGTGTCGACGTTCTTAAACTTGCTCGTGGCCAAAAGACGATCAAAATTTCGAATATGGTCGTGAGGATTATCGGCTTCACGACCTCGAAACTTCGTAGCTTGGATCAACGAAAGCATTCCGCTTTTGATCTCAAAATTCTCCGCCTCGATAGCGGGAATTACGATCGCGTCTCCATAACCCTCGGTGGGCGCTTGGAGCAATTCCATCATAGAACGATTGTCGGCCATCTCCTCTACGGTCTCTTCAACAACGATATTAGGAACGTCGGTTTCTAATTCTCGTCTACGTCGTCGATTCCTTCGATTACGATTGCGTCGATTCGAAGCTTCACTAGAATTGGAATAGTCCTTCGATCGAGTGCGCATGCACTAAGCGTAGAATGGGTGGTAGCAAAGAAGATTCTTTTTGCGGCTTTTTGATTTTTTCAATTTTTTTGATTGGTTTTTTAATTTTTTTTGGATTTTTTTGTTGTATTACGTAGACACAAATCTACAAATCTCCCCTCGAATCGATCTTCTCGATTAAAGGAGCCTCAAAGAATGAAAACGATCACGTGGAGTGAACGTTCTCGATGACTTTAGAACGTTGGTGGAACACCAAAACGTTCAAGAGGGTTTAATCTTGAAAACACAAGCAAATATAATATACGTAGATAATACTTGGGCGGCAAACCCTCGATTAGCTCTCTTTCTCAAAACACGCACAAGCAAGCGGAGGAAACGAGGCGGCGCGAAGCACTTAAGAGCCTTTTTCCTTTAGGTCGTGAAATACAACCGCCTTATACCCACCTTATAGTTTGTGTTAATTGAAATTAAGCCTCACGAAAGTATTTATCTATTTTGCCTTTAAACTTTTGCTTTGGATTCGAATACAATGATCGAGTGATGAAATCCCGAATCAAGGTTGTGATTTCTCACGTATTTAGAGTACTTGTATATTTATTGTTCTTACGTAAATACAATATAGTAATAATATATTCACAAAGAAAAACGAAAACCAATATATCTACAATATAGTAAAATGATTGTTTTGTGTTTAACTTAGGAAAATTAAACACGATTTATTTGGATATTATACTATAATAGATAAAAAATAACAAAAATGAGTATGTACGATATTTACGCTTTCCAAGAATTGAAAAGCAAAAACGCACTACTCACACAAACACGATAGTAATAGTAATGGCACACTAAAAACACCTCCCCGGCAGCGGCGCCAAATGATAGATGTAGAAATACGTGTTTAGGAAAACAACGTATAAATGTGGCAAGTATTAATCGACACGATTTAGGAAAACCGTGAAGACGAATAAATTCCAAGTTCGTTCTCGAAGGAGGTGTATATTGTGTATGCCAATTAATAAAATAACAATGTTTGGATTAGTGACGTTTTTGGTTTAGAAGGAGAAAAAGTAAAGACGAGCTACGACTACGATTAAACTACGACGAATTAACGTAAAACGCGAACGTAAATACGTAAAACGTGACGGAATTAAAATTAAAACCTAAAAATTAATTAAATGATTAATCTAAGTCTTAAATAATATAAATAAGAATAAAAATCCAACAAATATATTTTAAAACCTTTTATTAATTAAATATTCAATTTTTAATGCTAATTAAAGCCCAAAAATTAAATATAATTAACAAAATGCCCAAAATATTAATTTATTGAACTAATAACTAACTTATATTATTTAATGACTAAAAACTATTTTTCTTAAATTTTAAAAACTATTTTTCTATTTTTTAAAACACTAAAAACTATTTTTAAGTTAAAATAATCCTAGAAAATAATTAAATAATGACAAAATTAATCTAACAATTTTAAAAATCTTAAATTACCCTAATGAACAGTAGAAAATTGAAAAAGTTTGAAAAATGTAAAATTTTTCACTAAAAGACAAAACAGTTTACTAATTAAACCCTAATTAAACTAATTTAATTATAAAAAATAATTAAAAAGTGAACAGTGACCAATTTAAAATCCAAAAATCTTAAATTAATTTTCTAAACCTAAAAAAAATATTAAATCTGAAAAATATATATTTTTACCACTAAAAGACAAAAACAGAATATTAAAAAGTAATTAAAATAGCAATTAAATATAAAAAATGGAAAATGAACAGTAAAATAAAAAGTGATTATACTGAAAAATCAAGAATTAAAAAAGAAAAATATAGAAAAAAGAATGAAAGTCTAACTCCTATTTAAGGGCACTAAAGACAAAAAAACTTAGAATCTGATAGTGACCTTTTTTGGTTTCTGTCTTTTTGTGCAAGCAGGGGGAACAAATACAAAGGCAGTGGGAAAGGAGTTCCCACTGCTAATGAAAGTAAACAGGTCTGGGCACAAAAGTGCTTGGATTTTGCTTGTTTCTTGGAGATTTATGGAAACAAAGGCACCCCCACACTCATGGAAGTGTGGGGAGTCAAGTTATAGCAAAAATAACACAAGTCCAGTACAAGAAAAACATTCAAATGGGCAAATCAAGTTACTGTAAATGCACTAGGGGCTGTGGAGGCTTTTGCTGGTGCACTTGGTCAAAAGGGTGAGTTTCAAAAGCCAAGAACTTGCACACAACACTACCAAACAACACACAATCAAACTCCTAGCCCTAAGATGGACTTATACTAGCAGATTACAAAGAATGAATGGCAAATTAAGCTAAAATTAGGCAGAAAAATGCATTATCTGATTTCTAAGCTATGTTTAACAAGTGAGCATGCAATCCTTTTTTAAACCTACCAAATCTCAAACCATGCAAACTAACAACAAAAACTAACCTATTGAAGTGTGGCCAAGCTGTCTTTAAGCTAAATATCAGTAAAGAACCTAACCTAATGAGCAGACCCAAACACCCCCTTAATTTCTGAAAATTAAAATTAACAAAGCTATTACCTACAACACCTTACCAAACTGATTTAAAATTAACTAAACAAGCATATGGAACCATATTAAGCATGTTTAAACCAGAAAAACAACATATGAACACTTCTCTCACAAATCATGCAAAATCACATACAAACACAAAAATATCACTCAAGCCAATCAAGTATGGAGGGTTCAAGCCTAAGGATTACCTTGTGGGACCCACATCCGGGCCCCACTATGGCTGCAATGCCATCTCCATTCAAGCACGGGCTTGAGCTGATCTCTTTGGGTGTAGAACTGAGCAAGGTGGGACAACAGCAACTCCAAACACCTCCTTTTCAGAAATTGAACCTTGAACCTGCCAAGAGAAAAAGAAACAAAGAATAGTGACCTGGTATGCAAGCTTATAGGTTGTGAGCAAGCTTATTGATTAAGCTGCTCACAGCTTATAGCTAAAAAAAAAACTTGAAACTTGGATTTTGATTGAAACCTTTTTAAAAGGTTAAACTTGAAAACTTACTAAAACCTTAACAAACTGATGAAATCACTCAATAAAAACCTCCACTTTCACTTCAGTCTCTTTTGAATGATTTCAAGCTTGAAGAAAAACTTTTCCAAACCTTTTCTAAAAACGAATTTCTGAAAATAATTTGTGAAAGAGAACTATTTGAAAACTTTGAACTATTTTTGCATAAGATAAACATTAAACTAAACAAGTAAAGAAATGGAACTCAGATCTTGTAAATAGCTTAAATATTTCATTTTCATTAATCAATTTAAAACTTTTACAAAAATTCTGGAACAGAAAAATGAGACACAACTCGTCCCATTTTATACTACTCTAAGAGGATTCTAGATACAATAAACCCTAAACACTGAATTTCCTATTCTGCCCTTCAATTTGAATTCTTGTTGACTATTCTTGGTCAAAAATTTAACCATGTGATCTCTGAGGTGTTTGCCAGGCTGTTGGGATGATCTCAAGCGTGAAAAACTCCTTAGTGAGCAAGTTTAGAGCCTTGGCCGTTGATTTTCTGAAAAGATACCTTTGTTGCCATTTTTGAACAAGCAGGGGACATTGGGGGGCCCCATTGAGTCACGGGTTGGAGAAGTATTGTGGTGGGTTTTGATGACAAGGGTGTTAATTAGGATTCTGGATGGCCAATCATAAAACCCCCTTGATTTTCACCTTAATCAGATTAGGGTTTATGGGGTAAACTGGGTTTAAGGGAGGAAGTTTGATTCGTTTTATGGGGTAATGAAGTTTAAATGTTTGTTTCCCCCACTTTATTTAATTAAACAAGTTAATTATAAAAGGGGTTCAAAAAGAGTGTGTGACAGGGTCAAGTTGGGTTATGAACTGGTTTGTTGGACTGGGTGGGGTGACGTGTCAAGGGATGGTTGGGTGTGTGAGTATGGCTGTCTGGCAGAAATGCCCCCCAATGTTTCTAGTTTACTTCACTTTGCATTTAAATGGTAAATTATGCATTTCCTTTGTTATCAACTTTCAGCAATTGTCATTTTTGGCACCAAGGTTTTTCAAAGCTTGTATCAAGGACTCATAATGCACATTTTGCATTCTTCAAGGGCATAAATGATATTTTCTTGAAACTTAAGGGACCCTATTGTAATATTTGAGATTTAAAAGGGTATTAAGTGACAAGTCTTCAAAAGTTGAGGGACCATTCTTGCCAAATCTTCAAACTTCAAGGACTTGATAGGAAAATCATGATTCGGGTCCGGTTCTTTGTGCGGCTTCGTTTCCCGTGTTCGTTTTTGCTTGATTCCTTTGATCTTTTGGTGAATTCACGATATCCATACCTAAAATACACATTGAACAAACATAGGCACATATACGGGTATTTTGACGATATTTTAAGCGTTTTAAGCCCAATTTGGACGATGAGACTATGTATAAATACAGTCTCATCAAATGTGCTATCCCGTAACACCAACGACTCTTCCGCTGAACTAAAGTATGAATATTTGGGGGTGTTACAGTTTGGTACCAGAGCTCTCGTTATAGAGAAGGAAAGATTTTTAAAACCAAGGTTTGAATAAAACATTTCAAAATGTTTTAACCATAAATATTTTTAAATAAATATTTTGAATAAAATGTTTAAAAATCTTTTGACTATAACGGTGCCGAAGAATTCCCGAGTTACCGACAAGGCCAGACTAAGAAGTGTTATTTTAATATATATAACTTAGATTTTATATATATATATATATATATATATATATATATATATATATATATATATATATATTGTAATTTGATTACATGATTGTTTGATGATTATTTTAATACTTATACGAGGTATTTATACGACGTAGATTGTCACAAGAAACCCTAACTCCCCTAGCAAATTAATCGAAGCTATTCGCGTAGGAATTCTAGCTATTCCAGATCTAAACCAAGTTGTGGATATTTATGATCCCAACAAAATAGTTGATATTCGTAGAAATGTTGATATTAGTTGATTATGATCTTGAAGAAGATTTGGCGAGATTAAATCAGATATCGATGTCATGACGATCATTCCTTATAGAATGGAGTTTGACAAAACCTTACCACCTAGAAAGGTGTCATCTGATTCGGTGTCACCCAATTCTTAAATTTGAAATCGAAAAGGTGAATGTTGCAGTTGAGGCTGTCATTGGAGCGTTTACCCAAAACCCTCATGCCACTAGTACCTTTCCGAGAAGTCTAATTGAATGTGTGAGTCATTTCATACTAGTGACTCATTTGATAACTATTGATGAAGGAGATATAGTATAGCACCCCCAAATCATATGCGCAGCGGAACTACAACATTTGGGTGTTAGGCAGTTATCATCACATATAAGCTATTTCGAACGACTCAATGCGACGTAGAAATTTAAACATAAATTAAAGATTGTTTAAAACAACAAATTCTACTGCTTTCCAAACCCCAAAGATAATACAAAACAGAGTCGCGTTTTGGTCCCCATTGAATCTCAACCCAAAAGTACATTTTCGTTCACATGACATAATATAAAATATTTAAGTGCTAAAAGGGAGGAAAAACAAAGTAGACTGCCAAGCCACAACAACTTCCATCCTCGCATGCTCCGCTGCTATCAATCTTGATTACCTGAAACACATGCTTAAAATCGTCAACATAAAGGTTGAGTGAATCTATAGGTTTATCAAATCATAAGTTGAACATAAGTATTAAAAACCAATCATGACCATTCAATAGCATTGTCGTACTCACAATCTATTATTCAAGGATATTATCTTTAGCAATAGCTAATAATTGTGTTTAAGCTCGTGAAACTAATCTGTTAACTCAATCACCCGCGTACATAGACCGGCATGATTTAAGTGAAACCAGTGCCCCTTCTAAAGGCATTAGTTGTAATTATACCTTATTTCTTATCACAAGTTATCCGTCCGCAGAGGGTACTCAACGTACTAGCTCTCGTCTCGGATAGGGTCGTTAACCCCATAGTACTATCAATTGTATAAGCGGATATCTCCAACCCACACAAGGGCAAGACAATAGTTAATAGTTCACGAATTTAGGGACTTTTACAACTAGGTACTCAACACAATTCAAGGCAACATTCGAGTCCAACAATCATTCATGACTTATGTTCTTTTAATTTAAATAGCATGCATCCCCCTCGCGGGTAAAAACGTTTGAAATAAGTAAAGAGCGAGGCTATAGACTCACATGGCGTAGTAGTAGTGGTTTTAGCGAAGACGTAACGAGAAATGTCACCGACGACGTGGATGCCCGGGAAAATCAAACACTTGACCTAAAAATCAAGGTATGTAAACCAAATCAATACTCCGTGTACATTATTGTACTAAACACACTCATATGAAATCACTTAATGCTTATGAAAACTCACGCCAAACCCAAACAAGTAAATGCTACTAGACTTATACCATTTATCTATGTTATTAAAGTTACTATCCATTTTACGATTTCACCGATACTTATCAAAAGTATGGGTTGTTTGCTATGACTTAAGCACCTATATAAATTTCAAGAAAATTCACAAAAATACCTCATGACCTGTATAAAACCCATATTTAATCCCATGAAAAGTTTTCACTTCTATGACTCGTTACACATCACATTACTAGACGTACACATTTAGGACTGATTTTGCAGTTTGACCATGTTGGACCTGTTTGACCCATTTAAAATACACCATTGACCAATCCAACACCCAAGTCTAAAAATAAACTCACAAATGCAGGTTTGAAACCAAAAATTAATTTTCAATCATTTACCAAACTCTATCTATGGTCCCCGGGATTTGACCCAAAACCAAACACAAATTCGGATTGTGTTGGTTCTCATCTCCCGGTACACGAACTTTCAAAATATCATAACTTTTGACTCGTTTGGAGTCGTAAGCTCTACCTTATACCGAAACGAAGATAAGACAAAGCTCTAAATCTCTATCCTATCATTATGACCTGTTTACAAAGTTAAACCCACGAAAAACATGCTTGAACAATCTGGTCTAAAATCACCCTTTCAAAATCACCCTAACACTTGATTCCAATCCAATCTAACATCACCTAGACCAATTTTAACCACTTATGATCATACCCAATCATCTCAAACAGCCTATAACACTAAGAACATCAAATACTAATCAAAAACCAATCCTAAATCATACATGCAATAGGTTTTAATCATTTAAAAACACTAGAAACATCATTCTAAACACAACCCCACAACACATTTCATCAAACACCATGAACACCCAAACACCCCCATAATTTCGTGGGTTTTTGGGGCTGTGGAACACCAAAAACATAATCCCCATCTTGTTTTATGGATTAATTATCATTATAAACACATGAATTAAACAATAAACAGGTTTAATTAGATTAAAACATGTTTTTGAAAAATCATAATTTTTTTTGAAAGATTTCATAGATGCATGTTTGATTTTATTGGATAATAATACTTACAAAGATGAAATGAGAGATGGTCTTTGATTGCATTTTTCAAAATAAAATTTTTGATGATGGTTGGTGGTGGTGATGTGGTGCCCCGCGGCCATGGAGAGAAAAAGGGGATGAACCCTAATTTTTGAAAGTTGGAAATGAAGTGTGTGTGTGTAGTTCTCTCTTTTGTAAAAATAGAGGGACTAATTTTGACAAGTTAGCTATCTTTTGGCCTTAGTGGCAAATCCACTTTTAAAGAGCGAGATTATGACTAGTAGTCGGTTTTGAAAATTTACGGGAGTCGGGTTTTGTCCCGGCTACCTCAAAATACTTTTAAATGGTTCAAACGCAAACAAAACGAATATACATATGGTTCCGACTCGACTTAACACGTAATAAAATCAAAAAACTCGAAAAACTCAAATATCGATCAATCGATAATAAAATGTATGTTTTGGGCATCCGTCGGTATCGTAGTCGTTATCGGTTCTTCTTAAATTGTCAAACGTTAAATTACGACCATAAACGTTGGTTTCAACTTAAACCGTCAAATATATAGCAAACGAAATTTCTTAAAAATTTCAAAAATATTCGTAAAATAGGATTAAATAAATGACGTTGGGCTCGGGATATCACATCCACAAGTGAGCCACAACTTAAGAGAGATGCTCATACTGAACAACTCTTGAGACAATAACTTAGCATCGTACGGCACATTCACTGGTATCACATCCTCCCCTCCTTAAGGGAGCGACGTCCCGGCGCTCTCCGGTTCTTATACTCGCATTTTGTACTACTTGAAAGATGAGGGTACTCCATCTCATAGAGGTCTTCACGTTCCGATGTGGACTTCGGTTCACGTCTCAGATTCCATCACACCTTCACGATGAGTATTATACCTTGCTTCAATCTCTTAACATCATGATCCATGATCTCTACTTCAATTTCTCAAATTCTTCCTATGGGTATCAACACATCTCTTACCACAGCTTCTCGCGGTTAACAAGTGATTCTAAATCTGCACCATCTCTTCCGTAGTCTCTCGAATCATTTCAAGTCCATTCAACTGAATTTTTCCTACTTCATTCTATCCAACTGGCGATCTACATTTTCATCAACATATTTCTTCAAATGCTGTAGCTTTAATGCTAACATGGTAAATGTCGTTGTACAAAGGTACTACCAACGGCAAGTGTCGGTCTCAACAGCTATCAAAATCAATCACACACGCTCGGAGCACGTCTTCCAACGTTCGAATCGTCCTTTCACTTAGTCCATCATCTCATAAAACTAATTACTCACAAAATAAAATCGCACGGGTCACACATAACCCCATCGAAAACGTTCCGAATATACAAGACGAAGTAATTAATACTAGTCATACAAAATCACCTTAATCGCAATATTATGTACATACAAACCTATTTCGTCAAAAACGAATTCATCGATACGGTAATCATTCGACGTATACATAACTCTCTCGAAGACATCACAATCCAATCAAACACAAAAGCCATTATGAAACACATTCAATCACATTACGACATGTTGGCAACATAGCCAAACCATGCCAAAACAATCAGTTCAATCAAGTTAACTCATGCTTGCTAATCAGCCAAGCCATGATAAAATAAGAAATGTTGAAATATTTCTCGGATGAGTCCAGTCAAAAGAAAATTGCAAGTTAAAGCAGTTTCACAAGCTTGCTAGTCGTGGATGCATATCAATGAAAAGAAAGAAAATACATACATATGTCATTGTAGGGTTCTCACACACGGATCCATACCCCAAAAAAAATATATAATAATAATACAAGAACACCATCTCTCTTTCGTCCCAACCGTGGTCAAAATCTCAATAAGCATCATCGTTCCTAAGTAAAAAAATATATTACATGGCACGTGTTCTCCATGATCGGACGTCATTGGACAATGTCGTCTCAAGTTCCCACAACTTTCGATCATTCGACTAGATCACATACAACATAAACATATAAAAGCAAGGATTTAGCACATAAACATCAACTATGTCCATCTGTCGTTTAACCTTCGATGATCAAAGAAGATTGAGTCAAGGAAAGAGGCTCCTCACTTGAATAAACGAAGACGACAATTGGAATGGTCTTCCAATTACCGATGCACAATTGGTGACAGTTTATCGCGTGTCATTTGACATATCAAAAGAACAAGAAAAAATAATAATTAAGGTACGGTACATTTAGTGTAGGAGAAGTCTTCGTCATTTCCCTCAGAGTTACTTGAACTCGAATTTCCTCTACTTTGGCAGTCTTCTATTCTTGTTAAAATTTCTTCTTAGTGTCGGTATGAGCTCCTTTGGTATTTCATCAACACCCTAGCGATTCCGATAAAATTCACACGTTACACACAACACATAAAAACATTTTTACAAAATTACTCGGTCACGGTGACTTACTAAGTCAACGCCAAACAAAAAGAAAAGATTTCAAGGAATACAAGAAAACTCAAAAAATTTCTTTTGGAATCAAAGAAAATACGATTACTTGCATAAGGATCCACCATTTTAAAAACGTTCTCATCCAAACATCTATCAAAACACTACCGGTTTTAAAGATGACCAATTAATTTGACACTTCATTGCCCTTCCTAAACTTTGCATAATTAGCTAGATCATGCATACTTGAGGACCAAGCAACGACAATCAACAAAACAGGACTCCTCCCGAATTATGCATAGTTAGCTAAGTTGTGTATAATTGAGGATCGAGTGACGACACAAACATTATTATTACATACCAAATATGACTACGAAATTTTTCTACCTAATCTTCAAAATAAATAAATTATTTGAAATGAAAATTGAAATGGGAAAATATAGCTACCATCGTTTCAAGAAACACATTAAACATTTTTCTTCCATTTTGAAAACATACCTTTGCTTTGCCTTTTTATGAGGAAAATAAATAAATAATTAAATAAATAAATCGACACCATTTACATTTGGTTGAACGAACCATTTGACACACTCATACATATTTTAAGAATAGACTATTCACAAAATAACGGTAAGGTGGTTCAAGATTAAAGATCATTGCAAGCACAACAAGTAATAAAATCAAAAATCAATGAGATCGAACGAGGTAAACGAGCAATATATTTGCCAACTGAAATTTAACTACATTAAAACTGAAAATACTTCAAATATATGACAAAAGTCTCGGGATAACAACAACGATCTACGAATACATGGAGTAAAAATTGAATATCAATACAAGCGTCAAAAATAAAACAATGATCATAATTCCCATCGTCTCGAGTTTGCACACACATCCCACCAAGGTTATACGGGGAGAGGAGAATAATCACTTGGTCGAATAGAAACAATTTCACTAGGAAGATCGAGTTCTTTCACCTCTACAATTTGGTAAGGCGGCTTCGCCTCCTCTCTTTTGTTCAATTATAAATAAATAACCACTTTAATGAAGATTTATAGCATCATTCAAGTAAATACAGAATTTTAGGTTATGTTAACCGAAATAAGAAAAGTTACGGCGTCCATGAACAAGACAAAAATACACCGGGGGGACATACCCTTATTATCATGTAATAGTGAAGTAGCAATTCAAAATAAAGGACGGTCTCATACCATATACAAGATTAAAATAAACAATTCACACTACTACCCAAATTTAGATATAGACTTGCAAAATCAAAGAAGTGATGCTGTACGATCGAACCATCATGACTCAAAATATTACGTCCTAAGAAAATAATACAAATATGCGTTTGTTGGATAATCCATTTGCATTTTCTAGTTACTGTTACCTTCTATATTGTAGAGCGATCCTTTGCATATCTTTAATTTATGTTACACCGTTAAAGAATTTATACCTTTCATGTTTCAACCTACAAAGTTTTTATTTCTGGAAAAATTTCAATCTCTAGGAAATTACTAACATTAATAAATGCGGTGACCCGGTTATCATAATTGGTAAAATCATTAGGTTTGAAAATCTCAATACTTGTGGCCAAAATCCCATTAATATCAATATTTTAAGTACCAAAAACGTGCATAGTAAAATTATTCCAAGTTTTACGTTATTATTAATACGACTTATCTTATCACATATATACAAGTAACCAACACAACTCAAATTAGTCCAATTGACTCTTAAAATTAACCTTGACTTTTTATTACACACATGTTTTCCTTACAACTGATTTGTTAAATCATATTCGCGCAATTCGACTCAGATGCTAAAGAGGTTTCACGTAGTATTATCTCGGATACTTACTAATTTTAGTCGACACTCGAATCTCAATAACAATAATAAAATAAATAATCAAAGTGCTTATTTCAATTATTTCCAAAATATATAAAATTCAACTTTTAATCCTTAGCCCGTTATCAAACGATTTTACAATTAACACATCTCGCAGCGGAATAAAATAATGTTCCATCAATGTTCAATAATTTGTTTCAAGCGTTAGAATTTCTCACTTATAGTGTATATTCCGATTTTATCCCAGTTTATTTACTACAACGAGTGACGACTTCTATTTTATACCAATGCATATAACATGACCTTATGTTTAAGATAAAACCAGTTTTACAAAGTCTCTAGCTCCAAAATACGTGGCCAATACTTCTACTCATGTTTCATATTACAATATACGTCCATAGTTTAATGACCTAAAATTAATTCATATGAAATCCAAAGTTGCATATACTCAATAGTCATATCGTTATTCTTTATTAATAATCTCCTAGTTTTAAATTTAAATTTGGCAATTTCTTAACAAATCCATCACTAGCTTCTAGTATCAAATTAGTAATATATAAAAACAAGGATTTTACGAGTAATATAAATTACTTATTACGATTTACCAACCAAGGTTGTAGGAAAAATAATTTCATTTTATCCATTTATTCTCTATAAAATTTCTACTTGTTATAAGACACACCATAGGTCATTTTTATCCAAAAGTTTCATTCACCATTTATTTAATATGTAAAACACTTTATGTTTAAATCATTCGATCAACAAAGTTTAATGCTTATTTAACTCACACAATTATCAGACCTCATCATGTATAATATCGAATTCAAAATAATGAAACAACAAAAACAAAATGAAATAAACGAAATGAGAATACGTATGTCAACTAAGTGTTGTTATCGGCCTCGGATGAGTCTCGAAATCGTACACCACAAAATTAACACAAACTAACCAAACTTCAAGTTATCGCGATTTATCACAACGCTAGTCTATTACACATCTTTAAAGTCGAGTAGAATGATAATAACGATTAAATGCCGATACGCCTCAGCCACGGTTTACAATAAACACATATGATTCGCCGCTACAGTGTACGCATCGTCGATTATACTTCGGCTATGTTATAGTTACACGAACTAATATATCAAACCCATAAGGGATAAAGGAAATAAAGTAATACGATAGTAATTTACGTTCCAAAAAGAAGATGTCCCAAAATGACACATCACGGTGCGATAACGACAATCGAGATCAATCTAGTCAATATACAATATGTTACGAAGCGTTATTTACGTATCTAGAGTCTCAAACGAGGTTCATACTCGGTTATCCGAACAATAAATTAATTATCAAGACTGATAATTAGCGGTGAGGCCGAATTCTCAACAAAACCGCATTATAACATGTACGATAATCACGCAAGGACCATTGCTTCACGTGCAATGCCTCTAAATACCATAGTATATACATACTTATACATACAATCATTCCCACATACACATAGGATCACAACACATTGTTGCCATGTAATGCAATGTAGCCCGTATGCCAATTACATGCAACATATATGATAATCTTACAAGAATTTGCAAATTACGATGATAAGTACTCACGTACACGACAATATATCTCAATATATATCATAGTATTTACTTACCAAATACTAGGGAATTCATATAAGTTTGAGGGATACATCTAAAATATAAAGCAATGCTAAAGAATTCTTACCGGAGCCATGCAGGATAGTTGTGTGCTTGGACAATTTCTTACGACATCAAAAGTTATAGTTTAGGGTTTTTCACAATGACCTAGTTCTCTATAACTCATGGCTCTGATTACCAATCTATAACACCCCCAAATCATATGCGCAGCGGAACTACAACATTTGGGTGTTAGGCAGTTATCATCACACATAAGCTATTTCGAACGACTCAAAGAGACGTAGAAATTTAAACATAAATTAAAGATTGTTTAAAACAACAAAATCTACTGCTTTCCAAACCCCAAAGATAATACAAAACAGAGTCCCGTTTTGGTCCCCAATGAATCTCAACCCAAAAGTACATTTTCGTTCACATGACATAATATAAAATATTTAAGTGCTAAAAGGGAGGAAAAACAAAGTAGACCACCAAGCCACAACAACTTCCATTCTCGCATGCTCCGCTGCTATCAATCTTGATTACCTGAAACACATGCTTAAAATCGTCAACACAAAGGTTGAGCGAATCTATAGGTTTATCAAATCATAAGTTGAACATAAGTATTAAAAACCAATCATGACCATTTAATAGCATTTTCGTACTCACAATCTATTATTCAAGGATATTATCCTTAGGAATAGCTAATAATTGTGTTTAAGCTCGTGACACTAATCCGTTAACTCAATCACCCGCGTACATAGACCGGCATGATTTAAGTGAAACCAGTGCCCCTTCTAAAGGCATTAGTTGTAATTATACCTTATTTCTTATCACAAGTTATCCGTCCGCAGAGGGTACTCAACGTACTAGCTCTCGTCTCGGATAGGGTCGTCAACCCCATAGTACTATCAATTGTATAAGCGGCTATCTCCAACCCACACAAGGGCAAGACAATAGTTAATAGTTCACGAATTTAGGGACTTTTACAACTAGGTACTCAACATAATTCAAGGCAACATTCGGGTCCAACAATCATTCATGACTTATGTTCTTTTCATTTAAATAGCATGCATCCCCCTCGCAGGTAAAAACGTTTATAATAAGTAAAGAGCGAGGCTATAGACTCACATGGCGTAGTAGTAGTGGTTCTAGCGAAGACGTAACGAGAAATGTCATCGACGACGTGGATGCCCGGGAAAATCAAATACTTGACCTAAAAATCAAGGTACGTAAACCAAATCAATACTCCGTGTACATTATTGTACTAAAAACACTCATATGAAAACACTTAATGCTTATGAAAACTCACGCTAAACCCAAACAAGTAAATGCTACTAGACTTATACCATTTATCTATGTTATTAAAGTTACTATCCATTTTACGATTTCGCCGATACTTATCAAAAGTATGGGTTGTTTGCTATGACTTAAGCACCTATATAAATTTCAATAAAATTCACAAAAATACATCATGACCTGTATAAAACCCATATTTAATCCCATGATAAGTTTTCACTTCTATAACTCGTTACACATCACATTACTAGATGTACACATTTAGGACTGATTTTGCACTTTGACCATGTTGAACCTGTTTGACCGATTTAAAATACACCAGTGACCAATCCAACACCTAAGTCTAAAAATAGACTCACAAATGCAGGTTTGAAACCAAAAATTAATTTTCAATCATTTATCAAACTCTATCTATGGTCCCCGGGATTTGACCCAAAACCAAACACAAATTCGGATTGTGTTGGTTCTCATCTCCCTGTACACGAACTTTCAAAATATCATAACTTCTGACTCGTTTGGAGTCGTAAGCTCTACCTTATACCGAAACGAAGCTAAGACAAAGCTCTAAATCACTATCCTATCATTATGACCTGTTTACCAAGTTAAACCCACGAAAAACATGCTTGAACAATCTGGTCTAAAATCACCCTTTCGAAATCACCCTAACACTTGATTCCAATCCAATCTAACATCACCTAGACCAATTTTAACCACTTATGATCATACCCAATCATCTCAAACAGCCTATAACACTAAGAACATCAAATACTAATCAAAACCCAATCCTAAATCATACATGCAATAGGTTTTAATCATTTAAAAACACTAGAAACATCATTCTAAACACAACCCCACAACACATTTCATCAAACACCATAAACACCCAAACACCCCCATAATTTCGTGGGTTTTTGGGGCTGTGGAACACCAAAAACATAATCCCCATCTTGTTTTATGGATTAATTATCATTATAAACACATGAATTAAACAATAAACGGGTTTAATTAGATTAAAACATGTTTTTGAAAAATCATAATTTTTTTTGAAAGATTTCGTGGATGCATGTTTGATTTTATTGGATAATAATACTTACAAAGATGAAATGAGAGATGGTCTTTGATTGGATTTTTCAAAATAAATTTTTTGATGATGGTTGGTGGTGGTGATATGGTGGCCAGTGGCCATGGAGAGAAAAAGGGGATGAACCCTAATTTTGTAAAGTTGGAAATGAAGTGTGTGTGTAGTTCTCTCTTTTGTAAAAATAGAGGGACTAATTTTGACAAGGTAGCTATCTTTTGGCCTTAGTGGCAAATCCACTAGTAGTCGGTTTTGAAAATTTACGGGAGTCGGGTTTAGTCCCGGCTACCTCAAAATACTTTTAAATGGTTCAAACGCACACAAAACAAATATACATATGGTTCCGACTCGACTTAACACGTATTAAAAATAAAAATCTCGAAAAACTCAAATATCGATCAATCGATAATAAAATGTAAGTTTTGGGCATCCGTCGGTATCGTAGTCGTTATCGGTTCTTCTTAAATTGTCAAACGTTAAATTACGACCGTAAAACGTTGGTTTCAACTTAAACCGTCAAATATATAGCAAACAAAATTTCTTAAAAATTTCAAAAATATTCGTAAAATAGGATTAAATAAATGACGTTGGGCTCGGGATACCACATCCACAAGTGAGCCACAACTTAAGAGAGATGCTCATACTGAACAACTCTTGAGACAATAACTTAGCATCGTACGACACATTCACTGGTATCACATATAGGATTGGAAATTAAGTGTTGTTCATATCAAAATTTTATTTTCCTTTCAAGGTCTAAGAATAAGGTTAAAAGTATTGGAGAATGAGGTAGGATGTTGCATTGAGTATGAGTTAGTTGAAACTTGAATGAAGTTAAATTTAACCCGTATGGAATATGAGATTCTTAAGAGGAAGTCGTTAAGTTCTGTGATTGAATTATAAGGTCTTAATTGATTATTGGTTCATGTTAAGGGTTGTTCCTATACCATTGTCCAATGACGAGGATGCCCAGTGTCCAAGAAATAAGTCGAAGATATCTTCTTCTGAAATTAGGACCGATGGATCTTTCGGGACATGTGGAACAGCTAATGACTCATGAAGATTAGTATTCATTGTGGTATCTTTTAAAAATCCCTAACTTAACTGAGACATCAGTTGGTAGGATGAGTTCTTGGAATTGTATGACATAGTGACACGTAATGTGTACAGTATAATTTTGACTTGTTTGTGATTAATGAAAAGACTACCTTTGATTGCTAAATTTTACATGTATCGATGTTATCTATCTTTTCTTGCTTGTTCCTAATGTTCGCATTAGTGATGCAACCATTGAACAAGTACTCATCTCGATTTGAGTTACGTTGTGGATTATTCTTTTTGAGCGCCATTGAGGTCATGAACCTCATGATTATTTGGCTAAGCTCATTTCCTATCATATTGTAGTTAGTTCTTGGTGAACAACTTTTCATCACTCTTTTGCAGATCACTCATTGTTTTATAAGCTAAAAGAGTATCCCTTGAGAAAATTGAATTTTCATCACCCTAAGGATTATTCAAAGTGAGATATATAAGTAATCGTTATTGAAATAGAGTTGTTTATGAAACACCTTGGAAAACTTATTTGTTTTCAAAACAAAAAACATCTCTGTAAATTCATTTTGATTCTTATCCTAAAATTAAGCATGAAAATATTTTTATTTTAAACATGATGACAAAATTTTGACGAACTGCGTATTGCATCGTTAATCCTAAAATTGTGTATAGTTGCGCGCCTACATACAATTTGGAAGGGACCATGCAAGGCTGATTAGTAGTCACCATGAAATTATTAATAAACACTAAATTTTATTTGAAGATTGTGAAAGATTAAATTTTATGAGATCTGCAAGAAGTGCAAAAAATAGGGACATATTGTTAAAGACACCTACATATGTGCCCGTACCATTTATTCTTCTGAGTCGAATTTACTCATCTGTGGAAATTGTCTTATTTGACAATTGACCTCCTCTCCTTGTCCAATTCTCTCATGGTGAGATTCTTTGGAAAAATATCTAATTATTGAGTATTGATACCGGATTGGGTGTATTGAGGTTCCTATAATTTCTTTTGATTAGGTTGGTAACGATCCGAGGAGCTTTTGAATACGTACTCAAATAATGAAAACATGGGATATATCCATGTTCGTTAATGTTTTTGTCTTTATCTGATTTGAAATTTTCTCGCGTAGATTATGCGTTGACCTTACTCTTTTAATGTTAGCTATGTCTCCATATATCCTTGAATTTGTGAAGGATTATGAGTTATTATTAATCTTTTGAGAAGCTCTCATCTTATCAACGGCAATACAACTGAAAAGTTGGTAGTGCCATTAGAATGGGTTGGTTGATTATGACATGATGTTATTGCCTAAATTGATGGGAACCCGTGTAGAATTCCCCTAAAAGATAAGATGTTGATTATCAAAAGTGATCTAAATAATTCTTGATGGATGATCATATCCTGCTTTTAGACTTGAAAATTTACCATGAATGGTTATGAACTAGCCATAGACCTTGTAATCTAGAAAGAACCTAAGGTAAATTTAATAAAATATGTTTATGTTATCTAAAACTTTAGGAAGTATTTGTTGGTGAATTACCTAGATATTTTCCATTAAGGCAAGTTGAATTTGGTATTGATTATATTCCCGGTGCTGCAAATGTGGCGTGTGCACCCTACGTCAGCACCATCTGAATTAAAAGAATTACCGTACAACTGAGAGAGTTTTCGGAGAAAGCTTTTATTCTACCGAGCTCGTCATTATGAAGTGACACCCCGGGTAGGGTTAAAATATACGGAAATACCCACAGAGATGTCACTAGGGTGGATCGATAGCATATAGTCCATAGAGCATAAGATAAAGAGTTAGTCAAATCAGATTACATGTTTGTTTAAACAAATAAATATAAATTGTCTTTAAACATGGTAAAGAGTGATTGTTTATGTTTTTCCCAAATTGAACCCCTGACGAGTCCTATGATGCAGATTTCTAAGACGCTAGAGACCATGCACACACCACGTACTAACTTCATATTCCTGTGCAAAACATACTAACGGGGGTCAACATAAAGTTGGTGAATTTACAGATTTTAACAATTAATTAGTTTGGACATACATTAAGCATAGAAGTGACAATGCATAAAGCATTCTCACTAAAATGTAAATAACATTTGTTTATTATTAGAAACTAAAGCTTAACCTCCGTAGTCCTCAACAGATGAGGACGTAGTGTCTTACAAAAATACACCCATTCCAGTTCCAACATGGTATACGTCTGTTGTCCCGGCTAAGGCACAGTAAGCATGGACTCACCCATACGGGGATGGTCAATCCCTAATAGATCTATTTATAACATTCAGACGATTTACAAAAATTTAACAGTTCAGTAATAAACAATCATAGTCAAGTTTATACAATCCAGTTGTGTCCATTATGTTTTTGCATATTTTCTTTCCCAAAAGGGAAGTTTTACCAAAAGTTTATATGAGGCTGTAAAATCACCTGGGAGTAGGCAATTGCTTGATTAGTACGAATATCCAATTAAAGTTCACGCCAAAGTTATGCCTAATCAGATAGTACAGTCTTAATAGATAGTACAAAGAACATATTTGTATGCTTATACAGATTTTATTCAGTTCATTTATACTACAGTATTTATCTAAATAACCGTAGTTCAAGTAGTATCAATATTCATTTCTTAGTAACCATAAAATGTTTAACTATTAATATCATTTAACATATATGTATTTATAATAATCATATAACTTATAATTAAGTTTCTTAGTTAAGTAGACATAAAATGTTCTACTTAAAATATTAGTTTACGTTTTCCGTTCAAGTATTATAATCACTCATTTACTACTAGGTTTCATTATTATGTAAACACAAAAATCCTACTTAATATTAATTCACATTCGTAGTTCATGTATTATAATCATTCATTTAAACTTTAATATTAAGTTTCATATTTTAAGTAGACATAAGATGTTCTACTTAAATTTTTAACATTCATTTTCTCCAACGTTCATATATATTTTATTTTCTAAAAGTATATAAGTCTATGTATGATTAATACATACTCATAATTGTTTATACAATTATCTCCTAAAGTAAATATAGATATTTTATAAAAAAATATTTTATTTAACTTTAAAGTTTCCATAAATTATTTTAATATTTATAAAATAATTAAAACTAAAGAATTTATACCTTAATTCTTATGGTCTAAGTGTTTTAATTATGTTTATTATAATTAAAATAGATTTTTAAGGTTAGGGCTTGGTAATGTTTCGGAATATGGCAAAACTAGTCCCTCTATATTTTTAAACAAGTAAAATTTTCGGATTTTACATATTTAGTACCTTGGGCTTGTTAAAGTTTCGGCTTATGGCAGATTTAGTCCCCCTAGTTATATCTAGGTTTTGTAACTTTACTAAAATTATAAAAACAGCCCCTAGGGCTTCTTTAAGTTTTGGCAGAATACAAAAATAGTCCTTAGGGTTTTAAAATTACAAAATAACTTTTAGAAACTTCCCAAAATGGTCCCTAGGGTTTAATTTGCCACCGATAGTAATTATTAAACCCTAGACTATTTGATATTTACATTATCAGTCCTTGTGTTTACTAGTTTATCAAAACAAGTTTCATAAGTTACGGTTTTAGTCCTTAAGTTTTATAAATTGTTATTTTCATCCAAAAAGTTTTTATAAGTAATATTTTATTATAAAAACTTTTATTTTAACATTCAAACTTTATATGGGCTCATTCAATAGGCTAAACATCTAATGGGCTATTTTAGTGGGCTTAAATATATTTCAAGTCCACTAATTTATTTAAATGGGCCTTTAAATCATTTATTGGGCTTAATACATTTTTAAGCCCCTTTAATTAGTTAAATGGGCCTAAGTGTAATCTTGAGTCCATTTAAGTTACTAAAATTTACCAAATGGGCTTATTGGGTCCATTAAGTTTTAGATTAATGAAATTGTGTATAATGCATTTCGTTTTTCTCAGTTCTTGCTAATTGAAAGTCCAATCAATATCGGGTTTTTAACTGTTTTTGGTTGTTAATCTTTTTTTGGATATTCTATTTGCTAATTCAAACAAGCCTTGCAAAATTGAAAAATATTACCTACTTATATGTAAAACATCGTGCAATTACCAAGTTTTTATTCAAGTAAAAATCAAAATGTAAATTTTAAAACTAAAAGGACTGAAAATGTAAATTCTATGAAAATTAAATGCTTAAAATGTAAATTCTAACAAGTATAAGGACTGAAAGTGTAAAACAGCAAACTATAAGGATCAAATATGAAAACTATGTAACAAACTAACCAAATAGTAACAAATTCCAAAACTTGCTAACTGAAATCAAACAAATTTCAAACTGAAAGGACTTAATTTGTGTAAACCCTAAAAAATTGCAAGTTTAGCCAGGATTAGAAACTGTTTGATACACTAGGGACTATAATGCAATTTTGAAAACTATTTAAGCCAAAACGGGTTACAATGACAAATAAGCTCGTTTGAGCTTATTACTGGACCAAAATCAGTCAAACCAATTGCAAAACACTTCAAATTCAAATTAAGCTAGGTCTGTAAAAGGAATCTTGCTGAAAATGTCAAATAAGGAAATAAGCACTTCACAATAAGCTCAAAATAAGCTCTAGTAAAACCTAGACATGCACAACTGGATTTTTGTGCTTAAACTGGTTAAAGAGCTCAAATGATGAACGGGAAATCAAGTCATATCAAAATTTATCAAGAAATAAGCCAGGAATTTGAATTAAGCTGAAAATGGCTTATGTTGACCAAGCGTTGACCAAGTATTTTTTCAAAAAGCTGAATTTCTCAAAAATGAACCAACAACATCTACTAAGTGGATTTGTGAAAGAAAATTGCCAAGTTAATGAATAGAATCAAGAGATATGAAAATCCAGTTTCATTTACAGAAACATGCCTTTCCTCAAGTGATCAGATTTTAGCTTATTTCTCCTAGCTTAATAGAAACTGTATCAAATGCTTATAGGATATGAAAGTTCATAATATGAGCTACAAATGAGATCTGGTTTGGTTAACTTTCATCAAGTATCAAGTAAATGCTAAGCAGTTGAAATTGACAACTTTTCTGAATGAAAATGACTGAATATTGACCCAATCCTTTTTCTTGCCAATTGCCTTTTTGAACTAAGAGTTGACTTGAAAATGCTTCAAAACTACTTTTTATCACTTGGTTAATGAAAATTAACACTAACTTTCCAAAAACCAACACTTGAAAATCAACAAGCAACTAAATCCAAACACTCCTTTATCTGAACTTTGTGAAAATTTATGAAGAGTTTTATAGAACTAGTTAAAGCTGAATGAAAACCTTTAACTAACTGAATTCAGTGATCAAAAAGTAATGTTTGAAAGCTACTTGCAAGCAATGAATACTACTAGGACTCAAATAAGGCAAGTAGGCTAAAAGTAACTGAAATAAGCTATAAGCTAGATCACAATCCAATGTAATAAGCAGATAAGCAAATCCAAGGCTACAAACTACTAGAATCAGATAAAGATCAAGCTAAACAGATGTTATCATGCATTCACCAAGATTTACACTAGAAAAGAAGCATGCAGTTGACAATTTTAGTGGAACCAAAATCAAGAAGCATTTGAACCTTGTGAAGAAACCATTGGGAAGTAGAGGAGTGATGTACTCTCTATCCTAGTGCTAACCACCACCTTAGCACTAGATCAGCAATCTACAATCAACAGATCAACTACCAATCAACAAGAATCATCTCCATGGCATGAACTCATCACTTGTGCTATGGATTTGAACTGAAATCAACAAACAACTACAATTCTTCCTTAAAAGTCAGTTATGATCAATGAATGATCATAACAAACTCAATGCAGCAACACAAGTATCAATTGAAGCAGGAATGAACAGTAATGATGAAGATAAGTTTTGGCGGGAAATGAAGAATTTGAATTTTTATTAATGAAAGTTGGTTACAAAGCTGTTAAAAGGATTCTAACTAACTAACTAACTCAAGAGTGTGTCAAACTCTTGAGTAGTTTAGCTAAAAAGGGAAATGATGAGAGAAAAATGTAAATGTGTGTGTTTTTCACACTTACAACTACTTACTACAAATGAAGCTAAAACAGACTATTTATAGACTTGAGAAGGAAGTTTGTGGGGGTTGGTGACATGTTGGGACCAATCCCAGGTCTCCACGTGGCATAATTCTGCTAAGTTCATCTTGCAGGTATGAACATGAATTGGGGCTTTTTGCTTGAGTTGATTTGATGTTAATTGATGATGACCATTGTGTTCGTCTCTAAAAAATAAGAGCTTTTGATGTTTATAACTTTCCATGAAATCCATTGTAGCTCAAAAACGATCCTAGGAAATTTTGGTTATTTTGAAGATGACACGTGTCGATTCCTGAATGGCTGAAACAAGTGCACACGGATTGCACTGTTTAGATTTTGTTATTAAATGTGGCGGCTGCTAGTGGGTATTTAACGCTCATATGTGGCAATCCTGGTGCTTGTTTTGCTGGCTTCTTATTGGTCAATAACTAAGCACATGGATCAAGCTAGTATGAGTTTCCAAAATTGGCAAATTTAACCCCTAGACTTTGGCAGCTTGTATCTTTGAGCTTGTAACTTCATTTCTTTGGCATTTTTAGTCCTTCAACTTCCATTCTTGAGCAAAATTGCTCCTTTGACTGAGTCGACTTGAAAGTTGACCTTGTTTGACTATGATCTTGACTTTTTACAATATTTACACTTTGGTCCTCCATCTTTGGCAGTTTGTCAAGATAGGTCCTTGTACTTCAAAGTCTTGTCACTTTTGATCCTTCTTTGTATTTTTCATCAATTTAAGCTTGATTATCCCTTGTTTGCTTGAAAATGTATCCTTTTACCTACACAAGTGTACACAAACACAAACATACCACATAACACTGTTTTTGCAAGATAAATTGGTATTTTGCTTCATGTTTTAGGGTTATTTGTTGATAAATTGATATGAGTTTTAGCTCATATCAAATCCCCTACACTTGAACATTGTCATGTCCTCATGCAATTCTATATATTTTAAAGCACAAATATACATTCTCCTCATAATTAACCCACCTTGGCCATATGGAATGCATCTACACTACTCTAAACTACATGATGCATGATTTTGACTTTTAACAATGCAATGAACAAAATACAATTCTATCTATATCTTTTTGATTTTTCTTGAAATGGTTTTGATGGAAATAACTCATAAATAATCAATGACTTTGATTAGGGCTTGGGTACCATGGACATTTATCACCCTCAAGTTTCACTTTCCCCATACCAAGCTTAAAAATGGAATCATTACATTCACAAGTAAAAAGTACATCAACTTATTCATGACAATTAAATGTGGAACCGGTTATTATTTGAGCAAATTGCTTGTGGGCAAATTTGTCATTTATTCAAGTGTAAAATATAAGAAGTGTAAAATCCAAAAATAAAGAAGCACGGTTTTAATCCTAAGTAATCCTCTCATCCATTACTTGAAAAACCGCTCACAATTAATACAAGTCCGTTTCAAGAGTAATAAGTCATTCGCCTTATGTGTAAAATCCTCATGTCATGCTTTCATAAGTAGCTACACACTCGCTAAGGAAAAAAAAAATAAAACTCACGCAATAATTTACATCCGCCATCTTTTTGAGATTTTGGATCTTAAACCCCGCAACCCGTCAAGGTAATATTGGATTGGAGCAATCTATTGAATCCCCGCAACCCGTCAAGGTAATATTGGAACTCAATAGTCACTATAATTAACACCACACTGCCCCCTTGGGAGTCTTGTGTTATTTTTTTTTTCTTTCTTTTCTTTTTTTCCTTCTTTTTTCTAGCTACTCATTTTTTTTTGTAAGCCGCTCTTATTTTTCTTTATTCCTCACAAAGAAAGTAGAAAAGAATAAAAGGAAAAACACCCGCTAAATATTGAGCATGACATAAGTCTTGTACACATAAAACGTTCTAACTTAGAATCTTAAAACGTACTCATACCAACCATGAATGATTAGACAAAAATACATAAGAGATTACAAACCAATTAAAACCGCTCTTGATTATTTATTAACATTTATATACATGCGAAGAAAATAGAGGTAAAGAAGAGAAGGGTTTAGCCACAAGTAATTATCATGAAGTTTATCTAGCCCTTTTATACTTGCTTCAACTCTATCATTTCCCATTCTCCACAAATTTAAAATTTCAAATAATGAGGTTGGTGGATGCTTAGCCTAATAGACCAATGAAGGACTACATGGTTAAGGATACTAGCTAGAGGGTGCTAAAATAAGCAAACTCGGGTTGAGTCAAAATATCCATGGCGGGCCTAATATCTCAAAGAAGTCTAAACTTGTTAAAACCATGTTTTATTTTATTTTTTTCTCTTTTTATATAGTTTTGATGAAAATGAAAAAAGAGATATATACAATACAAATGTGTTATGCAAAATGATTGATGCAAAAATTATGAATGCATATTTTTGGTGGCCAAAGTAGATCAAAAATTTGAAAAATGTTGAAAATCCAATTTTCCATGTTATCATGAGAAACAATGACAAGTTCTAGGTAAGGTCACTTCGATAGAAGACCCCCCTACACTTAAGCTAAACATTGTCCTCAATGTTTAAGAGCATGGAAGTATAAAAACTTCCCCTACACTTATCTCCAAGTCTATCCCTTTATTTCTACCCTACAACACTCTAAACCTAGTTATACGATGCTTGAGTTAATGAGTCTCTAGCTCGACTCGTCCCTCAATGAATCAATTCATGGGGAAAATGGGGATCTCTTGGAACATTTCAACGGAAATGTCCTCCCCAAAGTAATGCTTAACACGGTGACCATTCACTTTAAAATTTGGACCATCGGGTTGTGACAACTTAATAGTTCCATATGGAACCACTTGAGCAATAGTGAATGGACCGGACCATCTCGACTTAAGCTTGCCCGCAAAAGTTTCAATCTTGAGTTAAAGAGGAGAACCGGCTCTCCAACTTTGAACTCACGATTCTTGATCTTAGCATCATGCAATTTCTTAGTCTTTTCCTTGTAAAGCAAAGAATTTTCATAGGCATTGGCTCTCAATTCATCCATCTCATTGAGTTGATCTTTCCTATGGGAACCGGCTTGGTTTAAATCAAAGTTAGCCCATTTGAGAGCCCAAGATGCCTTGTGTTCTAACTCAAATGGGAGGTGGCACGCTTTTCCATAGACAAGCCTATAAGGAGTACAACCAATTGGTGTTTTAAAAGCCGTCCTAAACGCCCACAAAGCATCATCAAGCTTATACGACCAAGAAGCTCGATGCTCTCCCATCGTTCTCTCTAAAATTCTCTTTAAACCACGATTTGTGACCTCGGTTTGACCATTTGTTTGAGGGTGATACGCGGTAGAAAGTCTATGATTCACTCCATATTTCTTCATAACTCTTGTGAATTGATCATTACAAAAGTGCGTACCACGATCACTTATGATGGCCCGAGGTACACCAAATCTAGCAAATAATTGTTTCAAAAACTTCACAACAACTCTAGCATCATTGGTAGGTAAGGCTTTAGCCTCCACCCATTTGGACACATAATCCACCGCCACAAGTATATACTTGTTTCCCTTAGAGGATGGAAAAGGTCCCATGAAATCAATGCCCCATACATCAAATATCTCACACTCTTGGATAAAATTTTGTGGTATCTCATCACGTTGCGTAATTTTTCCTTGTCTTTGACACACATCACAAAATTTCACCATTTCATGGGCATCTTTGTAAATGGAAGGCCAATAGTAACCCGAATCAAAGACTTTCTTGGCGGTATAGTTAGGCCCAAAATGTCCACCCGTAGGTCCTTTATGACACGCTTCTAAGATCTTAAATGCCTCGGGCCCATCTACACACCGTCTAATGATTTGGTCCGCACATTGCCTAAAAAGATATGGATCATCCCAAAATTAATACTTAACTTCCTTAAGAAACTTCTTCTTTTGTTGATAAGTAAGACCCTCAATAAGCACATTGCCCACAAGATAGTTTGCGATATCCGCAAACCAAGGAGTGGCATCCTCTTGGGAAGAGATAGACATGAGCTCCTCTAATGGAAAGGATTCATTAATTTCTTGATGTGGTAAATCTCCTTGAAAAGGATGCTCAAGTCTACTCAAGTGATCCGCTGCTAAATTCTCGGCCCTTTTCTTATCACGAATTTCTATCTTAAACTCTTGAAGCAACAAAACCCATCTCAAAAGCCTAGGCTTAGCATCTTGTTTTGTCATAAGATACTTGAGAGCGGAATGATCCGTATACACTATGGTTTTGGAGAGCAAAAGGTATGGTCTAAACTTCTCAAAAGCATATACTATAGCAAGCAACTCTTTTTCCGTGGTAGTGTAATGAAGTTGAGCACCGGACATGGTTTTACTCGCATAGTGTATAGGTTGAAAATGCTTATTAACTCTTTGTCCTAAGACGGCCCCCACCGCATAATCACTAGCGTCACACATAAGCTCAAAAGGTAATTCCCAATTTGGAGAAACCAAAACGAGAGCCTTAGTCAATTTTTCCTTAAGAGTCTCAAAAGAGTCCAAACAATCTTGGTTAAAAATGAAAGGAGCCTCTTTCTCCAAGAGGTGAGTCATCGGTCTAGCTATCTTAGAAAAATCTTGTATAAAGCGCCTATAAAATCCTGCATGACCTAAGAAACTCCTCACACCTTTAACCGAGGTGGGTGGGGGAAGCTTAGCAATCACATCAATTTTAGCTCGATCCACTTCTAATCCCTTGTTGGATATTTTGTGTGCGAAAACAATCCCCTCTTTCACCATAAAGTGATATTTCTCCCAGTTAAGCACTAAACGTGTTTCCTCACAACGCTTAAGCATTCTCTCAAGATTGGTGAGACATGAGGTAAATGAATTTCCAAAGACGGAAAAATCATCCATAAAAACCTCCATGGTTTGCTCTATCATGTCATGGAAAATCGCCATCATGCACCTTTGAAACGTCCCCGGTGCATTACATAAGCCAAAAGGCATCCTCTTGTAAGCAAATGTACCGTAGGGAGAAGTGAATGTGGTCTTTTCTTGATCCTTAGGGTCAATGGGAATTTGGAAATAACCCGAAAAGCCATCAAGAAAACAATAGTACTCATTTCCCGCTAAGCGTTCAAGCATTTGATCCATAAAAGGAAGCGGGAAATGGTCTTTCCTAGTCGCCTCATTGAGTTTTCTATAATCAATATAAACTCTCCAACCGGTCACAAGTCTCGTGGGAATAAGCTCATTGTTCTCATTAGGCACCACGGTGATTCCACCCTTCTTTGGAACACAAAGAACCGGGCTAACCCATGGAGAGTCGGAAATGGGGTAAATCATACCCGCATCTAAGAGTCTAATCACTTCCTTCTTAATAACCTCATGGATTTTTGGGTTAACTCTCCTTTGGTTTTGAATGGCGGGTTTATAGTCATCCTCCATAAGGATTTTGTGTGTATAAAAATGTGGATCAATTCTCCTTATGTCGGATATTTTCCATGTTAAGGCTTTCTTGTGTTTCTTAAGGACTTCAATAAGTTTCTCCTTCTCATCCTCTTTCAAATCTTTAGCAATGATCACAGGTAATTGGTCTTTGCCCTCTAAGAAAGCATACTCTAAGTGGGATGGAAGGTCCTTAAGTTCAATAGGAGGTGGACTCTCTATGGAAGGTTTTACTATGGAAGGTTCCTCAATGGTAACTTCTTGTGGTATAGGAGAAGGAATAGGGTCCTCATTGAGCAACTTTTGGATTGTAAGAATATCTTCTTCCCAATTAATGGGAGAATCATCATCACCAAGAAGGTTTGACTCAAATTCCTCCAAGAGGAAATCACTCTCTCCAAAAGGTGTTAAAGAAGGAGCAATTGAGGCGACGGTTTCAACATGGGGCATCTCATCACTAGTACTCTTACAAGCATCATGAAAGTGTTCATCACACACCTCATCCAACACATCAACAATGTTAATAGTCTAACAAGGTCTAGACTCCTTAACCTCTTTCCTATCACAAACTTTCCCTAACTTAAACACCACTCTCTCATCTTCTACTCTCATAATTAGTTCTCCTTCCGCCACATCTATCAAAGTACGACCCGTTCTCAAAAACGGTCTACCAACAATCAAAGGCACTCTAGGATCCATGTCATAATCAACAACTACAATGTCGGTCAGAAACGTAAACTTATCCACACCTACAAACACATCCTCCGCTATACCTACGGGGTAAGCTATGGTTTGGTTGGCTAGTTAAAGAGTCATATCTAGTGGGAGTGAGCTCGGGAAGAGAGAGTTTTTTCCAAACCGATAAAGGCATGAGGTTTATGCTTGCCCCTAGATCCGCCAAAGCCATGCAATTTTCAACACCACGAAAATTACAAGGTATCAAGAAGCGCCCCGGATCTCCAAGTTTTGTTGGTAAGGTTTTAAGTAACACCTTGGAACAATTTTCATTAAGGGATGTGTTGGGCAAATCAACCAATTTTTCTTTGTTGGAGAGTAAATCCTTGAACATCTTAGCAAACTTTGGCATATAAGCAAGAGCTTCCGCAAAGGATATATTGATGTTGAGTTGCTTGAACATCCTTAAGAAATTGGAGACTTGGATGTCATCCTTGTTCTTTAACTTATCCTTTTTCAACCTTGAAGGATATGGAAGAGTAGGTTTTGGTGTAGGTGGAATAGGTGTTGTAGTGGAAGATTTGTCTTTGTTAGCGTCTTCATTGGGAAGTGTGGAAGGTAAAGGAGAAGTATGAATAGGTTGAGAAGGAGTGTTTGAGTGAATGGGAGCATTTTGAGGAGGTGAAGTAGAGGTAGAAGGCTTGTCACAAATAGGAGCACAAGTGGGTTTAACAATAGTAGGTTTAGGAGGTGAAGGATCCTTTGTTGTTGTTCCACTCCTTGTTGTAATAGCATTGACATTTTCCCTTGGATTAGTTTGTGTGTTGGAAGGTAAAGCCCCTTGTGGTCTTTGATTAAACATAATTTGGTTTTGGAGAAGAGCAAATTTCTTGTTATTTTCCTCTTGATTATCTCTCAATTGTTTCTTAAAAGAAGTAAACTTTTGAAGCATCAAATCCATGGGGTTAGGTTGCACATTTCCTTGATAAAAACCTTGTTGTGGGAAAGATTGAGGTGGTGGATTAAACCCTTGGTTTGGTGGATAGAAGTGATTTCCTTGAGGTTGAAAATGATTGGTTGCCTTGTAGTTATTTCCTTGGTAAGTTGGTCTTTGCCCTTGATTCCTTGGTAAAATTTGAGGAGGATTTTGTTGAATTTGGGTGGTTGGTTAGGGTGGGAATCCCGGTGGAGTAAGATAGTTTTGGGACTTGTAAGAAAGGTTATTTGGATTGATATTTGGCTTGAAGTGTTCACGATGTTCCTCTTGGTAAGCATAGCACTCTCCTTGATAAACTTGCACCTTATCACATTGTTCATAAGAATGGGGACCTCCACAAGTAACACAAGAAAGAGTAATGGCATTCACATTATTTGAATAATTGTTCAATGACATGGTCTTAAAAGCTTGAAGCATTTCTTGTTGTCCTTGTTTGACTTGTTGAAGGATCTCTTGTTGAAATTTGAGGAGTTGGTTATCACAAGGTGTTTGAGAATTGTTTTGGAGAACATGAACCCTTTCTTCAAATTGATTGTTTGTTTGAACCATTGCTTTAGTTTCAATGATGTCCAAGGCCTCTTGCATGGATTTAAGAAGAATATTCCCTCCCGCGGAAGCATTGAGTGAATCTTGGTGATGAGGTTTAAGGCCATTATAGAAGGTGTTGATTTGGTGAACGTCATCCAATCCATGGTTAGGGCATCGCCTCAATAACTCCCTATACTCTTCCCAAGCATCACTAAAGGATTGACTAGGTTTTTGTTGAAAGCCTATAATTAAGTTCCTCAAGGTCATGGTCGTAGATAGAGGAAAGAACTTGTTCAAAAACTTAGTGGTGAAACCATCCCATGTGGTGATACTATCGGGTGGTTGGGTGTCTAACCAATGCTTAGCGGGTCCCTCTAGTGAAAATGACACTAACATCAACTTAATAGCATCATGTGGAACTCCATTGTGCTTAATGGTATTGCAAAGAGAAAGGAATCTCTTAAGGTGAGCATGAGGATCATCATTCTTGTTACCATAGAAAGGTGATTGTGAAACCATAGTAATCATAGATGTGTGTAGCTCAAATGTATTTGCGGGAATTTCGGGAATCTTAATAGCACTAGCATATCCATGAACATTGGTTTGCATACGTTCCATCAAAGAACGATTATCAATAGCCATGGATTCTTGTGGTGGAGGAGTCAAAGCACGATTCTCGTGATCGGCTTGATGGACGGTGGTGGTCTTACTCTTTCTCTTTTTCTTCCTTTTCGGAGGAAGTGGTTGTACACCAATCGGTATTTTTGCACGCCCGCGAGTGAGCATGAAACTCAATACGAGGAATGAGAGAGAAGCTCTCGTGTGACTTTGAAGAGAAATGGATTATCCTCTTCGAGTTTCAATATTAAATATCCACAAGAAAATAAAAATATATGTATGTACTACTTGGGTGCAAGACCCCCAATGAAGCCTTCATTCTTAGAATACTTACAAGTGAACGGGGGGTTAGGTGACGCGAAGCACTTAAGTACCTATTGACCCTTAGATGGCATTTTATAGCACATCGCCTTTCTATTCACTTAAATGTTCGTATTCTTCGAATTGTTGCTTATTGAGAGTATTTATCTATTCTTGCTTTATTTTGTTTGATCGATACACGTGTCAAGGACCGGAACGCCCCTCAACACGGTGTATTGCCTTGGCAATACTTATGGAGAATATGTAGATTGGTTGTTCTTATACATATACGTATTTACTTATAATAATATATGGAAAATATTTTTGTATTTATGAGTTCTTAAGAGAAAATACTATATGCACATAAAAAACCGAGAGAATCCAATAATATATATTTTTGGGTGCAATCTCTTAGGAAAAAGATTGCTTTTTGGATTTTTTTAATTTTTTTTATCAATTCTTTAGGAAAAGAATTGTTTTGTTAATTTTTTAGTTTTTATATATTTTTATATTTTTGATTTTTTTATTTGTTTTTGATTTATGATACGTAAAAATAACCTTCACAAGGTGAACGGATCCCAAAAGCCAATGAAAACCGTCAATCGATAGTCTCTCGTAAAGTCAAAGAACCGGCAACGGCGCCATTTGAAATTGTGTATAATGCAGTTCGTTTTTCTCGGTTCTTGCTAATTGAAAGTCCAATCAATATCGGGTTTTTAACTGTTTTTGGTTGTTAATCTTTTTTTGGATATTCTATTTGCTAATTCAAACAAGCCTTGCAAAATTGAAAAATATTACCTACTTATATGTAAAACATCGTGCAATTACCAAGTTTTTATTCAAGTAAAAATCAAAATGTAAATTTTAAAACTAAAAGGACTGAAAATGTAAATTCTATGAAAATTAAATGCTTAAAATGTAAATTCTAACAAGTATAAGGACTGAAAGTGTAAAACAGCAAACTATAAGGATCAAATATGAAAACTATGTAACAAACTAACCAAATAGTAACAAATTCCAAAACTTGCTAACTGAAATCAAACAAATTTCAAACTGAAAGGACTTAATTTGTGAAAACCCTAAAAAATTGCAAGTTTAGCCAGGATTAGAAACTGTTTGATACACTAGGGACTATAATGCATTTTTGAAAACTATTTAAGCCAAAACGGGTTACAATGACAAATAAGCTCGTTTGAGCTTATTACTGGACCAAAATCAGTCAAACCAATTGCAAAACACTTCAAATTCAAATTAAGCTAGGTCTGTAAAAGGAATCTTGCTGAAAATGTCAAATAAGGAAATAAGCACTTCACAATAAGCTCAAAATAAGCTCTAGGAAAATCTAGACATGCACAACTGGATTTTTGTGCTTAAACTGGTTAAAGAGCTCAAATGATGAACGGGAAATCAAGTCATATCAAAATTCATCAAGAAATAAGCCAGGAATTTGAATTAAGCTGAAAATGGCTTATGTTGACCAAGCGTTGACCAAGTATTTTTTCAAAAAGCTGTATTTCTCAAAAATCAACCAACAACATCTACTAAGTGGATTTGTGAAAGAAAATTGCCAAGTTAATGAATAGAATCAAGAGATATGAAAATCCAGTTTTCATTTACAGAAACATGCCTTTCCTCAAGTGATCAGATTTTAGCTTATTTCTCCTAGCTTAATAGAAACTGTATCAAATGCTTATAGGATATGAAAGTTCATAATATGAGCTACAAATGAGAACTGGTTTGGTTAACTTTCATCAAGTATCAAGTAAATGCTAAGCAGTTGAAATTGACAACTTTTCTGAATGAAAATGAATAAATATTGACCCAATCCTTTTTCTTGCTAATTGCCTTTTTGAACTAAGAGTTGACTTGAAAATGCTTCAAAACTACTTTTTATCACTTGGTTAATGAAAATTAACACTAACTTTCCAAAAACCAACACTTGAAAATCAACAAGCAACTAAAGCCAAACACTCCTTTATCTGAACTTTGTGAAAATTTGTGAAGAGTTTTATAGAACTAGTTAAAGCTGAATGAAAACCTTTAACAAACTGAATTCAGTGATCAAAAAGTAATGTTTGAAAGCTACTTGCAAGCAATGAATACTACTAGGACTCAAATAAGGCAAGTAGGCTAAAAGTGACTGAAATAAGCTATAAGCTAGATCACAATCCAAAGTAATAAGCAGATAAGCAAATCCAAGGTTACAAACTACTAGAATCAGATAAAGATCAAGCTAAACTGATTTTATCATGCATTCACCAAGATTTACACTAGAAAAGAAGCATGCAGTTGACAATTTTGGTGGAACCAAAATCAAGAAGCATTTGAACCTTGTGAAGAAACCATTGGGAAGTAGAGGAGTGCTGTACTCTCTATCCTAGTGCTAACCACCACCTTAGCACTAGATAAACAATCTACAATCAACAGATCAGCTACCAATCAACAAGAATCATCTCCATGGCATGAACTCATCACTTGTGCTATGGATTTGAACTGAAATCAACAAACAGCTACAATTCTTCCTTAAAAGTCAGTTATGATCAATGAATGATCATAACAAACTCAATGCAGCAACACAAGTATCAATTGAAGCAGGAATGAACAGTAATGATGAAGATAAGTTTTGGCGGGAAATGAAGAATTTGAATTTTTATTAATGGAAGTTGGTTACAAAGCTGTTAAAAGGATTCTAACTAACTAACTAACTCAAGAGTGTGTCAAACTCTTGAGTAGTTTAGCTAAAAAGGGAAATGATGAGAGAAAAATGTAAATGTGTGTGTTTTTCACACTTACAACTACTTACTACAAATGAAGCTAAAACAGACTATTTATAGACTTGAGAAGGAAGTTTGTTGGGGTTGGTGACGTGTTGGGACGAATCCCAGGTCTCCACGTGGCATAATTCTGCTAAGTTCATCTTGCAGGTATGAACATGAATTGGGGCTTTTTGCTTGAGTTGATTTGATGTTAATTGATGATGACCATTGTGTTCGTCTCTCAAAAATAAGCGCTTTTGATGTTTATAACTTTCCATGAAATCCATTGTAGCTCAAAAACGATCCTGGGAAATTTTGGTTATTTTGAAGATGACACGTGTCGATTCCTGAATGGCTGAAACAAGTGCACACGGATTGCACTGTTTAGATTTTGTTATTAAATGTGGCGGCTGCTAGTGGTTATTTATTGCTCATATGTGGCAATCCTGGTGCTTGTTTTGTTGGCTTCTTATTGGTCAATAACTAAGCACATGGATCAAGCTAGTATGACTTTCCAAAATTGGCAGATTTAACCCCTAGACTTTGGCAGCTTGTATCTTTGAGCTTGTAACTTCATTTATTTGGCATTTTTAGTCCTTCAACTTCCATTCTTGAGCAAAATTGGTCCTTTGACTGAGTTGACTTGAAAGTTGACCTTGTTTGACTATGATCTTGACTTTTTACAATATTTACACTTTGGTCCTCCATCTTTGGCAGTTTGTCAAGATAGGTCCTTGTACATCAAAGTCTTGTCACTTTTGATCCTTCTTTGTCTTTTTCATCAATTTAAGCTTGATTATCCCTTGTTTGCTTGAAAATGTATCCTTTTACCTACACAAGTGTACACAAACACAAACATACCACATAACACTGTTTTTGCAAGATAAATTGGTATTTTGCTTCATGTTTTAGGGTTATTTGTTGATAAATTGATATGAGTTTTAGCTCATATCAATTAACATTTCATGGACTTAATTAGTCATTTAACATTACTTTATATTTTATGTATGTTTTTACTTAGGATATTTTTATAAGCTTATTATGAGCTTATTAATATTTAGTTTTAAATCTAAATAGATGAATAAAACTTAAAATTCGTTTTATGTGTTATACCAAATTAGATCTAGGTGTGTTATAAGGTTACAAGTAGGTCATAAGCCCTAGTAGGAGCTTATATCTCGCGGCTAACATTAGTTATAGCATACTAAGATAAATCAATTCTCATTTTAAGGTTGCATGTAATTTATAAGTGTTACAAAATTAGATCTAACTATGTTCACATCAAGAAAATAAGTTACAAGTCCAAAATAAGATTTAAACTATGTCTAGACCTAAAAATCAAACAAGGTACATGTACACTCATATATAGCTCACGGCTATACTTTTAGATCTTGGTATTTCCAAGATGAACACTTTAGCTAGTTTTTAAGTCTTGTAAATATTTACAAAAACACATCATGATTATCTAGGTTACATGCATGTTCCCAAGGCAATTATTATTCCAAGAAAACAAGGTATAGCCCACGGCTATATTGTTTTCTCCCAATATTCCAAATAAGATCTACTAGCTTATATCATGTGTATCATGTTAAATTAACACTTATCACTAGATCTAGGTTTAAATAAGCATGCATGTACATCTAACCCATTTTAGGTCTTGTATAACCCACAACCATATTTATACACATAAGTTGTTTTTGTGATTTTTAATATTCCATTTAACATGTTACATTTCATGTTCCATTATTCAAAACTTAGAAAACCAATCGTATAGTCACCACTTAATTTAGCCGTGACCTTTAAGGTCATGGTTTTCATGATCTTTAAGTTGCACAAGTTCATTTCATGAGATCTATGGTTATTGGTTAACCAAAGTCCCATAAACAAGATTTGTAACTCATAAAATGTTTAGATTTATAAAAGGTTTCATATAGTTTTTAAATCAAGTTTAATACATAACACATAAGTCATAAGTTTCTTATTAAAAGATTTTAAATTATAAACATGATTTGCATAAATATGCCATAACCTATAAGGGTCATAGCTTTATCAAATCTGGATTTTTAACATGTTACTTACTTGTGTTTATAGGTGTATGATGATGCATGCATGAAGAAATGAAAGATTATGATGTGTATACCTCTCTGGCCTAAAAGTACCACAAATGATCTAGATGAACAAGAAGATTTGAGATCTACTCAAGATGATGAAGAAAACCCTAAAACTAACCAAGCCGTGGCCTTGATGACTTAGCTAGGGCTTGTTTATAGTGATTCCAAGACAATGATACTACTAATGATTTGTAGTAAAGATAAGACAAATATCTTGGTGGAATTAATACATGTTTTTGGATGTATATAGCTTTAAGCCGTATGATTTGAGAGAGAAGAGGGTGAGAGAACAAGATTGGATTGCATATGTGTGAGAATGTATGTTTTTCGGCTTAAAGAGGAGAGAGGGAAGGGAATGCAAAATGCATGATTGCCTAGGTAAGAACACTTGTGCCAAGTGTTGGCTTTTGTGTTTCCCATGCATCCCTTTTCCTTCCACATGCCTTTGGTGCCGTGTATGGCTATCCAAAAGAGAGGGTGGGCTTATGTGGGCTTGTGTTAGGCTTAACAAAAAGAGTACATGATCTTGGGCTAGTCCAAGAAGGTTTAGGGGTGCCTATAATATGCATACATATATATACGCCTATATTACACATGGTGTAGCATATTTTCCAATCTTTGTTAAGTGTTGTTTAATCAATGTGGGTTGTGTATTTTTACTACTTGTTTTGGGTACATAGTTTACATAGTCAAACTTATTATAACATGTAAAAGTATATGTGCACATTGGAAAAGTTCACACATGACTTATAGAAATATAATACATGAATTTGTGTTCCAAGATTTGATGGGTGAAATTTCATTACATAAAATCATGGTAAAATCATGGATTTTATAGCACCATCCCGTTATTTTAGCTTTGTCCTCAAAGCTATTAAAAACGTTGTTATCTCTTAAGTGAAGATGTTCTAAGTATGATTCGTTTCAGATTCTCTCTCAAGTACGGATGGCGGCATGAATGCGAAGTGGTCTACGCCTAGGTTATTTTTATATGTCGGATTCGGCATTAATGGAAGCTTCTATCATTACAGGTGAACAGAAGAAAATGTGAAGAGATTTTTATCCAGGTTGAATTATTCATCCGATTGAGCGGTAAAAGAGACAGCTGCTATGGATGGACAGGAGGTAATGCAAAGAGATCTTTATCCGGGTCACACTTTACATCCGATTGAGCAGTAAAGGAGGCTGCTAGTGTGGATGGATAGGAAAGGAATGCAAAGAGATCTTTATCTGGATCGCACTATACATCCGATTGAGATGTAGAGGAGACTGCTGTCGTGGATGAATAGGAAAGGAATGCAAAGAGACCTTTATCCGGATCGCACTATACATCCGATTGAGCAGTAAAGGAGACTGCTTCCGTGGATGAATAGGAAGGGAATGCAAAGAGATCTTTATCTGGATCACACTATACACCCGATTGAGCAGTAAAGGAGACTGCTGCAATGGATGAATATGCGCGGGCTGCTTAACGGGGTCGTAGCTCTACCCTTCCAGGATCTGGGAGAAGACCAATGGCGTTGTGTATTTGGTTAGGAGGACAAATCCATTGCAAATGGTTTCTGATATGAGGAGGACACGCCAGCATGTTTCATACGCTAGGGAATCTAGGGATGCACTATATCTACATCCTTTTCATGGGTGAGATACAAGTTATATCTCCATACCCGTGGTTGAAAATTGGGTTGAAGGTAAAACAAAACATTTTTAACTTTAACCCCTCCTATATCAACAGTTTTAAGAAAAGACTTACGATTTTTACTTCAAGCCGGCGGGACACAAACATTAGTTAATGGTACTAAAGTTTCTACCCAACAAAGAGGTTAAGATTGTTGTTGATGGTGATTGCGTAAGAAGTTGCAAAGAATCTGCTTCCTTCGCCGCGGGGTTGAGCGAGAGGGACACAGAAAAGAAGTACCTCAAATGGTGGAAATAAAAGAAGATACCAAGAATAAAGAAGTGCGCGCCTTGCAGGGTGTCGTAACAAGGGTCATGCACTCAGTATTATTGGTTTAAAATTTTTACAAATTCTGACTTCTAAAGAGAGGAAATCACATCTCCCAGAGTCTAGTGGGTGATGGTATTGTCGAACTAATTGGACCCAAAGAGGAAAGAGGAATGTCTAAAAAACATAGGACATTCAGCATCTCCTTACGGGGAATGTCGGGCATAGCCCTACAAAGTACACCCATTGTGAGTTGGATGTGCCTTTCAGGTTTAGGCAGGGAAGAGACAGGTTAGGGAATGGAGTATTCCCGGACCAAGTACTCTCTGGCTTGTTGGTGCTAGAGATGATACTAAATCTAGTGTTAACTATACCGGGTTTATGGCTCCCCAGTATAATCAAGGTTTCATCTTCCCAGGGTAAGCGAACCAATTTGTGGGCATATGGGATAATTGCGTGGTACTTGCTAGTGTATACACGCTAATGATGACATTATAGCTATCAAGACTTTCTAGGATCTGATTGACGTAAAACGGTGACTTGGAAGGTTTTAAGGAACAACCTCGAATGATGGTGTTTAACTATCATAACTTTTCCGTCGACTATTCTACCGTATAATGGGAGTCTAGAACTATGGGACGGATTTCCATTACCTTACTAAATTTAGCAGTTGTAATGCTTTGGTCTAAACGTGTATCAAACAAGATAGATGCATATCATTGGTTTAGTAAGAACGTACCAGGTACGATGTTGGAGCCTGGATTTGCTTGAGCATTGCCGACCATGTACACTTGCGAAGGAGTTCCCTTGTTGTCCTTCTTCTGATTAGCCCACTTGGGACAATCAGGTCTCACATGCCCAGGGGTTCCACACTCGTAACATACCACAGCTTTCTTCGGTCTGCTACTGCTCCCACCAGTGGGGTTCCGGTTTCCCTACTGCCCACTTCCACTCCCACGTGCATTGGACTTGCCCTTGTTTCTGTTCCCGGAATCGGTATTGGGTCGACCTAGGGTAGCAACATTGGTTTGACAATTGCGAGCAAAATGGCCTTGTTGGCTACACTTGTAGCATCCTTAACATTGTCCTCCAACAACATGATGGTAGTTGCACTTTGAACACTTAGGCTTGGTCCCTGAGTAGTTCTTGGTGCGAGTTGTAGGAGTAGTGTCATCCTCTTGCCCAACGTTTTGCTTTTTGGAAGGCTGCTGGTGCTGGCTACGAGAGTTTTCATCGGATTTCCTCTTGTTGTCTGTTTGCCTCTCGGACAGATTGCGGGCTCGCTTGTTGATCAGCTCAGTCGCAAATTCCATAGCACCTTCAACAGTAGTGGGTCGTGAAGCTAGCACACTGTCATGAATGTTGTCAGGGAGTCCGCTGACATACTTTTCAATCTTGTCACTCCTTAGAGGAAACATTCTGGTGCACATAAAGCTTAACTCTTGAAATCTTTGGTTGTACCAAAGGATATCATTGTTCTTACCCTTGAGATCCCACAGCTCGACTTCCAACTTCTTCATTTCTCCTCTGGGACAATACTTCTCCGTCATTCTTTCCTTGAGGTTGGCCCAAGTAAGAGTATAAGCAGCGTCATGTCCAAGGATGGCGACCACAAAGTTCCACCAGGTAAGGGCACTCTCGAGTAGGGTGCACGTAGCAAACTTAACTCTGTTCTCCTCAGCACAACCACTGATGCGGAAGACTGTCTCTAGTATTTTAAACCACTTCATCAATTCAACAACTCCTTCTTTCCCTCGGTAGTATGAAGGTTTACATTTTAAGAAGTCGGGTTAAGAGCAACCCTTGTTGGTGTTGTTTCTGCATGAATCGAAGTTTGGATCATTGTTTGCATTTGGGTAAGCTCCTCTGGCTGTCATGGCTGCTATGATGCCTTCACTTATCATTTCCCACAGTTGTGCGGCAGTGACATTTCGAGTAGCTTCTGGGGATTCAGCATTGTCTGTAACACCCCCAAATTTACACAATTCAATACAGCGGAAGATTCGTTGGTGTTACGGGATAGCACATTACTCACATCATAGACAACGCTTAAAAATCGGGTCGTTTTATAATAAATCATTTCCATTCATAAATATCAAATTTACATAGGTCCCAAGTCATTGTATCTCATACAGGTTTTACAAAGTATTTGAATGGAAATTATTATTTAAGTGCGGGCCATGAATTCTTGTTGTCTTCCCGAGAATTACCTTCAAGTACCTGAGATAAAACATGTTAAAAGAAAAGGTCAGCGATAACGCCGAGTGAATTCATAGAGTTTAATAAAACCATTAATATCTCATTGGTATAAAATTATTACCGAAAATCATTTTGTACAAATCTTTTAATAGGCCATAAAATAGCCAAAGTCATTTTATACAAATCCTTATCAAAAATCATAATACAGGCTTTTGCCTTCAAAATCATTTTACGAACCAATGTCGTAAAAATATCATACAATACGTTTTATAACGTCGGGTGGAGTTAAATAAAAACCGTTATATGAATATGGCTATGTAAAACCAAAACACAAACATAATATCAATAATATGACCCCGTATTGCTAGTCAGGCAATATATCGTAATTCGGTGCGTATAGCTGTATTTCGTTACTAGGATTATTATAAGCCGCATGACATTGTTACCTTACTACAATAAACAACGGGTAGCTAACCCGAAAATCATTTGCCCATCTAAATTAGCGTGTCGTCACAATAATCACGCTTGTGTAAATCTTCTCATACATAAATTCGCTTACCAATCAATGTGGCACGACGGGGATCAACCGTCAAGGCGCAAACTGGAGTGATCGTCCCTAAATAGTACTATTATATGCATAAGCGTCTACCAAATCCCGGTAGTTCACAATTCATGCTAATGGGACTTCTAGTGACATAACCTAACTTTAATAATCCATTTCATTTCATCTATCGGGTCATTTAATCATTCATCGGGTCATACAATCATTCGGGTCCAAATCAATAAACAAACAATCGGGACAACTAGTGTCCTATTTCATAAAAATTAACATGTTATCTCCCTCGCGGGTTTATAAAACATTTCATGAAAACATTTAAAAGAGTGCGAGGCTCTGAACTCACGTTGATGTGGGAAAGCGGGTTATCGGCAATTCGGATGTACGGTACGTGCTTCAATCACGGAAAGCTAGACAAATAATGCTCGTCTTAGACTTTTATCCAATGACTTTATAAAAATAACAATTATGTATACATATGATGATTTTATATATATGATGATGATCAAGTGGGTTTATACATCTTTACTCATTCATTATAGTGTTTATGTGTTGGTAATTTTCAAGACTAGTTACACTAGCTCAACTTGTTTACATTTCAAAGCCCAATGGGCCTATTACAAGCCCAATACTATTAATTAGCCCAATTATAATTTTATTATCATTATTATACTTTATATGTTGGGCCCAAATGGGTTAAGCCCAATAAATAAGTTTATAAGTGTTTTACCAAATTAGTCGGGTTTATTGTCCATTAAGGCTACTTGGGCCCGTTAATGTCTATATGTTGTAAAGCTCGGGTTTTATCTATTTTTACTTGTTATATATGTTTATATATCAGTATGTGAGTTTATAAAAGTTTACATTAGACGGGTCCAACCGTCTAAGTTTTATTTAACAAAAACGTTAATCTTTCGGTTTTAGCCGAAAAGATGTAAAACTTAGTATATAGTTTTTATAACTTATAAAACTTACCAAACTACCATTTTTATATAATGTCCATTTATGTATCCTTATGCGTATTTATATAAATGAAATATATAAGTTAGTGGGTTTTAATTCACCTTTTATACTATATTTATTTGAGTGCTTATGTAATAATATTAAACTTTAATTTCACAAAATCAGTCCTAAATTTTAAGTTCACTAAAATGTCCATATCTAGAGTTCTATAATGAGATAGGACCTCAAATTTTTATCACAGAAACTACATGATATGTTCTTCATTTTATTCCTTTATAGCTACTGATTAATCAACATCTGAATATTTTAATAAATTCGTCCAAAACAGTATAGTCAGATTTGCACTCTAAACTTGTTTTGATCATATCTCACTCATTTTGATGATTTCATTATATGGCCAACTCTCACATGTGTATAACATCTTATACTTACTATATATTGATTCCACTTTACCATTTTATCAGTTTATCATTTGGTTACTTATTGTTTTTATACAGCCATCTTATTTAAGTAAGATTTAACCATTTTTACATGTGATTTTTCCATCTTTTTACCCATGTTTATCAAATCTATCAACACCAAATCCCCACATAATATTTTTAATCATCATTCATCATCATATACATATACATAAATAAATAAATTACAAGATTACATAATCAAAATAACAAAAGGATAGGAAGAACAATCTCTATACCACCATTAGTGATGAAAAGATGAGGTTTTTGATGAACAAGACTTGGTTCTTGTTATCAAATCTTCAAATTTAGCAAAAAAAACTTCTTGGGTCCTTTGGATGGATGAAAACCTCCATGAAATCAACCCTTTAACCTAATGAAAAATCATTTTCATAAGTTAAGATCACCTCCAATCTTCATATCTTCAAAAGGACATCATCATATGTAGAAATAACATGAGATTTTGTGGTTGAATTTGATCAAAATGGGTGTTTTAGGGTGATATGGGACGAAATATAGAGAGAGGAAGGATGAGGGAGTGGTTTGCATGTGTTGGAAGTGCAAATGGTAAGTCTTAGATGGTTTTGTGGTTTGGTGAAAAGAAGTAGCTTACTTGTTAAGCTTAGCTTAACAAGTGTAAGCTTTTAGCTACCACTTTGACACATCAAGTGATGTGGTAGCAAGTTTTTGGCCATCCCTTTTAGTGGGGTGGGATAAACTTGTTTTGTCCTATCCCGCTAATTTACGGGTATTCCTCGATTCTAGTTTCCTTGATTTGCGTGCCCTCGGGTCGTTTTACGAAAAATGTTTTTATAAATTATGAATCAACGGCACAAAACGAATCCAATAAAAATTGTCTCATCAAAAACGGAGTTCAAAAACGTAAATACGTAATCCTAAGGTTTCCGGTTTAGTCGTAAAGGACGTTAAATTATGTACATAAGTCCTAATCTCTTCTCGTAAATTTGTGGGTTTATGAACCAACACAATTTAAAATCCCAAAATAATATTCACGGATAAATTTATTTCCTGAATGTCGGACTGTCACCAAAACGGTGTATGTAAACGTAAGCACGTAACGTAGAATCCTCCGATTTAGACGTATTCGATGCTACTTCAAGACGTAAATCCAAATTTCTTCCCAAAAATAAGTGAGTTCATAATATAACATTAAAATAATGTTTTTAAATAATATTTGAGAATAAAATATAAACCATAAATTGATGGATTGTCACAGCATTTACCCCTAAACAGGATCTTTGTCCTCAAAGATCATCTTATCTTACTACTCGCTTCTTATAGAGTTAAAGCCATGTGGGTATTTCCTCCACATTCGGTCTTTTCTCACAAGTGTAATTCATTACAATACGCGAGTTTCATCAAACATAACTACGGGAATAAGAATAGGCTTATTGTTGACTTACTTTCTCTATCCATGATGTTCACGGGTTTTTGATGAATGCAACTTTTCGCCGATCTAAACTTTATCAAGAAGAATTCAGATTTTCACTTGATAGATATTTATCAAGTTCGATTTACGAAACATAATTCACGCAGCCCTTGAAGTCATAGGGTAGATCCAGCTTATATGTCTTTCAAACCAACTTTTACATCATCTCAATGGTCCCATACAACGGGAACTTAATTCCCATGATCTTTCAGATCTTCAATTCATCTTTCTATGGTGGAAATTTTTGGCATAACTTCGATACCCATCTGGCACTTCAAGATCTACATTTCATATTCACATAACCTCCTGCCCACTACCGGCAGTCAATAATCGGATCCTAATTTCAATAATCATTTCAGGTCTCGCGGGTCGAGTATTTTGTAAGGTTAGGTTCGCCATCATAGGAAACCTTAAACCTAAAAGACATGTCCAACTCACAATGGGTGTATGTCGGGTGTCTTCATCCCAACTCCTGCTTACAGATGCTCTAATATATATCCTCACAAGATTTGATCTCGATCCTAATACGATAGTTTTTAATGATAATCTCTCCAAAGGAAAAAAAAGATTATACGGTTCATTACCAAAGGTCAATCATTCAAACATAAAACAAGACTTCTAGTATTTTGTATCGTTACTTTACCTCGTCCCTTCGATTGGGGTGGTACACAGTACTCTCACTAAGGTTCGTTCCCAATGACTTCTGAGCAAATCTCTAGAAATTCGATGCGAAGCGAGGATCTTGTTAGAGATGATCGATACAGGCACACCATGTTTACACAACTCCTTTAAATACAAAAGAGTCAATTTATTCATCAAGAATCTATCATTAACAGGAATGATATTAGCAGATTTGGTCAGTCTGTCGACGATGACCCAAATCGAATCAAATTCAGATGATGACCTTTGCAATAACTAGACGTTTACTAATGTATGAGGCGGTGTCTGCCTTCATAATTTGCCATCAGTACAACTTCTTCTGATAATGATACATTAAATCAGAAATGACAGGAATAGAATACTTATACTTACAAGATTCCAACATAACTATATCTCAAAATCTCCATTTTTAGGCAACCTCAAGCGGCCTTCAAAATATTTAATGCCATCGGCTTCTCAATTCTAATGGTTCATATTAGCCGCGAACCCCTTTTTATTATCTATATTATCCTTCTTACAAGAAATGTTTATTTTTATATTGTTCGGCAATTTGTTTTGCACCTTCATTATTAAGGAACATGTCCTAATTGGTTCTTTATCTTTTCTGCATAATGTGTTAGTAATTATATTCACCTTCCTCGATGAAATAAATATCATAACCGTATTTATTCGAAAATTCTTTCTTCACATATTCTAAGTCTTAGTTCTATCTCAACTATTGTTTTTATCAGTTTTGCTCAATCCGACGTTTAAAGCGTCGATAATTATTACAAGTAATTAAATAATAAATATTCAAAAAAAAAAATTTTGAAACGTAAACGTAAGAAATTGTTGTGGAGTCCATTGATCGTTAGACTCAATGGTTATGAACCATTATATCTAGGTTGATCATCATTCATATGATAACATAGCGGAATAAGAACAATGATCATAACAAGGTGTTTGGACACAAAGAACACGAATTAAAACAAATGGATTGCTAATTATATTAATAATCAACAATCACTAGGTGTGTGTACATTGAATCCCACACCTAGTCGACACACGCTTTAGGTTTACATTGTATGAATTGAATTATAAATAAAACCTAAGACTCTTGTTCCTTTTATAGTGGAAGGAACAGAATCTACAAGAGATAATATCAAATAAACATCTAAATCTTCTATTTAGATAAACTATATATTGTTTATATCATAAATAATATACTCAATATATTCCCTAAATAGAATTCTCCATCAAATCTTCAACATCCATCAGCGTTTGACTTTGTTGACTGCGTTTGACTTTTGTTGACTTCTGTCAACGCCCAATTTGCTCTTGTCAACGCTGGAATTACTCTTGTCAACGCTTGAACAAATGTCTTGATATTTTCTTCGATTTTGAGTTTCTGCCATATCAACTTTTTGACCCAACAATCTTCCCCTAGTTGATAGTGGCAAAACTCTATGTGTATCTCTTGTAAGTTGTACATGATCTTCAAGTTGCTTCCCCTCAAGTGTAGCACGTATTTTCTTCCCCTTTTTGTCACATCAACAAGGAAGTAAACAATGTTGCAATCTTTGAAGATTCTCCAAATGTAGCTCTATTTTGGGGAACTCCAAGTATTGAGGGAGTGGGTAACTGTTTTGGAGAATCCAAGTAGCAGGAGTAGGATGGAGGAATCTTCCAAAGGGAGGATGAAGAGGATGAGCTGATTCATACAGCTAGTGAGAAGAGTTCACAATTTAGTGAATCTTTAAATGTTGCTGAAGCACTCACCAACTTGAAGAAGCACCCAATTATTGATACATCCAAGGTAACTCCATTGAACTTGGAAGGATCTTTCACAGCAACAATGGGCGCTGATACAGGTTTGAACGCTGACACATCCAGCGCTGACAAAGGTAATCGGGGCGCTGATAAAGGTAACTTGAACGCTGACAAAGTTGTAGGTGGTGTTGATGTATTCCAGTCATCAGCAATCATCAAAGATGTGTCCACACAGGTTTCTTCTTCTACCTTACCTATTATTGATCGTTAGACTCAATGGTTATGAACCATTATATCTAGGTTGATCATCATTCATATGATAACATAGCGGAATAAGAACAATGATCATAACAAGGTGTTTGGACACAAAGAACACGAATTAAAACAAATGGATTGCTAATTATATTAATAATCAACAATCACTAGGTGTGTGTACATTGAATCCCACACCTAGTCGACACACGCTTTAGGTTTACATTGTATGAATTGAATTATAAATAAAACCTAAGACTCTTGTTCCTTTTATAGTGGAAGGAACATAATCTACAAGAGATAATATCAAATAAACATCTAAATCTTCTATTTAGATAAACTATATATTGTTTATATCATAAATAATATACTCAATATATTCCCTAAATAGAATTCTCCATCAAATCTTCAAAATCCATCAGCGTTTGACTTTGTTGACTGCGTTTGACTTTTGTTGACTTCTGTCAACGCCCAATTTGCTCTTGTCAACGCTGGAATTACTCTTGTCAACGCTTGAACAAATGTCTTGATATTTTCTTCGATTTTGAGTTTCTGCCATATCAACTTTTTGACCCAACAATCTTCCCCTAGTTGATAGTGGCAAAACTCTATGTGTATCTCTTGTAAGTTGTACATGATCTTCAAGTTGCTTCCCCTCAAGTGTAGCACGTATTTTCTTCCCCTTTTTGTCACATCAACAAGGAAGTAAACAATGTTGCAATCTTTGAAGATTCTCCAAATGTAGCTCTATGTAATGATCTTGAAGAACAATTAATATAATATTTTTGATGTAGAAGTAGAATAACCCAACCTTGTGTTCCATGTCTTGTACTATCCATGTGACTAAGAACTTATAGAGTATGATATAAGTAGACCTCGATCCCTTGTCAATATTCTCATCCTTTGTGAGACACTGAGCACGATAATGTAACTCCTTCAAGTGTTATGACAAGTCTTCATCACCATCCATGTAAAGCACGAACAAGTTACCTTGAAAGTCTATGACTGGAAGTGCATGACTTTAATATATGATAGAACACAAACTCGCGAAAATCTTCTTCAATCATCAAACTTACCATAAGAATTCTTCCCCTTAAGCTAACACCTCTTCATGACAAGTCTTAATGAACCAATATCTTCATATGTAAAAGTTAGATGTCGAATAACTCTTTCACAAGGCTATCCCGATTACATAATCTAATATCAATCAAAGTCTTCATGAATTATTGCTAACTTACTTAAAAACCATTTACTCCATGTAAAAATATCCGAGCCATAAATATCATAATGATATTCTAAATTAAAACGGAGATTCCATGTACCTTCGTGTGTATAATCCTCCTTTTTGTGTGCTTAAAACGTACCAATTTTCTCAAACAGCAGCCTTCCTTGTGTTGTCCAATATCCTTCACTGTCCAAGATATCAACACTGTGTGTTGTCCAATATCAGACAACACTTGTCAGCGTTTAAAAATGTATATATCAGACAACACTGTCAACCTATCAGCGTTGACTTATTCTGTCAGCGTCAAAATTAAGCCTGTCAGCGCCTAAATTAAGCCTGTCAGCGCCTAAATAACAAACATCAGCGCCAACTTTAAACCTTGTCAGCGTCTTGTCCCAAACACTGACATCATCAGCGTCTCATCCACATCTATCAGCGTCTAAATAACTCCCATCAGCGGCTAATTGATTTAGGGTTTTATAAACCCTAAATCATTATTTCATGTGAAAATCCATAAACTGCAGTGAACTTCGACAGCGAATAACTTCTTCATAAATGCTCAGATCGAAGATCCCTTCGGTGAGATCCTAGATATAAGTGTCAAGAACCTACAGATCGAATTTCACGACGATCCAACGGTTAACGAAGGAGAAATCGCGTTTTTACTATTACTGTTCACAGAAAACAGCATATGACCCCTGCTGACTTTGACGCTTAATAACTTTTTCTTGGGGATAGATCTCGACAATCCCTCCGGTGGATATCTAGATATATGTATGTAGAACATACATATAAAATTTCGTGGCGATCCAACGGTTCAATAAAAAGTTATGCCCTTCTGAATGCTGCTGCGCACACAAAAACGTCCAGAAAAACTCGATACGAATTTTTCTTCTTCACGATACACGAACACCTCGTCGGACCTAGATATCAAGAGCCTTAGGCTCTGATACCAATTGTGGAGTCCATTGATCGTTAGACTCAATGGTTATGAACCATTATATCTAGGTTGATTGATATGTGTATAATGCAAGTTCGTTTTCTCAGTTCTTAACTAATAGAAAGTCCAACCAATATCGGATTTATAATTGTTCTTGGTTGTTTAAACTTGCTTGGTAATCTATTGCTAATTCAATCAACACTATCTAAAAATGAAAAATATAAACCTACTTATACGTAAAACAAGTTGCAAATTCCAAGATTTTATTCAAACAAAGTATAAAATGCAAAACTTGAAACTAAAAGGACTGAAAATGTAATTTCTATGAAATGTAAATGCTTGAAATGTAAATTCTAAAAGTTATAAGGACTACTAATGCAAAACAGTTAACTAAAAGGACCAAACTTGTAAAATGATAACAAACTAACCAAATAGTAACAAACTAACAAACTTGATAACTAAAATTTAACAAACTTCCAAATCCAGGGACTGAATTATGCAAATACCACAAAATTAGGAAGTTTAGCTAGGTTTAGAAACTGATTAAACTTCTAGGGACTAAAATGCAATTAAACCAAAGTTTTAACTAAAAACGGGCAACAAGAATGAATAAGCTCGTTTGAGCTTAATACTCAACCAAATAAGCTGAAACCACTTGCAAAACTCTTAAAATCCCATTTAAGCTATGTGTGTTTGAGGAATTAAGCTAAAAGTCCAAAATAAGCAAAAGAGTGCTTATTGATAAGCACAAAATAAGCTACAGCTTATTCCAATCAGTCACAACCTGATTTTTGTGACAAATCTGATTAAGCACTTGATTACAAGAACGGGAAATCAAACTAGAACCATTTTCATCCAATAATGAATGAGAAATCTGAAATAAGCTCTTTTGAGCTTATGTTGACCAAGTTTGACCAATTTTTATGAAAAAGCTCAAAATTTCAAAACTTCATATTCAATACTAACTAAATGGATTTGTGAAAGAAAATCAAGACTTTTGTGAACTAGATTAAGAGAACTAGTAAAACAGTATGCACTTTACATCAGAGAATGGAAAATGCTCAAATCTTGACTAAAAAGCTTATTCCTAGCTTATTTCCTAAAACTGTATATTTTCCTCTTAAAGTCTAAAAGTTTATGTTATAAGCTATAACTAGAAACAAATTTGAGCAAATTTGATCAAGGAATAAAGGAGAAATCAGCAATTGAAAGTAACAAGTTTTCAAAACCAAAGCCTAATGATAACTGACCCAAACTATTTCAAAGCCAATTGCCTGATTGACCTTTTCTATGACTTGTAAAAAGCTGAAAACTACTTGTTAACACCTAATGACTGGAAAACAACTTCTAAACACCAATTATCAACACTTGAAAACCACTTAAAAGCTACTACCAAACACTCCTTTATCTGTTTTGATCTAAATTTAACAAAGACTTATTAAGTTCTGGATTAAACTGATATAAAGGCTATAGCAAACTTGTTTCAATGGACAAAATGAAAGCTAATCAAGCTGAAATCAAACAATTATCTCCACTAGAACTCAATTAAGCTGTTATACTAAAAAGTGACTGAAAATAGGCTAGTAACTAGAACAAAAATCCAATTCAAATCACAAGAAAGCAGGATTAAGCTATAAACTCACTAAATTCAATCAATCAACAACTACTTATCAAGTAAAACAGGCATCCATCAAGATTAACTAGGAAAAGTAGCATGCAAGGACTTGTTAAGTGGAACCAAAAACAAGAGCTATGGAACCTATTGTAGAAGGCCTTTGGGAAGAAGAGGAGCGCTGAGCTCTCTTGCCCTAGTGATACCACCACCTATCACTAGTGTTCAACAAGAATCAATCAACAATTCAGCTACACATAATCTGGAATCAACATTCTGCTACAAATCTTCAAGAACAATGGAAAGAAACTTGAATTCTGAACAAACAGCTACAATTCTTCACCAATGTAAGCTATGATCAATGGTTGATCATAACATACATCAAACAGCAACAAGAACTCTTAACAGCAACAAGAATCAACAGGAATTTGAATAACAGAATTTGGCGGGAAAAGGAAATTTGAATTTTATTGAGTGAATTCAGTTACAAAAGTGGTTACAAGCTACTAACTAACTAACTGACTCAAGAGTTTGTCAGACTCTTGAGTAGTTAGGGGAAAAGTGAGGGAAAAATGGAAAAGAAAGATTTAACTATGTGTTTTACAAAATTAAGCTACAATGAGAAATGAGGTACATCCTAGCTATTTATAGGCATGATAGGAGATTCTGTTGGGGTTTGTGACGTGGCAGATCCAATCATAGCTTGACACGTGGAAGAATTCTGCATTTGCTCTTTGAAGGTGATGAACTAATTTGGGTGTTTTTGATTGAGTGGATTATTTGTTAATTGGATTGCACCATTGGATTCCTCTCTTCAAAACGAGCAAAATTGATGTTTTGATCTTCTCATGAAATGCCCTCTATCAAAAACCCGATCCTGGAAATTTTCTTTGTGAAAGAGAAGGACACGTGGCGTTTTCTGGTTGGTTTAAAACATTGCACACGGATTACACTGTTTGGATCCTGTAATAAATGAGGCGGCTGTAAGTGGGTATTTATTAGGCTAATGTGGCAATCCGTGTAAGGCTTATTCTCTTTTCCCATTGGTTAAATTCTTTCCACATGGATTCAACTTGCATAACTTTCCAATGTTGGCAAAACAAGCCCTTGTACTTGGCAGATTCCCATTTCAAGCTAGGATCTTCATTCCTTTGTCATTTTTGGTCCTTTAACTTCCAAAACTTGTACAAAATAGCCCTTTGACTGAGTTGACTTGATAGTTTGACCAGGTTTGACTTGAATCTTGACTTTTAATTATTTGCACTTTAAGTCCTCCAACTTTCACAACTTGTCAAGATAGGTCCTTAAACTTCAAAGTCTTGTCACTTTTGATCCTCTTTTGTCTTTTTCATCCATTTGAGCTTGGTTTTTCCTTGTTTGCTTGAAATTGTATCCTTTTACCTACATAAGATCACACAAACACAACATACCACATAACACTGCTTTTTACAAGATAAATGGGTATTTTGCTTCATGTTTTAGGGTTATTTGTTGATAAAAGGATATGAGTTTAAGCTCATATCAAATTCCCCTACACTTGAGCATTGCCATGTCCTCATGCAATATTATATTTCAAAGCTTAAAAAATTACATTTCCCTCATAATTAATCCGCCTTGGCCATATGAGATGCATCTACACTACTCTAAACTAGATGATGCATGATTTTGACTTTTAATAATGCAATGAATCAAAATACAATTCTATCTATATCTTTTTGATTTTTCTTGAAATGGTTTTGATGGAAATAACTCATAAAGAACTCAATGACTTGGATTAGGGCTTGGATACCATGGACACTTATCACCCTCAAGTTTCACTTTCCCCATACCAAGCTAGTAAATGGGATCATTGCATTCACAAGTAAAAAGTGCATCAACTTATTCATGACAATTAAATGTGGAACCGGTTATTAATTGAGCAAATTGCTTGTGGGTAAATTTGTCATTATTCAAGCGTGAAATATAAGAAGTGTAAAATCCAAAAATAAGGAAGCACGGTTTTAATCCTAAGTAATCTTCTCATCCATTACTTGAAAAACCGCTCACAATTAATATAAGTCCGTATTAAGAGTAATAAGTCATTCGCCTTATGTGTAAAATCCTCATGTCATGCTTTCATAAGTAACTACACACTCGCTAAGGAAAGAAAAATAAAACTCACGCAATAATTTACATCCGCATCTTTTTGAGATTTTGGATCTTCAACCCCGCAACCCGTCAAGGTAATATTGGATTGGAGCAATCTATTGAATCCCCGCAACCCGTCAAGGTTATATTGGAACTCAATAGTCACTATAATTAACACCACACTGCCCCTCTTGGGAGTCTTGCATTATTTTTTTTCTCTTTTTTTTTCTTTTTCTTTTTTTTTTCTAGCCACTCATTTTTTTTCATAAGCCGCTCTTATTTTTCTTTATTCCTCACAAAGAAATTTGAAAAGAAGAAAAGGAAAAACACCCGCTAAATATGGAGCATGACATAAGTCTAGTACACATAAAACGTGCTAACTTAGAATCTCAAGACGTACTCATACCAACCATGAATGATTAGCCAAAAATGCATAAGAGATTACAAACCAATTAAAACCGTACTTGATTATTTATTAACAATTATATACAAGCGAAGAAAATAGAAGTAAAGAAGAGAAGGGTTTAGCCACAAGTAATTGCCATGAAGTCTATCTAGCCCTTTTACACTTGCTTCAACTCTATCATTTCCCATTCTCCACAAATTTAAAATTTCAAAGAATGAAATTGGTGGAAGCTTAGCCTAATAGACCAATGAAGGACTACATGGTTAAGGATACTAGCTAGAGAGTGCTAAAATAAGCAAACTCGGGTCGAGTCAAAATATCCATGGCGGGCCTAATATGTCAAAGAAGTCTAAACTTGTTAAAACCATGTTTATTTTATTATTTTTTTTTTCTTTTTATATATTTTTGATGAAAAATAAAAGAAGAAATATATACAATGCAAATGTGTTATGCAAATGAAAAATGATTGATGCAAAAATCATGAATGCATATTTTTGTTGGCCAAAGTAGATCAAAAATTTGAAAAATGTTGAAAATTCAATATTCCATGTTATCATGCAAGACAATGACAAGTTCTAGGTAAGGTCACTTTGATAGAAGACCCCCCTACACTTAAGCTAAACATTGTCCTCAATGTTTAAGAGCATGGAAGTATAAAAACTTCCCCTACACTTATGACAATGAATAGACTTTGCTTAACCCAAGTTAAGGAAAGGACAACTATTAGTGAAATCATGTTTAAGCACAAGGTGTCAATGAAAAATCACTAAAGTAACGAAGTGAACCGGATACAAGGGCCTCCTCCATAAGCTCCAAAGCATGAGATGAGTGAGCAACCCTACAAACAAGCATGAAGACAAAAGAAGGTCTCCCCTACACTTATCTCCAAATCTATGCCTTTATTTCTAACCTACAACACTCTAAACCTAGTTATACGATGCTTGAGTTAATGAGTCTCTAGCTCGACTCGTCCCTCAATGAATTAATTCATGGGGAAAATGGGGATCTCTTGGACCATTTCAACGGAAATGTCCTCCCCAAAGTAGTGCTTAACACGGTGACCATTTACTTTAAAATTTGGACCATCGGGTTGGGACAACTCAAGAGTTCCATATGGAAACACTTGAGCAATAGTGAATGGACCGGACCATCTCGACTTAAGCTTGCCCGCAAAAAGCTTCAATCTTGAGTTAAAGAGGAGAACCGGCTCTCCAACTTTGAACTCACGATTCTTAATCTTAGCATCATGCAATTTCTTAGTCTTTTCCTTGTAAAGCAAAGAATTCTCATAGGCATTGGCTCTCAACTCATCCATCTCATTGATTTGATCTTTCCTATGTGAACCGGCTTGGTTTAAATCAAAGTTAGCCCACTTGAGAGCCCAAGATGCCTTATGTTCTAACTCAAATGGGAGGTGGCACGCTTTTCCATAGACAAGCCTATAAGGAGTACAACCAATTGGTGTCTTAAAGGCCTTCCTAAACACCCACAAAGCATCATCAAGCTTATCCGACCAAGAAGCTCTATGCTCTCCCACCGTTCTCTCTAAAATTCTCTTTAAACCACGATTTGTGACCTCGGTTTGACCATTTGTTTGAGGGTGATACGCGGTAGAAAGTCTATGATTCACTCCATATTTCTTCATAACTCTCGTGAATTGATCATTACAAAAGTGCGTACCACGATCACTTATGATGGCCCGAGGTACACCAAATCTAGCAAACAATTGTTTCAAAAACTTCACAACCACTCTAGCATCATTAGTAGGTAAGGCTTTAGCCTCCACCCACTTGGACACATAATCCACCGCCACAAGTATATACTTGTTTCCCTTAGAGGATGGAAAAGGTCCCATGAAATCTATTCCCCATACATCAAATATCTCACACTCTTGTATAAAATTTTGTGGCATCTCATCACGTTGTGTAATTTTTCCTTGTCTTTGACAAACATCACAAAATTTCACCATCTCTTGAGCATCCTTGTAAATGGAAGGCCAATAGTAACCCGAATCAAAGACTTTCTTGGCGGTGTAGTTAGGCCCAAAATGTCCACCCGTAGGTCCTTTATGACATGCCTCTAAGATTTTAAATGCCTCGGGCCCATCTACACACCGTCTAATGATTTGGTCCGCACATTGCCTAAAAAGATATGGATCATCCCAAAAGTAATACTTAACTTCCTTAAGAAACTTTTTCTTTTGTTGGTAAGTAAGACCCTCAATAAGCACATTGCCCACAAGATAGTTTGCAATATCCGCAAACCAAGGTGTGGCATCCTCTTGGGAAGAGATAGACATGAGCTCCTCTAATGGAAAGGATTCATTGATGTCTTGATGTGGGAAATCTCCTTGAAAAGGATGCTCAAGTCTACTCAAATGATCCGCCGCTAAATTCTCGGCCCCTTTTTTATCACGAATCTCTATCTTAAACTCTTGAAGCAACAAAACCCATCTCAAAAGCCTAGGCTTAGCATCTTGTTTTGTCATAAGATACTTGAGAGCGGAATGATCCGTATACACTATGGTCTTGGAAAGCACAAGGTATGGTCTAAATTTCTCGAAAGCATATACTATAGCAAGCAACTCTTTTTCCGTGGTAGTGTAATGAAGTTGTGCACCGGTCATAGTTTTACTCGCATAGTATATAGGTTGGAAATGCTTATTAACTCTTTGTCCTAAGACGGCCCCCACCGCATAATCACTAGCGTCACACATAAGCTCAAAAGGTAATTCCCAATTTGGAGAAACCAAAACGGGAGCCTTTGTCAATTTTTCCTTAAGTGTCTCAAAAGATTCTAAACAAGCTTGGTCAAAAATGAAAGGAGCCTCTTTCTCCAAGAGATGAGTCATCGGTCTAGCTATCTTAGAGAAATCTTGTATAAAGCGCCTATAAAAACCCGCATGACCTAAGAAACTCCTCACACCTTTAACCGAGGTGGGTGGGGGAAGCTTAGCAATCACATCAATTTTGGCTCGATCAACTTCTAATCCCTTATTGGATATCTTGTGTCCTAAAACAATCCCCTCTTTCACCATAAAGTGACATTTCTCCCAATTAAGCACCAAACGTGTTTCCTCACAACGCTTAAGCATTCTCTCAAGATTGGTGAGACAAGAGCTAAAGGAATTCCCAAATACGGAAAAGTCATCCATAAAAACCTCCATGGTTTGCTCTATCATGTCATGGAAAATCGCCATCATGCACCTTTGAAACGTCCCCGGTGCATTACATAGGCCAAAAGGCATTCTCTTGTAAGCAAATGTACCGTATGGACAAGTGAATGTGGTCTTTTCTTGATCCTTAGGGTCAATGGGTATTTGAAAATAACCCGAAAAGCCATCAAGAAAACAATAGTACTCATTTCCCGCTAATCGTTCAAGCATTTGATCCATAAAGGGAAGCGGGAAATGGTCTTTCCTAGTTGCCTCATTGAGTTTTCTATAATCAATGCAAACTCTCCAACCGGTTACAAGTCTCGTGGGAATAAGCTCATTGTTCTCATTAGGCACCACGGTGATTCCACCCTTCTTTGGAACACAATGAACCGGGCTAACCCATGGAGAGTCGGAAATGGGGTAAATCATACCCGCATCTAAGAGTTTAATCACTTCCTTCTTAATAACCTCATGAATTTTTGGGTTAACTCTCCTTTGGTTTTGAATGGCGGGTTTATAATCATCCTCCATAAGGATTTTGTGAGTACAAAAATGTGGATCAATTCCCCTTATGTCGGATATTTTCCATGCTAAGGCTTTCTTATGTTTCTTAAGGACTTCAATAAGTTGCTCCTTCTCATCCTCTTTCAATTCCTTAGCAATAATCACCGGTAATTGGTCTTTTCCTTCTAAGAAAGCATATTCTAAGTGGGATGGAAGTTCCTTAAGTTCAATGGGAGGTGGACTTTCTATGGAAGGTTTTACTATGGAAGGTTCCTCAATGGTAATCTCTTGTGGAATAGGAGAAAGAATAGGGTCCTCATTGAGCAACTTTTGGATTGTAAGAATATCTTCTTCCCAATTAATGGGAGAATCATCATCACCAAGAAAGTTGGACTCAAATTCCTCCAAGAGGAAATCACTCTCTCCAAAAGGTGTTAAAGAGGGAGCAATTGAGGCCACGGTTTCAACATGTGGAATCTCATCACTAGCATTCTTACAAGCATCATGAAAGTGTTCATTACACACTTCATCTAGCACATCCACAATGTTAATAGTTTCACAAGGTCTAGACTCCTTAAGCTCTTTTCTATCACAAACTTTCCCTAACTTAAACACCACTTTCTCATCCTCTACTCTCATAATTAATTCTCCTTCCGCCACATCTATCAAGGTACGACCCGTTCTCAAAAACGGTCTACCAACAATCAAAGGCACTCTAGGATCCATGTCATAATCGACCACTACAAAGTCGGCCGGAAAGGTAAACTTATCCACACCTACAAACACATCTTCCGCTATACCTACGGGGTGAGCTATGGTTCGGTTGGCTAGTTCAAGAGTCATCCTAGTGGGGGTGAGCTCGGGAAGAGAGAGTTGTTTCCAAACCGATAAAGGCATGAGATTTATGCTTGCCCCTAAATCCGCCAAAGCCATGCAATTTTCAACACCGGGAAAATTACAAGGTATCAAGAAGCGCCCCGGATCTCCAAGTTTTGTTGGTAAGGTTTTAAGTAACACCGCGGAACAATTTTCATTAAGTGATGTGTTGGGCAAATCAACCAATTTTTCTTTGTTTGAGAGCAAATCCTTGAACATCTTAGCAAACTTTGGCATATAAGCAAGAGCTTCCGCAAAGGATATGTTGATATTGAGTTGCTTGAACATCCTTAAGAAATTGGAAACTTGTATGTCATCTTTGTTCTTTAACTTGTCCTTTTTCAACCTTGAAGGGTATGGAAGAGTGGGTTTTGGTGTAGGTGGAATAGGTGTTGTAGTGGAAGATTTGTCTTTGTTAGCCTCTTCATTGGGAAGTGTGGAAGGTAAAGGAGAAGTATGAGATGGTTGAGGAGGTGTGTTTGAGTGAATAGGAGCACTTTGAGGAGGTGGAGTAGAAGTAGAAGGCTTATCACAAGTAGGAGCACAAGTAGGTTGAACAATAGTAGGTTTAGGAGGTGAAGGATCCTTTGTTGTTGTACCACTCCTTGTTGTAATAGCATTGACATTGGCCCTAGGATTTGTTTGTGTGTTGGAAGGTAAAGCCCCTTGTGGTCTTTGATTTAATGCCATCAAAAGCTTATTGAATTGGTCATTCATTTTCTTGTCTATAGCTTGGAATTTCTTTTCATTCTCTTGATTCATCTTTTGCAAAAGATCCATTGTATTTAACTCTTGTGGCACATAACCTTGAAAACCTTGAGGTTGGAAAGGTAAAGGTTGGGAGTTAAATCCTTGATTTGGTGGATAAAAGGTACTTGCTTGAGGTTGAAATTGATTTGGTGCCTTGTAGTTATTTCCTTGGTATGGTTGTCTTTGCCCTTGATTCCTTGCTAAAATTTGAGGAGGATTTTGTGGAATTTGGGTGGGTGGTTGGGGTGGGAAGCCGGGTGGAGTAAGGTAATTTTGGGATTTGTAAGAAAGGTTGTTTGGATTGATGTTAGGCTTAAAGTGTTCACGGTGTTCCTCTTGGTAAACATAGCATTCCCCTTGATACCCTTGCACCTTATCACATTGTTCATAAGAGTGGGGACCTCCACAAGTAACACAAGAAATGGTGATGGCATTCACATTGTTTGAGGAATTGTTCAATGTCATGCTCTTAAAGGCTTGAACTAGCTCTTGAGTCATTTCTTGTTGTCCTTGTTTGACTTGTTGAAGGATCTCTTGGTGATATTTAAGGAATTGGTTATCACAAGGTGTTTGAGAAGTGTTTTGGATAACATGAACTCTTTCTTCAAATGGATCGTTTGTTTGAACCATTGCCTTAGTCTCAATAATGTTCAAAGCCTCATGGTATGTCTTGAAATGGATACTCCCTCCCGCGGAAGCATTTAGTGAATCTTGGTGGTGAGGTTTAAGGCCATTGTAGAAGGTATTGATTTGGCCTAGATCATCCATTCCATGGTTAGAGCATCGCCTCAACAACTCACTATACTCTTCCCAAGCATCACCAAAGGATTGACTAGGTTTTTGTGTAAAGCCCATAATCAAATTCCTCAAAGCCATAGTCTTTTGTGGAGGAAAGAATTTGTTCAAAAACTTAGTGGTAAAATCATCCCATGTGGTGATACTATCGGGTGGTTGGGTGTCTAACCAATGCTTAGCACTCCCATCTAAGGAAAATGACACTAACATCAATCTAATGACCTCATGTGGAACCCCATTATGCTTATTGGTGTTGCAAAGTGAAAGGAATCTCTTAAGGTGAGCATGAGGATCCTCATTTTGTTTTCCAAAGAAAGGTGATGCAGCAACCATATTGATCATAGATGTATGTAGCTCAAATGTGTTAGCGGGATAGTCGGGAATCTTAATGGCACTAGCATATCCATGAATGTTGGATTGCATACGTTCATACAAAGTACGGTTATCAATAGACATGGCTTCTTGTGGTGGTGACAAAGCACGATTCTCGTGATCGGCTTGGTGGACGGTGGTGGTCTTACTCTTTCTCTTTTTCTTCCTTTTCGGAGGAAGAGGTTGTACACCAATCGGTATTTGTGCACGCCCGCGAGTGAGCATGCAACTCAATACGAGGAATGAGAGAGAAGCTCTCGTGTGACTTTGAAAAGAATAAGATTATCCTCTTCGAATTTCAATATTAAATATCCACAAGAAAATAACAATATATGTATTACTACTTTGGGTGCAAGACCCTCAATGAAGCTTTCCTTCTTTAGAATACTCCCAAGTGAACGGGGGTTTAGGTGGCGCGAAGCACTTAAGTACCTATTGACCCTTAGATGGCATTTTATAGCACATCGCCTTTCTATTCACTTAAATGTTCGTATTCTTCGAATTATTGCTTATTGAGAGTATTTATCTATTCTTGCTTTATTTTGTTTGATCGATACGCGTGTCAAGGACCGGAACGCCCCTCAACACGGTGTATTGCCTCGGCAATACTTATGGAAGATATGTAGATTGATTGTTCTTATACGTATACGTATTTACTTACAATAATATATGGAAAATATTTTTTTATTTATGAGTTTTTTTAAAGGAAAATACTATATGTACATAAAAACCGAGAGAATCCAATAATATATATTTTTGGGTGCAATCTCTTAGGAAAAAGATTGCTTTTCGGATTTTTTTAATTTTTTTGGTCAATTCTTTAGGAAAAGAATTGTTTTGTTAATTTTTTAGTTTTTATATATTTTTATATTTTTGATTTTTTATTTGTTTTTGATTTATGATACGTAAAAATAACGTTCACCAAATGAACGGATCCCAAAAGCCAATGAAAACCGTCAATCGATAGTCTCTCGTGTAGTCAAAGAACCGGCAGCGGCGTCATTTGATATGTGTATAATGCAAGTTCGTTTTCTCAGTTCTTAACTAATAGAAAGTCCAACCAATATCGGATTTATAATTGTTCTTGGTTGTTTAAACTTGCTTGGTAATCTATTGCTAATTCAATCAACACTATCTAAAAATGAAAAATATAAACCTACTTATACGTAAAACAAGTTGCAAATTCCAAGATTTTATTCAAACAAAGTATAAAATGCAAAACTTGAAACTAAAAGGACTGAAAATGTAATTTCTATGAAATGTAAATGCTTGAAATGTAAATTCTAAAAGTTATAAGGACTACTAATGCAAAACAGTTAACTAAAAGGACCAAACTTGTAAAATGATAACAAACTAACCAAATAGTAACAAACTAACAAACTTGATAACTAAAATTTAACAAACTTCCAAATCCAGGGACTGAATTATGCAAATACCACAAAATTAGGAAGTTTAGCTAGGTTTAGAAACTGATTAAACTTCTAGGGACTAAAATGCAATTAAACCAAAGTTTTAACTAAAAACGGGCAACAAGAATGAATAAGCTCGTTTGAGCTTAATACTCAACCAAATAAGCTGAAACCACTTGCAAAACTCTTAAAATCCCATTTAAGCTATGTGTGTCTGAGGAATTAAGCTAAAAGTCCAAAATAAGCAAAAGAGTGCTTATTGATAAGCACAAAATAAGCTACAGCTTATTCCAATCAGTCACAACCTGATTTTTGTGACAAATCTGATTAAGCACTTGATTACAAGAACGGGAAATCAAACTAGAACCATTTTCATCCAATAATGAATGAGAAATCTGAAATAAGCTCTTTTGAGCTTATGTTGACCAAGTTTGACCAATTTTTATGAAAAAGCTCAAAATTTCAAAACTTCATATTCAATACTAACTAAATGGATTTGTGAAAGAAAATCAAGACTTTTGTGAACTAGATTAAGAGAACTAGTAAAACAGTATGCACTTTACATCAGAGAATGGAAAATGCTCAAATCTTGACTAAAAAGCTTATTCCTAGCTTATTTCCTAAAACTGTATATTTTCCTCTTAAAGTCTAAAAGTTTATGTTATAAGCTATAACTAGAAACAAATTTGAGCAAATTTGATCAAGGAATAAAGGAGAAATCAGCAATTGAAAGTAACAAGTTTTCAAAACCAAAGCCTAATGATAACTGACCCAAACTATTTCAAAGCCAATTGCCTGATTGACCTTTTCTATGACTTGTAAAAAGCTGAAAACTACTTGTTAACACCTAATGACTGGAAAACAACTTCTAAACACCAATTATCAACACTTGAAAACCACTTAAAAGCTACTACCAAACACTCCTTTATCTGTTTTGATCTAAATTTAACAAAGACTTATTAAGTTCTGGATTAAACTGATATAAAGGCTATAGCAAACTTGTTTCAATGGACAAAATGAAAGCTAATCAAGCTGAAATCAAACAATTATCTCCACTAGAACTCAATTAAGCTGTTATACTAAAAAGTGACTGAAAATAGGCTAGTAACTAGAACAAAAATCCAATTCAAATCACAAGAAAGCAGGATTAAGCTATAAACTCACTAAATTCAATCAATCAACAACTACTTATCAAGTAAAACAGGCATCCATCAAGATTAACTAGGAAAAGTAGCATGCAAGGACTTGTTAAGTGGAACCAAAAACAAGAGCTATGGAACCTATTGTAGAAGGCCTTTGGGAAGAAGAGGAGCGCTGAGCTCTCTTGCCCTAGTGATACCACCACCTATCACTAGTGTTCAACAAGAATCAATCAACAATTCAGCTACACATAATCTGGAATCAACATTCTGCTACAAATCTTCAAGAACAATGGAAAGAAACTTGAATTCTGAACAAACAGCTACAATTCTTCACCAATGTAAGCTATGATCAATGGTTGATCATAACATACATCAAACAGCAACAAGAACTCTTAACAGCAACAAGAATCAACAGGAATTTGAATAACAAAATTTGGCGGGAAAAGGAAATTTGAATTTTATTGAGTGAATTCAGTTACAAAAGTGGTTACAAGCTACTAACTAACTAACTGACTCAAGAGTTTGTCAGACTCTTGAGTAGTTAGGGGAAAAGTGAGGGAAAAATGGAAAAGAAAGATTTAACTATGTGTTTTACAAAATTAAGCTACAATGAGAAATGAGGTACATCCTAGCTATTTATAGGCATGATAGGAGATTCTGTTGGGGTTTGTGACGTGGCAGATCCAATCATAGCTTGACACGTGGAAGAATTCTGCATTTGCTCTTTGAAGGTGATGAACTAATTTGGGTGTTTTTGATTGAGTGGATTATTTGTTAATTGGATTGCACCATTGGATTCCTCTCTTCAAAACGAGCAAAATTGATGTTTTGATCTTCTCATGAAATGCCCTCTATCAAAAACCCGATCCTGGAAATTTTCTTTGTGAAAGAGAAGGACACGTGGCGTTTTCTGGTTGGTTTAAAACATTGCACACGGATTACACTGTTTGGATCCTGTAATAAATGAGGCGGCTGTAAGTGGGTATTTATTAGGCTAATGTGGCAATCCGTGTGAGGCTTATTCTCTTTTCCCATTGGTTAAATTCTTTCCACATGGATTCAACTTGCATAACTTTCCAATGTTGGCAAAACAAGCCCTTGTACTTGGCAGATTCCCATTTCAAGCTAGGATCTTCATTCCTTTGTCATTTTTGGTCCTTTAACTTCCAAAACTTGTACAAAATAGCCCTTTGACTGAGTTGACTTGATAGTTTGACCAGGTTTGACTTGAATCTTGACTTTTAATTATTTGCACTTTAAGTCCTCCAACTTTCACAACTTGTCAAGATAGGTCCTTAAACTTCAAAGTCTTGTCACTTTTGATCCTCTTTTGTCTTTTTCATCCATTTGAGCTTGGTTTTTCCTTGTTTGCTTGAAATTGTATCCTTTTACCTACATAAGATCACACAAACACAACATACCACATAACACTACTTTTTACAAGATAAATGGGTATTTTGCTTCATGTTTTAGGGTTATTTGTTGATAAAAGGATATGAGTTTAAGCTCATATCATTGATCATCATTCATATGATAACATAGCGGAATAAGAACAATGATCATAACAAGGTGTTTGGACACAAAGAACACGAATTAAAACAAATGGATTGCTAATTATATTAATAATCAACAATCACTAGGTGTGTGTACATTGAATCCCACACCTAGTCGACACACGCTTTAGGTTTACATTGTATGAATTGAATTATAAATAAAACCTAAGACTCTTGTTCCTTTTATAGTGGAAGGAACAGAATCTACAAGAGATAATATCAAATAAACATCTAAATCTTCTATTTAGATAAACTATATATTGTTTATATCATAAATAATATACTCAATATATTCCCTAAATAGAATTCTCCATCAAATCTTCAACATCCATCAGCGTTTGACTTTGTTGACTGCGTTTGACTTTTGTTGACTTCTGTCAACGCCCAATTTGCTCTTGTCAACGCTGGAATTACTCTTGTCAACGCTTGAACAAATGTCTTGATATTTTCTTCGATTTTGAGTTTCTGCCATATCAAATTTTTGACCCAACAATTTTAAATTTCTTAGTTCGACCAATTATATAAAAATGTTCAAAATGAATTTGAATTTAATTAACACGATTTTTGTTGATTTATCGAAAATAATTAATAAGATCCGTAATTGTTCGAAAATCTTTGTTTATACTTTGGTCAAAATTTTCTTAGTTGAAAAGTAAAAATCGTCGTTTCAAATTTCAAGTCATGGTTTAAATGTTTTCCTCAATCCCTCTTTAGGTTGTCTTGAGGTATACACAAACATTTATCCCTAAACAGGAGTTTAGTTAAATGATTTGTGTATAAGGGAATAATTTCTTTAAAATCCTTTGATAAATTATTTGTCAAAACATATTTCCACTTTCTTTTTGGTAAAACACAAAATCTTAAAAGGGCTCTTAATTTTTGTTGGAAATACGTTTTTACGTATTTAGGAAGATTCGGTCACTCCGACAATATATTAAGTAGTAGCTCGTAGTCTAGATATCTTTATTAAACAAACAAAGTTAAGCCTAGCCTACAACATGTGTAGGCCGGCCCAACATTGTAAGCTCAAGCCCATAACAAGGCTTGGGTATATAAACCCTCTCCTTTGATGGAGAGGGTGTGTGTTCCTCATTTTTACACATAGTGAAAAAGTGTTTTTCTTTCACTTTCTCTCTCTAAGTGTGTGTGTTCTCACCATCTCTCTATCTCTTTCTCTCTCTAAAACATAAGCAAAATTTACATATCCTACAAATGGTATCAGAGAGCCATGGGATGATTGTATTGTTCATGTGTTTGTGTTCTTGATTCATACGCCTATTTTGATCCTTATTACACACGAACCAATTTTTTTGTGTTTTTGATGATTTTTTCTTGATACAAATCTTCTAAATAGTTGTGGTAGGGATTTGGTATAGTTACTTTGGCTAAAAACACAAAAATTTTGGGTGTTTTGATCATTTTTGGGCTTAAAATCACGAATTGGTTGAGTTTTGTCCGAGAAAAGTGGGAATTATTCCGATCAAGTCATCGGAAAAGGGTTTATAGGACATTCCGATCAGTGTAATCGGAATAGGGTTTAGGGATTCCGATTTTGGGTACATTCCGATCAGGTATTCCGATTAGGTATTCCGATTTGGCATTCCGATTAGGTACATTCCGATTTGGTATTCAGATTTGGTATTCCGATCCAGGTATTCCGATTTGGTTTATTCCGATTAGGTACATTCCGATTTGGTATTCAGATTTGGTATTCCGATCAAGGTATTACGATTTGGTTTATTCCGATTTGGGAGATTCCGATCAAGGTTATTCCGATAGGGCTTATTCCGACTGATATTCCGATCACTATTCCGATCAACATTCCCATAACAAAAATTATTCCTTAAAAAATTTCGAGGACATATTTTAGGGGATTTTAACATTGTTTCTCGACTTCAACTCACAACAACAAACACATTTACTTTCTTTCATTGATCGATCAACGTTTTTAAATCTTAACTTATTGAAATGGAGTACACATCTCTTACGGATAAGTCCATCCTCTCGGGTACGGATAATCGTCCACCAATGTTGGTGAAGACTATGTATGAGGAATGGGCTTCCCGAATGGAACTTTATATGTTGAACAAGGAGAATGGACATCTCATTTGGGCATCGGTGCTCAATGGACCATTAGATTATGGTACAGTGACGGAAGGTACAACTACTCGTCCTGGCACAACAGGTGAATTGACTAGAGATATGAAGATTCAAGACAAATGTGATAAGTATGCTACAAACATCATTCTCGAAGCCCTTCCTCCAGATGTCTACAAACTCGTCAGCAAACATAAAGTTGCCAAAGAGTTATGAGATAGAATTCGTGTTCTCATGCAAGGCACCTCGTTAACTAAACAAGAACGAGAGTGTAAGCTTTAAGATTCTTTTGATAAGTTTGCCTATGTGCCAGGGGAGACTCTCAATGATTACTATCTGAGATTTACCCTATTGTTGAATGAGCTCAATATCTATGGCATGACAATTCCTACCTTTCAATTGAACACCAAGTATTTGAACACTCTTCCTTCAGAATGGAAAAAATACGTGACGGATGTTAAATTGGCTAAGGACTTGCATAACACCAATGTGGATCAACTTCAAGCTTTTCTTCAACAACACAAATGCCATGTGATCAAGGCTCGGTTGTCTACACCTCAAGTTCATGATCCACTTGCAATGTATGCTTCTCAACAAAGCATGGCTTATACTTATCAACAACCATCATACTTGCAGCAACCACCACCACACACCTATCAGCAACCATCTTATCAACCACCAATGACGCCACAGCAAGCATTTCAACAAGGTGTTCATCAACAATCTTTTCCGCAGCAACCACCATATCAGACATAACCATCACAAACCAACACTTCTCCAATGGGCTATACTCCTCAGCAAGGATATTTTCCAATAGAAGCACAACCAGCACAAGCTTTCTACTCTAATGAACTTCCACCAATCCAAGCACCGGTCTTTACTCCAAATGATACGCCAGCTGATGTTCTAAACCATCTCACAGCCTACTTGTCAAAACTTGTTGCAACTAGAGGATTTCCACCAACAAACAATAAGCTCCGAACCTCATCAAATCCTCGACAACAAGCCACTGTTCAAGATGGTCAAGTGACGGTGCAACCTATTCAGGGAAGGCAAAATTCATATGGACCTCCTACAAGGACTGGGAACAATCAAGCTGTGAATTCTCAAGATAGTGGAAATGGGAGTCCTATTGGTCCTAAGAAGGTTGTAACTTGCTACAATTGCCGAGGACAAGGTCATATGGCTAGGGAATGCACTCAGCCGAAAAGGAGGAGGGATGATGCATGGTTTCGTGAGAAGATGTATTTGGTTGATGCTCAGTCTAAGGGGAAGATTTTGGATTAAGAGGAGTTAGCATTTCTTGCAGACCCAGGGGCAGTAGATACTGAAGGCATTGCAGTCATTTCTACTTATAATGCAGCTTATCAAGCAGATGATCTTGACGCATATGATTCGGATTGTGATGACATTCACTCTGCCCAAGCTGCTCTCGTTGCTAATCTCTCTCACCACGGTTCTGATGTCGTCAGTGAGGTACCAACCACATCTAATAATATTGATGATAACCAACATCAAGTTGGGCATGAAAATGACAACCTCAAACAGCATTCGGGAACTAGTAACTCAAATGATGTGGTACCCAATCCTACACATTTGAGTGAACCTCAACCAAATGCTACGACGGGTATGGAATCTTATGCTCAACATGAGTTGGTCATGGTGCCTAAACATATTATTGATCAAATGCATATGGCCCTCAGACAATCCGTAGATACCAATTCCACCCTAACTGCTGAGCTTGCGTTGCATAAAGAAAAGGTCAAAGCTTTTGACATGGTCCCTCAAGCAGAGAAAATAACATGTTCTAAATTTGACCAATTTCGTTTTGAAAAGATTGAACACTTGAAAGAAATAGAATCATTAAAAGCTAATCTTTCTAATGAATTAAAAGAAAAGGAGTCGGTTGTCAATGATTTTCAGAAACTTAAAATGGATTTCGAAACTCTCGAGTCTAAAAAGGTTGAATCAGAAATTAATGCTACCAAACTTCTTAAATTCAAGGAACAACAGCTTTTAAAACAATACTCTTCCACAGAAAAGGTTCATCTTTTAACTAAATCATTTAAAGAACTCGAACTTAAAAGTCTTCAAGATTTACCACCTAATCCCGGTTATGCAAAACAAGCTCAGGAATATATTCCCGGTCTTTATGATATGACCATAATTGGCAAATCGAAAGAAGCACCTTTTGTTCGTAGTACTGAGGAGACACAATCACTTGCGGATGAAACTCATTCTAAAATGCTTTCAAAATTCCATACAATTGATTATGATCAACATAACAAAGATCAATTTTTGAAAAAGACACTCATTCGCTTACAAAAGGAATTAGCAGAATTGACAGTTCTTGTGCCCCAAAGTTTGTGAAATGAAAACCTTCCTAGTACGTCTCCTACACTTGTCAAAACGGATTTAACAAAGTTAATTACACCGGTAAGCAAGGCGTCCGTTAACTTAAATGCGGTTCACCAACACTTAGCCGATTTTGACAAGGTCATTTTGGAACGTACGACGGCTTCAGCCATAACGGAAGGTGAATGGAACTTTGAGCACACTAGAGCTGCGTTCTGAAATGAAATTGTTCCGTTTGTAGACAATGTTAAGGCTTGTCTTAGTAATCTTGATCAAGATTTGTTTTTGGAAATAGAAGAAGTTAGACGTGTTTTCAATGAAAAGGAAGGTGCTTTTGAAAACAGTTTACTTGAAATAGAACGGGTATCACGCCAAAATGATCAGCTTCTGAAGCAAGTGATGTCTCATGATATAGTTTCTGTCTGTGTGAATAAAAGTGTTGATAATGATTCTATTTTGCATAATGTTGAATCTGTGAATAATGTGGTAGATAGTAATTGTCACGAATCTGACGCTGAATTTTTAAAGCTTCAAGACTCATATTCTTCGCTTTCAAAACGTTTTGATGAGATTCAAACACATTGTATTTCGCTTGAATGCAAGCAACAATTCATTCAAGAAATCTTTGAAACGTCATTCGAAGGTGTTAATATCGATGATGCAAACTTTAAAAAGAATTTTCAATTGAATTTACAATCAAAACAGCGTCGGCCAAGTGACAAAGTTGCTACATCTCTGCCGATAGAAATAGAGAAATCTAAGGAGCTTAACAATGTGAACGTACTTGAGGCCGCTGAGAATTTTAAACTGGATCTAGATAATCGAGTTTCCAAGATTTTGTCCAAAGTTGATAACTTAAAACAGAAAAATACACGACTTTTCGATTCAGTAAAGCCCGCATGTGTTGATACCACTGCACAGAATCAATCATTGATTGAACAATTGAATCGAAAGTCGGTGGAAATATCTGATTTGAGAGAACAAATTTGTGATAAGAAACTGGTCTTGGCTGAGTTAAAGGAAACACTTGGTACTCTAAAAGGTAAGAATGTTGTGGATAACGCAGCCACTGTCTCAGCATCGTCCTCTAGTGCAATCAAAAGGAACCTTATAGCCGTCACACCACTTAACAAGGGCCCTAGGACTAAACCATCTCAAACTTTGGTCACTAAAGATAAGGCGGAATCAAAACCAGCTTCTAATATTCCCGTGTTGCCTTCTACAGGATTAAGCACCACTACTAAGGCTCAAAGATCTAAGCTTAAGAGAAACAAGAAGAATGATAGGATCTTGCCCCCACCTAGTAGTCTAGTGAAGAAGAAAGTAGAAGCCCCATCCTAGGAATGTTATTTCTGTTTTGAATAAAAAGAATCATGTAGCTAAACCTAAAGGCGCTGTGGTTGTGCAGCGTTCTAAGCCTACTGTGAATTCTAATTTGAAATGTTGGAATTACAATGAATGTATGTTTTCTAGTCGTCATGATTCTTGCCTTATTGACCATGTGAATGAGATGTATGCCCGGAAAAATGGATTAGAATGGAAACCGACTGGGAAAGTGTTAACCCAAGTTGGTTGGATGTGGCGCCCCACTGGTAGAACTTTCACTATAGTAGGAAATATGTGCCCTTTGACTAGGATCACTCCCACTACAGCGAAGAAAGCGTGCCCTTTAACTAGGAGTTCCAAGGCTACCAAAACACAAGCGTGTCCTTTAACTAGGAATACCGACACTACCGTAGGAACCAAGTGCCCTTTAAATAGTTCTACTCCCACTGTAGTGCCCGCGAATAATCCAAAACCTAAGAAAGTTGGAACAGTAAAACCTGTTAGTGCTAAGACTCACATTAGAAAACGCAGGAAATCTAAGGGTCACAAAAATGTTAGCAATTCTGATAATATTTTATCTGTATCTGCTAACACTCCGGAACCAATAGTTTCCAATGCATTGTCTACTGTTGTTGTTGAAAACAGGTGGTCCAAATTGTTCTCTGGTATTTGGACTCTGGTTGCTCCAAGCATATGATCGGAGATCGCTCTCAGCTTAGAAATTTCGTCAACAAGTTTCTTGGTACGGTTCGATTTGGAACTGATCATATTGCAAATATAATGGGTTATGGTGAATATCATATTGGGAATGTTATAATTTCGAGAGTGTATTATGTGGAAGGTCTCGGTCACAACTTATTTTCTGTGGGACAACTTTGTGATGCAAACCTAGAAGTTGCTTTTCGAGAGCATACCTGCTTCATTCGTAATTTGGAAGGGGTTGATTTATTGAAAGGTACTCGAGGGAATAATTTGTATACTTTGTCTCTACAAGACATGATAGCCGCTTCTCCCGGATGTCTTCTCTCCAAAGCATCGAAGACTAAGTCATGGTTATGGCATCGACTGTAAAATCCGTATTTAAAAGTCAGAATATCTAAATACACAGTTTAAGTTTAATAAAATATATAAGTATTAATTATTAGACAGAGATATAAACGCAGAAATTAAATACGTAATCCCGGTTTATTTAAATATTACAAATGAATAATTATTCAGAACATAATTATTAAGTTCAGAATATATTACATATGTATTATTACACGAAAAATAATTATCGCGTTTCAGAAGCAAAAACGCGAGAAAATAATAAATACAAGTATTTTAAAAAAAATAAAAAAAATAAATATAAGAAGTAAAGGGGCCGGTGTGTTTTAAAAAAAAAAAGAAATTTTGGGCCAAGCCCATGTGAAGAAAAACAAAACGGGGGTTTACCCCTTTGTGTTGTCATAACAGTATACAAAAAAAAAGAGAAACGGGAAGTAGGGTTTCCCTATGGTGGCCGCCGGCTGGAATCACAAGAACAAAGAAAGAGAAAGATTCGGCCTAGTGTCGTTAATAACTTGCGTGCATTCTTCATCCCACATCAATCCCATCACGGTAATCGTTAATCATTTTTTTTCTTTCATGTATAACCAGATTTTAGAACATAATAAACAAGGGAATGAAACAGAATTAAATAAAAAAGGGGTCGGGGGTGTTGTTTATCACAGAAACCGAGACACATAAGTGCCTCGGTGTGCTGCTGCCCAGCCGTGACCACCAGGGTGGCTCGGTGGTGGCTCTTGGTTACTATCCTGGAACGAAACAACCCACGTAGGGGGTTATACAATTTAGGGTGTCGGATTGTTTTGATGTAGGGAACCTAGACACAAATGAGTCTCGGTGGTTCCTTTTGGTCAGCCTGAACTCAAAAATAAAACCAACATGGGCGTTTGGTTTATCATTTAATAAGGGGGTGTTTGGGTCTGTCGGAATACAAAAGCAGTGGGAACTTTAATACAAAAGAAGTGGGAACTTTAATACAAAAGCAGTGGGAACTTTGATACAAAAGCAGTGGGAACTTTGATACAAAAGCAGTGGGAACTTTAATACAAAAACAGTGGGAATTATTGTAGTTTTGGTTAAAGCACTTTATAAATAAGTTTTGTATTATAAAAAAAATAAAGTTAAACATATTTGTTATTTAAATATGTAATTAGTAGAATTAAATTGATTTTAACATTTTTTCTTTCAACTAATTAAAGGTCGGATTTAACTATGGTTAAATTAATAACTATTTCAGAAAAACTAATTCGGGAATCTTTCTAAATTTGGGAAACTTTCTATTTATAGCAGGTTGCTATTTATAGTAATATCTTTGTGTTGGAAAGCATGTTTTACGATAATCAGGAATACAGAGGATACGTTAATCAGAAGTAATATTATGAGAACAGTCAGAACTTACCAGTGTATTCATAAATAATAATACAAGAATAAATTAAATTAAATTTAGAACATATAAGAATCAGTAACAGCAAACAGTAATTAGACGACTTATTTTCCGTCCATTATTTATGTAGTATCCGTGAAGTCAGAGTCGGCCCTTCAGCTTTAACTCTGAATTCATTACTGGACACGAGGTACGGATTTCCCGTCCTTTCAGTAAGGACTTCCTTTCTATGCATGATTAGGATTTCCCCATCTTCAGCGAAATGTTTTCCCCAGTATATGTTTCAATTTAACAGTAATCATGTTAAGAATTAAATAAATTGCCTGAGCATTATATACAAGCATGATTAGTTTATGTACTAGTTACGGAGGTACCGTAACCACGACACTAGAGGCACCGGTGTCGTGACTCACATGCAGGAGAGTGATATCCTGCATCGTCCCACTCCGCTCAGCTTGGCCATTTTATCAGTATTATTAGTGGGGCGTATGGATGCATCCTAGGCTACAGTTTACAGTTTAGCAGGTGAATGTGGTGTGTGCTCTACATCCTTCACATTAGAGCTGATCCCTCCACCCAACATAGTTATTTAGAGGTCACCCCTCTACAGCATGACGAGGTCACCCCTCTATGTATTCATGCAGCAGTTGTTACAACACATGACCTATATAAGCTCTTGGCAATTAAAATACAGTAAATGCATGTTTTCAGATTTATTAGATAACGATTCAGCTTTATTAATTACAAATCAGACTTTACAGATTATACACAGATTTCTGCTGAAACTTTACTTATCAGTCTTACAGCTCCAGTATTTCATCATCTGTTTCATTTCAGTAATTCCTTATCATGCTTTATATCCGTTCACTGAGCGTTATGCTCAGCCGTAGTTCCCTTTCATGTTCTAACGGCAGGTACACCGGGACGTTCTTAGGATTCTGAGAGCATGTACATTTGGATGGAAGCTATCCAGACTTCTTACTTTATTCATTTCTTACATTATTCTACTTTTTGGACATTGTTTAGTCCTTTCCATTCAGTATTTTATTTTTCATGTTTTGGGCTTATGTTTGGATTGCCGATGTTTGATTCCGGTATTTCCTTTATGGTCAGTTAATGTTTTAGGAAATTTACCTTATGCTTTGATGACACGCCATAAATACACGTAAGGGTCCACTTATCCAAGTGGGGTGTTACAATTATGGTATCAGAGCGCAAGGTTCGACCTGTAGGCTCTAAAACTTGACCTGTGACTAGTGGGTAGTCACCAGGAACTTCCCAGATTTTGGCGTTGTTATCTTTCATGTTTCTCATGCATTTATCAGTCAGTTTCCTTCAGTTATCAGCCAGTTTTCTTAAAGTTTTTGACCAAGTAAAAGGTTGGTACAAGACTGACCATATTTAGTCGCATGTGCTTTCTACGAATTTTGTTTTGGTGTACCGACCCATAGGCGTTCACCCTTGTCGTTTAGATTTTGTATTGGAAAACCGATCATATGCGTTTATCCTTACTCAGGCAGATTCATGCTTCAGTCAAATATTACTTGGTGAACCAGCCAAAAACGCTCACCATTTTTCAGGTCAAATTTTCATGCTATTTAGTCGAATGATGTTTTGTGAACTGATCCATAGTTGTTCACCTTTGTCATATCAGGACATCTCATAAAATTTTGACAAGTATGGATTGGACTACAGCCAACCATATTTAATCCCAGATTATAAATTTCTATACATGACAGTTCTCATGAAATTTTGACAAGTATGGATCGAACCGGAACAGCCCATACTTAGTCACATGTTTTCTTCTTTGAATTATGTGGATTGAACCATAGTCGTCCACATCAGTTGATATTACACCTCAGTTGATTAGACTTTTTTTATGTTCCTTCTAACAGTCAAATTTTTATACCCTCACGTTGATGTCGTCTTCATGATGATTCAGTTTAATGTCTCCTTACGAGGATTATATTTTCAGCATAGTAATGATGTTTTCATGTTAAGATACACAAGATATTCAGTAAAACCTGTTTTCATGATAAATCATGATTGGCCTTCATAAATCATGCTTCATGCTAACCACTGTTGGGACTTCGATTATATCATACTTTCCAGCCTCGATATAACCAGCAGTAAGTCGACGCATGAATTGTTAGCCTATCATGTTACTTATTTCAGATCAGTTACTACCTTTTAAATCAATTTATGTCTGTAATCATGTCAGACAAGCGACACCAGTATCGATCATTCCATAAAATTTCCACCAGTGCCATGTACAGTATTCCATATGTACCGCATGTACAGTGTCTCAGTTATACTCCATGTACAGTATTTCATGTGTACTCCACGTATAGTGCCTCAGATATGCTCCATGTGCAGTATTCATTTTGTACTTCATGTACAGTAGTCCAGGTGTACTCCAGGTACCCTACTCCATGGATATTGCTAATCGATTCTCAATCATCTCAGGCGTTGCCACTTGTTGATATTTTACCAGGTGCTGTTGCTGCTCGTGAGTTGAAGATTTTACCAGATGCTGATTGCTGCTAACACTTTGAAGACCTCACAAATGCTGATGCTGTTGATACTTTGGAGATGTCTCAAGATGCTGATGTTGTTTATACTATGAAGACTCTGTAGAACAAGGACGAAAACTATAAATTTGAATTTTCTGACGAGAATAAACTTCTACCATCTGACACTACCATTCAATTCCAGGCTTTTACTTTCGCAGCTAAATGTCACACTTCACTCAACTAACCGTTCATTCAGAAGAGTGGGAACCGGAACCCAGCCGGCCACCCAGCAGAATAGTTACATGAATCACGGTCATGATAATGACCATTATAAAGTGACAGACAAAGCAGTAGTGACAACCATAGTACTTATAATTAATCGTCAGTAACCATCGGAACTCTGGCACGGACGTGACCAGAAATACAAGAGGTCAGTAGTATAACCGGTCCGCCAATCCTAGCAGTTACCAAAAATTTTCAGCCTTGACCAGATTCATCCACTAAAATACATGACAAGACATCAGTCAAGACATGGGTCTCAGGTATCATTTCGAAAAACACATATCATGGTACACGTCATACGAATCTTTCCTCAAAATACAAGTCAGGACTCATAACTCCAGTATGTTTCTAAACCAGACCCTCAGTAATTCAGGGTACTTTTCAGAAAGGGGTATACCCGTTCTATTATGCCACGCATGAAGCAGATCATAAATTTTTTTTTCAGTCACCACCACTAGAGTATTATTCAGATTAAACAAACAGTATTCATTCTATGAGGTTACAGACGAAAACATTCAGTGAAAAGTCGCCATGTTTACTTCACGTGTTCCTATGTCAGCTTTATCTTAAATCAGGTAGTTACCTGCTTCTCAGCCAGAAAGGACTCAACAGTAGATCTATTTTACCAACTCCTAAACACATTCAGTTTACCTCTGCCAGAAAAATTACTACAAATTGTCCAGCTTTACAAGCACGTGAATTATTATCTTATAGCTGCGAAGACTCCTAGTCAGTATTCCTGATGCGAATTCTGTAATTCCTTAAATTCATGATCAGCAGATTACCCCAAAGTTCCTGATGTAATTCCGGGAGGTTTTTCCAGAAATTCCCTCCTAACCACGAGACCAAATTTAACGTAGAGCTTGTCTCAAGGAAAGAACCTATTTTCGAAACTCTATTATAGGGCTTTAGCTGAGTTAAAAGAGTTGCAGCATTTGTTGCAAGAGTTACCGGAACGAGGCGTTATTAGCCCTAGCGCACCACCAGGGAGTGCACCGTTCCTGTCTTTCAGGAAGAAGGCCGGTAACATGAGATCATGTATCGACCACTGAAAATTTTTGCAAGATCACCATTCTTAATCAATGTTAATTCCATAAATGGCAGGTTTATCTGATCTGCTACGATGTCTTAAACATTTTCCAGAACAATTTCCGATCATGCTACCATCAATGGTGAGAGTAAGAACATGATGTTTTCCAGACTGCTGTTGCACATATTACAGTCTCTCTAAATTTTTTTATTTTTTTTTGTTTTATACTTCTTAGCTCCCTAACGCTCCAGCTATAGTATGAAATTCATGAATAAATTTTTCCATGATTCTCAGACAAAATCGTCAGCATATTCATTGATCACTTTCTGGTCTGCTAAATTCTAGAGAAGAACACGAGAATAATCTTCTCACTGTTGTACAAAATCTTTGATAGGAGAAAATTATATATACAACTTTCCAGATATGAATTCCGATTGAACAAAGTGGCGTTTCTGAGCCATTCTACCTTAGCAGAAAGAAATTTCAAACAATGATGCGAAGGTGAAGGCCATCACCGGATGGTCCCGACCGACGCCTGTGAACGAAGTACAAAATTTTCTAGAACTCAATTGACTACTACCGCAGAAATTGCCGACAATTCTAACTAAAATGTTTTATGACTATTCAACCAGATTTCCACCAGAATATTCCATAAACCCAGACAAAACTTTGATAGAATCCACATCACACGTTAATGCAGCTATGTTCATATATCTAGATGCCTGACCTACTATAGGTTCAAGATAGAACACCTGCATGTGAGTGAGTTACTACAACCCTTAGAAATTTCTAAACAGAAATGAGACAAAATTACATAAAATTGTTATCAGCTACCACAGGCTCAGAGAAAGTATGATACTATCTAAGTTATCGTCAACCATGTAATCAGCCTGCGCGTTTCTTTTATCCGAAGGGATCATGTAGTAGCAAATCTGCAGAAAATTTTGAAATTCAGCAGTAAATCGTATGAATTCAAGACATTCCATTGACCATCATATCAGACAGAATTCATGTTCACGATCAAGTGTATGTTTACGCCCACTTTAAGTTCGTGGTTATTTTCACTTTCACGTTGACGTCTCATTCGCAGTATGATGCTGTTTCAGTTCATCTTTATGCTATCTCTTAATTTAAGCTCATGTTTGTGTTCATAACATTGTTCACGATCAAGTTCGTGTGCCATTTCATGATACACGTTTCTCAGTCTATTACCGAATACGGTTACAGAAAGCTTGAGAGACCAGACTCAAGTTTAGCACAACTATTCCATAACCAGGCAGACGTTCATATCTCAGGCCGTAGCGTCTGGCATTCATTCCTCAGTCAGCATACGTTCATGATATGTTCTAGTATCACCTTCACAGTATGATTCACTTATCATATTCTAATTCCATGCCAGCGCTCCTCATATAATTATGAACCACGCTCACAATTGCTCACTTAGCATGTTCACAATTGTGCACGTAGTTCGTCCCTATATATATTCTCAGCAGCTTGCTCAGAGATATAAATGTTATCTTTTCAGGATAATTGTACGTACCGTTTCATGTATACTACATGTTATAGCTTATTCATTCAGGTTCATAAAATCCATCTTAAGTATGGAACCTGAAAGTATTCAGCACCATCAGGAAAGGGTCATCAGGACCAAGATTTTATTATGTTTAGACCTTTGAAGGAATCGTTTTGAGCGGGAGGCCACTCGAAACAGAGGAGTCCATCCGGACCTCTCATCCCCTTTCCTTCAATAAATCCAGTTAAGTTCTTGCAGTAATGTCACGTTCCATGTTCCTCTTCAGCCATGTCACGTTACATGATCATTTCAGTCATGTCAGGTTTATACCTATCAGCAGCATTATGTCTTAATTAGAAGACAACTCATCCTTCAGCTTAATTGTCTTTTCAGTCTACGTGTTCTTTCAGTTCTTATAACTTCATCAGCTTATTACCTTTAATTCGAGGACGAATTTCTCCTTTTTAGAGGGGAAGAATTGTAAAACCCAGTATAGTCGTATCTTTAATTCGGGGACGAATTATTGCTTTTAGAGGGGAAGAATTGTAAAATCCGTATTTAAAAGTCAGAATATCTAAATATGCAGTTTAAGTTTAATGAAATATATAAGTATTAATTATTAGACAGAGATATAAACGCAGAAATTAAATACGCAATCCCGGTTTATTTAAATATTACAAATGAATAATTATTCAGAAAATAATTATTAAGTTCAGAATATATTACATATGTATTATTACACGAAAAATAATTATCGCGTTTCAGAAGCAAAAACGCGAGAAAATAATATATACAAGTATTTAAAAAAAATAAAAAAAATATAAGAAGTAAAGGGGCCGGTGTGTTTTAAAAAAAAAAGAAAAGAAAATTTGGGCCAAGCCCATGTGAAGAAAAACAAAACGGGGGTTTACCCCTTTGTGTTGTCATAACAGTATACAAAAAAAAAGAGAAACCGGAAGTAGGGTTTCCCTATGGTGGCCGCCGGCTGGAATCACAAGAACAAAGAAAGAGAAAGATTCGGCCTAGCGTCGTTAATAACCTGCGTGCATTCTTCATCCCACATCAATCCCATCACGGTAATCGTTAATCATTTTTTTTCTTTCATGTATAACCAGATTTTAGAACATAATAAACAAGGGAATGAAACAGAATTAAATAAAAAAGGGGTCGGGGGTGTTGTTTATCACAGAAACCGAGACACATAAGTGCCTCGGTGTGCTGCTGCTGCCCAGCCGTGACCACCAGGGTGGCTCGGTGGTGGCTCTTGGTTACTATCCTGGAACGAAACAACCCACGCAGGGGGTTATACAATTTAGGGTGTCGGATTTTTTTGATGTAGGGAACCGAGACACAAATGAGTCTCGGTGGTTCCTTTTGGTCAGCCTGAACTCAAAAAGAAAACCAATAGGGGCATTTGGTTTATCATTTAATAAGGGGGTGTTTGGGTCTGTCGGAATACAAAAGAAGTGGGAACTTTAATACAAAAGCAGTGGGAACTTTAATACAAAAGCAGTGGGAACTTTGATACAAAAGCAGTGGGAACTTTGATAAAAAAAGCAGTGGGAACTTTAATACAAAAACAGTGGGAATTATTGAACTTTTGGTTAAAGCACATTATAAATAAGTTTTGTATTATAAAAAAATAAAGTTAAACATATTTGTTATTTAAATATGTAATTAGTAGAATTAAATTGATTTTAACATTTTTTCTTTCAACTAATTAAAGGTCGGATTTAACTATGGTTAAATTAATAATTATTTCAGAAAAACTAATTCGGGAATCTTTCTAAATTTGGGAAACTTTCTATTTATAGCAGGTTGCTATTTATAGTAATATCTTTGTGTTGGAAAGCATGTTTTACGATAATCAGGAATACAGAGGATACGTTAATCAGAAGTAATATTATGAGAATAGTTAGAACTTACTAGTGTATTCATAAATAATAATACAAGAATAAATTAAATTAAATTTAGAACATATAAGAATCAGTACAGCAAACACTAATTAGACGACTTATTTTCCGTCCATTATTTATGTAGTATCCGTGAAGTCAGAGTCGGCCCTTCAGCTTTCACTCTGAATTCATTACTGGACACGAGGTACGGATTTCCCGTCCTTTCAGTAAGGACTTCCTTTCTATGCATGATTAGGATTTCCCCATCTTCAGCCAAATGTTTTCCCCAGTATATGTTTAAATTTAAAAGTAATCATGTTAAGAATTAAATAAATTGCCTGAGCATTATATACAAGCATGATTAGTTTATGTACTATTTACGGAGGTACCGTAACCACGGCACTAGAGGCACCGGTGTCGTGACTCACATGCAGGAGAGTGATATTCTGCATCGTCCCACTCAGCTCAGCTTGGCCATTTTATCAGTATTATTAGTGGGGCGTATGGATGCATCCTAGGCTACAGTTTACAGTTTAGCAGGTGAATGTGGTGTGTGCTCTACATCCTTCACATTGGAGCTGATCCCTCCACCCAGCACAGTTATTTAGAGGTCACCCCTCTACAGCATGACGAGGTCACCCCTCTATGTATTCATGCAGCAGTTGTTACAACAATGACCTATATAAGCTCTTGGCAATTAAAATACAGTAAATGCATGTTTTCAGATTTATTAGATAACGATTCAGCTTTATTAATTACAAATCAGACTTTACAGATTATACACAGATTTCTGCTAAAACTTTGCTTATCAGTCTTACAGCTCCAGTATTTCATCATCTGTTTCATTTCAGTAATTCCTTATCATGCTTTATATCCGTTCACTGAGCTTATGCTCAGCCGTAGTTCCCTTTCATGTTCTAACGGTAGGTACACCGGGACGTTCTTAGGATTCTAAGAGCATGTGCATTTGGATGGAAGCTATCCAGAGTTCTTACTTTATGCATTTCTTACATTATTCTACTCTTTGGACATTGTTTAGTCCTTTCCATTCAGTATTTTATTTTTCATGTTTTGGGCTTATGTTTGGATTGCCGATGTTTGATTCCGGTATTTCCTTTATGGTCAGTTAATGTTTTAGGACATTTACCTTATGCTTTGATGACACGCCATAAATACACGTAACGGTCCACTTATCCAAGTGGGGTGTTACATCGACGGTTATCTCATCTTAACTTTGACGCTATTAATCACTTGGCGAAAAACGAACTTGTTCGTGGTCTTCCTAAACTATCATTTCACAAGGATCATTTGTGTTCCGCGTGTACAATGGGGAAAAGCACTAAGAAGTCATACAAACCCAAGACTGAAGACACCAACCAAGAGAAACTTTATCTTTTGCATATGGATCTTTGTGGGCCAATGCGTGTTGAAAGTCTTAGTGGTAAAAAGTACATCCTCGTCATTGTCGATGATTACTCTCGGTTTACATGGGTGAAATTTCTTAAAACAAAAAATGAGGCACCTAAATTCATCATCGGATTTCTCAAGATGATTCAAGTGCGTCTCAACACTACTGTCCGACGCATTCGTACATATAATGGAACCGAATCTGTGAATCAAATCTTGCGTGATTATTATGAAAAAGTTGGCATATCTCATGAATCATCGTTGCACGCACTCCACAAAAAAACGGTGTCGTTGAAAGGCGAAATCGCACACTTATGGAAGATGCTCGAACGATGTTAATTTACGCAAAGGCTCCATTGTTTTTATGGGCAAAAGCAGTATCTACAGCAGTATACACCCAAAACCGGTCACTAATTCGTAAACACCATGGTAAAACACTTTATGAGCTTCTCCATGGAAAAGTACCAAAATTATCATATCTTCATGTATTTGGCTCTCTTTGCTATCCAAATAATGATGGTGACAATTTGGGAAAACTTCAACCAAAGGCTGATATTGGTATTTTCATTGGTTACGCACCCGCAAAGAAGGCATACCGAATCTACAACCGTAACTCTCGCAAGATCCTCGAAACTATGAATGTTGATTTTGATGAGCTGACAGCAATGGCTTCTGAGCAAAGCAGCTCTGAACCCGCACTTCATGAAATGGGACCCAGTAACATTAGTTCTGGTCTTGTCCCAAACAACCCTACTTCATCATCATTTACACCACCTTCTAGGACTGAATGGGATACGTTGTTTCAACCGTTTTTTTATGAATTCTTTACTCCTCCGAGTATTGTTGCTCCAGAACCTGAGGTAAGAGCTCCGGTAACCGAAGTTGTCACTCCTGCAACCGAAGCACAATCAGATACGTTTGCACCTACAATTGGTCAAGATATACCATCAACGAGTAATTCTCAACCAACACCCGAAACCAACTACCCATGTCATGCCTATTGATGATGAAGTGGACGATGATGATCACGATTTGGAATTCGCTCAAATGCGTGAACTTCCATTCTTTGGTGTACCAATTCCCGACCCTAATCAAGCCGGGTCGTCCACCTCAGAGGAAGCTCCAACTACAGTTTACTCCAATCCACGGATTCGTGAACATGACAGCAAGTAGACAAAGGATCATCCTATAGATTCTATTATTGGTGACCCCAATCGTCCGATATCCACACGAAGTCAGTTACAAGAAAGTGCAATGTTTTGTCACTTTGATGCTTTTCTCACTGAAGTTGAACCTAAGACATGGCAACAAGCTTTTACTCAATCCTGTTGGATAGAATCTATGAAAGAAGAACTTAACGAATTCATACGTCTTGAAGTTTGGGAACTTGTCCCATGCCCGGATCAAGTGCAGTTACTCACTTTGAAATGGGTTTACAAGGTGAAACTCGATGAGTTAGGCGGAATATTGAAGAACAAAGTTCGACTAGTAGCTCGTGGATACAAGCAATTATTGGGCGTCGACTTTATGGAATCCTTTGCACCTGTTGCCTGTTTGGAAGCTATTAGACTATTCCTCGCTTATGCAGCCCATATGAATATGATTGTCTATCAGATGGATGTGAAGACGACATTTCTTAATGGTGAAATCAAGGAAGAAGTCTATGTTCAACAGCCGGATGGTTTTGTGAATCCTAATTATCCTAATCATGTGTACAAGCTTAAGAAGGCTCTCTATGGGTTGAAGCAAGCTCCACGCGCATGGTATGATCTATTGTGACAATTCCTCATTACGCAAGGCTTCGCTAAAGGCAAGGTGGATCCCACGCTGTTCATTCAAAAACGAGGTAAAGATATGATTATGATACAAATATATGTTGATGATATTATATTTGAAGCCTCGACCCAAACCTTATCCGACAAGTTTGGGACACTCATGTCTTCCAAGTTTAAGATGTCAATGATGGGCAAGGTATCATTTTTCTTAGGTCTTCAGATATCTCAGTGTCCCAGAGGCATCTTTATCAATCAATCCAAGTATGCCCTTGAATCGCTTAAGAAATATAAGATGGAATCTTGCGACCCCGTGGACACTCCAATGGTGGAAAAATTTAAGCTTGATGCAGATCCACATGGAGTTGCCGTTGATCCGACACTCATCGTGGAATGATCGGTACTCTTCTGTATATCACAGCCAGTCGACCTGATCTTCAGTTTGCTATATGTATGTGTGCCAGGTATCAAACTAGGCCTACTGAGTTACACTTAGCTACTGTTAAAAGGATCTTTCGATATCCTAAAGGAACCATTAATCGGGGACTTTGGTATTCGAAGGACTCTTCTATTACACTAATGGCATATGCAGATGCGGATCACGCGGGTTGTCAAGATACAAGGCGTAGCACGAGTGGAACTTTGCAACTACTAGGAGATCGACTAATCAGTTGGGCATCGAAAAGGCAGAAAAGTGCTGCAATTTCAAGTACGGAAGCAGAATACATAGCTATGTCCGGTTGCTGTGCTCAAATTCTTTGGATGAGATCGCAATTAACCGACTATGGTCTAGGTTTCAACAAAATTCCGATGTACTGTGACAACAAGAGTGCAATTGCCTTATGCTGCAACAACGTTCAATTCTCCCGGTCGAAGCATATTGACATTCGCTACCATTTCATCAAGGAGCAAGTAGAAAATGGATTAATCAAGCTTTACTTTGTCCGATCTGAGTATCAATTGGCGGATATTTTCACGAAGGCTTTAGATCGCGCTCGAATTGAATTTTTGGCCGACAAGCTAGGAATGAGAACCTTCTCGCCTGAGACGCTAAAGGAACTAGCAGATGAAGCGAAAGAATAGTCTTGGTAAAACTATTCTCCGTATCCTTGGTGATCATTTGTATATATTGTTTATATTTTTATCCACAAAAGCAAAATACAAAAATATAAAACCATATAAAAACCATAAAAATTGAAAAATTCATAAAAATCCAAAAATATTTTTACTTTATTTTTCAAAGGCATGTCTTTTGGTACGATAATATTTACGGCCTTAGAAATGTTGATTAATATTGACACGACGCCATAAATAGAGTTCGTACAAAAGTTGTAAATATTTCATAAAACATGCCTAAATGGCTTGTAGTTATTTCTGACTGCAACCCGGTTTTCACATTAAAGTCAAGTATTTCTTATGAAATCTTTGGCTCACAAAGGGAATTAATTTTCTCGGGCAAGGTTTACTTTAAAACCTTGTAAGGGATCAAGTTTACTTTATAACTTGGTCTAACACAAATATATGTACGTTTCAGTGCATTTATTTGTTAAAACAAGAGAAGTCTTGTTTTTATGAAGCTATCATCTCTAAAACCATAGCAATCTACAATTGGTATCTACATACGCGACGATGCGACTACTCAACCGACGACTACAACTCTTTCAATAGAACACAGGTCAACAATTGAGGGGGAGCAATTGTCAAGCATTCAGAATCTTTGATGCTGAAAGTGCCAAGTTCACAAGTTGGTGTCAAGAATACAATACCAATCGTACATGTGGTGTCAAGAAATGACTTCAGACGTGACGAGGTGACCAACATATGCTGACAAGAACCATTTGATCTTATCACATGATGTTCTCATCTATCAGGTCCAACCTTGTCAATTCTTTTCTAATATGGTGAATATGTGATCATGTTACAAATCGGTATCATATCTCATACATTTGGTATCATGAAGATAAAATGGACTTGCACTTTTCTTCCCAAAACCTTTGATAGAACTTCATTAAATCAATTGATATTAAAAACATCGATTGGGTTAATATGTTTAATATGGGGGAGGAAATGTGATTTAATATGGGATATTATCACAAATGGTTTGACTTAATGTGCTGGCTCTTCCCGACATGTACGAAATGTTTTCGAATATCGTGGCATATGTTAAGGGGGAGCAAACTGGATTTGCATATCAAAATGGATTTTCATGGTGACATATACTTACCCAAAAACCATTTATTTCACGACGATGAAGATTGTGGTGACATAAGGATGGTAGGATAGGTTAAGTCCTATGATTCTTCCAGAACCGGAGGAATCTTCCCAAGGACATTCCATAGCTAGAAATAGTAGTCCTTAGGAAAGATGGAGAAAGATTGTGAATGTAGCTGAATGCCGACCAAGTACTTAAGTTAGCACTGGAACAATCACAACAAGGTGCTAGTTATGACGTATTGGTAAGCATTGAAGGGGTTGAAGAATGAAAAAGAATTGTAAAGATAAAGGGTGTAAAGAAAAAAGCCCTCCTTACAACTTTAGGCAGAAACCGGGTCAACATATGCTATTGAGATCATTTTAATGATTCTCGATATTGAAGACAGACATCATGGACCCAGTGATGCAATGCACAACCCATCCCAGCTAACTCAGATATCTCTTAAAAGATATTTTGTTTTAATCACACGGAGACAACACGTTATCTATTGATTTATTCACTCGGAATAAATTGGTATTGAAATGGTGGCACTCCTCTCCAGCCTCCGATCACTAAAATCCAAAATGCACGATCGAGTCTAGAGCCATTTGAGATCATCAAATATCTCATTAGGACACACTTTCATAATTCCTTGCTTCTTCATACACTGTGAAAAGTAAGAAAGATTTTAAGAGTCCTACTTAAAATCTTCATGATCTTGCCTGAACATCCAAGTAATACGAAAGTATTTACAATGAAGATGGAAATCCTTCTTGAGCAAATATCAAAAAGCTCATGGTAGGTGACTTGTGCGATTCTTTATGAATCAAACTTGTGATAACTTGAAAGCAAAAACTGTTTAATTCTTAACTGAATTTAAACACGTTCCAGGCCTATACGCAATATCTTAGTGATCTTGCCAGAACACTCATAGTGATACCTTAGTGTTCACAGTGATGAGTGGAAATCCTTCTAGTGTTAACCTCAAACAGCACTTGGTAGGTAACTTGCAAGATTCTATACGAATCAAGCTCGTGACAACTGGAAAGCAACGATGGTGCGGTTCTTAATTGAATTTCACTTGTTCCAGGAACATGAATTGACGGCTTCAAATCATGCGGATATTATTATCCAAATGATTCACTCTTTATGTTCGCAGTCAGCTTTGGACGGTTGAATAAAGAGAACGGGTTTACCCGCGAAATCCTGTCAGGAAGTTACTTAATTGAAACTATCCGTCACGGGTACGATATCTAATATCGTCCAACGGTCTTCACCGACCGAAGGTAAAATGCTACCGAATTAGAATAAAATGTTCAAAGCCATTTCGTTCGTGTCTACTTATGTTGCGGCATTTGAAGACGGTGGCATTACGGGATCCAAGAAGAAGTCATCCCCGCATGCTTATACTTTATGCACTTAATACCTCATCAAATTCAAGAAAGCCTAAAAGTTAAGTCTTCCGCTGTATCGAACTCTGAAGCTTTCAAGAATTACAAAGGTATAAGTATGTGGGACATGGTGTCACGAAGAGGCGAAGATCACAAGTGATGGATGCACGAGATCAAGGCAAGAGATTGATGCTAAAGATTGATATCAAAGATCACATCAGCATGTTCACCAGAAAAGAAAAAAAGAAAAGAAAGACGAAGACTACGAGCTCAAGACAAGCATAGTATGCTAGGTTTATTTCATTATTGTAACTCGGGTAACGCCCTAGTTTGGAGTGACCTCCCTTAGGGGGAGATTGTTGGAAATACGTTTTTACGTATTTAGGAAGATTCGGTCACTCCGACAATATATTAAGTAGTAGCTCGTAGTCTAGATATCTTTATTAAACAAACAAAGTTAAGCCTAACCTACAACATGTGTAGGTCGGCCCAACATTGTAAGCCCAAGCCCATCACAAGGCTTGGGTATATAAACCCTCTCCTTTGATGGAGAGGGTGTGTGTTCCTCATTTTTACACATAGTGAAAAAGTGTTTTTCTTTCACTTTCTCTCTCTAAGTGTGTGTGTTCTCACCATCTCTCTATCTCTTTCTCTCTCTAAAACATAAGCAAGATTTACGTATCCTATAATTTTTTTGAAGAGTCAATATATATTCCATTATCTATTAATCATATGGTCAAATCATGTAAAGGATTAAGTCTTAAATCACATGTAAAAAAAATAAGGTACATGTTTTAATTGTTCGGCCAATTCAGGGCAATTTATAAGTAATTATTAACTCATTCTTATTCTTATAAACAAACAAATAGTCCTTAATGATCACAAGCATGAATTTATCAAGTTACAGCCTACACACGTGATTCGCCAAATTTATGAATGCTACATGTGTATTAGTTAATCCAAACGACATCAGGGGAAACTCATAATGTTCATTACGAGTTCTGGATATAGTGATTGGAATAGATAATGTTTTTCGCAGATGCGAAGTTGATGATAACCATGCCATGGATCAAATCTTTAGAACATACGCTTGAACCTTATAAATGATCGAACAAATCTATCATCTTGGGTAGTGGATATAGATTTTTAATCGTCAATTTACCTAGTTAATGGTAATTCAACAAATATAAGGAATAATAATACCATAGCTCTTCATGATGACGAGCTCGGTAGAATAAAAACCTTCTCTGACAACTCTCTTAGTTGTACGGTAATTATTTTTTTATTCAGATTGTGCTGAAGTATAGTGCACATGCCACAGGTGCAACACCGGGAATATAATCAGTACCAAATTCAACTTGCCTTAATGACGAAAGTCTAGGTAATTCACCAGCAAATACCTCCTAAAGTTTCATATAACAGAAACATCTTTTAACAAATTTATTTTAAGTTCTTTCTAGATTATAATATCTATGACTAATTCACAACCATTCACGGTATAATTTCAAGTCTAAATGCAGGATATGGTCATCCATCAAGAATTATTTAGATCACTTTTGATAATCAACATCTTATCATTTAGGGGAACTCTACTCGAGTTCCCATCAATTAAGACAATGTCGTCATGTCATAATCAATCAATCCATTCTACTGGCACTATTAACTTTCCAGTTTCATTGTCGTCGATAAGATGTCAATTTCTCAAAAGACTAATAATAACTTATAATCCTTCACAAGTTCAAGGTTATCTGGAGACATAACTAACCTTAAAAGAGTAAGGTCAACGCATAATCTACGGGAGAGAATTTCAAATCAGATACAGACGCAAACATTTAACGAATATGAATATATCCCATGTTTTCATAATTTGAGTACGCATTCGAAAGCTCCTCGGACCGTTACCCAGGTCATTCAAATGAAATCAAATCAAAAGAGATGATAGGAACGTTGATACATCCAGTCGGGTATCAACACTCGGTAATCAGATACTTTTCCTAAGAATCTCACTACGGGAGAATTGGACAAGAAAGATTTGTCAATTGTCAAATAAGACAATTTCCACAGATGAGTAAATTCGATTCAGAAGAATAGATGCTACAGGCACATATGTAGGTGTCGCTAACACTATGTCCCTATTTTTCACTTCTTGCAGATCTCATAAAATTTAATCTTTCACAATCTTTAAAGAAAATGTAGTGTTTATTAATCAGTTTTATGGTGACTACTAATCAGCCTTGCATGGTCCATTCCAAATTGTATGTAGGCGCACAACTATATACAATTTCAAGATTAACGATGCAATACTCAGTTCGTCAAAATTTTATCATCATGTTTATAATAAAAACATTTTCATACTTAATTCTTAAATAATAATCAAGAATAAATTTACAAAGATTTTCTTTGTTATGAAAACAATTAAGTTTTCCAAGGTGTTTTATAAACAACCTCATTTCGTTAACAATCACTTATAAATCTTACTTTGAATAATCCTTATAGTGATGAAAATTCAATTTTTCTCAAGGGATACTGTTTATCTTATAAAAACAATGAGTGATCTGCAGAAGAGTGATGAAAGCTTGTTCACCAAGAACTAACTACAATATGATAGCAAATGAGCTTTAGCCAAATAATCATGAGGTTCATGACCTCGATGGCACTCAGAAAGAATAATTCACAACGTAACTCAAATCGAGATAAGTACTTGTTCAATGGTTGCATCACTAATGCGAACATTAGGATGAAGCAATAAAGGATAGATAACATCGATACATGTAGAATTTAGCAATCAAAGGTAGTCTTTTCATTAATCACAAACAAGTCAAAATTGTACCGTAACATATTACGTGTCACTATGTCATACAATTCCAAGAACTCATCCTACCAACTGATATCTCAGTTAAGTTAGGGATTATTTTTAAAAGATACCACAATGAATACTAATCTACAAGAGTCATGGGGGTTCCACCTGTCCCAGAAGATCCATCGGTCCCAATTCAGAAGAAGATCTCTTCAATTTATTTCTTGGACACTGGGCATCCTCGTTAGTGGACAATGGCCTAGGAACAACCCTTAATACGAACCAACAAACATTTAAAACCTTATAATTCAATCACAGAACTTAAGGACTTCTATTAACAATCTCATATTCCATACGGGTTAAATTTTACTTTATTCGAGTTTTAACCAACTTATACTCAATGCGATATCCTACTTCATTCTCCAATACTTTCAACCTTATTCATAAACCTTAATAGGGCAATAAAAGCTCGATATGAATCAACACTTAGTTTTCAATCCTATAGCTCTTACAACAATAGCTAACAAATGAGTCACTAGTATGAAATGACTCACACATTCAATTAGACTTCTCGGAAAGGTACTAGTGGCATGAGGCTTTTGGGTAATGGTTCCAATGACAGCCTCAAGTGAAACATTCACCCTTTCGATTTCAATTTAAGAATTGGGTGACAACGAATCAGATGACACCTTTCCAGGTGGTAACGTTTTGTCGAACTCCACTCTATAAGGAAAGATCGTCATGACATCGATCTCAGTTTTAATCTCACCAATTCTTCTTCAAGATCACAATCAACTAATATCTACATTTCTACGAATATCAACCATTTGTTGGGATCATAAATATCCACAACTTGGTTTAGATCTAGGATAGCTAGAATTCCTACGAGAATAGCTTCAATTAATTTACTAGGGGAGTTAGGGTTTCTTGTGACAATCTACGTCGTATAAATACCTCGTATAAATATAAACATAATCATCAAACAATCATGTAATCAAATTACATCATATGTATATATATAATCCAAGTTATATATATATATTAAAATAACACTTCTCAGTCTGGCCTTGTCAGTAACTCGGGAATTCTTCGGTACCGTTATAGTCAAAAGATTTTTAGACATTTTTAGAAAAATGAATATAGTTAAAAGATTTTGAAATGTTTTATTCAAAACCTTGGTTTTAAAAATCTTTCGTTCTCTATAACGAGAGCTCTGGTACCAAACTGTAACACCCCCAAATTTACATAATTCAATACAGCGGAAGACTCGTTGGTGTTACGGGATAGCACATTACTCACATCATAGACAACGCTTAAAAATCGCGTCGTTTTATAATAAAGCATTTCCATTCATAAATATCAAATTTACATAGGTCCCAAGTCATTGTATCTCATACAGGTTTTACAAAGTATTTGAATGGAAATTGTTATTTAAGTGCGGGCCATGAATTCTTGTTGTCTTCCCGAGAATTACCTTCAAGTACCTGAGATAAAATTTGTTAAAAGAAAAGGTCATCGATAACGCCGAGTGAACTCATAGAGTTTAATGAAACCATTAATATCTCATTGGTATAAAATTATTACCGAAAATCGTTTTGTACAAATCTTTTAATAGGCCATAAAATAGCCAAAGTCATTTTATACAAATCCTTATCAAAAATCATAATATAGGCTTTTGCCTTCAAAATCATTATATGAACCAATGTCGTAAAAATATCATACAATACGTTTTATAACGTCGGGTAGAGTTAAATAAAAACCGTTATATGAATATGGCTATGTAAAACCAAAACACAAACATAATATCAATAATATGACCCCGTATTGCTAGTTAGGCAATATATCGTAATTCGGTACGTATAGCAGTATTTCGTTACTTGGATTATTATAAGCCGCATGAAATTGTTACCTTACTACAATAAACAACGGGTAGCTAACCCGACAATCATTTGCCCATCTAAATTAGCGTGTCGTCACAATAATCACGCTTGTGTAAATCTTCTCATACATAAATTCGCTTACCAATTAATGTGGCACGACGGGGATCAACCGTCAAGGCGCGAACTGGGGTGATCGTCCCCAAATAGTACTATTATATGCATAAGCGTCTACCAAATCCCGGTAGTTCACAATTCATGCTAATGGGACTTCTAGTGACATAACCTAACTTTAATAATCCATTTCATTTCATCAATCGGGTCATTTAATCATTCATCGGGTCATACAATCATTCGGGTCCAAATCAATAAACAAACAATCGGGACAACTAGTGTCCTATTTCATAAAAACTAACATGTTATCTCCCTCGCGGGTTTATAAAACATTTCATGAAAACATTTAAAAGAGTGCGAGGCTATGAACTCACGTTGATGTGGGAAAGCGGGTTATTGGTAATTCGGATGTACGGTACGTGCTTCAATCACGGAAACCTAGACAAATAATGCTCGTCTTAGACTTTTGTCCAATGACTTTATAAAAATAACAATTATGTATACATATGATGATTTTATATATATGATGATGATCAAGTGGGTTTATACATCTTTACTCATTTATTTTAGTGTTTATGTGTTGGTAATTTTCAAGACTAGTTACACTAGTTCAACTTGTTTACATTTTAAAGCCCAATGGGCCTATTACAAGCCCAATACTATTAATTAGCCCAATTATACTTTTATTATCAGTATTATACTTTATATGTTGGGCCCAAATGGGTTAAGCCCAATAAATAAGTTTATAAGTGTTTTACCAAATTAGTTAGGTTTATTGTCCATTAAGGCTACTTTGGCCCGTTAATGTCTATATGTTGTAAAGCTCGGGTTTTATCGATTTTTACTTGTTATATATGTTTATATATCAGTATGTGAGTTTATAAAAGTTTATACTAGACGGGTCCAACCGTCTAAGTTTTATTTAACAAAAACGTTAATCTTTCGGTTTTAGCCGAAAAGACGTAAAACTTAGTATATAGTTTTTATAACTTATAAAACATACCAAACTACTATTTTTATATAATGTCCATTTATTTATCCTTATGAATATTTATATAAATGAAATATATAAGTTAGTGGGTTTTAATTCACCTTTTATACTATATTTATTTGAGTGCTTATATAATAATATTAAACTTTAATTTCACAAAATTAGTCCTAAATTTTAAGTTCACTAAAATGTCCATATCTAGAGTTCTTTAATGAGATAGGACCTCAAATTTTTATCACAGAAACTACATGATATGTTCTTCATTTTATTCTTAGCTACTGATGAATCAACCTCTAAATATTTTAATAAATTCGTCTAAAACAGTATAGTCAGATTTGCACTCTAAACTTGTTTTGATCATATCTCACTCATTTTGATGATTCCATTGTATGGCCAACTCTCACATGTGTATAACATCTTATACCTACTGTATATTGATTCCACTTTACCATTTTATCAGTTTATCATTTGGTTACTTACTGTTTTTATACAGCCATCTTATTTAAGCAAGATTTTACCATTTTTACATGTGATTTTTCCATCTTTTTACCCATGTTTATCAAATCTATCAACACCAAATCCCCACATAATATTTTTAATCATCATTAATCATCATATACATATACATAAATAAATAAATTACAAGATTACATAATCAAAATAACAAAAGGATAGGAAGAACAATCTCTATACCACCATTAGTGATGAAAAGATGAGGTTTTTGATGAAAAAGACTTGGTTCTTGTTATAAAATCTTCAAATTTAGCAAGACAACTTCTTGGGTCCTTTGGATGGATGAACACCTCCATGAAATCAGCCCTTTAACCTAATGAAAACTCCTTTTCATAAGTTAAGATCACCTCCAATCTTCATATCTTTAAAAGGACATCATCATATGTAGAAATAACATGAGATTTTATGGTTGAATTTGATCAAAATGGGTGCTTTAGGGTGATATGGGACGAAATATAGAGAGAGAGGAAGGATGAGGGAGTGGTTTGCATGTGTTGAAAGTGCAAATGGTAAGTCTTAGATGGTTTTGTGGTTTGGTGAAAAGAAGTAGCTTACTTGTTAAGCTTAGCTTAACAAGTGTAAGCTTTTAGCTACCACTTTGACACATCAAGTGATGTGGTGGCAAGTTTTTGGCCATCCCTTTTAGTGGGGTGGGATAAACTTGTTTTGTCCCATCCCGCTAATTTATGGGTACTCCTCGATTCTATTTTCCTTGATTTTCGTGCCCTCGGGTCGTTTTACAAAAAACGTTTTTATAAATTCTGAATCAACGACACAAAATGAATCTAATAAAAATTGTCTCATCAAAAACGGAGTTCAAAAATGTAAATACGTAATCCTAAGGTTTCCGGTTTAGTCGTAAAGGACGTTAAATTATGTACATAAGTCCTAATCTCTTCTCGTAAATTTGTGGGTTTATGAACCAACACAATTTAAAATCCCAAAATAATATTCACGGATAAATTTATTTCCTGAATGTCGGATTGTCACCAAAACGGTGTATGTAAACGTAAGCACGTAACGTAGAATCCTCCGATTTAGACGTATTCAATGCTACTTCAAGACGTAAATCCAAATTTCTTCCAAAAAATAAGTGAGTTCATAATATAACATTAAAATAATGTTTTTAAATAATATTTGAGAATAAAATACAAACCATAAATTGACGGATTGTCACATTGTCGGCATTGGAAGTGGTTGCGTTATTGGGATTTGACCTCGTAATCACCATTTGTCTATAATCATATACAAAATGAGATTATTAGTTCAAGCGTTAGTACAGTGTTTATATTATTTGCACGAGGAAACTTATGCATAGATTTCATAACAAATTTGGATAACCTATCAAGATCTCATAATATAATACATTGCACAACAGATATAAAGAAAGTGATTACATGTTATTTCCATGAGAAATTTAACAGTCATCTTAGCATAACACAATCTAAGTCATAGGCCGGTTGGGCCTAATCCAAAGTAATGATACACACAGTCTTTAACACATCATATCCCAAAGTTACATGTCCCAAAAGAAAAGAAAATATAAAGTACGGGATTACATCACCAAAAGCTAAAAAAGAGATAAAAGTACAAAGGCCCTATGTCATGATAGCCGGGATGCAACCCGTAAGCTTATCATGATGTACAAGAAGTCTAGTACGTCTATACTAATCCTGCCTGGATGGTCCACTAGATGATGCCGGGGCTGACGGTGCGGAAGGAGCTGATGGGGCTGCAGAATTTCTCCTGGTTTTCCACAAAGTCCGAACTGTCGTTCGGGTCTCCTTGAGCGTACGGAGTGCAGACAGTAGCTGATTCCGGAGTCTATCGACGTCCCCTCAGAGATAAGCAATCTCCCCACTAACCCCATCGTGCCGAACAATGGCGAGATCAAAGAAAATGGATAATGATTGTTCCTGAGCGGCAAGAGCAGCATGGTTCTGATGCTGCAGACCCTCCATGACCTGAATGCGCTGGTGGAGGCGGTAGTTTTCCCCCAATAACCACTTCAGTGCCTCGTCCGTCCTTGCCTGAATGCCCTTAGCGGTCTGGGAGTCTCCCCTCATGGTGCTAAAAAGAGTATCGATACGATCATAGATGACAACATGGCTTTGTTGACTGACTGCTGGCTGCGGAGGTCAGATATCTCTCGCTCATGGCGTGCAGCCAGTGCAGAGATCTGAGCCTAGACGGAATCGACACGTCCTGCCCCGGAGCCTTCCCCGGCCTCAGAAGTGGAGACGGGTGCGGGCCCGGAGAAATAGCCCGATGACAAAGATGGAGGCATGGAAGATGGTATGCTAGGAAGGACCCGATCCTCCTCGATGGAAGTTGGGGCCGGTGTGGCTGATGCTGAGATAGAAAAAGGGTCCTCTATGAGTACAGCTTCAATGGCTAGGTCATCCTCTGAATCCGAGGCTGACAACCATCCACACTACGTCGATCGTGAGGATGAACAAACAACTGGAGTAGGAGCTACTATGGGTAGAACAGTCGTGGATGCAGTAGGCGGGGTCATGATGATCTGAAATAGTATTATTTTAAGTTTGACGTGAGTATAATCTTACAAACAAAGAAAAATATTATTTTAGATTACATGTTTTATGAAAATATATCCCTTTTTAAACAATTATTATATTGTTTTAAGGTTACAAATATTAATACTTATACATATATATATATATGTATTATTATTTAAGTAGTTCAGTTATCAATTTGTAAGTGCAAAGTTTGGTTTAATACTACCCATATTCTCATTTCAGTATTTTACTATGTAGTGTAAAATTTTCAAGTTTAGCACGTCTAACATTTTTCAAAGTAATAACTCACTAAACAGTATTAATAATCAAGTTTAGTAAACATATATATATATATATATATATATATATATATATATATATATATATATATATATATATATGTATATATATATATATATATATATATATATATATAGATACAATTTGTTCACATAGCATAAAATGCCCTAAGATCTATATGCTTAACTAATACGGTCCCAAAATAAAATCCCAAAAAGATTTTTATAAGTTATAGTCCAGTTTTAAATAAAAGAAAAATCATTTTATTTTTATTTTATTTAAAAATTTATCAGGTTCTCTATAACTAATGCTCTGATACATTCTCGGTGACACCCCGGGTAGGGTTAAAATATGAAGAAATACCTACGGAGATGTCACTAGGGTGGATCGATAGCATATAGTCCATAGAGCATAAGATAAAGAGTTAGTCAAATGAGATTACATGTTTGTTTAAATAAATAAATATAAATTGTCTTTAAACATGGTGAAGAGTGATTGTTTATGTTTTTCCTAAATTGAACCCCTAACGAGTCTTATGATGCAGATTTCTAAGATGCTGGAGACCATGCACACACCACGTACTAACTTCATATTCCTATGCAAAACATACTAACGGGGGTCAACATAAAGTTGGTGAATTTACAAATTTTATCAATTAATTAGTTTGGACATACATTAAGCATAAAAGTGACAATACACAAAGAATTCTCACTAAAATGTAAATAACATTTTTTTATTATTAGAAACTGAAGCTTAACCTCCGTAGTCCTCAACAGATGAGGACGTAGTGTCTTACAAAAAGACACCCATTCCAGTTCCAACATGGTATACGTCTGTTGTCTCGGCCAAGGCACAGTGAGCATGACTCACCCAGACGGGGATGGTCAATCCCTAATAGATCTATTTATAACATTCGGGCGATTTACAACAATTTAACAGTTCAGTAATAAACAATCATAGTCAAGTTTATACAATCCAGTTGTGTCCATTATGTTTTTGCATATTTTCTTTCCCAAAAGAGAAACTTTTACCAAAAGTTTATATGGGACTGTAAACTCATCTGGGAGTAGGCAATTGCTTGTTTAGTATGTATATCCAATTAAAGTTCACGCGAAAGTTATGCCTAATCAGATAGTACAGTCTTAATAGATAGTACAAAGAACATATATGTATGCTTATACAGATTTTATTCAGTTCATTTATACTACAATATTTCTCTAAATAACCGTACGTCAAGTAGTATCAATATTCATTTCTTAGTAACCATAAAATGTTTAACTATTAATATCAGTTAACATATATGTATTTATAATAATCATATAACTTACAATTAAGTTTCTTAGTTAAGTAGACATAAAATGTTCTACTTAAAATATTAGTTTACGTTTTCCGTTCAAGTATTATAATCACTCATTTACTACTAGGTTTCATTATTATGTAAACAATAAAATCCTACTTAATATTAGTTCACGTTCGTAGTTCACGTATTATAATCATTCATTTAAACTTTAATATTAAGTTTCATATTTTAAGTAGACATAAGATGTTCTACTTAAATTTTTAACATTCATTTTCTCCAACGTTCATATATATTTTATTTTCTAAAAGTATATAAGTCTATGTATGATTAATACATAATCATAATTGTTTATACAATTATCTCCTAAAGTAAATATAAATATTTTATAAAAAATAAAATTTTTATTTAACTTTAAAGTTTCCATAAATTATTTTAATATTTATAAAATAATTAAAACTTAAGAATTTATACCTTAATTCTTATGGTCTAAGTGTTTTAATTATGTTTTATTATAGTTAAAATAGATTTCTAAGGTTAGGGCTTGGTAATGTTTTAGAATATGGCAAAACTAGTCCCTCTATATTTTTAAACAAGTAAAATTTTCGGATTTTACATATTTAGTACCTAGGGCTTGTTAAAGTTTCGGCTTATGGCAGATTTAGTCCCCCTAGTTATATCCAGGTTTTGTAACTTTACTAAAATTACAAAATAGCCCCTAGGGCTTCTTTAAGTTTCGGCAAATTACAAAAATAGTCCTTAGGGTTTTAAAATGATAAAATAACTTTTAGATACTTCCTAAAATGGTCCCTAGGGTTTAATTTGCCACGGATAGTAATTATTAAACCCTAGACTTTTGGATATATACATTTTCAGTCCTTGTGTTTACTAGTTTATCAAAACAAGTTTCATAAGTTACGGTTTTAGTCCTTAAGTTTTATAAATTGTCATTTTCATCCAAAAAGTTTTTATAAGTTATATTTTATTATAAAAACTTTTATTTTAACATTCAAACTTTATATGGGCTCATTAAATGGGCTAAAAATCTAATGGGCTATTTCAGTGGGCTTAAATATATTTCAAGTCCACTAATTTATTTAAATGGGCCTTTAATTCATTTATTGGGCTTAATACATTTTTAAGCCCCTTTAATTAGTTAAATGGGCCTAACTGTAATCTTAAGTCCATTTAAGTTACTAAAATTTACCAAATGGGCTTATTGGGTCCATTAAGTTTTAGATTAACATTTCATGGACTTAATTAGTCCATTAACATTACTTTATATTTTATGTATGTTTTTACTTAGGATATTTTTATAAGCTTATTATGAGCTTATTAATATTTAGTTTTAAATCTAAATAGATGAATAAAACTTAAAATTCATTTTATGTGTTATACCAAATTAGATCTAGGTGTGTTATAAGGTTACAAGTAGGTCATAAGCCCTAGTAGGAGCTTATATCCCACGGCTAACATTAGTTATATCATACTAAGATAAATCAATTCTCATTTTAAGGTGACATGTAATTTATAAGTGTTACAAAATTAGATCTAACTATGTTCACATCAAGAAAATAAGTCACAAGTCCAAAATAAGATTTAAACTATGTCTAGACCTAAAAATCAAACATAGGTCCATGTACACTCATATATAGCTCACGTCTGTACTTTTAGATCTTGGTATCTCCAAGATGAACACTTCAGCTAGTTTTTAAGTCTTGTAAATATTTACAAAAACACATCATGATTATCTAGGTTACATGCATATTCCCAAGGCTATTATTATTCCAAGAAAACAAGGTATAGCCCACGGCTATATTGTTTTCTCCCAATATTCCCATAAGATCTACTAGCTTATTTCATATGTATCATGTTAAGTTACCACCATATCACTAGATCTAGGTTTAAATAAGCATGCATGTACATATAACCTATTTTAGGTCTTGTATAACCCACGACCATATTTATGCACATAAGTTGTTTTTGTGATTTTTAATATTCTATTTAACATGTTACATTTCATATTCCGTTATTCAAAACTTAGAAAACCAATCGTATAGTCACCAGTTAATTTAGCCGTGACCTTTTGGGTCATGGTTTTCATGATCTTTAAGTTTCACAAGTTCATTTCATGAGATCTATGGTTATTGGTTAACCAAAGTCCCATAAATAAGATTTGTAACTCATAAAATGTTTAGATTTATAAAAGGTTTCATATGGTTTTTAAATCAAGTTTAAAACATAACACATAAGTCATAAGTTTCTTATTAAAAGATTTTAAATCATAAACATGATTTGCATAAATATGTCGTGACCTATAAGGGTCATAGCTTTATCAAATCTAGATTTTTAACATGTTACTTACTTGTGTTTATAGGTGTATGATGATGCATGAATGAAGAAATGAAAGATTATGATGTGTAAACCTCTCTTGCCTAAAAGTACCATAAATGATCTAGATGAACAAGGAGATTTGAGATCTACTCAAGATGATGAAGAAAACCTTAAAACAAACCAAGCCATGGCCTTGATGACTTAGCTAGGGCTTGTTTATAGTGATTCCAAGAGAATGATACTACTAATGATTTGTAGTAAAGATAAGACAAGTATATTGGTGGAATTAATACTTGGTTTTGGATGTATATGGCTTTAAGCCGTATGATTTGAGAGAGAAGAGGGTGAGAGAACAAGATTGGATTGCATGTGTGTGAGAATGTATGTGTTTCGGCTTAAAGAGGAGAGAGGGAAGAGAATGCAAAAGGCATGATTGCCTAGGTAAGAACACTTGTGCCAAGTGTTGGCTTTTGTGTTTCCCATGCATCCCTTCTCCTTCCACATGCCTTTGGTGCCATGTATGGCTATCCAAAAGAGAGGGTGGGCTTGTGTGGGCTTGTGTTGGGCTTAACACAAAGAGTACATGATCTTGGGCTAGTCCAAGAAGGTTTAGGTGTGACTATAATATGAATACATATATATACGGCTATATTACACATGGTGTAGCATATTTTCCAATCTTTGTTAAGTGTTGTTTAATCAATGTGGGTTGTGTATTTTTACTACTTGTTTTGGGTACATAGTTTACATAGTCAAACTTATTATAACAAGTATGTATGTAAAAGTATATGTGCACATTGGACAAGTTCACACATGACTTATAGAAATATAATACATGAATTTGTGTTCCAAGATTTGATGGGTGAAATTTCATTACATAAAATCATGGTAAAATCATGGATTTTACATGAAGAGGTATGGTGTTATCATTCCTTATATTTATTGATTACTGTAAACTGAATGAATTGACGATCAAAATTTATATCCATTACTCAAGATGGAAGATTTGTTCGATCATTTACAAGGTTCTAGGGTATGTTCTAAAGATTTGATCCATGGCATGGTTATCATCAACTTCGCGTCCGTGAAAAAGATTATCTATTCCAATCACTACATCCAGAACTTGTAATGAACATTATGAGTTTCATGTTATGTCGTTTGGATTGACCAATGCACATGTAGTATCCATAAAATTGGTGAATCATGTGTGTTGGCTGCAATTTGATAAATTCATGCTTGTGATCATTAAGAACCATCTGTTTGTTTCTAAGAATAGGAAGAAGTTAATAATCATTTATAGACTGCCCTGAGTTGGCCGAGCAATGAAAACCTGTACCTTGAGTATTTAACAAATGTTTAAAGGCCGCTTGTGGTTGCCTAAATATGGAGGTTTGTGAGATTTAGTCATGTTAGAATCTCATAAGTTTAAGTATTCTATTCATGTCATTTCTGATTTAATGTATCTTTATCTGAAGAAGTTGTACTTATGGCAAATTATGAAGGCAGGCATCGCCTCATACATTAGTAAACATCTAACTATTGCAAAGGTTATCATCTGAATTTGATTCGATTTGGTTCATCGTCGACACACTGACCAAATCTACTAATATCATTCCCGTTAATGATAAATTCTCGATGAAGAAATTGACTCTTTGTATTTAAAGGAGTTGTGTAAACATAGTGTGCCTGTATCGATCATCTCTATCAAGATCCTCGCTTCTCATCGAATTTATAGAGATTTGCTTAGAATTCATTGTGAACGAACCTTGATGAGAGTACTGTTTACTACCTCAATCAAAGGGACGAGGTAAAGTAACGATACAAAACACTAGAAGTATTGTTTTATGCTTGAATAATTGACCTTTGGTAATAAACCGTATAATCGTTTTCCTTTGGAGAGATTGTCATTGATAATTATCGTATTAGGATCGAGATCGAATCTTGTGAGGATCTATATAAAGAGCACATGTAGTTGAGGGTTGGAACGAAGATACCCGACACACACCCATTGTGAGTTGGACATGTTTTATAGGTTTAAGTTTGCCTATGATGACAAACCTAACCTTACCAAATACCCGACCCGCGAGACCTGAAATGATTATTGAAATTAGGATCTGATTATTGACTGCCAGTATTGGGCAGGAGGTTATGTGAATATGAAATGTAGATCTTGAAGTGCAGGATGGGTAGCGAAGTTATGCCAATAATTTTCACCATGGAAAAAAATGAATTGATGATCTAAAAGATCATGGGAATTAAGTCCCCGTTGTATGGGACCATTGAGATAATGAAAAAGTTGGTTTGAAAGGCATATAAGATGGATCTACCCTAGGACTTCAAGAGCTGCGTGAATTATGTTTCGTATATCTAATTTGATAAAAGGTCTATCAAGTGAAAATCTGATTACTTCTTGATGAAGTTTGGATCGGCGAAAAGTTGCATTCATCAAAAACCCGTGAACATCATGGATAGAGAAAGTAAGTCAACATTAAGCCTGATCGTATTCCCGTAGTTATGTTTGATGAAACTCGCATATTGTAATGAATTACACTTGAGAGAAAAGACCGAATGTGGAGGAAATAACCACATGACTCTAACTCTATAAGAAGCGAGTAGTAAGATAAATTGATCTTTGAGGACAAAGATCCTGTTTAGCGGTAAATGCTGTGATAATCCGTCAATTTATGGTCGATGTTTTATTCTCAAGTGTTATTTAAAAACATTATTTTAATGTTATATTATGAACTCACTCATTTTTGGGAAGAAATTTGAGTTTACATCTTAAAGTTGCCTCGACTACGTCTAAACCAGAGGACTCTACGTTATGTTCTTACGTTTATATACACCGTTTTTTGTGGCAGTCCGACATTTCAGGAAATAAAATTTATCCTTGAATATTATTTTGGAATTTTAATTTGTGGTGGTTCATAAACTCACAAATTTACGAGAAGAAATTAGAGCTTACGTGAATAATTTAGCGTCCTTTACGACTAAACCGGAAACCTTAGGATTACGTATTTACGTTTTTGAACTCCGTTTTTTATGAGACAATTTTTATTAGATTCGTTTTGTGCCGTTGATTCATAATTTATAAAAACATTTTTTGTAAAGCGACCCGAGGGCACGCAAATCGAGGAAATTAGAATCAAGGAGTACCCGTAAATAAATGGGGATGACACAAGATAAATCTTGCCCCATACCCCACACATGGGACGACCACAACTAGCCAACACATCAAAGATGTGTCAACCTTACATAACAAGCCAAGACACATGTCTTAGCCTTGTTGCAAAACCACTTGCAACTTAAAACAACCTACACATAAACTAGCAACTCATTTCATCTCATGCAAAAACACACAAACTCTCTCTTGCTCCTCATTTGTGTCGTCCACTTCACCACCACAAACCACCAATTGATCAAAATTTATCCATAAACCTATGGTTAAACTTGCATAAGAAAATGTCCTCTTGAAGTCTTATTGATTGGAGGTGGTCATAACATCTACAAAGGAGTTTCCTTGGTGTCTTGGGGCTGATTTTCCACAAGGTGTTCATAAAGTTGGGTGATCATGAAGTTGATATTGGTTTACCACAAGATTTGTCATTAAAATCTAAGCCTTGATCATAAACTTTCACTATCTTGGTTGGTAACAAGATCATTCCTTCCATTTCCTTGTTATTTTGTAAATGTAAATTTGTATTTTCTTTCTTAGTGTATATGGTATATGATGATAAATGATGATCAAAGTATTATGTGGGGATCTTGTGTTGATAAATTTGGTTAAGATGATTAAAAACTACATGTAAACGTGTTAAAATCATGATTAAAATAGTAGGCTGTATAAAACAGTAAAGAACCATATGATAAATTGTTAAAATGACTTGGATAATTTAATATACGGTAAGGTATGTGACTTTTACATATGTGAGAGTTGGCCACTCAATGGAATCCATAAAATGAGTAAGATATGATCAAAACATTATTGAAGTTCAAATCTGTATAGTCTGTTTTAGACGAACTGTTAGAGACATTTAGAGGATGATTGAGCAGTAGTTAAACTGGAGTTAATTGTAGCACATATTATGTATTTTGTGCTGCCCAAAAATGAGCTTCTATCTCCTTGTAGAACTCAAGAAATGGTAAAAATGGTGAAAGTGAATTTCATAATCAGATTTGTAAAATAAAAGTATATATTATACAATTAGCACTCAAGTTAAACTAATATAAAATGTATACCTAAAACCCACTAACTCATATATTACTTATAAATAAGTATATAATTTGATAAGTAAATGGGACATTCTATAAACATGGCAATTTGATATGTTTTATAAGTTATAAAACTATATACATAAGTCTTACGTCTTTTCGGCTAAAACCGAAAGATTAACGTTTTCGTCAAATAAAACTTAGACGGTTGGACCCGTCTAATGTAAACTTTTTATAACTTATCTACAGATGTATAAGTATATTTGACAAGTAAAAACCAATAAAACCCGAGCTTTATAACTTATGGACACTAACGGGCCAAAGTAGCCTCATTGGACTATTAACCCAATAAGTTTGGCTAAACACTAATGGACTTACTCATGGTCTTAACCCACTTGGGCCCAACATATGAGTAAAGGCCTGGTATTAAAATTATAAATGGACAAATATGAAGTATTGGTGTTTTAATGGGCTTATTGGGCCTCAATATGGAATTGGATTGAAACTAGTGTAACTAGTCAGAATTTGACTAACACATAACACTATAATGTTGAATGAAGATATAAAAACCCACTTGTCATCATCATACTTATAATATCATCATATATATACATAGACATTATTTTTATAAAGTCATTGGACAAGAGTCTAAGACGAGTATTATTTGTCTAGGTTTTCGTGATTGAAGCACGTACCGTACATCCAAATCGCCGATAACCCACCTTTCCCAATCAACGTGAGTTCATAGCCTCGCACTCTTTTAAATGTTTTATGAAATGTTTTATAAACCCGCGAGGGAAATAACATGTTAGTTTTAATAAAATAGGACATCAGTTGTCCCGATTGTTTGCTTATTGATATGGACCCGAATGATTATATGACCCGATGAATGATTATATGACTTGATGAATGAAATGAAATAGATTATTATAGTTAGGTTATGTCACTAAAGTCCCATTAGCATGAATTGTGAACTACCGGGATTTGGTAGACGCTCATGCATATAATAATACTATTTGGGGAAGATCACCCCAGTTCGCGCCTTGACGGTTGATCCCCGTCGTGCCACATTGATTGGTAAGCGAATTTATGTATGAGAATATTTATATAAGCGTGATTATTGTGACGACACGCTATTTTAGATGGGCAAAGGAATTTCGGGTTAGCTACCCGTTGTTTGGTATAGTAAGGCAGCAATGTCATGCGGCTTATAATAATCGAATATTGAAACTACTGATGTACGAATTGAATTATAATATATTGCTTGACTAGCAATACAGGTTCTTATTATTGATATTATGTTCGTGTTTTGGTTTTACATAACCATTATCATATAAAGGTTTTTATTAAACTTTATACAACCTTATAAAGCGTGTTGTTTGGTGTTTTTACGACAATGGTTCGCATAATGGTTTTAAAGGCAGAAGCCTATAGTATGATTTACGACTAAGAGTTGTATAAAATGACTTTGGCCTATTTTATGGTCTATTACAAAGATTTGTACAAAATGATTTTCGGTAACAATTATATACCGGTGATATATTAATGGTTTTATTAAACTCTATGAATTCACTCGGCGTTTTCGCTGACCTTTTCTTTTAACATGTTTTATATCAGGTACTTGAAGGTAATTCTTGGGAAGACGACAATAATTTATGGCCCGCACTTAAATAACAATTTCCATTCAAATGTTTTGTAAAATTGTATGAAATACTATGACTTGGGACCTATGTAATTTGATATTTATGAATGGAAAATGCTTTATTATTAAACGACGTGATTTTTAAGCGTTGTCTATGATTTGAGTAATGTGCTATCACGTAACACCAATGACTCTTCCGCTGAACTAAAGTATAAATATTTGGGGGTGTTACATAATAAAACTCAGCTGAACTGTAACTAAAAATCCAACATACCTGATTGGTGATTAATTTCGATATAGCCATTTTGTTTAGGTTTGATCATTAACTACAAAAAAAAATTCAACAATGCAAAAGTTATTATATAACAAAATACCGATTAGTATAAACTAAATATAATCTAATTACAAAACTTTTGAAGAAATTATGAGGTTTTTTATTACCTGAACTTCTGAACTGATAAATTGTCGAGAGTCTTAGTATCAATCCACGAGTTACCGCATATAACTTGTTTCCACGTTGAACTTAATAGAATTCATAGTGAATGTTTTTTGGTTATAATCAATTAACATGACATATTAATAGAACTAATCGTAGACAACATTGATAGAGTAATATATACAAACCTGATTCACATGAAATAGTAATTAAAGATAATCAAGAGAAAGATGGATAAAACTAAGAAAACCATTATCTAAAAACATAGTCAAACTGTAAAACCCGCTTTAAAAATCCTACGATCATTTAATGCACGAAGTTATCATTAAATTTAAAATTTATAATTAATTATTATACGCCATGTATCACGAACATTTAATACGAACTATATGTATATTAAATAATTATCATAAGTATTATGTACGTAAACATAAATATCAATATATGATAAGTACGTACGTACGATAATAAGTAAACATTCATGTAATGAAAGCACGATAATTAAAACGTATGTACATGATAAATAATTAAACAAGAAAAACGAATATCAAAAGTATATGGGGTGTGTTTGGTGTCGGCTAGAAGAAAGGATGGGAGGAAACCGGGCCTTGGCCCATACCCATTAACTAGTTAATTATTAAACACTTTTACGTAAATCAAAACCCTAATCTCTCTTGGCCTCTCTCTCTTGCCGCGGCTCACCAAGAATACCAAGGGGAAACCCGTTTGATTTTGTTATTGATTCGTTAACGCATTCGGGTTCATTCTCTTTTTAATCCACGTATTGGTATCCCTTAAATCCTTTTTCTTATTTTATTTTTATTATGTTATGATCTAGATTTATTAAAAATAAAATAAGAACAAATGTAAACATGTTAGATCTATCAAGAATTAAACAAAAAGGGTTTTATGGGGTGTTTGTCTCGATCTCACGCCAACCGAGACAATGCAAGTCTCGGCGGTGTCGCACCAACAGCAGACGCAACGCTTTGTGGGGGTTGGCGTGTACTTAAAACCCACCAGTCGCAGCCTTGGGCTAGTGGTGGTGGTGGTGTGGATGGAAGTCGCAAGGACCAAGACCCCGCAGTGGGTAGCGGTGGAAACCGAGGCCCCTAAGGGGTGCTCGGTAGGATCATAGAACGCAGCAGGGGGACCCCCAGCCTATGTCGGGGCTATTTGGCTCGGCGCATCAGCAAGCCGAGAGTCGTAGGCTCTCAGTGAGCTGTTGTTGCTCGACGGTCGGGTCTCGGGTCGCGGGCTCGGAAACATAACATTTTCAGAAACACGTAATTAAACCAACACGTACAATAAGTTTATGTTAAGATTTAATTAATTTAGTTATTAATTAAATATGGTTTAATTAAAATAAAACTTATGTTATGTTTATTTAAATAATTCATGATAAAATATATATGTACTATTATTTAAATAAAATTAGGATATAATAATTAATTGGTTTAATTATTTATGAACATGAATTTAATTAATTAAACTTAGGTTAAATTAATTAATATCTTTTATGGTAAAGTTTAATAACATGTATTATGTAATATTATTAATTAATAATAAACTTATAATAAACATGACATGATATTGTTAATTAATAATAAGCTAAGTATTAATTAATTATTAAATTTTATATTTTAATAATACATGACATAAAATAAACATATAATTAATTATGGAATCATATTAATTATGGAAGTATATTATTTATGGCAACATGATAAATAGGGTAATATGATATTTATGGAAATATACTAAATATGGTAACATGTTATTTATGGTAATACGTTAAATATGGTAACATATTATTTACAGAAACATGCTAAATATGGAAACTCTCTATTTTTGGAAACTTACTAATTACGGAAACTTTCTAATTTTAGAAACTTACTATTTAAAGAAACTTATTATTTTTGGAAAGTTATTATATATGGAAACCTGCTATTTTTGGAAAGTTACTATATATAAAAACCTGCTATTTTTAGAAAGTTACTCATTATGTTATAACAAGTATAATAACACTTAAACATGAAACACATGAATCTAAAACAAATGAAACTATAAGAAACACATGATTAAAACATGAAATAATAAGACAAGACAAGACAAGAACAAGTATAATAAGTATGAACATGTCAAGTCAAGTAAAAAACAAGTATGCATAAATAAGATCGACTCTTATTCATGTCCCTTCATTATGTAGCTATTGTAAAGCCAGAGTGATCGTCTACGTTCGTTTTCGTCTTCATTTACTGGACATAAGGTACGGATATTCCGTCCTTCAGTATGGACATCTTTCTTCCTATATTAGGATTTCCCCATTTGTAGCCATCTGTTTTCCTAGTAGTTTAAGTGTCTTAAATACATCAGTATATGTATGATTATTTTAGATTGTCTGAGCAATATACATGCATGCCAGTTTCACCTAGTTATAGGGGTTCCATAACCATAGCACTGGAGGCACCTGTGTTATGACTCTTCTGCAGTGAGAGTGATTGCTCGCAGCGTCCCTCTACAGTTTTTGGCCAGAATTATTATTATCATGTGAGGCAAATGGGTGCATCCTAGGACATGTAGTATGATTTCATGGTAACTGTGGTGTGTGCCTTGCATCCGTTACAGGAGTTGATCCATCCACTCATTTTATATATTAATTAGAGGCAGCCCCTCTAATTGCATGACGAGGTCACCCCTCCAAGTATTCATGCACATGGATATAACATGACCTATATGGGCTCTCGGCATATTTAAAATATAAATTTTCAAGATAAACTAAACATAAGTCTTTTTAGAAATATAAACCAGTTTTATGAACTTAAACCAGGTTTTCCAGGACATACATTTATTCCGCAGCTATGTTATTCATTTCATTCGATTACTAACTTATGTTTATGCTTTAAATTCTATGTTATATATACGCACAATGAGCGTATTGCTCAGTCGTATTTCTCTTTCCATGTCCCAATACGACAGGTACTAAAGGACAAAGCTAGGAATCCAAGACCTATGTGCATGGAATGAGGCGCCAACTTTCTTTCATTCTTTCATGCATCTACACAGGGCCGGATTTAGCACTGGGCGAGGTGGGCGACCGCCCAGGGCATCAAGATTTTGGGTGCATCAAATTCTAGATTTATGTTACCGTGTGTTAAATGAAAAAATATGAAGAAACATATAGATTCAAAAATGGAGTATGAAGGTTAAGGTAGAAGATGAATTTTATGGAGAGAGGAGAAATGTAAAAATAAAAAAAATACATCCGTACATGGCTAAGGTGACAGTTTACAACAATTTGAGTGGGAGATTAAAATTTTATTTTTTTATGGCTCCAAATTTATAACTTGAATTTTTAGTCTTGTAGTAGCATATTTTGGGAAGCCATTATTGGGTTTTGTTTGACTAACATTTTTTGTTTCTCAGTTATGCATTGTAGTAAGTCCTCCGTTTCACTTTTTACTGTCCACATTTGTTTAGTATATCTTAATTTAATTGTTCATTGTTGAAGTAAAAAGAGAAATTTGTTCAATTTTATTGTATTATGTTTGCTTGAAATAATCATTACTCAATTAAAAAAGTTAATTAATTATTTAAAGGTAAAACTATCATTATGTCAAAAAGTAAGACAAAAAAATATAATAAATGCATTTTTCATAAATTGTGTTTTTTTTAGAGATAATAATTTGAGACGGAGGGAGTATTGTTTACCGCAATCTCTTTCCTTTTAAATTAATAATTCACGTTTTATTTAATAATTCATTATTAAAAATAAATATAGATTTAATCAAAAGTATCATATTATCATTCTCTAAATTGTTATTAAGATCAATAAACTAAGAATTTAACTATAAATTCAATAATAAAATTGTCATTCTGATAATAATAAGAAATAAAAAATAATAAAGAATATATTTTATTCTTATATTTTCTGTTTTTTGTCACATAACAATAATTATGGATCAAGCGAGTATGTGATTACTAATTCACGATGTTTGAACAACTTTAACTTTTTTTACATTTTTAAATTATATATTAATGGATTAAGGTAGTTGGTCAAAGCCCGACTTGTAAAATGGGTTTATTATAAATGTATATTAATAATACAATACTTGTTATACGGGTTTGTCATTGTCTAACATTATATACTTTTTCGAGAGCTAGTATATCATTTTGTATTTTTTTGCAAACTTGTAATTTGAAGCGTAAAAGTTTGTTCGTTAACTAAAAATATTTGTGAGAAAGATATGTTTAACTTGATTAAGTTTCAAATGGTTGAAAAGAATGTATTGTTTGTTATAAGGGGCATTTTCGGCTAGCTCGCCCAAGGTAGCAGAATACTCAGGACCGGCCCTGCATCTACATACTATTGCTTTGCTTGACATTATTTAGTCCTTTCCTTACATTTTATACTTATGCCTTTTGTGTGTGGAGCTTATGTGGATCCGATGTTTGTTTCCGGATTCTTTTATGGTCATTTAATGTTTTAGACATTACCTTGTATGCTTTGATGATATGCCATAATTATCCTATGACATTCCATTTATCAAAAGGGGGTGTTACAATTATGGTATCAGAGCCAAGGCTTCGACCTGTCGGCTCTTAAAATTGACCTGTGACTAGTGGGTAGTCATCAGCGTCTTCCTAGAACTGATAGTTTGTATTCATGCATTCATTTCATGTATCATTGTTGTAGGAATTTTGACTAAGTAATGGTTGGGATAGGACTGACCTTATTTAGTCGCATGTGCTTTTAATTGAATCATTTTGCTTGGTTAACCGACCCATAGGCGTTCACATTAGCTCATGACTTTTCGTCATTGATGAACTGACCCATAGGCTTTCATCTTCGCTATGTCAATTTCATTTTCATGTCATTTGCATTTGGCTAAGCATTCATAAACTGTTTTCATGCATCATATCATTATGTTTACCATATGTTCTAATCAAATTAATCATTTCATTTTCATTTCTAAACTGTCAGATGGTCATGACACGCGAACAAGAGCTAGCAGCAGCTGTCAAAGCAGCGCTGCAAGCCATGCTTCCCCAAATCAAGAACCAAATTCGAGTTGAATACTAGGCTGCCCTGAATCAGAAAAACAATCCTCCTCCTCCTCCACCTATTACTTTGTACACTTGGCTTGAGAGGTTTAACAAGCAGAAGCCAAGATCTTTTAACAAGGCTGAGACTTCATCTGATGCGGAAGACTGAGTTTCGCATATGAAGAAGATTTTTGATGCTATGGGATGTGGTGGTGTCTACAAGGCAAGGTTGGCTTGCTATGAGTTTGAAGGTGACGCTCTACATTGGTGGAGAGCTTACAAGTTAGCTAATGGAGGTGATGATTGGCTAGCTGCATTGACTTGGGATTAGTTCAATACTTTGTTTTATGCGCAGTTCTTTCCAACTTCTGAGCAGAAAGGACTCAAGAGGGACTTCCACTCCATTCGTCAGAGAAATGGAGAGACTACCACTGAGTTCATGTAGAGGGTTTCTTAGGTTGGCTGGTTTTCTAGGTACGGCTGCGGGCATTACGGAAGAACAAGCCAAGCACTTTTGCTGGGCTCTGCACGTCTCTACATCAACTCGTTTACTTAGTGCTACATATGCTAATGTGGCACAAGTTAATGATTATGCACATAGCTTAGAAATGCTACATGAGAGTGATGACTACGAGGAACAAGCTCGTCCTGAGAAGAGGTATAAATTTCAGCCATCAAGTGTTACTATTTCATTTCAATCTTTATGTTCATTTATACCTTTTCCTATCCAATTGTATCTTCAGGCAGAAGGGTGGAGACCGGTCCCAACCGGCCACTCAACAGAATCCCAACGCAACGGTCAATCAAACGACCGTTATGGATCTTACAAGAGGAACACTAATGACAATTACTGTAACAACAACAACCAGTCCAACAACAGGTCCCTAAATCTTAAGCTTTTCTATGTTCAGTTGTTGTATGTTTTTACATACTAACATGTCAGCACTATTAACAGGAACTCTGCGAGTGGATGTGACCAAAATGCTAAGGGTCAGTAGTCCAACAACTCGACTTCATCTGGTAAACCATCTTTTAAACTTCAGCGCAGTCATGTTAATGCCAAGTAATCATGTCTCACACATATTTATTAGCAGGCTCTCATGTAGAAAGGGTACCACACCTACCCCTTTTGCACGACTTGTAGTCGTAGACATCTCGGTACATGCCGTAAATTAACGGGTGTCTGTTTCAAGTGTGGACTACCAGGACACATGATGAAAGACTACAAGAACGGAGACACTGCTGGTACTTCAAGTGCTGCTCTTCCTAAGCCACCAGCTTCGGGACGTGTCTACACTACCATACGGGACCAAGCTAACAAGGCCTTAGGTACTAACAAGTGCTGCTCTTCATGCTGCGTATGTTTTGTTCGATACTGGTGCTACTCATTCAGTTATATCCTCTACGTATGCCACTAGTATTAATAAAATCTCCACGCCATTAGAGAATATTTTATGTATATCTACGCCTATGCGAGACTTAGTGCGAATTACCCAAGTGTACAGAGAGCTTGCACTAAAATTCGACGACAAGATTCGCCCAGTAGACGCACTTCCTCTGGATATGTGCGAGTTTGATCTCATCTTAGGCATGGATTGGTTATCCAAGCATCATGCTATTATCGATTGTCATACTTATCGGGTTATCTTCGGCGATGTTCAAGCACCAGAGTACGTTTACAATGGTTTTATACCAGGAAAGTCCGTACAAATCATCTCAACGTTAGAGGCTCGTTGATGAGACTGCTTTTATACATGGTCTCATCGTCCAAATCGGGCTTAAAATGCATAAAATATAATTAAATATACCAAATATATGCTCGTGTTTGTTACTTGTGTATTTTTAGGTTCGGATGTTGAGGAAATGGCAAAAGATCACAAGAATCATTCAAAAACGAACACGGGAAACGAAGTCGCACAATGAACCGGGCCCAAGTTTGGATTTTGCAAAAATACCCTTGAAGAATTGAAGATTGGCAACTTTAGTCCCTCATCTTTGAAGAACTTGTCACAATTGACCCTCCAAATGTCATTTGTACAAGTATGATCCTCCATGTTTGAAGATTGCACAAGATCAGTCCTTGGAGAATCCAAGATATACATTAAAGGCCCTTGGAAAAGTTTTTGAAACCACTTGTGCCAAAAATGAAAACTTGCCAAAGTTGTCAAGTGTAAAACAAACGTTGATGGCTATTTTTCACAAAGTGAAGACAAGAAGAAACTCTGGGGGCCAAGTCTGCCAAACCACCAAACCTCCTCACCCACCCAGCTTTTGACACGTCATACAACCCACCCACAAACCCATACCCTACCCGACAATACCCAGTCCAATACCCAAACCTGGTTTTAATTAAAAACTTGCTCAACAGGTCAAAGGGTTTTCCCACTAAACAAGGGATTTAAATTTCTTTACCCCCAAAGCAGATCAAAACGCCTCCTAATCACCCATCAACCCTAATCCCACCCAGTTCCAATTAGCCTAAAAACAAAGGGGTAATTGTTGATTACCTCCAGATTCATGATTCCCCTCCACCTCACCTTATCCCACCTCACAAACACAACCACATGGGCTGTGGACCCCACCCCGTACCTCCCCTGCACCCATCGTTTTCCCCCAAACCCCAAACCCGACATATCCAACAGCTCACATGTTCTACTTGGCCTCCAAGGAGAAATAAACGTCCAAGATCATGTTTTAACAACTGGCATCTTCATATCCATCACATGGGAGCAGAATTGACCAAGACTCCAATTTCAAACCAAGGGCATTTCAGGAATTCAAGCAACTAGGGTTTAGCATTAGTTTTAGATTCTAGATAGTTCTGATAGCTAGTATAAATATGGGTGGCATGTCACTCATATTTTGTTCCAGAATGTTTAGCAAATGCATGTAATTCCTTTTTTATTAAATTAAAGTTTGGTATTTTAAGAAGTAAAAGTAATTCCTTTTAGTTTTATTAAAAAGTTTGGTGTTGATTTAGCTAAAGTTCTGAGTTCCAATATAATCTTTTATAAACACTTGGTGTTTATTCAGTTTCAAAAAGTTTTAAAAAGGGTTGAGATTTTTCAGAAATTTTAAGAATTTTTGAGATGTGAAAGTGGATTAAAAATTCTTGAGTTTCTAAATTTTAAACTTGTTTTTAAAACCTGTTAAGAGTTTTCAAGGTTTGTGTTAAAGTTTTTCAAAAAGGGTTTGAAAAATCAGATATTGCATATTGCTTGTTTTCTTTATTTTTTCTCTTAGCAGGGTTGTTTGGAGATTGATTGTTGCTCAAGATTTCAGCACAGGCCCGAGCCTGTAGGGAAGTGGTTAATCAACCACCAAGGGACCTGGATGTAGGTCCCTTGAGGTAAAATTCTTGTTTCAATTTTCATTTTTTTTAGCTAAAGGTTTGATTTTGCTTGAAATTTTGAAAAGTGTTTAAAAGTGTGTTAAGTTGGTCATTTATACATTGTAAGCATCTTAGGCTAGGATTTGATCAGTTTGAGTGTGTTATGTAAGCACTTTGTTTGAAAAAATTTCATGTTCAAAGTTTAAAGGGGTGTTTGGATTTTCATATTAGCTGGCAAGTTTGCAAGATTTGTGAGGTGAAAACTGTTTAGATACACTTCATAGGGTATTGAAAGTTTGTGAATGAGCTTAAGTTTCTGTTTGGGTGAGTTTTAAACATTTGAGCATGATATAAATTTGAAAAGAAGCTTAAAAATCTGCTTAGTCATTTTTTCTGCATGATTTCATGAAATTTTGTGCTTGGATCTTGTAATCTGTTAGATTATAGGGTGTTTAAGGATTGTAGATTGTTTGTTTGACATTTGGTGAATTTATATGCAAAATCTGGGCCTTTGAATCTCATTTGTGTGCAAGTAATCAAGTAAAAATACCCCCAGACCTAGAAAAGCATCTCAGCAACTTGATTTTGGCCATTGTGTGCTTTGTTTGTGTGATTTGGTGTTAGAATCTTCTTGCTCTTGACTCCCTATACTCCAAAGAGTATAGGGGTTCCTTTGTCTATCAACAAACACCACCAGAAAACCATAACCAAGCTCCTCTTGGTGTAATATTCACAAGTGAAGAAACAAAGTTCCTTGTGTTCTTCATAAGCTCAACTGAGCACGTTTGTGGTTCTCTTTTGTTTAATTCTTGGTTAAATTGAATTTGGATTTGAGTTTTAGTGATTAACAAGTGTTACTGTTTGAGTTTTTAAAAGAAAAAAAAAAGAAATAATTTTGCAAAAAGTTCACCCTGCCTGGACTCGAACATGGGACCCCTCTTGGGGGAGTGTACGTGTTTACCAGTGATCTAGATGACTTTTTATGTTTACACTTCATTTCAATAGTTACTTAAGGAGATTTTGTTTTGTGCTTATTTAAATAAGCCGTAGCTTATTTGAGCTATTTCAGCTTATTGGATAAGCCTATTTTCACTAGACCATTTTTCCTAGGACTTCATTGTCATTTTAGATTTTTCTGTTTAAAAAGTTTATTTTCCCTTTATTTATTTATTTAATAGGATTATTTTTAGATTTATTTTTAGAAAGTCAATTAAAAATAGTAAAAAGTATTTTAAAAATCCAAAAAAATAGTTTTTAGGTTTTAATTTATATATTTGAGGTTTACATATCATAAGGTTTTCAAAAAGTATTGTTTTTGTTTTTATTTGATTTTAGGGTTTTTTAACAACTTTAAAAATTAATATAAAATTAATAAATAGGTTTCAGAAAATTTTAATTGCATTTTTGTCTTAGTTATAATATTTAGGATTTTTGGTAATTTTTTAGAATTTATTTTTAAACTTTTCATTTTTTGGATTATTTTAATATTATTTTATTAGAAAAAATTCAAAGTTTGTTTTTTCTACTTTTTTCATTTTTCCTAGGTTATAGACATTAAATTAGGAACTTTGTAATTTTCCAAATCTTTTTAGGGCTTTTCCCTTTATTTTCTAGATTTAATTTAAGATTTAATAGATTTTAATAGTTTTTAAGTGTTTAAAAATAGATTAAATTGGTTTTAAAATTTTTAAAAATAGTTTTTAGCTTAATTAGGTCATTTTTGAGGTTTACAAACTATAAAAACTTGTTTAGGGCTTTTTAATAATTATAAGTGATTTTTAGGGCTTTAATTAGCATTAAAAAGTCGTTATTTAATTCATTAAAAGGTTTTAGCAAGTTTTGATTTTTTGTAAACTCTTAGAATATTATTGTGGATTTTTAGTAATTTTTAGGAATTTTTAGGTTTAAATTTTAACTTTTGTGTTTTTTGCGTTTCTACGTCTTAACTTTCTAGTAGCATTTGTTTGTTAATTTTTATTTTTTTACGTCTTCGTCAATTTCTCTTCTCTTTTCTTCTTGTTAATAATCAAAAACATTAATCATCAATCCAATTCACAACACACTTGCCTCCTTGGGAAACGAACTTGTTAGGTCATTAGTGCTCGGTTTTCCTAAACCGACACTTAACGCTTACCACTACTTTGTTGCTCTTTTTCCTAAAAGGGTATACAAAAACACTATATCAATTTTTGGCGCCGCTGCCGGGGAGGCGTGTTGTGTTTTGATTGAACCATTGTTGTTTTTTATATTAACCATAATAGTATTTGTATTAGTAGCACTCTACTAATACGTATTATCGTTTTTCGGTTTTTGTGTGAATATTATTAATATATTGTATACGTAGAACAGTAAATTCACAAGTACTCCAAATACGTGAGCAATCACAACCTTGATTCGGGATTTCATCACTCGATCATTGTATTCGAATCTCAAACCAAAGAAAAAAAGGCAAAAATAGATAAATACTTTCGTGAAGCTTAATTTTGATAATACAAACTATAAGGTGGGTATATGGCGGTTGTATTTCACAACCTAAAGGAAAAAGGCTCTTAAGTGCTTCGCGCCGTCTCGTTTCCTCCGCTTGCTTGTGCGTATTTGATTTTGAGAGTGAATCGAGGGTTTTGCCGCCCAAAGTATTATTACATATCATATATATTTTCTTGGTTTCTATTGATTAAACCCTCTTGAACGATTTGGTGTTCCACCATCGTTCTAAAGTCATCAAAGACGTTCACTCCACGTGATCGTTTTCATTCCTTGAGGCTTCTTTAATCACGAGATTTGATTAAGGAGGAGATTTGTGGACTTTTTGTCTACTTAATACATTTCACCAATTTCCAAAAAGTTAATATCATCAAAAACAACAAAAAAAATTGAAAAACACAAAATACCAAAAAGAATCTTCTTTGCTCGTCTCCACGTTGTACGTGACGTTTATGCTCACTCGTAATCAAGCAAAACGTGCACGTAGACGAAAGAACAAAACTCCCACTCCAACTCATTCTAGTGAGGAGTCTCCTATTGACGAACCCATTGTACGAGAAGCACCTACCATGGCAAATCGAACTATGATGGAGTTACTTCAAGCACCCACCGAGGGTTATGGAGAAGCTATTGTGATTCCCGCAATCCTTGTGGAGAATTTTGAGGTGAAAACGGGTTTGTTGTCGATGATTCAAAACAACAAATTCCGTGGTGATGAGAAGGACAATCCCCACAACCATATCCGCCAATTTAATCGTCTTACCGCCACGTGCAAATTTAAGGATGTCTCGAATGACTCGATTAAGATGATGCTTTTTCCGTATTCCTTAGCGGGGCCCGCTAAAATTTGGTTAGAGAAAGAGCCACCCAATTCTATATTGACGTGGAAGGATCTCGTTTCGAAATTTGTGAACCAATTTTTTCCGCCCTCTAAGACTACGCATTTGAAAAACGAGATTTCAAAATTTTCACAAGAGTACAATGAGAGTTTTTCAACGGCTTGGAATAGGTTTAAGGAGATGTTACCTGAATGTCCTCATCACGGTTTTTCCGATTTGCACCAAATCGACACGTTTTACAATGGACTTAACGATCATGAAAGAGACTATTTAAATGCCGCCGCGGGTGGTAATTTTTTGTGTAAAACGATTGAAGAAGCTTTGGTCATAATTGAGAATAGGTCTAAGGTTTATAGCCCTCGTCACACACCGAGTGTTGCCAAAATGGGCTCGTCATCGTCTCGTTCCATCAATGCCTTACATGATGAAGCTAATGAGGAAAATCGGTTTTTCGATAGGTTTTCAACTCTTATGTCCCATTGGAAAGCTCAAGAAGCTTCGAATTCCGCTTCGGTTAAAGCGGTTTCTAAGAGTTGTTTGTCGTGTGGGGGAGCTCATGATCTTTCCGAGTGCATTACCGCGGATGCTAACACTTCGAATGCTTTTGTAGCCACGGGAACTTACAACCAAATCGGTCAAGGTTCTCGCCAAAATCAAGCTCCACCAAATCAAAATGCTAATAATTATCGCAACAACAACCAAGGTGGAAATTACCAAGGAAATCAAAGGAATTATAACAAAGGTAATTACCAAAGTGGAAATGGGCAAATTTCTAATCAAAACCAAAACCGTGATTTTCAAAACAATGCCCAAGGTTTTCAAAACGATCACACCAAAAATCTTCAAGGAGAATTTTTGAATTATGCAAAGGCTAATGATGCTAAGTTTGACAATATGCAACGTGAAATGGTTAGCTTAAGATCCGAGTTGAAAAACGAGCTAAAAAACGAACTTGCTAATGAACTTAAAAGTCATGCTAATAAAATGGAAGGAAATGTCACACGTCTCCAACAAAATCAACAAAAAAATGGAGCAAGGACAACATGAGATTAAGCAAGAATTGTTAAAAGCGGATGCTAGGCAATCTAAGTTTGAAGACCGTATGGCTAAGATGTTTGAAGCTATCATGTGTAAGCCCTCTTCTTCGGGTGGTCTTCCTAGTGATACCATCGTGAACCCGAAAGGAGAATGGAAGGTTATTACTACTCGTAGTGGTAAAACTTTCAAAGAACCCATTTCTCGACCAAGTACTTCTATGGAGAAGGAAAAAGAGAAAGAACCCGAGGTTGTGGTTGAAAAGGAGCACATTACAAGCCCACAAAGTACCGCTCAAACCACACCTACGGTTGAACCAATACCTATCATGGAACCCGAGATTCCAAGGCTGATGCCTATGCCTACTTTGCCCCAACCCACACCACCTCTACCCTACCCTTCAAGACGAGACTAGGAAAAGGCACAAGAACGAAATAATTATCAATTTGAACTTTTTATGAAAATGTTGCGTGACTTGCATTTCAATATAAGTTATGCCGACGCCTTAGTCATGATGCCTCGATTTGCCGCGAACTTCAAAAGTATGTTGAATAACAAAGAAAAATTGCAAAAATCGTCTAGTTGTTCTTCGGTTTTTCTAAGCCGCATACCTCAAAAAGTCGGTGATCCTGGAAAGTTTTTAATCCCATGTGCTATCCAAGACATGGAAGAATGCTACGCCTTGGCCGATCTTGGTGCTAGTATTAATTTGATGCCTCTTGAGATTTTTAAATCGCTCAATCTTCCAAATCTCACTCCATCAAGAATGTCAATCGAAATGGCCGATCATTCTACGATTTTAGCTTGTGGAGTTGCCGAGGATGTCTTTGTGAAAGTTGGAAAGTTCTACTATCCTGTAGACTTTATTGTTGTTGATATTCCCATCGATCCTAAAGTTCCGTTATTTTAGGTCGATCTTTTTTGGATACCTCGAGAGCACTTATCGATGTGCATGCAAGAAAAATCACTCTTCATTTCAATGAGGAAGAACTCGTCATTAATGCAACCCAAAACTCCACTCTTTCTCATGTGTATTCTATCACATATTTGTACAATGTCAATCCCATCAAAAACATTTGCAAAAAGATTTCCAATAGAGTTTTAGGAGTTGTTGAGAAAAATGAAGTTCCGTCCCCTCCGCCGATGGAGGTTAAGAGTGTTAAGCCTATGATTCCAATCTCGAGTGATTCTTCAGATGATGAATACGTTGATCCCGATGGGGAGGTTTTATTTGTTGACAAAAGGTTTGAAAACTTGCCACCACCTAAACCAAAAAGATTTCAAAATGTGAGAATTTTTAGTGTGACTAACATTTCTTTAGATACACCAAATATTTTTGACATAATCAAATCGGGTTTTCACAAGGAGAGTGTAAAAGATGAAAAAGGAAAAGATTTTAAATTGAAATTAAAAGATTTTTCTACAATTCTAACTCTGTCATCACCGCGTTTATTGAGTACTACAAGCTCGCCTTCTCCTTTTGACGATGCTTTGTGTGGACTTAGTGTGGGGGAATCCCCTTATGTTCCCTCTCCTTTCTCCACCGAGGACGAGATATTTGATCCCGGAATTGCTTATATAGGGAATTCTCGGTCTTCCACCGATGCAATAAATGGAAAATCTTTTCATTTGAATGGTGCGAGTCTACCTCGAGTAGCTCAATGTTTTGACTTACCCATTGTCCCACCCTTCTATTTCTTCTCTCCTATTTTCTTCTACCCCATTGGGGTTTGTGTTGAAGAGGCGTTGTGTCGTCTTTCATCCGAAAACGAGGACGCTATCTTTGACCCCAGTATACGTTTATCGAGTTTTTAAAGTACTCCACGTACTTTTGGGCCTTGTTTATCATGTAAGCCCCACCAAAAATTGACCATACCATGATTATCCCTAAATGATCACATTTATGGGGATTCGAGTCGAGCTTTTGACTCGGTTATCAAAAACAAGGTGCCTCATGGGGGATACCCATGCTTATCCATGTACATATTATTGCTTTCTAATTAGTTTAATGTGAGGGGATTTGTGCCCTTCCAACCTTTGTTCCGTGGTTGTTTGTGAATTGTGGTTTTTAGATCATGATCTTCACGATTGGAGCCTCTCGTGTTCGTTTTATGGGAGCACTCGATCGTTTGCTTTGGAGACCTTTCCCAATATCCATATGATATATCCTTTTATGTTCTAACCTTAGGTTTATATCACACTTCATAAACGGCTATTACTTATTGGTTACACCCTTTCCATGCTAGATTAGGCATTCGACTACGTCTCTAGTATGGGGGTGTTTGCACCCCTAGACTTGAAACATTGAGGACAATGTTTCACTTTAGTATGGGGGGTGAATAGATACTTGCATTGCCAAACGCTCACGCTTTCCAAAGTTTATCGTTTTGTTATCGTTTTGTTGCAAAATAAGGCTAAAAATGGCCAAATTTTAAATTTTTTCTCATGTTTTATAAGTGTTTAAGACATGAATGTAGGTTTTCCGGTGGCGAGAATAAGAGTAATTTTTTACTCGACCGTGCGTGTTGAGCACTTAGCTTCGATTCCTTAACTTTTTTTAGGCTAAGTCTCTTAATCGAGGACGAGAAATGATAGAGTTAATTATAAGTTACTATGTTAAACGTATAGTACTCGTATTCTTTCAAAAACTCATGTGTTCTCGTTGTTTGCTTATTCTCCCTCCGCTTGTAAATATTTTTTGCTTAATAAATATTGACTTAGCGGTTTAGTTAGGATTGTTGGGTTTCTAGTCTTTTCTAGTAGCTTCCGTGTAATTAAATTGGGAAGACATTAAGGTATCGCCAGCGTTACGGTTTTGAAGTATTGGCACCCCAATAATCGAAAGCTTCACCCAATAATAAGATTTCAAGTGCTCACCTAAATCTAGCAAACAATTTGAAGCCCCACAAGGCCGAAAAATCTATGCAAAATTGAAAGTGAATCAAGCCTTAATCTTCGAAGCTTTAAAGATCCAAAATTCGCTTTAGCGTGAGGATATACGTCTTTGGCTAATAAAACTACCGATGATGGCGGATAATAAAAGGCAAGGCAAGACCGAAGTCATAATAAAAGCTTCATTGCGAAGTTGAATAAAAGATGGAGGTAAACCAAAGATAATAAGGCCCTTCCGTTAGGGGGCGTATAAAAGTCTTGGTAATAAGTCTCATGTTCAAAACCGTTATAAAACCGTGTTTATCGATTCTTCTTGTCAACTTAATTTTTTAACATCGTTGTCTATTGGGAGGGGTTATTGATTTGATGGTCTTAGTTACACCGTTAGGACTCTATTTTTAGACCTAAATCTCTATTATGGCATATGTCAATGATGTATCCTCGTGAATCATTAAGACATAATAAAATATAAGAGATACAACTTAGGAATAATGGGAGAATAAGTACGTGATTAGGGCATATGAGTAGTGTTTGCATTACTAACTTATAATGACAATGATCTCGTTGCACGCTTGGCATGGAATTGGGTGAAAATCGAGGACGATGAAATTATTTCTAACAAAGCATTCACGTGTTCTTATTCTATGAACCTAAACGTCCCATTTTGCGATGAAAATCATACATTATGTCTAAAACGCAAGTAGTAGTAATAGTGTAATGTAGCTAGTTTATCATTTCAATAAGGTGAATAAAATTGAATTTTGGAGATGCTTTGATACTTTATTCTGGCATTGCGTGAGGGCACGGCAATGGTTTAGTATGAGGGAGTGATGAGACTGCTTTTATACATGGTCTCATCGTCCAAATCGGGCTTAAAATGCATAAAATATCATTAAATATACCAAATATATGCTCGTGTTTGTTACTTGTGTATTTTTAGGTGCGGATATTGAGGAAATGGCAAAAGATCACAAGAATCATTCAAAAACGAACACGGGAAACGAAGTCGCACAATGAACCGGGCCCAAGTTTAGATTTTGCAAAAATACCCTTGAAGAATTGAAGATTGGCAACTTTAGTCCCTCATCTTTGAAGAACTTGTCACAATTGACCCTCAAAATGTCATTTGTACAAGTATGATCCTCCATGTTTGAAGATTGCACAAGATCAGTCCTTGAAGAATCCAAGATATACATTAAAGGCCCTTGGAAAAGTTTTTGAAACCACTTGTGCCAAAAATGACAACTTGCCAAAGTTGTCAAGTGTAAAACAAACGTTGATGGCTATTTTTCACAAAGTGAAGACAAGAAGAAACTCTGGGGGCCAAGTCTGCCAAACCACCAAACCTCCTCACCCACCCAGCTTTTGACACGTCATACAACCCACCCACAAACCCATACCCTACCCGACAATACCCAGTCCAATACCCAAACCTAGTTTTAATTAAAAACTTGGTCAACAGGTCAAAGGGTTTTCCCACTAAACAAGGGATTTAAATTTCTTTACCCCCAAAGCAGATCAAAACGCCTCCTAATCACCCATCAACCCTAATCCCACCCAGTTCCAATTAGCCTAAAAACAAAGGGGTAATTGTTGATTACCTCCAGATTCATGATTCCCCTCCACCTCACCTTATCCCACCTCACAAAACACAACCACATGGGTTGTGGACCCCACCCCGTACCTCCCCTGCACCCATCGTTTTCCCCCAAACCCCAAACCCGACATATCCAACAGCTCACATGTTCTACTTGGCCTCCAAGGAGAAATAAACGTCCAAGATCATGTTTTAACAACTGGCATCTTCATATCCATCACATGGGAGCAGAATTGACCAAGACTCCAATTTCAAACCAAGGGCATTTCAGGAATTCAAGCAACTAGGGTTTAGCATTAGTTTTAGATTCTAGATAGTTCTGATAGCTAGTATAAATATGGGTGGCATGTCACTCATATTTTTGTTCCAGAATTTTTAGCAAATGCATGTAATTCCTTTTTTATTAAATTAAAGTTTGGTATTTTAAGAAGTAAAAGTAATTCCTTTTAGTTTTATTAAAAAGTTTGGTGTTGATTTAGCTAAAGTTGTGAGTTCCAATATAATCTTTTATAAACACTTGGTGTTTATTCAGTTTCAAAAAGTTTTAAAAAGGGTTGAGATTTTTCAGAAATTTTAAGAATTTTTGAGAAGTGAAAGTGGATTAAAAATTCTTGAGTTTCTAAATTTTAAACTTGTTTTTAAAACCTGTTAAGAGTTTTCAAGGTTTGTGTTAAAGTTTTTCAAAAAGGGTTTGAAAAATCAGATATTGCATATTGCTTGTTTTCTTTATTTTTTCTCTTAGCAGGGTTGTTTGGAGATTGATTGTTGCTCAAGATTTCAGCACAGGCCCGAGCCTGTAGGGAAGTGGTTAATCAACCACCAAGGGACCTGGATGTAGGTCCCTTGAGGTAAAATTCTTGTTTCAATTTTAATTTTTTTTAGCTAAAGGTTTGATTTTGCTTGAAATTTTGAAAAGTGTTTAAAAGTGTGTTAAGTTGGTCATTTATACATTGTAAGCATCTTAGGCTAGGATTTGATCAGTTTGAGTGTGTTATGTAAGCACTTTGTTTGAAAAAATTTCATGTTCAAAGTTTAAAGGGGTGTTTGGATTTGCATATTAGCTGGCAAGTTTGCAAGATTTGTGAGGTGAAAACTGTTTAGATACACTTCATAGGGTATTGAAAGTTTGTGAATGAGCTTAAGTTTCTGTTTGGGTGAGTTTTAAACATTTGAGCATGATATAAATTTGAAAAGAAGCTTAAAAATCTGCTTAGTCATTTTTTCTGCATGATTTCATGAAATTTTGTGCTTGGATCTTGTAATCTGTTAGATTATAGGGTGTTTAAGGATTGTAGATTGTTTGTTTGACATTTGGTGAATTTATATGCAAAATCTGGGCCTTTGAATCTCATTTGTGTGCAAGTAATCAAGTAAAAATACCCCCAGACCTAGAAAAGCATCTCAGCAACATGATTTTGGCCATTGTGTGATTTGTTTGTGTGATTTGGTGTTAGAATCTGCTTGCTCTTGACTCCCTATACTCCAAAGAGTATAGGGGTGCCTTTGTCTATCAACAAACACCACCAGAAAACCATAACCAAGCTCCTCTTGGTGTAATATTCACAAGTGAAGAAACAAAGTTCCTTGTGTTCTTCATAAGCTCAACTGAGCACGTTTGTGGTTCTCTTTTGTTTAATTCTTGGTTAAATTGAATTTGGATTTGAGTTTTAGTGATTAACAAGTGTTACTGTTTGAGTTTTTTAAAGAAAAAATAATAATTTTGCAAAAAGTTCACCCTGCCTGGACTCGAACACGGGACCCCTCGTTGGGGGAGTGTACGTGTTTACCAGTGATCTAGATGACTTTTTATGTTTTACACTTCATTTCAATAGTTACTTAAGGAGATTTTGTTTTGTGCTTATTTAAATAAGCCGTAGCTTATTTGAGCTATTTCAGCTTATTGGATAAGCCTATTTGCACTAGACCATTTTTCCTAGGACTTTATTGTCATTTTAGATTTTTCTGTTTAAAAAGTTTATTTTTCCCTTTATTTATTTATTTAATAGGATTATTTTTAGATTTATTTTTAGAAAGTCAATTAAAAATAGTAAAAAGTATTTTAAAAATCCAAAAAAATATTTTTTAGGTTTTAATTTATATATTTGAGGTTTACATATCATAAGGTTTTCAAAAAGTCTTATTTTTGATTTTATTTGATTTTAGGGTTTTTTAACAAATTTAAAAATTAATATAAAATTAATAAATAGGTTTCAGAAAATTTTAATTGCATTTTTGTCTTAGTTATAATATTTAGGATTTTTGGTAATTTTTTAGAGTTTATTTTTAAACTTTTCATTTTTTGGATTATTTTAATATTATTTTTTTAGAAAAAATTCAAAGTTTGTTTTTTCTACTTTTTTCATTTTTCCTAGGTTATAGACATTAAATTAGGAACTTTGTAATTTTCCAAATCTTTTTAGGGCTTTTCCCTTTATTTTTTAGATTTAATTTAAGATTTAATAGATTTTAATAGTTTTTAAGTGTTTAAAAATAGATTAAATTGGTTTTAAAAATTTTAAAAATAGTTTTTAGCTTAATTAGGTCATTTTTGAGGTTTACAAACTATAAAAACTTGTTTAGGGCTTTTTAATAATTATAAGTGATTTTTAGGGCTTTAATTAGCATCAAAAAGTCATTATTTAATTGATTAAAAGGTTTTAGCAAGTTTTGATTTTTTGTAAACTCTTAGAATATTATTGTGGATTTTTAGTAATTTTTAGGAATTTTTAGGTTTAAATTTTAACTTTTGTGTTTTTTGCGTTTCTACGTCTTAACTTTCTAGTAGCATTTTTTTGTTAATTTTTATTTTTTACGTCTTCGTCAATTTCTCTTCTCTTTTCTTCTTGTTAATAATCAAAAACATTAATCATCAATACAATTCACAACACACTTGCCTCCTTGGGAAACGAACTTGTTAGGTCATTAGTGCTCGGTTTTCCTAAACCGACACTTAACGCTTACCACTACTTTGTTGTTCTTTTTCCTAAAAGGGTATACAAAAACACTATATCACTCGTGCATTACTATCTCATGGTTGCGAGGGCTTCTTAGCTTCAATTCAGGATATCACTACCGAAGTTCCATCGATCCAAGATCAACTAGTTGTTTCAGAATATCCAAATGTATTCCCAAAAGAACTTCCAGGTATACCACCTACTCGTGAAGTAGAATTTAACATTGAGCTCATTCCAAGAGCTCAACCAATCTATAACGCTCCTTATCACATGGCTCCCATAGATCTCAAGGAGTTAAAAGATCAGCTGCAGAAATTACTAGAGCGAGGTTTCATACAACCGAGTGTATCACCATGGGGTGCACCGGTACTCTTGGTCAAGAAGAAGGACTGCAGCATGCGTCTATGCATTGACTATCTTGAGCTGAATAAGATCATGATTAGGAACCATTATCCATTACCAAGAATCAAAGATATGTTTGACCAACTTAAGGGTGCCAAACATGTAGAATAGTGATAATCTATGATCCTAACAAGTGGGTTGTTGTTTTTAGAGAGAGAAACTAGAGAGAGAAATATGAGAGAAATATGTGTATAAGTGAAATGTCAAAAGAACAACCAACCCCTTTTCATGAAGGAAAGGGGTCTTATATACCCTCACCCTTAATGGGCTTGGGTTTACAACCCATGGACAGGCCCATGGGTTGGTTAGTAATTAAGGTTTAATACAATAACTAACTACGATCTAAACACTTTTAATAATATTCTTGGACTGACCGATACTTCTAATATACGTTAAAACGTATTTCCAACAATCTCCCCATAAGGGAGGTCACTCCAAATTATAAAGTTCTAAACCTAGCATACTATACTAAGTCTTCGTTCTTGAGCTCATAGTTGTTTCTCTTTTCTTCTTTTTCTTTTTCGGCTTGTGAATATGTTGTAATAATCTTTGAGCTTTGGCTTGCAACATGTTCTTTTGGATTTGACTTGTCTTGTAATTTGAGATCATCTTCACGTGCAGTCTTTGCCTTCTTGTGATGTTTGTCTCTTTGTGACTTCATGTCCCACATACCTATCATTTGTTGAATTCTTGAAAGTCTCAGAGTTGATATAGTGGAAGACTTTTAGGTCAGACTTTCTTGAATTTTGATGAAATATTTGATGAAGAAGGAGTAAGTATGTGAGGAAGACTTCACCTGGAACCCCGCAACACCACCGTCTTTAACTGCATCAACATAATAAGACACGAATAAAATGGCTTTGAATTTTTATTCTGATTCGGTAGCATTTTACCTCCGGTCGGTGAAGACCGTTGGACGATAATAAATATCGTACTTGTGACATGCAGGTCTAATTAAAGATCTCCTTGACAAGATTTCGCGGGTAAACCCGTTCTCTTTATTCGACCGTCCAAAGCTGACTGCGAACATAAAGAGTGAATCACTTGGATAATAGATATCCTTATGATTGAAGCCGTCAATTCATGAACCTGGAACAAGTGAATTTCAATTAAGATTTTCACCATCGTTGCTTTCCAGCTGTCACGAGCTTGATTCTAATAGAATCTTGCTTGTCACCTACCTTAGTGCTGTTTGATGTTGACACTAGAAGGATTTTCACTCTTCACTGTGAACACTAAAGAGTGCCACTCTGAGTGTTCTGGCAAGATCACTTGGATTTTGCGTAGAGGCCCTAGAACAAGTTTACTCTAAATTAAGAGTCAAACCATCGTTTCTTTCCAGTTATCACAAGAATAGTTCTTAAAGAACCGTACGTGTCACCTACCATGAGCTTGTTTGATGTTGGATCAAACAGGATTTCCGTCTTCATTGTAATACTTTCGTATCACTCAGATGTTCTGGAAATATTGCAAGAATATTGCGTAGGAATTATAAAAATATTTCATGTTTTTAAAATTCTGTCCTAATGAGGCTTTTGATGATCTCGTGGCTCTAGACTCAATGGTGCATTTTGTTTTGGTGAGCGGAGGCTGAGAGGATTGCCACCTTTTCAATATCAATTTATTCAGAGTGAACAAAACGATAGATAACGTGTTAAACTCTGTGACATTAAAACAAATATCTTTTGAGAGAAATTTGAGTTGGCTACGAGGGGTTGTGCATCGCATCACTGGGTCCATGATACTTTGTCGTCTTCAAAATATGTTGACCTGCTTTCTCCCTAAGTTGTAAGGAGGGCTTCTTTCTTTACACCATTTATCTTTACATTTCTTTTTCATTCTTCAACCCCTTCAATGCTTACCAATACATCATCACTAGCACCTTGTTGTGATTGTTCCAATGCTAGCATCAGTACTTGGTCTGCATTCAGCTTCGTTCATAATCCATTCCCCATCTTTCCTAAGGACTACTATTTTCTAACTATAGAATTGTCCTTGGGAAGATTCCTCCGGTTTTAGAAGAATCATTGGACTAGTACCTAATCCTACCACCCTTTTGTCACCACAACCGTCGTGAGTTAATTGTGTTTTGGGTAAGTATTTGTCACCATGAAAATTCCTTAAAATCACTGAAGTCTTTGTGATATAAATACCAAGAGTTTTGTACCTTCAGTATTTTTGATAACAAAATGATCCCCCTTAACATATGCATAGCACATATCAAGTTGGATTTTCCATTATGACTTTTTCCATTTTTAGCCACATATATTTACAAGTATCCTTAATCCTATTTTCTCCCCTTATCCAAAATGTTAATCATCAATATTTTGGATATTAATGGATTAACCGGTCTTTGGGTAACAAAATGAAATCAGTTGTTGGCCATAGAACATATTAATGCTCCCCCTCAAGTGAATGAGGGTTAGTTGTAGTGCTTGAGTATGATATATATTATGAAAGATTTAGAATCTCATGAGAAATTCTTGAAAAAACTTATCATACTTTCACACTACAGCAAGCCACAAAAGCGCAATATTCATAGTATTTACATATTCACAAGTAAGATATGGAGTTGACCTGAGATAATACGACCAATTTTAAATGGATCGTTCCATTAGCTTGTGGTGCGCTCCATATGGTCTACCACCGGCGAATCGTTCTAGACTTCTCATTAGCCGTCTTTCCCTTAGATTTTCGTTAATCTTCTTGATCATGTAGTGAGCACTTGTTACGTATCCATCGTGCCATACTAATTTAACCTTGGGATGCTTCTTGGTGATGTTGTGCTGCAACAATGTGTCCCATACTTGTTGAAGAGTATCGTCACTAAACTTGTGAAGTTCCGCGACTCTTATGAATTTCTTCTCACCGGATCCATTTAAGTAGAAGGTACCTGGAACCGGTTTTGTAGTACTCGTGTAGGGGATTTTGTCGCGATGGATAACGGGAACTTTAGTGTATGGAGCAGTGAGGTTCAGCTTCTTCTGCTAACTTTCGACACCAAGTTGCAAGTCTTCAACTCTCTTCTTGATTACAATGCGACGAGTGTGCATTCTAAGAGCTGAATTCAAGGCAATGATGTCTTCAGCTTCCAAATGTATGAGTGTACCTTGAGTCATCAAGAGGAATATGTCTTCAATGTCTTCGAGAGGAAGATCCGATAAGTCTCCTTCCATGATGGTGTAGTGTTTGTCGTCTTCTCTTTTTAGTTTGATCTTTGTTAAATGATGGTAACCGACATTGGGTTGAATTCTCATTCCTAGAATGGCTTTGATTCTAAACTTAGATACGACTAGAGTGATTGATTTGAACCCACATGCATAGCTTTAAGGTCATCGTATGGTTTCGCCCTAATGCGATGCACCCAATTCGGCATAGTGATCATACAGAGGAACTAATTGCTTTATCCAGAGACGATCAACCTTTTCCTCAATCCATGGTATTGACCCCCAAGTTGTAGCTTTCACTAAAGTTAATGAAGTCTCATACTTGTTTGCGCCTTTCACCAAATATTCAAGGTCACGACATACAAAGAAATCACGTATAATTTGAGAATTACCTTCAGCTCTCGGGAGAGGAGCTTTTTCAGGCCTGTGAAGACATGTTTGCTGAGGAGTGTTCATTGCTTTCAAAAGCTCATTTGCATTGTATTCAACCTCCATTCTGTTGATTCTTGAGGTAGAAAGGAAGGTGGGATCATGAAGTGCTCGAGCTACCATAGCTAGAGTTATGTTGTCAGTTCCATAATTGTAGACTAGGTATACTGAGAAGTCGATGGGATTTCTGAGGATTTGGGAGAAATCTGATTCATCCTCTTGAGTGAGAGGACGAATGCTAGCAGCTTCCGTGACCCAAGGTTGCTCGGGTGCATTCTCATCTATGATAATTGTATCCACCCACGCCGGATCACTTGATTCTTGAATGACAAAAACTGGTTCAGTGGCTGGAATATCCACGATTGGTTAAGGTTCTAGAACTGACTTAGTTTCTTGAATATCCTTTACTGGAGCAGATTCTGAAACTTTAGGTATATGCTGATCAGATTCCGGTAAAGGTTGTTCTGGTGCTTGTGTTGTAGATGTGGTAGCTAGGGCATATTGAACTTGAACGGATGAGGCGGTCGTATTAGCATCAACATCATGGCGGTGTTTGGTGCCCCCTTTTGAGGTGTCTTGGTTTCTTGAGTTGCCTCGGCTGCTGAAGTGGTTTGATCTTTGGTAACATCATCCTTTTGAGACTTGTCACCTTTTCCTGAAGTTTGATCATTATCATCATCCGACTTGTCTTTGTTCGAGTTATCATCATCGTCCTCATCTTCATCATCTTTTTTCTCTTCGTCATCATCCTCTGTCTCATCCTCATCATTGACTTGTTCATCCATATTGCCATCATCATCGTGTTTTTCAGCATCGTCACCATCACCTTTATCATCACCGTCACCGTCTTCGTTATCGTCATCTTCACCGTCATCGTCATCTTCACCGTCATCGTCATCTTCACCGTCATCGTCATCTTCACCGTCGTCGTCTTCGTTATTATCGAAATATTCATCGGGTTTGTCTGATTCACCCTTTTCTTTGTTTTCTTTATCTTGTTGTAAAATATTGTATGGGACGACGGTGCCATGCTTTTTTAGTATCTTGGTGTCTTCATCCATAGCCTTCTTTAGAGCCTTGTGGGGTGCTATTTGGGCTAGCGTTTGGTTGTGGGACCCGATTTGAATCATGCGAGCATGTAGCAGCTTCTTCAACTCATAGTCTGTGACCCTTTGAGCAATTAGATAGTCTGACTTCTGAGTGTCTGAAGACTTGATCATCAATTTTCTTGCAACAATCTTTTTAAACTCGTCTCGCAGAGCAGGAAGTGTCGTTTCTGTAGATCCTTGAACCTTTTCACTGATGGATTCAATAAGTGTTACGTTGGCTTTAACATGACTCTCTTTCTCTTCTTTGTACTTCCTTTTCAGTTCTCGAAGATGGTCGATTTGTTCTTGCTTTCTGGCTGCTTTAGCTTCTAGAGTTGCTCTTGATGACTCTTCACTTTGTTGTCGATTAGCTAAATCTTCTCTGAGGCTAGCTATTTCCTGTTCATGAGCTCTCTTTGATGATTCTAACTGCTCTGTGACTTGAGTAGTTTTATCTTCTTGATCTTTCAGTCGTTGTTCTATTCTTATCATGAAAGTTTTATCGACAGGTGGATGTGACGGCAAAGACACTAGTTGAATGGTTGATAGTGAAGGGGTTACAAGAGTTGTCACAATGGTGCTGATTACCGATGTCGTGGCCAAAGTTACAGGGACATTAACCATGTTCGGGTTTGATAAAGGATCGGTGTTAGTAACTTCCAATTCTAGAGAGTGAAGGTTTAAGTATTTACCTACCGGATCCGACACTGAAGTGGATTTGGTTACACTCTTCTCCTTGTTGATGTCAACTATCTCTGTCTCCATGTGTACCATCTCTGTTTGTACAGGTGGAATATCATCGAAACTTGTGTCGTGGTATCCGTGCTTCTGATCATCGTCCTCATCATGAACTGGCTCGTCCTCATAAGCATCAGGTTCTCCAAAGTCAGCAATGTCAGAAAATTCGATTTCCTTTGACCTCTGACCCGATCCACTACCTCCTGATTCATTTCTACTTCGTTGGAAAACCTGCTTCAATTCCTTCAGTTGTTGTTTTTCAGTCAAAGGCGTTTTTTGTTCTTCTATATCTTCATCCATGAGAAGTGTTTTCTTTCCCTTGGCCTTTTTCTCCCAAAGAGCCAAGGTTCTTGTTCGTTTGCCTTTGTCTTGTTTTGGTGTATCAACTTCTGAAGAATCAGTTTCCTTTCTTTTGCTTCTGGGTTTTGGTGCATTAAATTCTCCCGCAGCTACTTTCTTTGTGTGTTCTTCATATTATCCAGAAGTGGAGCTGTAGTACCTGAATAAGTGATCTTAACTCCTTCTTGTGTCATGGCTACCATGAAGAAATCATCATCTTCTGAGTTAACAATGAATCCTCCACGTCGATCAATAGCTTCATTGGCTTTCATGAAGTAATTGATGATGAGCTTTGTGAATCGTAGAAACTGAAGGTGTTCAGATTTCTACATAACATTTCTGAAAGCTTGATAATGAAATTCTTCCCACATGAGAGAGGCATAATCTGTGGAATCCATTATTCATGGATCGATTAAGCTTAATAGGATAATCAACGTTCATATGATAAACATAGCGGAATTAGAACATTGATTACGAACAAGGTGTTTCTTTTCCAACGATTACTTGTATTAAACATTAACTATTAAAACAAATAACCCTAGGCGTCTTTACAATGCAAACTACATGCCTAGAACACGACACATGCTTTATGACTACATTGTGAATAATGATTATGAAACCTACGGTCATTGTATTCTATATATACTAGAATACAAGACTTTTATTACAAGAAAACTAATTACAATGAAGTCCTTCCATCTTTTTCACTTTAGTCCTCTTCCTTGTGTAGATGGTCTCCATATTCTTGTAATTCCAAATATTTGCATATAAGTCATGTTGTTTCATTATTGTTTGTTTTGTCTCATCAAATCTTATTCCCAACAATCTTCCCCTATTTGATGATGACGAAACCAAGCTTCAAATCTTGATCTTTCACGAATGAAACAAGCTTCCCCTTAAAGTAAGATTTCTTGTAAAACATATCACCACATAAAAATAAGTTGTATACCTTGATCTTTGAATCTTCTTTCCCTTTTTGTCTCATCCAATAGGGGTCTTCTAAAGATAAACAACTAATAAACGCTTCCCCTTGAGTGGTGTATGTAAATGAATCACGAACCATGTAGACTCTAATGGTAGATTATGAATGAAGAAAAACGAATAACCTATTTGTTGAAGAAATGGAATCTACCAAGCTTGTACCTTATATCTTGTACTATCCACATGACGTTGAACTTATACCGATGGCAAGAATATAAGTAGACCTCGATCCCTTTGTCAAAATCCTCATCTTTATTTGAGACACTGAGCACGATAATGTAACTCCTTCAAGTGATAACAAGGTATCTAGTTGCTAGATTTGACAAGTCTTCGTCACTAACCGTTTAAGCAGGAAAAAGTTATCTTTAAAGTCAATGAATGTTAGTCACGACTTAATGATATGATAAGTCACAAACCTGCAAAAAACAACTCCAACACCAAATAAAAAATAATCAATCGTCTTCATCGAAACCTCTAATTTGCAAGGAAAATTATCTATGTACAATATCATCCTCTTCTTTTATGCAACTGCTGCCTCTATCGGTAGTCTGCTTCTAATCCAAGTCGGTACGTAACCGCAAGGTTAGCCTTGTCACATAATCAAATAAAACATCATTGCACCAAACACAATCTTAAAAAACAAGCCATAAATTTTTAATAGACAATTATGTCCGATATCCTTTCATCCAATATATCACCAGTATGTACATCCGGTATCGGACGATACGTGCCAACGCTTAAAAACCATATATCGGACAACATGTTGTCAATGTGTAAATTACAACGTGTCAATGTCTTCCTTATCAGCGTGTGTTTTATTCTTGTCAGCGGCTCTACTCAACCACTGACACCATCTGTGGCTTGGACTCCTGACATAGGCTAAAAATATTACTCCACTGTACCACTTCGTGTCTTCATCTACTTTTGAATCACACGATTACTTCTTTTTAGTCAAATTCCATAAATTGTATCCCATATATAACATGGTCAATATCCACCTTTACAGCCAATCAAATATTTTCTTTCTTTTGAGCAAAAACTTCACGTGATTACTTTCCCACAAAATAGGAAACTGAATATACTACCACTCTATACATTTCTCTTTGGCTGTACATGTTCCCACGTGATCAACAAATAAACATACCTTGGACCATGATAACTCTTGTTCTCACGTGACTTCTTTTTAAAAGCTTGCTATTCACTTTTATATACTTTTTCACCAACTGTTTTGATCACAAACACAAACAAACATAATATCAAGATACCTTCATCGCGTGAATAAGTCTAATATTCAGAACCATCTGGACCACTTTCTTGTTGTATCCTTCCAAAACATGCACAACTTTATTAATAAATATATGCAATCCCATGTAACTGCTCTTTATGCCTTTTGTAGTTACTTTTGCTGCTTTGTCCCCACGAGAAAAACATAACTCTTTTTTTTACACTTTTCCTAACCCTATGTGATCCCAATGATCACGCATGATATAATGATGATAAAAACTTTAACTCGCACATGTGAACGAACAATAACCTTATCTTTGACAGTGGCTGCATTATTCTAGGGTTTCAAAACCCTCAAAAATGAAATTGTGCATCGAAACCCTAATCTTAGGGTTTGAAAATCCACCACCATAAAAACATAACAAAACTGGAGCATCTTTTCTGTTTATAATCGATCTAGAGTTTAGGGGAAGAAACCCTAATTCGTATTCAATAAAAACAAAAATAGAAAATTGTATACCTCTCTCTGCATCCAACTTCAACGATCAATAACTCACTCATAAATAATCAGATCAACGATCGCTCCGGTGAGATTCAAGACACATGTGACGAGAACCTACAACAAAAATTTCACGACGATCCAACGGTTAACGAACGAGTTATCGCTGTTTAAAAAACCACTACACAGTGAGATTCGACCATAAAACCCTAGACGAGTTTTTCTTCTTTTTCACCATTATTCAACTCGAACACCTTGTTAGTTCCTAGTATCGAGAGCCACCCGCTCTGATACCAATTGTCGAATCCATTATTCATGGATCGATTCAGCTTACTAGGATAATCAAAGTTCATATGATAAACATAGCGGAATTAGAACATTGATTACGAACAAGGTGTTTCTTTTCCAACGATTACTTGTATTAAACATTAACGATTAAAACAAATAACCCTAGGCGTGTTTACAATGCAAACTACACGCCTAGAACACGACACACACGTTATGACTACACTGTGAATAATGGGATTATGAAACCTATGGTCATTGTATTCTATATATACTAGAATACAAGACTTTTCTTACAAGAAATCTAATTACAATGAAGTCCTTCCATCTTTTGCACTTTAGTCATCTTCCTTGTGTAGATGGTCTCCATATTCTTGTAATTCCAGATATTTGCATATAAGTCCTCTTGTTTCATTATTGTTTGTTTTGTCTCATTAAATCTTATTACTAACATAATCTAAATTGAGTCGCTTGTAGATTACATAAAATATACGAGCCTGAGAAAGTCTCACGGAATCTGCACCTCTAGATTTTCCCGTCAAACATCAGATAATGATACTAAAAAATGCCTTCCATGGTTGTCCAAGCCTAGATGTGTTAAACTTAGACAAGGTTAGCAATTCTTCATCATAGCCAAGAGACATAATCAAAGTTATAATTTCTTCTCTGTCTGGATCAGGAGCATATGTTTTCCCTTTAGCTAAAGAAGGGAATCCAAAGATTTCACGAAACTGATTAAGAGAAAATTCATTCTTCTCTCGATTGATGTTGAATGTACACTTTGTGTTTGTCATGGCTTTGATGGATGACCAAAACTCATGCATGTAGATTTCAGGAACACTTGCTGAGAGCCGTAGTGCATTTTTATTGGTGAGAGATCAAGGATTTCGATAGCAATTCTGAATGCTGCTTGTGATGGAACGAAGCCTTCTTTCAATCGTTGATTGTTGGGGATGATTTGAAGGCGGTTGTCTTCTGGTACGAGTGCAAGGTCGAGTTCAATTTGTTCTCTTGAGTGCGAGACATGATTGCTGCTAAGACGAAAATATACACGTTGATACACAAGAGAGATATATCATGATGTATTAACCTTAAAGGAATCATATTTCAATACTTAAAACATAGAAACTATAACTAGCACATGACATACCATACAATCACTACCCTAAATAATCACTTAACATCAAGTCAGAATCCAGATAAGTATGAACAATTTGTAATTCAGAATCCTAAATAAACATATAAGTCGGAATCCAAATAATAGAGCATAAGTCGGAATCCATATACAAGAACATAAGTCGGAATACAATTTATTTACATAAGTCAGAATCCACATTAAGTTCGTAAGTCGGAATCCATGTTATGCCAATAAGTCGGAATCCGTGTTATGCCAATAAGTCGGAATCCTTATTAGGCAAATAAGTCTGAATCTGTGTCATGCAAATAAGTCAGAATTTGTGTCATGCAAATAAGTCATAATCCATGTCATGCACATAAGTCGGAATCCTAAATCATGCATATAAGTCTGAATCTATGTTTCACACTTATAAGTCAGAATCGATATGTTCAACACATAAGTCGGAATCCTTGTTATGTATATAAGTCGTAATCTACATAAGTCGGAATCCATGTTTATATAGACCTAAGTCAGAATCTTGTTTAAGTCGGAATCCCATTTATATAAACATAAGTCGGAATCCAGTTTACATGAACATAATTCGGAATCCATTGTATTTAGACCTAAGTCGGAATCCATTTTATTCATGTGAACACTCTGTTATTTTCTCAACTGTGTAATAATCCAAAATGAATTTGATTATGTTTTTAAGGCAACCTAAACATACCATTGATCCTAAACCTTGTCCTAATCAAATCCCACCAATCAATTTTAAGTTTACATAATAAAATCATATAAACCCTAACTCAATTAATTTGGGATCGAGACTTGTAATACAATTAGAGAAAGGATTAGGAATTAGAAATAAACGATTTACCTTAGATCAGTTAGTCAAAGAATGATCAAACAAATAGATATGTGAGGTGTGTTATCAATGGCGGTTAGATGTTGGCGTTTGTGTGTTGGTGTGTAGAAGAAACAGAGAAGAAGAAAAAGAGGGGGCGGGGTCTTATGTTTTGACCTAGGTCAAACATGATCAAAATTTACCTTTTGGTCCTCCCTTTTCCTGTCTGTTTCTATTTAGTTAAAAACCCATTTCATTTTAATGAACGTTAAGAAACTTTAACATCCGTTGTCACTTAAACGTTATTAACTATTTTTCTCACACACAACTAACCACCTTATATGAGTCTGCCTAAAACCAATAATCTCTAAAATCCAACCAAATGCACTAGAGACGGTCTATAACAAATCCAGAAATCCACTAACTTGACAAAATCACAACGAACAACATTTAACCGTTTAATTTTGCTAAAAAGATTTTTGAAGACGATATTTCAATGACAAAGATAATTTGATATTTTCTCCACCTTAAACACTAACCCGTTTTTAATTTAAAGAGTTGTAGTCGTTGTTTAAAGAGTCCAATACCGATGAAAGCATTTTTGCTTAATGATTTAACAGAACGATTCTGGTGGCAATAAAATTTCTCTTATTTTTACAAAATAATTGCACTGAATCGTACACTAATTTGTGTTAGACCAAGTTATAAAGTAAACTTGATCCCTTGTATGGTTTTAAAGTAAACCATACCCGAGTAAATTAATTCTTGTTGTGAGTCAACGTTTTCAAAAGAAATACATGACTTTAATGCGAAAAACGGGTTGTAGTCAGAAATAACTACAAGCCATGTGGGCATGTTTTAAAATATGTACAACTTTCATACGGTCTCTATTTATGGCGTCGTGTCAATTTTAATCGACATTTCTAAGCCGTAAATATTATCGTACTAAAAGACATGCCCGATTTAAAATGAAAAATATTTTTGGATTTTCTTGATTTTATATTTCTTATAGTTTTTGTAGGTTTTATATTTTTGTATTTTCTTTACTTTATATTTTTTATGGTTTTTGTAGGTTTTATATTTTTGTATTTTTCTTTTGGTAGTTTATATATATACGATAATATACATGATTACTATAAAAGGATACTCTAGAATAGTTAACCACCACTATTCCGCAGATTCTTCTGCCAACTCCTTAAGAATCGTCGGTGAGAATTATTTCATGCCCAACTTTTCGATCAAAAACTCGATACGTCCTCGATCTAAAGCCTTTGTGAATATATCCGCCAGCTGATACTCAGTGTTGAAAAAATACAGCTCGATCACTCTATTTTCCATTTGATCTTTGATGAAATGGTAGCGTATGTCAATATGCTTCGCCCGGGAGTGTTGAACATAGTTGCAGCAAAGGGCAATGGCACTTTTGTTGTCACCGTACATCGGAATTTTGTTGAATCCAAGACCGTAGTCAGTTAATTGTGATCTCATCCATAGAACTTGAGCACAACAACCAGAAATAGCAATATATTCAGCCTCTGTACTTGATATAGAAGCGCTTTCCTGCCTTTTAGATGTCCAACTAATCAGTCAATCTCCAAGAAGTGCACACTGCCAGAAGTGCTATGTCTAGTATCTTGACACCCAACATAATCCGCATCTCCATATGATATTAGAGCAATAGAGGAGTCATTCAGATACCATAGACCACGACGAAGTGTTCCTTTAAGGTACCGAAAGATCCTTTTCACAACATGTAAGTGCTTTTCGGTAGGCCGAGCCTGATACCGGGCACCCGTGCATATAGAAATCTGCAAATCAGGCCTGCTAGTAGTCAGATAGAGAAGGGTGCCGATCATTCCACGATAAAGTTTAGGATCGACAGCAATCCCATCCCTATGCTCATGCAACTTGTATCTCTCCACCATTGGAGTATCCACGGGGTCACAGTTTTCACAGTGATACTTTTTCAAAGATTCAAGAGCATATTTAGATTGATTAATGAAGATGTCTCTGGGATTTTGAGAAATTTGTAACACTAATAAAAATGAAAATTTTCCCATCATCGAAATCTTAAAGCTTGTGGACATGATTTTCTCAAAATGGTCAGACAGTCTTAGAGTAGTGGCAACAAATATTATATCATCAACATAAATTTGTACTAGTATCATGTCGTTGTCCTCCTTGAGAATGAATAATGTTGGGTCCACTTTGCCTTTGGAGAAGCCTTCCGAGATGAGATAAGACGATAGGAGATCGTACCATGCGCGTGGAGCTTGTTTCAACCCATAAAGAGCCTTCTTAATCTTGTACACATGATTAGGATACTACGGGTTGACAAATCCACTCAGTTGACTAACCTAGACTTCCTCCCTTAATTCACCATTGAGAAATGCCGTCTTAACATCCATTTGGTAGACGATCATGTTCATGTAAGCAGCATAAGCAAGGAATAGTCTAATTGCCTTCAATCTTGCAACAGGAGCAAAGGATTCTTCAAAGTCAATACCCAATGCTTCTTTGTAACCTCGCGCAACCAATCTAGCCTTTTTCTTTAACACACTACCCAACTCATCGAGCTTAACCTAAAAAACGCACAACAAAGTAAGAATGTCGACTTTGTCGGGTAAATGAACTAATTCCCATACTTCAAGTCGCTGAAATTCATTAAGTTCCTCTTGCATGGCTTCAATCCAAGATGAATGTGTCATGGCTTGTTGCCAAGTTTTAGGTTCAACGTCAGAGAGAAATGCATCAAAGTAGCATTATAATGCATGTTCTTGTAGTTGATGGCGTGTTGAGACTAGTCGATCGACGTCACCAAAAATATTTCGGATTGGGTGATCCTTTGTCCATTTGGTGTTTTGATTTTCAATCCGTGGTGGTCTGGAGTAAACGGTTGCAGGAGCTTCCTCTGAGGTAGACGCGCCGTTAGAGTTTTCGAGTATTTGTAAACCAATGAACGAAAGCTCTTGTAGGTGAGCGATTTCCAAATCGTGATCATTGTAATCCTCTTCAACATCATTAGGTACGAGTGGGGGTGTTGATTCAGGTGTAGTTTGAGAATTATTGAGGGATGGTGCATCCGGTTCAGTAGTGACTGTAGATGCATCAGACTGATTTCCATTATCTTGAGCAACAACTTCGGGAATCGGAGATACTACTGCAGGTGCTGGTGAATCATCACTAGGTGGATCAAAGAATTCATCAAACATAGGTTTAAATAACTCATCCCACTCGGCCCTTGTAGGTGGTGTAAATGACGGAGAAGTAGGATTGTTTGGAGTTAATCCGGAACTAACAGTACCGCTTCCCATTTCATGAAGTGCGGGTTCAGAGCTGAGTTACTCAAAAGCCTTTGCTATCAGCTCATCAAAATAGGCATATAAAGTTTCTACTATCTTGCCAAGGCGAGGATTATAAATCCAGTAAGCTTTCTTTGCGGGTGAGTAACCAATGAAAATTCAAATATCAGCCTTCGGTTGAAGTTTGCCCAAATTGTCACTAGTAGTATTTGGATAGCACAGTGCACCAAACACACGAAGATAGGAAATATCGGGTTTGTGTCCATGAAGAAGTTCATATGGAGTTTTTCCATGGCGCTTACAAATGATAGAGCGGTTTTGGGTATAACATGCGGTTGCCACTACTTCAGCCCATAACAATAAAGGAGCATTCGCATAAATCAATATAGTTCTAGCAGCTTCCATAAGTGTACGATTACGTCTTTCCACGACACCGTTTTGTTGTGGAGTGCGAGCAACTGAAGTTTCATGTGCAATACCGACCTCTTTATAATAGTCTCGTTGAGTCTGATTAACGAACTCAGTTCCATTAGCAGTGCGAATGCGGTGAACAGTAGCATTAAGACGCACCTGGATCATCTTAAGAAAAGTAATAATATATGCTGGTTCTTGATCCTTGGTTGCTAAGAACTTAACCAATGTAAACCTTGAAAAATCATCCACTATGATGAGGATGTATTTTCGACCACTCACACTAGCCGTACGCATTGGCCCACAAAGATCCATGTGCAAAAGATATAGTGGTTCTTGGTTGGTGTCTTCAGCTTTATGTTTGTATGATTTCTTGGTGCTTTTCCCCAACCAACACGCAGAACATAAATGATCCTTGTTAAACTTGAGCATTGGAAGACCACGAACAAGTTCGTTTTGAGCCAAGTGGTTAATAGCATCAAAGTTAAGATGAGATAACCGTCGATGCCACAACCATGACTTATTCTTAGATGCTTTGGAGAGAAGGCATACAGGAGAAGCGGCCATCATGTTTTGAATAGATAATGTGTAGAGATTATCCCCTCGAGTGCCTTTTAACAAATCTTTTCCTGCTAAATCACGAATGAAACAAGTATGTTGTCAAAAAGCAACCTTAAGGTTTGAATCACAAAATTGTCCTACTAAGAATAAATTATTACCGAGTCCTTCCACATAATACACCTGTTAAATCGTAACATTCCTTATATGAGTGTAATTACTCATATCATTTATATTACAAAATGGTCTTAAAATGCATATTTCACATGAATATGGTATTATATGTGCTTGTTTTCTTGTTTCGTGTGTGTAGGTACCAAGTTCACAAAAACCGGCCAAAACCGACATGAGTTTGAAGATATTACCAAATGAAAAAGTCAAGTTCGTTTTTATTTCGAGGATTTAAGTTTATCAAGTATTTTTGGGCTAAGTGGGACCCAATTTAGCTTAATGGGCCCAAAAGCCTATTTATGGAATTAATAAGCTTATTGTGTTAACTAGTCCAAGTAATGAAGGCCCAAAAGAAATTCAACAGACAGAAGTATGTACAAGACTTGGGTCCATCAAAATCCCATAGCCAAATCAAGTTAAAAAGAGACGAATGGAAGTTTTATATGATTTGGGTCCAAAAAACTCCAAGGCCTAAATAAGACGATGGAAAAAGAGTTATAACTTTTCCTGGTCAACACATACGGTCAAAAGAAAATTAAAACAAAGGAAGAATGGAAAAAGTGAAGAGAGGAATTGGGGAAAAGTAATAGCAGGCTCAAGAACCCTAGAAAACGGGATCCTAATCAATTGAGTGAGTGAAGCACACGCGAGTGCAATCAGAGATATCAGGGAAAATTGGACCGTGTATGTCACCTAGATTCCAAGTAACAAGTGCCAGGGTGGCACTTGGTTGCATCATTCCTTGGCTTTGATTGGTCAAATCACTGGAAACCTGACTACAAACCAATCATCTATTGCCAAGTCAGCCTCAAACTAGCACAGAAATTGCCACCCTGGCAATCCGAGTGAAGAAGTGCGATTATCAGCCGAAGGATGAAAACAATGAAGAAAGAGAAAGAATGATCCCTTATCTACGGTTCAGATTGATTCTTCCGCAACAACCCAAACCTCTTCACCAGCTATAAATACCCCTCAAAAATCATGTAATCTATCCCTTTTTCTTTTAAATTTATAATGTCAATTTATAGTTAGGTTGTAATTTTCTTGTTTAAAAAGCATTGTAATGTTAGTTTTGATTGAATAAAAAGTTTGATTTTTAGTCTCATTTTCTTGATTCCCACGTTTGATTTTTTTTGTGACAATCCGTCTATTTGAGATCGTTATTTTATTCTCAAGTATTATTTATAATCATTATTTTATTGTTAGTTTATGAACTCACTCACTTTTGGGAAGAAATTAGGGCTTACGTGCATAATTAAACGTCTTTTACGATTTAACCGGAAACTCTAGGTTTACGTATTTAAGCTTTTGTGCTCCGTTTTTGATGAGACAATTTTTATTAGAATTGTTTTGTGTCGTAGTTTCATAATTTGCAAAAACGTTTTTCATAAATTGACCCGAGTGCACGTAAATCGAGGAAACTAGAATCGAGGAGTACCCGTAAAATATTAGGGATGAGACAAGTTTAACACTTTTCCCACACCTAATAGGGGCGGATTCCACAAGGGTGTGAAACCTTTGGTGTCAAGTTTTTAGCTAAACATGAGATACTTGTCTCATGAATGCATTTGATACTTAACCTCCATTTCTCACACACATCTCACAAACTTGCATGTGTAACTAAAAAGTTTACCAAAAATCCTCTCCCTCTCCCTGTTTGGCCGTCCACCACCATCATCATACCACCATCTTCATCAAATTTTAACTTACAACTTAATCTATAATCAACATATGATGATAACTACATAAAAGGAGGATGATTGGAGGTGATTACAACTTGTAAAAGGAAGTTTTCATGGAGTCTTTGGGCTGACTTTTCAAGAGGAGTTCATATACATGAAGATTTCAAAAAGTTGTCTTGAAAAGTTAAAGATTTGGGTTCATAGATCAAGCTTGTTCATCAAAATCTCAACCTTTTCCATCACTTTGATTGGTATAAAGATTGTTTTCTTTCTATCATCCTATCATTTTTGTAAACGTACTTGTCTATTTATTTCCAAATGTATATGTATGATAGTGATGAATGATGATCAAAGTGTTGCATGGGGAATTTGTGTCACTAGATTAAGTTAATAAGGCTAAATCTATAAGTAAAAGTTGATAAAATCTTAACTAGATTAATAGGCTGTAAAAAACAGTATGTTTCAATATTTTTACTTGATTAAATGGATTAGATTATTTGATATAATGATAGATAAATGATTTTTACACAAATGGTTAATTGGCCACACAATGGAATGTTAAAAATGAGCAAGATATAGCCAAAATACTTTTGAGGTACTAATCTGTTTTGGACGAATTAAAAAACTGATATTTAGAGGCTGTTTGAGAAGGAGCCATAGAGGAGTTAATTGTAGAGAATATCATGTAGTTTCTACAGCAAAAATTTAGGTTTCTAACTCCTTGTAGAACTCAATATATGACAAAAGTAGTGAACATGACTTTTGACATCAGATTTCACTATAAGTTATATAATATTAAAAGACCACTTGAAGTAAATTAATATATAAAATAAGTATGTAAAAATGAATAATTGATAATAACTATTATAAAAATATGTTTATATACTATAATAAATAAATATCACATTTTATAAATATAAAACTCAACTAGTTTTCTAACTACAAACTATATATATGATTTTTACGTCTTTTCGGCTAAAACCGAAAGGATGACGTTTTTGCCAAATAAACCTTAGATTGTCGGACCCATCTAATGTAACATTTTTATAGAACATATACTGATATATAATCACATTTAACAAGAAAAAACCGACAAACCCGAGCTTTGTAACATATGGACCCATAATGGGCCAAATTAGCCTTGTTGGACCACTAGGCCCAACTAGTTTGGCTTAGCATTCTTGGACTTGCTCATGGGCTCAACCCACTTGGGCCCAACATATGAGTATAAGCCTGGTCCTAAGTGAATAAATGAACTAATAGAAACATATTGGACTCTTAATGGGCCTATTAGGCCTTAACATATACATGGGCTAAAATTAGCATAATTGGACTAAGTTAACTAAATACTTAACAACTAATAATGTTGTATAAAGTGATAAAAACCCCACTTGATCATCATGATTATGACATCATTACATATACATAACAACTTTTTATAAATATTATTCGACATAGTCTAAGATCGAGTATTATTTGTTTAGGTAACCCGTGATCGCGACGCGCGCCGTATGCTTTTAGTTGCCGATAATCCGCCTTCCCAAAGCAAAGTGAGTTCATAGCCTCACACTCTTTTAAATGTTTTGTGAAATGTTTTATAAACCCGCGAGGGAGATAACATGCTAGTTTTAATAAAAATAGAACACAAGTGGTCCCGATTGTATGTTTATTGATATGGACTCGATTGATTGGATGACCCAATGAATGATTGAAATGGATTATTATTAGTTAGGTTATGTCACTATAAGTCCCATTAGCATGAATTGTGAACTACTGGGAGTTGGTAGACGCTTATGCATATAATAGTACTATTTGGGGAAGATCACCCCAGTTCGCGTCTTAACGGCTGATCCCCGTTGTGTCACATTGATTGGCAAGCGAATTTATGTATGAGAGGGATATATTTAGCGTGATTTTTGTGACGACGCACTGTTTTAAATGGGCAAATGAATTCCAGGCTAGCTACCCGATATATATTATAGAAAGGTAACAATATCATGCGACTTATAATAATCCGATAATAATAATGATAATGGTAACACTGAGGCTGCAGTCTCAGGAATAGTGTATGATATACGATTTGAATTATAATATATTGCCTGACAAGCAATATGGGGTCTTATTTATTGATATTATACTTGTGTTCTGATTTTACATAACTGTTTTATATAACGGTTTTTATTATACTATAAACAACGTTATAAAACGTATTGTATGATGCTATTACGACAATGATTCGTATAAAACTGTTTTTGGTCTAAGTTATGATTTACGACAATGATTCGTATAAAAATGTTTTTGGTCTAAGTTATGATTTACGACAATGATTCGTATACAAATGTTTTTAGCCTAAGTTATGATTTACGACAATGATTCGTATAAAAATGTTTTTGGCCGTAGTTATGATTTACGACAATGATTCGTATAAAAATGTTTTTGGCCTAAGTTATGATTTACGACAATGATTCGTATAAAATGTTTTTTGCCTATGTTATGGTCTACAACCAAGAATTGCACAAAATACTTCTCGATAATGATTAAACATCGGTTTTATGTTAATGGTTATTATTAAACTCTATGGACTCGCTCAGCGTTTCGCTGACTTTTAACATGTTTAATCTCAGGTACTTGAAGGTAATTATCGGGAAGACGGCAAGAGTTTATGGCCCGCATTTGAATAAAAAATTTATATTCGAATGTTTTGTAAATTTGTAAGACATAATTTGATCTGTGGACCGATGTAATTTGATATTTATGAATGGAAAATGCTTTGTTATTAAATGACGCGATTTTTAAGTGTTGTCTATGATTTGAGTAATGTGTTATCCCGTAACACCAACGAATCTTCCGCTGATTTGAAACGTGAATATTTGGGGGTGTTACAGTTTGGTATTAGAGCTCTCGTTATAAAGGATGAAATATTTTTTCTTTTAAAACCAAGGTTTTGAATAAAACATTTCAAAAATCTATTAAACATAAATATTTTTAAATAAATATTTTGAGTAAAATGTTTAAAAATCTTTTGACTATAACGGTGCCGAAGAATTCCCGAGTTACCGACAAGGCCAGATTGAGAAGTGTTATTTTAATATATATATAACTTGGATTATATATATGTTGTAATTTGATTACATGATTGTTTAATGATTATTCTAATACTTATACGAGATATTTACACAACGTAGATTGTCACAAGGAACCATAACTATTCTAACAAATCAATCGAAGCTATTTCTGTAGGAATTCTAGCTATTCCAGATCTAAACCCAGTTGTGGATGTTTATGATCCCAACGAAATGGTTGATATTCCAAGAAATGTTGACATTAGTTGATTGTGATATTGAAGATGAATTGTCGAGATTAAATCTAATATCGATGTCATGACGATCTTTCCTTATAGAGTGGAGTTTGACAAAACCTCACCACCTAGAAATGTGTCATCTGATTCGGTGTCACCTAATTCTTAAATTTGAAATTGAAAAGATAAATGTTGCACTTGAGGCTGTTGTTGGAACCCTTACCCAAAAGCCTCATGCCACTTGTACCTTTCCGAGAAGTCTAATTGAATGTGTGAGTCATTTCTTACTCGTGACTCATTTGATAATTATTGTTATAAGAGCTTTAGAATTGGAAATTAAGTGTTGTTCATGTCGAGCTTTTATTTCCCTTCAAAAGATGAAGAATAAGGTTGAAAGTATTGGAGAATGAGGTAGGATGTCGCATTGAGTATAAGTTGGTTGAAACTTGAATAAATTCGAATTTAACTCGTATGGAATGCGAGATTGTTAAGGAGAAGTCGTTGACTCCTGTGGTTGAATTATTAGGTTTTAAATGATTGTAGATTCGTGTTAAGGGTTGTTCCTAGGCCATTTTCCAATGACAAGGATGCCCAGTGTCCAAGAAATAAATTGAAGAAATCTTCTTCTGAATTGGGACCGATGGATCTTCTGGGACACGTGGAACACCTAATGACTCTTGTAGATTAGTATTTATTGTAGTATCTTTTAAAATCACTAACTTAACTGAGATATCAGTTGGTAGGACGAGTCCTTGGAATTGTATAACATTACATGATGACATATAATGTGTGACGATACAACTTTTGACTTGTTTGTGATTAATGAAAAGACTATCTTTGATTGCTAAACTCTACATGTATCGATGTTATCTATCTTTTCTTGCTTCTTCCTAATGTTCGCATTAGTGATGGAACCATGAACGAGTACTCATCTCGATTTGAGTTGCGTTGTGAATTATTCTTTCGTATTCCTGAGTGCCATCGATGTCATGAACCTCATGATTATTTGGCTAAGCTCATTTCCTATCGGTGAACAACTCTTCATCACTCCTTTGCAGATCACTCATTGTTTTTATAGGACAAGACAGTGTCACCTAAGAAAATTTAATTTTCATCACCATATGGATTATTTAAATTGAGACTTTAATCTTTATCGAAATAAAGTTTATGAAACACCTTGAAATTTTAATTGCTTTCATAACGAAGAACATCTCTGTAAATTCATTTTGCTTTTTATTCCATAATTAAGCATGAATATATATATATATATATATATATATATATATATATATATATATATATATATATATATATATTTACATGATGACGAAATTTTGACGAACTGAGTATTGCATCGTTAATCCTAAGTTGTACATAGAAGCGCGCCTACGTACAATTTGGAAGGGACCATGCAAGGCTGATTAGTCGTCATCATGAAATTGTTAATAAACACTACATTTTTCTTTGTAATTTTGAAAGATTAAATTTTTATGAGATCTGCAAGAAGTTAAAAATAGGGACATATTGTTAGGGACACCTACATATGTGCCCGTACCATTTTCTGAATCGAATTTACTCATCCGTGGATATTGTCTTATTTGACAATTGACGTCCCCTTCTTGTTCAATTCTCTCATGGTAAGTGGAATGTAACTAGAGTCGCATCACACCCCCTACTAAACCATTGCCGTGTCCTCACGCAATGCTAGCATAAAGTATAAAGCAACTCCGTTTTTCATTTATTAAAATCATTTATTCATTTGATTAATATTTAATGTGTAAATGACATAATGTATCGCTTTCATTATTTAAAAATAACTTTTAGGATCACAAAATTTGAATAGGTTCATCGTCCTCGACTTTTCACTCTTTCCATGCCAAGCTCAAAAACAAGATCATTGTTAACAAGTTCTCATGTTAAGACCACTTATATAAGACATTTGTGTAGAACTCCTTCTCCATTATTCCTAAGTTGTATCTCTAGATTTTAAGGATTGTCATTCACCCGTAGGCTCATTTGACTTAATTAATAATTATTAGTCCAAAAATGAAGGCAAAACGGTGTAAACCCGACACTTAGAACCTAAATCCTCAAAAACCGTTGTCACTAAAGAAAGCCCACATCAAGGATAATTTAACACGATTTAGGGAATAAATTCCTGGAATCAAAATTAGGCCAATAGTACTACTTATTATTTATTCCTCCAAAGTTATTTCAACTTTATAGTGGAGTTTAGCAAATTTACATCATATACCCTTAGGCTCTTTAAGATGTAAAAGTGCTCCTTATCTATGATCACTCCACACCCTAAGGCTCCTTGAACCATAAACAAGGGAATTGACATTCATCATCACTCCACACCCTAAGGCTCCTTGAAATAATGATGAAGCAATTTTTATTAAACACTTACCATGCCATACACCTTAAGGCTCTAATGACAAGGCTCGTGCTACATGTCCCACACCCGAAGGCTCCTTGAGATCATGTTTTAATCTTATTCTTCTTTATTTATGATATATATAGTAGGCCAAATTCCGCAATCCCATGGTCTGAATACCTCCTACTTAGTGGTTATGAGCCACCTTAGTCGGAAGTCCACGATGCTGGCACCCTCAATGTGTTCTTGCTTTAATTACAAGGGAATAAAAGAGTTGGTTAAGAACTAAAATATCGAACCTAAACCGGAAAAATCCTCATTTATTAAGCAATTAAATATACAAGCGGGGAGAAAGAGCCACAAAAACTCATATAAGGAAGAATTAACCTTTAAACTTATTTACTATGTTCCTAACATAGTAAATGGCTGGGTATCTTTTAAGAAACGATCCCCTAACAGTCCCCAATCGCACAATAAGCCAATGGATTCATTGAAAAACTGGTATGACCACTACTTTTTCATTGACGCAGTAGTATGGCCGGCTGATTACACCTTTAGAAATAGAATACCCCACGACCCCAAGCCGCATACAAGTACATACAACCCCCGACATTCCCAAGAATTAGATCTGAATAGGACCGGGTTCCATAGAAGTCTGCCCGAGTCATTTTTATGTTTGCTAGGATTAGCCGCAATTATTTTGGCCCGTCCAACAGATATCCTGTGTTTTGGAGAAGGCAGGGTGAAGGTAGGCTAACATCCGTACACAAATAACTTATTCAATCATTTTATAAATGGCTAACATATTTTGTTTTGTGTTGGGCAGAAATGAACTTCTTTGGACTCTTGCGCCAGGGCGACCCGAAGCTTGTACCGGAGGGTTCCCGTCCTCTCTGTGAGAATGAACGACCCCTTCTTGAGCATACCTGAAACGTGACGGTTGCTCTCGAAGCCGTGCCAGATCCCCACTCGGACGAGGAAGAGCATGGAGACAATGGTAGTGGTGATAACCGGATGCATGAAGGAGGAGCCGGGCCCTCCTCACCACATAGGGAACAGTAGGGAGATAATATTGACCTAACCACCTCCAGCCTTCGCCGGATGATGGGCAATGATGATGAAGAAGTAAAACAAGTCAATCTGGAAGAAGAAGAAGAAGAAGTGGAAGAAGAAGTCGAGGAGGAGACTAACGAAGCAACAGCTCAGCCCGTCACCAGGCGTACCCGTAAAAGAATCAAACGAGCAAGGAGAACTGCTTCAGTCAAGATTGGCGAACACAACGCCCCTGCCAAGAAACTTCGAGAAGACCACCCCTTGTACCAATCTGTTGGTAGTACTACCCAGGGTTCTGAAACTATCCGGGCCGCACATGTCGATCCCGTCACTCATATTTCCCCCACCGCATCAGAATTAGCGAGAAATGACATGTAAGTCTCCATCCTAACACGTAAGAATGACAACTCCTTTTTGAAGTAACACTTAATATGTATCCACATGCTTGTTTTCACAGGGATGAACAAACTGGTGCCGCGCCTCCTCCTGATACTCAAATAGATAAGGGAAAAGGAAAAGAAGTGGAAAGAAACCACATGCTTCACACAGCCGCCCAGAAGTCCGGCCCTGTTTTTGAAGAAGGTTCACCCACGGCTTCCCAAGACTTCCCAACGTCCGGCCCCCCTCAATCGTTCAATCCTGTATGGAATATCACAACTGCATCACTAATGAGGGACGCTGATGAATGCCGGGAGTACCTCAACAACTGCATTCCACCAGGCTTGGTGCGAGAGGTGAACGCGCTCAACCATGCGGATTTGGCGGATGAGTATAATGGTGCCTTGGTACACCAAATGGCGATGGGCACCTCGATGAGGGTAAGGTTTGAAGCCGCACTTGGGCATGTTGAATCTCTTAAGAGGAAGGTTGGACGGAGGGAGAAGATGATCGTGGTTAATGAAGCTCAAATTGCAGACCTCCAATCCCAACTGGCTAGCGCCGAGGCGACCATAAAAAAGCAATCGGCCCGCACGAATGAATACGACCAACAAGTCGCCAACCTTGAGTCACAACTAGATGCTGCGACCACCAAGGTACATATCCGTGCCGCACCACCCATTTTCTAAAAGAAATATATTCTAACGTTTTATCTCTTATAGGTAGCCACAGCGGAAGCGTCTGCCCAGTCGTACTCCAGCCAGGTACACGTGCTTAACAAGAAACTAGAAGACGCGCACTTGGCCGTCTAAAGCATGGAGAAGGTACAAGGGGAGCTTGCTGATGAGAGGGCTGTCACCCAAGAGCTGAAAGAGGCGTTTGCCCAAAAATATTTGATGATTGATGCCCTCACCGCTGAGCGTGACGACGTGCTATGCCCCCAACTACTAGCGGCTATTGCCGGCCGCAGGTGGATGGTAGGGCATGGAGCACGCTTGGCCGTCATGAAGGTGCTAGAGGCCCCCGAATTTGTGCAACAATTTGCAAGCCTTGTGTCCGATGGCATTGACCACGGACGTCATGAGGGAATGGTTGAGGCCGTTGAGCTGATCAAGAAAGGGGAAAACTTTACCAATCATGCCTTCTTTAATCCTGAAGCCGCTAACAAGATGACTGCTTCCATGACCGCGATGCGGGATCTGCACTATCCATTCTTGGATGAGCTGGAGGCCACCAAAGATGCATCAAATATGGAAATCATGGAAAGGCTAAGTCTTAGTGCATTCTCCCAAGGTGAGAGTCACTCCCGTGCTTCCTTCACTCCATCACCTAGCCACCTGACGCTCCCCATATATGAGGACGTAACCAGGATCGTGCTTGATGAAGAACCCTTAAGTGTGGTGCTGGAGAGGAATGCGGCTCAAGCCCAGAAGCGGAAAGAAAGTGATGAGTGGTTGTCATGTCTGGTCGAGGAACAAGTGGAAATGGGTAAGTTTTTCCCCCCTATGTAGGATGCTCCTACTTTATGATCCCTTTCAGACACTTTGGTTTGTAACCGCTGATGAGATGGCATTTATACATGATCTCATCGTTCTTTTCGGGCTTTAAATGCATAAAAATGTCATAAAATACCATATATATGCTTGTGTTTGTTTACTTGTGTATTTTAGGTATGGATATCGTGAAAAAGACAAAAGATCACAAATTACAAGGAAAAACGGACACGAGAAACGAAGCCGTACAAAGAACCGGGCCCTAATCATGGAATTCTCAACAAATACCCTTGAAGAACTTGAAGACAAACAAGATTGATCCTCAATTATTGAAGAAATGACACTTAAAACCCTTGTATATTAATAATTACAAGTTTGGTCCCTTAAGTTTGTCAAAATTACACAAAAGGTCCTTCAACTTTGAAGAAATGGCAAGATTAGTCCCTCAACAAATCAAAATTGCCAATAATGGTCCCTCATGAAGTCAAAGATACAATGAAGACCTTTGAAGATCAAGATTGTCCAAGATCAGCCCTTGAAATATCTCAAAATGTCAAAAACAACCCTTGTTAACCCTTTGGAAAAGTATTGTGCCAAAACTGCCAAAGTGTGAAACTATTTAACAAAGGGAATAGAACTTTGTGGCTGAAAAACGTTTTATACATGTTTTCTGAAAACACAAGGGCCAAATGTGGGCAAAATAAACATTCAAATATTTATTGCGCCAAACACCTTTCCACCCCTACAAAAACGGATCAAAAAAACTTTACTATTCACCCCAAGAACCTAGTTACCATCTCACTTAAACCAAAGGGTAAATCTAAATTACCCATACCCACGTGTGATTCACACATGCAGAATCCCATCCCACACACAAAACCCTCACTCCCACTACTCCCTGGACCCCACACTCAACCTCCTTAACCAATGAAAACACAACTTGGCCTTCAAGTAAAATGACGTGGCCAAATCAACAGCTAAGGATCATTGCTTCATAACAAAGCTGAAATGAACGTCCAAGATGAATTTGAACAGCTCATTCCATCAAATGATCTAGAAGACTCAAGGGCATTTTAGGGAAATCAGTGCTAGGGTTTATGAATAGTGTTAGCCAGGCATTTGCCTATAAAAGGAGACCTTAACATGTGAGAGTCCCTTGGTTCCAGTTTTAGGCTATTAATCTTTGTAATTCCTTTTTAAGCTTAATAAAATTTGAATTTCTGAAATTTGAAATCTCTTTTTGATTTAGTTAAAAGTTTGGTGTTTGAGTAGCCTAATTTTAAGTTCCATTTTATTGTTAAGGCCTACCTTAATCTTGTGGTTAAGGCACGTCTTGTTTCATTAGGTTTTTAAGGTTTGAAAACCTTGAAATCCTAGGTTCTGTTTTGGTTTATTTTGTGTACTAACCCTTGACCATTTGCTATAAGCTCTTACAAGCTTGTTGACACCAAGCTTGTGAAGGGATTAGATCCCTTGGTTGAGTTGTTTGCTGCTTGTGTTGAAGATATCAAGTCCTTGAGGTTCTACTTTGAACCATCAACCAAGGCAATTTGCATCTCCTTATTTGAAGTACCTTGGTCTTGTTCTAGTTGTTGAACAAGGTCCAAGGAGCATTGCTGGCCTTCCTAGGATGTTGTGGAAGGCAGGTATAAGCTCTTGTTAAGATTCCCCTAAAAATTTCATGTTTATGCCTGTTTTGGATTTTGTGCTTTGATTTTGAGTATTTGTGTTTGTGCTGGTGATTTATGTGTTTGATTGTGTTAGTTGCTGCCTAGTAAGTGTTTTTGATCATTAAAATCAGTAGGTTATTAGAAGAAATCACAAGTTTCTTTGATAAGTGACTGATTAAGGAGTGTTTGGGATTACTGCATAAGTTTGGATTGTGGCTTGTTAAGTGCTTGTGTGTTGTTAGCAAGTATTGGTATCTGTTGCTTGGGTGATATTGTTCATCTATTTGCAGGTTTTGAGGTTTTGATCACATAGATTCTTGTTTTGGCTATAAAATCTTCATAACTTGGTAAAATTGGCTAGGATTTTGAGGACACCTAGATCTAGGCCTAGGCTAGGGCTAACAAGTGCTAAATCATAGTTAATCACACCAGGGAAGAAGGATTTGAGGCTTGAAATTGGATAAAGTGTCAAGTATATCAGCTAACTTGTTTCTGCATATGTTCATTGTTCATCAGTAACTTTTTATGCTTTGATCTTGTTATTTACTTTGATTCAGTGTTTGATTCTTGTTGCTTTGTGTTTGTTCTTAGTTTATATAGCTTGTGTATGCATCCTGTTAAGTTTGGTTGGCTTATTTTGCTTAAATCTGCTTATTAAGTGCTTAACTGCTTATTTACATATCTGGAGCATATCTGGTAACTGTTTGGCTTATTGTGGCTTATTGTGTGAACCATTTTGTGATTTTATTGTTGCTATTGACTCCTTGTGATTCACTGATCACAAGGGTGCCTTTGTTTCCAATTGAATCAAACCAGAACTCTCATAAAAGCTTGGTCAATTAGTCAAAGCAGTGGGAACTCCTTTCCCCTGCTGGTTGCCACTGATAGTGCAAATTTGGTGTCAACTTATCAATAAGCTATAACAGCTTACCAACCTGCAACAACTTTGTTTTTGTAATAGGTGCTCATATTTTGACCCATTTGTTCATACTGGAGCATTTGAGTGGTTGACTTTTAGGTTTGACTAGAAAACCAACTCCTTTGACTTTTACATAAGTTCATTTGTGCTTATTCTGGCTTATTGGTTGTGCTTATTGGATTTTTGTTGATTGATATTGCTTATTGAGTCCATTTGAAAGCTTTTGCAAGTTGAATCAAGTCCTGAGGTGCATTATTTCTCAAAAACGACTATTTTGTCGTTTTGTGGATTTTTGCTTTTCTATTTTCTGGCTTATTGAGTGTGCTTTTTGGAAATTTCTTTTGACAGATCTCTTAAGCATCCTAAAAGAGGGTTGTGTGTCAAATTAGAGCTTATGGCATTAGCTTATGGCTTAATGGGCTGAAAAGCCCAATAAGAATAAGCTTTGTGTTCAATAAGCTGTGATAAGCACATTTTCAGCTTTTGGGCCTTTAGAGTTTTGTTCTTAGAATTGAATTTAAGTCAGATTGGGCTTTTCCAAGTCAATTGGGCCAAGTTTGACTTTTTGGGCCCAAAAGCCCATTTGTGTTGACTGAATTTGGATTTGGCCCATTTGAGGGCCCATTAGGGGTATTTTGGTAATTTCACTTTGATTTTCTGATTATTTAGGTTAAAATAAACTAGTTTGCAAGTTTTTAGAATTTTTACAATTTTTGGATTTTTAATATTATTTTATTATTATTTTTAAAATTTCACTTTTTTCAACTTTTTACATTTTTCTTAGGTTAAATACATTAAAATAGGAATTTAGCAACTTTTAGAATAATTTTATCTCTTTTAGATTAATTTTTATAATTATTTTAAGTTTTAATAGTTTTTAAATCATTTTAAATAGTTTTTATTAGTTTAAAATTTTCTAAAAATAGTTTTTAATCTTTTTAGGTCATTTTAGAGTTTTACCAATTGAAAAATCTTTATTTGGGCTTTTTGATAATTTATTTGATTTTTAGGGCTTTAATTAGCATTTAAAAATTGAATATTTAATTATTTAAAAGGTTTGAAAAAGTTTTGATCATTGGTAAACTCTTAGTTTATTATTTTTGATTTTTGGTGAATTTTTGGTAATTTTTAGAATTTATTTTTATTTTTGTGGTTTTTAAGGTTCTACGTTTTAACTTTCTAGTAGTGATTTTTTGTTAATTTTTATTTTTACGTTTTCGTCAATTTCTTTTCTCATCCCCTTCTAAACCAATCATTAATCACAAACATTTAACAAATTTCTCACACACATATACCTCCTTGGGAAACGAACTTTCACACCATCAAGGGTCATTAGTGTTTACGTTTTCCTAAACGTACACTCAATACTTACCGCTTTTACGCCTTTTTCCTAAGAGGTGTAATTTACCACAATCACTTTGGCGCCGCTGCCGGGGAGGTGTGTCGTGATTAATTTCCATTGTTGTTTTTAATATTAACCAAATAGTATTTGTATTAGTAGAACTCTACTAATACGTATTATCAGTTTTCTTGGTTTTTCTTGTACAAATATTATTACTATATTGTATTAAGAATCACAATAAATTTACAATATCTCCAAAAGTGTGAAAACACAACCTTAATTGGGATTTCATCACTCAATTATTGTATTCGAATCTCAAACAAAAAGAAAAAGGCAAAAATAGATAAATACTTTCGTGAAGCTCGATTTTGAAAGATACAAACTATAAGGTGGGTATAAGGCGGGTATTATAAAATATACCCTAAGGAAAAAGGCTCTTAAGTGCTTCGTGCCGCCTCGTTTCCCCGCTTGCTTGTGAGTATTTTGAGATTGAAGGCTAATCGAGGGTTTTGCCGCCCAAAGTATTATTACGTATACTATATTTGCTTGGTTTCTTTGTGATTAAACCCTCTTGAACAATTTGGTTTTCACCAAAGTTCTAAAGTCATTCGAAGGCGTTCACTCCACATGATCGTTTTCATTCTTTGAGGCTCCTTTAATCGAGAAAGTCGATTCGAGGAGAGATTTTGTAGATTGTTGTCTACGAAGATACACCAAAATCCAAAAAAATTAAATATCATCAAAAACACAAAAAAATTGAAAATTCACAAAACAACCAAAAAGAATCTTCTTTGCTCACCTCCCATTCTTCGTGAAGTTTATGATCACTCGTAATCAAGCAAAACGAGCTCGTAAACGTCTTCAAAAGCAAGCCAATCAAGAGACGTTGATTGTTGAAGAACCTCCAATTGTTGAACCTATTGTAGAACAAGAAGTCGTCATGGCTAACTGTACTATGATGGAGTTGCTACAAGCACCCACCGAGGGTTTTGGAGAGGCTATTGTGATTCCCGCCATCCTTGCGGAGAATTTCGAGATTAAGACGGGTTTAATGTCTATGTTGCAAGCAAATAAGTTTAGAGGTCACGAGAAAGACAACCCGCATTACCACATTAGGAATTTTAACCGTCTCACCGCCACTAGCAAGTTTAAGGATGTTCCACATGACGCCATTAAGATGATGTTGTTTCCATACTCGTTGGATGGACCCGCAAAAATTTGGCTTGAGAAAGAACCGTCAAATTCGATTTTGACATGGGCCGATCTCGTTTCTAAGTTTGTGAACAAGTTTTTTCCACCATCTAAAATAACACACTTGAAAAATGAGATTTCACAATTTGTGCAAAGAAATAATGAAAGTTTTTCAATGGCATGGGAACGCTTTAAAGAAATGTTACATGAATGTCCACACCATGATTTTACGGAATTGCATCAAGTGGATACTTTTTATAATGGGCTTAATGATCATGAACGAGATTATTTGAATGCCGCCACGGGTGGTAATTTTTTGTGCAATACGACAAATGAGGCATTACAAATCATTGAAAATAGATCTAAGGTTTATAACCCTCGTAACACACCGAGTGTTGCCAATATGGGTTCGTCATCTTCGTCACAATCATCTCGTAGCATTAATGCCTTACATGATGAAGCTAATGAGGAAAATCGGTTTTATGATAGATTTGCTAATCTAATGTCCCATTGGAAGGCTCAAGAAGCTTCCAATTCCGCTTCGGTTAAAGCGGTTGCTAAGAGTTGTTTATCTTGTGGGGGAGCTCATGATCTTTCCGAGTGCATTACCGCGGATGGTAACACTTCGAGTGCTTATGTAGCAACGGGAACTTACAACCAAAACGGTCAAGGTTCCCGCCAAAATCAAGCTCCACCAAACCAAAATGTTAACAATTATCGAAACAACAACCAAGGTAATTACCAAGGCAACACACGCAATTAAAACAAGGGGAATTATCAAAGTGGGAATGGACAAATTTCTAATCAAAACCAAAACCGTGATTTTCAAAACACTACACAAGGTTTTCAAAATGCTCACACAAAAAATTTGCAAGGAGAATTTTTGGATTATGCTAAAGCAAATGATGCTAAATTTGATAACATGCAACGTGAGATGATTAGCTTAAGATCCGAGTTGAAAAACGAGCTAAAAAATAAACTTGCTAATGAACTTAAAACTCATGCAAACAAAATGGAAGGAAATGTCCAACGTCTTCAACAAAATCAACAAAAGATGGAATTAGGACACCATGAGATTAAGCAAGAGTTATTAAAAGCGGATGCTAGGCAATCAAAATTTGAGGACCGAATGGCTAAGATGTTTGAAGCAATCATGTGTAAACCCTCTTCCTCGGGTGGTCTTCCTAGTGATACCATTGCAAACCCGAAGGGAGAAATGAAGGTTATTACTACACGAAGTGGTAAAACTTTCAAAGAACCAATCTCTCGTCCAAGTACTTCTACGGAGAAGGAAATCGAGAAAGAACCCGAGGTGATGGTCGAAAAGGAGCATATTACAATCCCACGAAGTACCGCTCATACCACACCTACGGTTGAACCAATACCAATTGTGGAACCCGAGTTTCCAAGGCCGTTTCCTAATGACCAACCCACACCACCTTTACCCTACCCTTCGAGACGAAACAAAGAGAAAATGCAAGAACGTAACAAACAACAAATCGAGCTTTTTATAAAAATGTTTCAACAAGTGCATTTTGATGTAAGTTTAGCCGACGCGTTGTTATATATGCCTCGTTTCGCTTCCACTTTTAAAAGTATGATGAGCGATAAGGAAAAGCTTTCAAAGCTTGCTAATTGTTCTTTGGTTTATCTTAACCGCATACCGGAAAAGTTGGTGATCCCGGAAAGTTTCTCATTCCTTGTGACATACAAGATATGAAAGAATGCCTCGCCTTGGCCGATCTTGGTGCGAGCATTAATTTGATTCCATTTTCCATTTGGAAATCGCTTTCGCTTCCGGCTCTCATTCCTTCGAACATGTCCATCGAGATGGCCGATCATTATACGATTATGGCATGTGGAGTAGCCGAAGATGTTTTCGTAAAAGTGGGGAAGTTCTACTATCCCGTTGATTTTATAGCAGTCGACATCCCCGCGGATCCTCAAGTTCCTCTAATTTTAGGTCGATCATTTTTAGACACTTCGAGATCACTTATCGATGTTCATGCGAGAACTATCACTTTGAGATTCAACAAAGAGGAACTTGTTATAAACGCTACTCAAAATTCGAAACCTTCTCATGTTTATGCAATCGCTACCATCAATCACATTGACATCGTTGATGTGGTTTGCGATGAGTTTTCACAAGAAGTGTTAGGTTTTTCCGATAGCTCGTCAAGTGGCAATCCCACTATTTTGGATCCGATTCTTGCTAATTCTACACCAAATCTCACTCCATTCCAAGGAGGCGATTTCACTTCAAATGAAATCGACAATGAAGATGAGGTGTTGATTAGTGATGAAATTTCTATTCCACCATTTCTTTCGCCGATGGAAGTTATGAGTGTTGAACCAAAATCTTCAATCGAGGAACCACCAATCCTTGAATTGAAAGATCTTCCTTCTCACCTTGAATACGCATTCTTGGAAGGTGATGACAAGTTGCCGGTTATTATTGCAAAAGGTCTTGCTAATAATGAAAAAACCGAGCTCTTGAAAGTTCTTAAGGCTCATAAAGGGGCAATTGCGTGGAAAATATCCGACATTAAGGTTATTGACCCAAAATTTTGTACTCACAAGATTTTAATGGAGGAGGACTACGAACCCGCAATTCAAAGTCAAAGAAGGGTGAATCCCAAAATTCACGATGTCAGTAAAAAGGAGGTCCTTAAACTCCTTGACGCGGGAATGATTTATCCTATATCCGATAGCCCATGGGTGAGCCCAATCCATTGTGTCCCTAAAAAGGGAGGAATGACCGTTGTGCCTAATGAAAACAACGAGTTAATTCCCACTCGTGTTGTGACCGGTTGGAGGGTGTGTATTGACTACCGAAAGTTAAATGACGCCACTCGTAAAGACCACTTTCCTTTTCCCTTCATGGATCAAATGTTGGAGCGACTAGCGGGAAATGAATTCTATTGCTTTTTAGATGGTTTTCCGGTTACTTTCAAATCCCTATCGACCCTCGTGATCAAGAGAAGACTATGTTCACGTGTCCTTATGGAACGTTCGCTTATCGTAGGATGCCTTTCGGACTTTGTAATGCACCCGGTACGTTTCAACGGTGTATGATGGCAATTTTTCACGATATGATCGAGAAGTCGATGGAAGTGTTTATTGATGACTTCTCGTTGTTTGGTAATTCGTTCACGTCATGTTTATCTAATCTCGAACAAATGTTAAAACGTTGTGAAGAAACCAATCTTGTGCTTAATTGGGAAAAATGTCATTTCATGTGTAAACAAGGAATCGTCTTAGGACATAAGGTGTCGAAGGCGGGGATTGAGGTCGATAAAGCTAAAGTAGACGTCATCGCCAAGTTACCTCATCCCAAAACCGTTAAGGGAGTTAGGAGTTTCCTAGGCCACGCGGGCTTTTATCGTCGTTTCATCAAGGACTTTTCGAAAATTTCTCGTCCTATGACACACCTTCTCGAGAAGGATGCTCCTTTTAACTTCAATGAGGATTGTGTTAAGGCTTTCGAAACTCTCAAAAGGAAACTTACCGAAGCTCCCATTCTTGTTGCTCCTAATTGGGAATTACCCTTTGAAATCATGTGCGATGCAAGTGATTATGCTATAGGGGCCGTCTTAGGGCAACGTTATGACAAGTATTTTCGTCCTATCCACTATGCTAGTAAGACGATGACCGAGGCGCAATTAAAGTACACCACAACGGAAAAGGAATTCCTTGCTGTGGTCTATGCTTTTGAGAAATTCCGACCTTATCTCGTCTTGACTAAAAGCATCGTGTATACCGACCATTCGGCTATCAAGTATCTCTTAGCTAAGCAAGACGCTAAGCCGAGATTGCTTCGTTGGATGCTCCTCCTCCAAGAATTTGATGTCACCGTGCTTGACAAAAAAGGAGCCGAGAATCTAGCGGCCGATCATCTCTCTCGTCTAGAAGATCCTCACAAAGATGTTTTCAAGAACAAGGAAATTACCGAAACATTTCCTCTTGAGACTCTCGGTGTAGTGAATTCTAAAGACACCACCCCATGGTTTGCCGACATTGCAAATTACCATGCCGGCAACTTCATAATCAAGGGTATAACGACACAACAAAAACGAAAATTCTTTCGTGACGTCAAGTTCTATTTTTGGGACGACCCTTATCTCTTTCGGATTTGTGCGGATCAACTCGTTCGACGTTGTGTGTTTGGTGCCGAAGCTTCTAATATCCTTAGAGCTTGTCACGAGGGACCCACGGGTGGTCACCACGGTGCTAATCTCACGGCTAAGAAAGTGTTCGATGCCGGTTTATTTTGGCCTTCTATCTATCGTGTTGCACACGCACTTGTGAAGTCATGTGATTCGTGCCAACGTCAAGGAAAATCGTCTCAACGTGATGAAATGCCGCAAAACATAATTCAAGTGTGTGAGATTTTCGACATATGGGGAATAGACTTTATGGGGCCGTTCCCATCGTCTCATGGCAACAAATATATCCTCGTCGCGGTGGACTACCTTTCTAAGTGGGTGGAAGCTAAGGCTTTGCCTACTAATGATGCTCGTGTGGTAGTGAAGTTTTTGAAGCAACTATTCTCTCGGTTCGGAACACCTCGTGCTATTATAAGCGATCGTGGAACCCATTTTTGTAATGACCAATTCGAAAAGGTTCTAAAGAAATATGGAGTTACTCGTCGTCTTTCTACGGCTTATCACCCGCAAACGAGAGGGCAAGTCGAGGTTTCGAACCGAGCTTTGAAGAGGATTTTAGAGAGGTCAATTGGAGAAAACCGTGCTTCATGGTCCGACAAACTTGATGACGCTTTATGGGCCTTTAGGACCGCTTATAAGACACCTATCGGTTGCACTCCTTATAAGTTAGTCTATGGGAAGAATTGTCATTTGCCCATTGAATTGGAGCATAAGGCATATTGGGCCCTTAAGCATGCAAACTTTAACTTGAAGACCGCGGGAGATCACCGGAAAATACAATTGAATGAATTGGACGAATTAAGAGATAATGTGAAATTGAGTATAATGCAGTTCGTTTTTTCTCAGTTCTTGCTAATGGAAAGTCCAACCAATATCGGGTTTTTAACTGTTTTTGGTTGTTAAGCTTGTTTGGATATTCTATTTGCTAATTCAACAAATGCTTGCAAAACGGAAAAATATTACCTACTTATATGTAAAACATTTAGCAAATACCAAGTTTTTATTCAAGTAAAATTCAAAATGTAAAATATGAAACTTAAAGGACTGAAAATGTAAATGCTAGGAAAGATAAATGCTTGAAATGTAAATTCTAACAATTCTAGGGACTAAAAGTGTAAAACAGTTAACTACAAGGATCAAATATGCAAAATTTATAACCAACTAACCAAAAATGTAACAAACTAACAACTTGCTAACTGAAATTAGCAACTTCCAAAACTTCAAGGTCTTAACAAATGCAAACCCTAAAAACATGGAAATTTAGCCAAGTTTACACACTGTTTAAAACATAAAGGACCAAAGAGCAATTTCAAGAACTATTTAAGCCAAAACGGGTTTAGACTAAAAATAAGCTCGTTTAAGCTTATTACTCAACCAAATTCAATGAGACAAGTTGCAAAATGATTTAAATCCAAAATAAGCTACGTGTGTAAAAGGAAATTGGCTAATGTTGTGAAATAAGCAAATGTGCACTTATCAATAAGCCCAAAATAAGCTATAGCAAAAACTAGACAATCACAACTTGATTTTCTGATTGAAACTGATTAAGCAACTCAATTAATGAACGGGAAATCAAACTAGAACATTTTTCATCAAGAAATAAGCTGGGAATCTGAATTAAGTTGAAAATGGGCTTATCGTTGACCAGCGTTGACCAGCTTATTTTTCAAAAAGCTGAAACTTCCAAAAATCAAGTAACTCAATGTTTTAAGTGGATTTGTGAAGAAAAATGGCCATGTTTATGAAGAGGATAAGGAGATACAAATTTCTAGTTTCAAGTTACAGAAACTTGCTTCAACTATGCTCAACTGAATTATGCTTATTCCTAACTGCTTATTGAATACTGTAGAAAAGGCTCTTGGAATCTAAATCTCTATGATATAAGCTATGACTGAGAACAAATTTGGTGCAATTTCATCTAGAATTGAATGAGTACTAGCCAAATTAAAATGACAAGTTCTAAATGACAAAACTGACTGAAATCCAAACATTTTTCATGCCATTTGCCTGTTTGACTATCTTTTTGACTTGTAAATGACTTGAAACACTTAATAACCACCTTTTAACTGCAAATGAACTCTAACAAGCCAAAACTAAATTCTTGAAAACTCTTTTTAAACTAATACCAAACACTCCTTTAACTGATTTTTATGAAAATTTGTGAAGACTATTTGATTTTGAAGTTGAACTGAATGAAATTCTATAGCAAGCTAGACTCAGTGTTCAAAATGAAAGATTTAAAAGTAGTAAGCAAGTACTTATCACTACTAGAACTACAATCAAGGTACAAGGCTAAAAATGACTGAATTAATGCAGTAAGCTAGAACTTAATCCAAATCAAAGAACAAGTAAACAGAATTAAACTACAAGCAACCAAAGAATCAAACAATCAGCAACTCTAAACAGCTTTTATCATGCAGCCATCAAGATTACACTATGAAAAGAAAGCATGCATTTGACAAATTCAGTGGAACAAAAATGAGAGCTTTAAAACCTATTGTAGTAAACCACTGAGAAGAAGAGGAGCGCTGAGCTCTCTTAGCCTAGTGATAACCACCACCTTATCACTAGGACAACAATCAATCAACAAGAACAGCTAACAATCAAAAGTCATCATCAAACTGCTTGAAATCTTCAAAAATCAATGGAATGAACTGAATTCTTCTCTAACAGCTAACAAACTCCTTCAAGGTCAGTTATGATCAATCTATGATCATAACAAACACAAAACAACAACACAAGTATCCAATATCAGCAGGTAATGAGCAGGAATATGAAGAACAGTTTTGGCGGGAAAAGATGAATTTGAAATTTTATTAATGGAAACGGTTACAAAGTTGTTAAAAGGTAAGTAACTAACTAACTAACTCAAGAGTTTGTCAGACTCTTGAGTAGCTAGGGTAAAAATGGAGGAAAGGGAAAGGAATTAAGAAACTATGTGTTTTTACAAAATTAAGCTACTCCTTACAAATGAAGTCCTATCCATCTATTTATAGGCATGAAGGAGGAGTTTGTTGGGGGTTGGTGACGTGTCAGGACCAATCCCAGCTCTCCACGTGGACAATTCTGCATAATTGCATTTGTAGGTATGAACAATGATTTGGGTTTTTCTTCAATAATTGATTCCATGTTAATTGACTTGTACCATTGTGTTCGTCTCTTCAAAATGATCAATTTTGGTGTTGAAATCTTTTCATGAAATGGATTGTAGCTCAAACGCGATCCTGGCAAATATTTTTGATGAAGAAGATGCCACGTGTCAACATGTGATTGGCTAAAAATGGATCACACGGATCCAACTGTTGTGATTGGGTATTAATTGCATGGCGGCTGAGTGGGAATTAATTACTCAATCCGTGTGATCATTTTTCTCTCTTCTCATTGGCTGAAATGGTTTCACATGGATCAAGCTAGTAAACATCTTCCAAAATTGGCAGAATTAGTCCCTATACTTTGGCAGATTGCATTTTTGAGCTAGCAGCTTCATTCTTTTGACATATTTGGTCCTTCAACTTTCATTCTTGAACAAAATGGTCCCTTGACTGAGTTGACTTGAGATTTGACCAAGTTTGACTTGAATCTTGACTTTCACAATATTTGCACTTTAGTCCTTCAACTTTGACAATTTGTCAAGATAGGTCCTTGTACTTCAAAGTCTTGTCACTTTTGATCCTTCTTTGTCTTTTTCATCCATTTGAGCTTGATTTTTCTTTGTTTGCTTGAAAATGTATCCTTTTACCTACACAAGTGTACACAAACACAAACATACCACATAACACTGTTTTTGCAAGATAAATTGGTATTTTGCTTCATGTTTTAGGGTTATTTGTTGATAAAAGGATATGAGTTTAAGCTCATATCAAATTCCCCTACACTTGAACATTGTCATGTCCTCATGCAATATTATATATTAAAGCTCAAATTTACATTTCCCTCATAATTAATCCACCTTGGCCATATGCGATGCATCTAAACTACTCTAAACTAAATGATGCATGATTTTGATTTTTAATAATGCAATGAACAAAATACAATTCTATCTATATCTTTTTGATTTTTCTTGAAATGGTTTTGATGGAAGTAACTCATAAAGAATTCAATGGCTTAGATTAGGGCTTGGGTACCATGGACATTTATCACCCTCAAGTTTCACTTTCCCCATACCAAGCTTAAAAATGGGATCATTGCATTCACAAGTAAAAAGTGCATCAACTTATTCATGACAATTAAATGTGGAACCGGTTATTATTTGAGCAAATTGCTTGTGGGCAAATTTGTCATTATTCAAAGCGTGAAGTATAAGAAATGTAAAATCCAAAAATAAGGAAGCACGGTTTTAATCCTAAGTAATCCTCTCATCCATTACTTGAAAAACCGCTCACAATTAATATAAGTCCGTTTCAAGAGTAATAAGTCATTCGCCTTATGTGTAAAATACTCATGTCATGCTTTCATAAGTAGCTACACACTCGCTAAGGAAAGGAAAATAAAACTCACGCAATAATTTACATCCGCCATCTTTTTGAGACTTTGGATCTTCAACCCCGCAACCCGTCAAGGTAATATTGGATTGGAGCAATCTATTGAATCCCCGCAACCCGTCAAGGTAATATTGGAACTCAATAGTCACTATAATTAACACCACACTGCCCCTCTTGGGAGTCTTGCATTATTTTTTTCTTTTTCTTTTCTCTTTTTTTTTCTAGCCACTCATTTTTTTTCATAAGCCGCTCTTATTTTTCTTTATTCCTCACAAAGAAATTTGCAAAGAAGAAAAGGAAAAACACCCGCTAAGTATGGAGCATGACATAAGTCTAGTACACATAAAACGTGCTAACTTAGAATCTTAAGACGTACTCATATCAACCATAAATGATTAGCCAAAAATGCATAAGAGATTACAAACCAATTAAAACCGTACTTGATTATTTATTAACAATTATATACATGCGAAGAAAATAGAGGTAAAGAAGAGAAGGGTTTAGCCATAAGTAATTGCCATGAAGTCTATCTAGCCTTTTTACACTTGCTTCAACTCTATCATTTCCCATTCTCCACAAATTTAAAATCTCAAATAATGAAATTGGTGGATGCTTAGCCTAATAGACCAATGAAGGACTACATGGTTAAGGATACTAGCTAGAGAATGCTAAGATAAGCAAACTCGGGTTGAGTCAAAATATCCATGGCGGGCCTAATATGTCAAAGAAATCTAAACTTGTTAAAACCATGTTTTATTATTATTTTTTTTTTCCTTTTTATATCTTTTTGATGAAAAACAAAAGAAGAAATATATACAATGCAAATGTGTTATGCAAAAATGATTGATGCAAAAATTATGAATGCATATTTTTGTTGGCCAAAGTAGATCAAAAATTTGAAAAATGTTGAAAATTCAATTTTCCATGTTATCATGCAAGACAATGACAAGTTCTAGGTAAGGTCACTTCGATAGAAGACCCCCCCTACACTTAAGCTAAACATTGTCCTCAATGTTTAAGAGCATGGAAGTATAAAAACTTCCCCTACACTTATGACAATGAATAGACTTTGCTTAACCCAAGTTAAGGAAAGGACAACTATTAGTGAAATCATGTTTAAGCACAAGGTGTCAGTGAAAAATCACTAAAGTAACGAAGTGAACCGGATACAAGGGCCTCCTCCATAAGCTCCAAAGCATGAGATGAGTAAGCAACCCTACAAACAATCATGAAGACAAAAGAAGGTCTCCCCTACACTTATCTCCAAGTCTATACCTTTATTTCTAACCTACAACACTCTAAACCTAGTTATACGATGCTTGAGTTAATGAGTCTCTAGCTCGACTCGTCCCACACTTAAAAGTGTCTAAAACCTATCATGGAGAAAAAAAATAAAATTATTTACCCTTTTAAAGAAAAATCTCCATGATGAGGTAAAACAAGTGTTCATTTATCAAAACTCCATAAATATCCCTCATGATCAAATACATAATTACCCTCCCACGTATAACACAATTCAACAACTAGCTTCCCAAGCAATTGTGAAAAGAATGAGGTGTAATTCTCTAAAATGGTTTTCCATATGTTCTTCCCAAGGTGATAGGATAAAGCTCTCAAATCTTTCACAAGGTTTCCTTTTGTTGCATCAGATGGAGACTGAGATGATTTAGCAAGCTCTATGCCAGGATCAAAAATCCGTTCCTTGATGGGAAAACAATAAGTGTTGGTTGCCTTAGAAGATTCTCCTTTGTAGTTCACATGGTGAGAGAAAGGTTGTGAAGGCATGGGTAACAACAAGCTCTTGGAAGGAACTATCATGACTTGTTTTCCTTTATCACTTTGAAAAGGTGAAATGGGCAAGGAAAAAGGTGAAGGATCTTCATTCAATAGGGATTCTAAATAGAGTATGTCCCCCTCCTCATCAAGGTAACCAAGAGTATACTCAAAAGATATATCCTCCACTAAAAACTCATCACTCTCATCCATTATAGAATCCTCCTCATCACCATAAACATCATAGATTGGACTATCAAAAATTAGTGATCCCTCAAAACCAAAGGAAGTATGATCATCAACAAATGAAGAGTCACAAGTAGAAAGCTCATCATCACTATAGTCATCATATGTTGGTGGATCACAAAGAAAAGAGTCCTCATCACTTAAGTCCTCATGATTAAGATTATCATTGTGAAAAAGTGGATTGTCATAAGGGATTTCACTAAAATTTAGCTCTTGAGGTTCATGAAAATCCAAGGAGGAAGTAATGGAAGCAATGGTCTCAATATGAGGGAAATCATAGTCGCCACTTGAGCAAGCTTCATAAAAGTACTCATCACAAACTTCATCAAGAAGATCATCTTGTGTTTCCTCCTCATGCACAACATCAATATGTTTTACCGCTTCGGGCTCATTAGACTTTTTGGACAACTTCCCCATGTTAAACACAACTCTCTCATCTCCTACCCGCAATGTAAGTTCTCCTTCCGCCACATCGATTAAAGTACGACCCGTTCTAAAAAATGGCCTACCAACAATCAAAGGCACTCTAGGATCCATATCATAATCAACCACTACAAAATCCGCGGGAAATGTAAATCTATCAACCCCAACAAAAACATCCTCCGCAATTCCCACCGGATAAGCTATAGTACGGTTGGCCAACTCAAGAGTCATCTTAGTAGGAGTAAGCTCGGGAAGTGAAAGTCTCTTCCAAACCGGTAATGGCATAAGATTTATGCTTGCTCCTAAATCCGCTAAAGCCATACAATTTTCCACCCCCGGGAAATTGCAAGGAATCAAAAACCTCCCCGGATCTCCAAGCTTAGTAGGCAACTTCTTAAGTAAAACCGCGGAGAAATTTTCATTCAATGAAGCATTAGGCAAATCCACCAATCTTTCCTTGTTAGAAAGCAAGTCCTTAATCATCTTAGCAAACTTAGGCATATTGGCTAAGGCTTCCGCAAAGGAGATATTGATGTTAAGTTGCTTGAACATCCTCAAAAAGTTAGAAACTTGGATATCATCCTTGTTCTTAAGCTTTTCTTTTCTCAATCTTGAGGGATAAGGAAGACTTGGTTTTGGTTGTGGTTGAGGTGTGGATGAAGGATTTTCCTTATTGAGTGTTTCATGAATAGGCTTTGAAATTGGAGAAATGGGAGCATTTTGAGGTGGTGAAGTAGAGGTAGAAGGCTTGTCACAAGTAGGAGCACAAGTGGGTTGAACAATAATAGGTTTAGGAGGTGAAGGATCCTTTGTTGTTGTTCCACTCCTTGTTGTAATAGCATTGACATTGGCCCGTGGGTTTGTTTGTGTGTTGGAAGGTAAAGCTCCTTGTGGTCTTTGATTTAATACCACCAAAACCCTATTGAATTGGTCATTCATTTTCTTCTCCATAGCTTGGAACTTCCTTTCATTCTCTTGATTCATTTTTTGCAAGAGATCCATTGTGTTATACTCTTGTGGCACATGACCTTGAAAACCTTGAGGTTGGAAAGATAAAGGTTGGGAGTTAAATCCTTGATTTGGTGGATAAAAGGTAGTTGCTTGAGGTTGAAATTGATTGGGTGCCTTATAGTTATTTCCTTGGTATGGTGGTCTTTGCCCTTGATTCCGTGGTAAAATTTGAGGAGGATTTTGTTGAATTTGGGTGGGTGGTTGGGGTGGGAATCCGGGTGGAGTAAGGTAGTTTTGAGACTTGTAAGAAAGGTTATTTGGATTGATATTAGGCTTGAAGTGTTCACGATGTTCCTCTTGGTAAGCATAGCATTCCTCTTGATACCCTTGCACCTTATCACATTGTTCATAAGAATGGGGACCTCCACAAGTAACACAAGAAATGGTGATGGCATTCACATTATTTGAGGAATTGTTCAATGACATGTTCTTAAAAGCTTGAAGCATTTCTAGTTGTACTTGCAAATTCTTCTCATTATGCCTATCCATCCTTTGAAAAATCTCTTCTTGAAACTTGAGGAGTTGGTTATCACAAGGAGTTTGAGAATTGTTTTGGATAACATGAACCTTTTCTTCAAATGGATTGTTTGTTTGAACCATTGCTTTAGTCTCAATGATGTCCAAAGCCTCTTGGTAGGTCTTAAGAAGAATATTCCCACCCGCGGAAGAATTGAGTGAATCTTGGTGGTGAGATTTAAGGCCATTGTAGAAGAGATTGATTTGGTGAACTTGATCCAATCCATGATTAGGGCATCGCCTCAACAACTCACTATACTCTTCCCAAGCATCACTAAAGGATTGACTAGGTTTTTGTTGAAAGCCCATAATTAAAGTCCTCAAAGCCATAGTCTTATGTGGAGGAAAGAACTTGTTCAAAAACTTAGTGGTGAAACCATCCCATGTGGTGATACTATCGGGTGGTTGGGTGTCTAACCAATGCTTAGCAATTCCCTCTATAGAAAATGACACTAACATCAACCTAATCACCTCATGTGAAACCCCATTATGCTTAATGGTATTGCAAAGAGAAAGTAATCTCTTAAGGTGAGCATGAGGATCCTCATTCTTGTTACCAAAGAAAGGTGATTGTGAAACCATATTGATCATAGATGTATGTAGCTCAAATGTGTTTGCGGGAAAGTCGGGAATCTTAATGGCACTAGCATATCCATGAATGTTGGTTTGCATACGTTCATACAAAGAGCGATTATCAATAGCCAAGGCTTCTTATGGTGGAGTCAAAGCACGATTCTCGTGATCGGCTTGGTGGACGATGGTGGTCTTACTCTTTCTCTTTTTCTTCCTTTTCGGAGGAAGAGGTTGTACACCAATCGGTATTTGTGCACGCGCACGAGTGAGCATGCAACTCAATACGAGGAATGAGAGAGAAGCTCTCGTGTGACTTTGAAGAGAAATGGATTATCCTCTTCGAGTTTCAATATTAAATATCCACAAGAAAATAACAATATATGTATGTACTACTTTGGGTGCAAGACCCTCAATGAAGCCTTCCTTCTTAGAATACTTACAAGTGAACGGGGGGTTAGGTGGCGCGAAGCACTTAAGTACCTATTGACCCTTAGATGGCATTTTATAGCACATCGCCTTTCTATTCACTTAAATGTTCGTATTCTTCGAATTATTGCTTATTGAGAGTATTTATCTATTCTTGCTTTATTTTATTTGATCGATACCCGTGTCAAGGACAGGAACGCCCCTCAACACGGTGTATTGCCTCGGCAATACTTATGGAAGATATGTAGATTGGTTGTTCTTATACGTATACGTATTTACTTATAATAATATATGGAAAATATTTTTGTATTTATGAGTTTTTTAAGAGAAAATACTATATGTACATAAAAACCGAGAGAATCCAATAATATATATTTTTGGGTGCAATCTCTTAGGAAAAAGATTGTTTTTTGGATTTTTTATTTTTTTGGTCAATTCTTTAGGAAAAGAATTGTTTTGTTAATTTTTTAGTTTTATATATTTTTATATTTTTGATTTTTTATTTGTTTGTGATTTATGATACGTAAAATAAACGTTCACAAAGTGAACGGATCCCAAAAGCCAATGAAAACCGTCAATCGATAGTCTCTCGTGTAGTCAAAGAACCGGCAACGGCGCCATTTGAAATATAGTATAAATCAGTTCGTTTTTTCTCAGTTCTTGCTAATGGAAAGTCCAACCAATATCGGGTTTTTAACTGTTTTTGGTTGTTAAGCTTGTTTGGATATTCTATTTGCTAATTCAACAAATGCTTGCAAAACGGAAAAATATTACCTACTTATATGTAAAACATTTAGCAAATACCAAGTTTTTATTCAAGCAAAATTCAAAATGTAAAATATGAAACTTAAAGGACTGAAAATGTAAATGCTAGGAAAGATAAATGCTTGAAATGTAAATTCTAACAATTCTAGGGACTAAAAGTGTAAAACAGTTAACTACAAGGATCAAATATGCAAAATTTATAACCAACTAACCAAAAATGTAACAAACTAACAACTTGCTAACTGAAATTAGCAACTTCCAAAACTACAAGGTCTTAACAAATGAAAACCCTAAAAACATGGAAATTTAGCCAAGTTTACACACTGTTTAAAACATAAAGGACCAAAGAGCAATTTCAAGAACTATTTAAGCCAAAAACGGGTTTAGACTAAAAATAAGCTCGTTTAAGCTTATTACTCAACCAAATTCAATGAGACAAGTTGCAAAATGATTTAAATCCAAAATAAGCTACGTGTGTAAAAGGAAATTGGCTAAAGTTGTGAAATAAGCAAATGAGCACTTATCAATAAGCCCAAAATAAGCTATAGCAAAAACTAGACAATCACAACTTGATTTTCTGATTGAAACTGATTAAGCAACTCAATTAATGAACGGGAAATCAAACTAGAACATTTTTCATCAAGAAATAAGCTGGGAATCTGAATTAAGTTGAAAATGGGCTTATCGTTGACCAGCGTTGACCAGTTTATTTTTCAAAAAGCTGAAACTTCCAAAAATCAAGTAACTCAATGTTTTAAGTGGATTTGTGAAGAAAAATGGCCATGTTTATGAAGAGGATAAGGAGATACAAATTTCCAGTTTCAAGTTACAGAAACTTGCTTCAACTATGCTCAACTGAATTATGCTTATTCCTAACTGCTTATTGAATACTGTAGAAAATGCTCTTGGAATCTGAATCTCTATGATATAAGCTATGACTGAGAACAAATTTGGTGCAATTTCATCTAGAATTGAATGAGTACTAGCCAAATTAAAATGACAAGTTCTAAATGACAAAACTGACTGAAATCAACCCAAACATTTTTCATGCCATTTTCCTGTTTGACTATCTTTTTGACTTGTAAATGACTTGAAACACTTAATAACCACCTTTTAACTGCAAATGAGCTCTAACAAGCCAAAACTCAATTCTTGAAAACTCTTTTTAAACTAATACCAAACACTCCTTTAACTGATTTTTATGAAAATTTGTGAAGACTATTTGATTTTGAAGTTGAACTGAATGAAATTCTATAGCAAGCTAGACTCAGTGTTCAAAATGAGAGATTTAAAAGTATTAAGCAAGTACTTATCACTACTAGAACTACAATCAAGGTACAAGGCTAAAAATGACTGAATTAATGCAGTAAGCTAGAACTTAATCCAAATCAAAGAACAAGTAAACAGAATTAAACTACAAGCAACCAAAGAATCAAACAATCAGCAACTCTAAACAGCTTTTATCATGCAGCCATCAAGATTACACTATGAAAAGAAAGCATGCATTTGACAAATTCAGTGGAACAAAAATGAGAGCTTTAAAACCTATTGTAGTAAACCACTGAGAAGAAGAGGAGCGCTGAGCTCTCTTAGCCTAGTGATAACCACCACCTTATCACTAGGACAACAATCAATCAACAAGAACAGCTAACAATCAAAAGTCATCATCAAACTGCTTGAAATCTTCAAAAATCAATGGAATGAACTGAATTCTTCTCTAACAGCTAACAAACTCCTTCAAGGTCAGTTATGATCAATCTATGATCATAACAAACACAAAACAACAACACAAGTATCCAATATCAGCAGGTAATGAGCAGGAATATGAAGAACAGTTTTGGCGGGAAAAGATGAATTTGAAATTTTATTAATGGAAACGGTTACAAAGTTGTTAAAAGGTAAGTAACTAACTAACTAACTCAAGAGTTTGTCAGACTCTTGAGTAGCTAGGGTAAAAATGGAGGAAAGGGAAAGGAATTAAGAAACTATGTGTTTTTACAAAATTAAGCTACTCCTTACAAATGAAGTCCTATCCATCTATTTATAGGCATGAAGGAGGAGTTTGTTGGGTTGGTGACGTGTCAGGACCAATCCCAGCTCTCCATGTGGACAATTCTGCATAATTGCATTTGCAGGTATGAACAATGATTTGGGCTTTTCTTCAATAATTGATTCCATGTTAATTGACTTGTACCATTGTGTTCGTCTCTTCAAAATGATCAATTTTGGTGTTGAAATCTTTTCATGAAATGGATTGTAGCTCAAACGCGATCCTGGCAAATATTTTTGATGAAGAAGATGCCACGTGTCAACATGTGACTGGCTAAAAATGGATCACACGGATCCAACTGTTGTGATTGGGTATTAATTGCATGGCGGCTGAGTGGGAATTAATTACTCAATCCGTGTGATCACTTTTCTCTCTTCTCATTGGCTGAAATGGTTTCACATGGATCAAGCTAGTAAACATCTTCCAAAATTGGCAGAATTAGTCCCTATACTTTGGCAGATTGCATTTTTGAGCTAGCAGCTTCATTCTTTTGACATATTTGGTCCTTCAACTTTCATTCTTGAACAAAATGGTCCCTTGACTGAGTTGACTTGAGAGTTGACCAAGTTTGACTTGAATCTTGACTTTCACAATATTTGCACTTTAGTCCTTCAACTTTGACAATTTGTCAAGATAGGTCCTTGTACTTCAAAGTCTTGTCACTTTTGATCCTTCTTTGTCTTTTTCATCCATTTGAGCTTGATTTTTCTTTGTTTGCTTGAAAATGTATCCTTTTACCTACACAAGTGTACACAAACACAAACATACCACATAACATTGTTTTTGCAAGATAAATTGGTATTTTGCTTCATGTTTTAGGGTTATTTGTTGATAAAAGGATATGAGTTTAAGCTCATATCATAATGCTTATGAAAATTCATTAATTTTTAAAGAAAAGACTAAAAGGTTTCATGATTCAAAGATTAAAAACCGGGTTTTTAACGTTGGTGATCAAGTGTTGCTTTTTAACTCTCGTCTTAAGATATTTTCCAGGAAATTGAAATCTCGTTCGTCGGGTCCGTTCACCATTACACAAGTGTTTCCATATGGGACCATTGAGCTAGCTCAAGATGATGGTCCTAATTTCAAGGTGAATGGACATAGGCTTAAGCACTACTTTGGTGGGGAAATTCCTTCAATGGTTGCCCTCGACCAAGTCACCTTCCCCAATGATAATTAGCATTGAGGGGATCAAGTCGAGCTCATGAATCGGTAATCAAAAACGAGGTGCCTCGTGGGGGAGATCCCATGCTTATCTTTTATGCTCACTATTCACTAATAAGGGGACTTGTACCCTTTCAACTCGTTGTCTCGTGGTTGTTTATGATTGTGTTATCTAGATCATCATTATCTACGATTGAAGACTCTCGTGTTCGTTTACGTGAGCCTCCATCGTTCGTTTGAAGAAGTTTTTCACGATTCCATGACATATCCTTTATTGTTCTAACAATTATCTTTTAGCATACTTAATAAACGGCTTTAGATATATTGTTGATCACCCTTTCCATGGTAGATCCTAAGCATTCGACTCTTCGTCTCTAGTATGGGGGTGCTCCACCTTTAGACTCGAAACATTGAGGACAATGTTTACTTTTAGTATGGGGGGTGAATAGATACTTGCTTTGCTACGCCCTCACGCTTTCCAACTTTCAATGTTTTGTTTTGCTAATAAGGCTAAAGATGGCCAAATTTTAAAATTTTTCTTAGTTTTCATAAGTGTTTTAAGACACGAATGTATATTTTCCGTTGGGTAGAATAAGAGTTAATTTTTGACTTGATGGGCATTTGGAGCCATTTACATTCCTTAACCCGCTCAATTCAAGTTTTGCTAGACTTTTATATAGGGAGCTTTAAAACGCGAAAGTCTTAATTCATACGGGTTAAGAACAAGAACTTTTCGCAAGTTCCTATAATTGATTCTAGAAAGTCACTTATCAAGGGAACTATAAAACGCATTCTCTAAACTTGAAAAAGTCCAAGAAAGTGCAAGATCCTATAGGTGGCTTGAAAACCTAAAACTTTGATTTGATATAGTCTTAATGAAAGCTAATCCAAATTTGGCCTAATTTTGACTTGCATGGCTAAGTATTCACGAGTCTCTTTAATTAGAGGTCTTTATATAGTGAAGAACGAGAAATGATAGAGTTAGACAAGTGATCATGCTAAACGTAGAACATGAAAGTGTTATTTCAAAAACTCATATGTCTTTAATTGTGGCTTTTTCTTCCCATAAGATCAATGCATTAGGAATAAATCATAAATGCAATAAGTAAGGTCGTACGATTTGAAAGGTTACTTAGCCTCTAGCGCAAGATCGTTTAAACGTTGCTCGGGGTTGAATAGAGTTCATAGCCAAGGCATAACTTATTGAAGCGGGTGTTGGGAATAAACTAAGGCCAGATTACTTGAACGCTGACAAGAACAACTCAAGCATTGACAAGAGCAAAGTGAGCGCTGACAGCTTAAGCGTTGACAAGTTAAAGTCAAGCGTTGACAGATTGAAGACAAGCACTGATGGAAGATGTGAGCTACACGTTTATTATGTTCTAGAATACTTCTAGTAAGGATAGAAACAACAATGTATTTTCTATGTTTATCTTTACCTAGAATAGTTGATACGTAGCTTATTGTACAAGTCTTCTTAGTCTATAAAAGAAGGCCTTTAGGTTAATGTTTTAGATATCAAGTTTTCATTAAGTTTTTCATTCGTAAACATCTTTCATTGTTACCAAGTTTGACATTGATAATCAAAGTGAAAGTATTGTTTACATCTTGTGTTCTTGTTTAAGTATTAAATTCCGCATAATACTTAGATTCACAAAGTATACAACAAAGGTTTCTCTACGTGTTATACTTGATCTAATCTCGTATACACAAAGCTAATCGATCTAAGTTTGGGATCAACAAGTGGTATCAGAGCTTGTTGAGGAACTTTTGATCTTTGAAGAACACCAGAACGTTATACGAACACCAAAACCCTAATTTTCTCAAAACCCTAAAAACATCATGTCTGAAGCAAACATCATGTCCTCCTCTTCATCCTTACCAAACATCAAGATTCCCATGCTTGATGCAACCAACTTTGACTTATGGAGGTTCAACTTTGAACAATATCTGGGGATCTTTGACTACACACTCTGGGACATTATTGAATATGGAAACTCATTCAATAAAGCTCAAAAGATTCTGAATGCCATTGCGACAAGAACAGCTGTTGAAGGATGTCCTGATGAAGATAAGAAAGAAAAACCTGGAGATGGTAGAGTTGTAAGTGCTGAAGATATTGCAAAGAAAAGGGCTGACATGAAAGCCCTAAATATTCTGAAAGTGTCTCTGGGACAAGAAAATCAGCACAAATATAGAAGCTATGAATCTGCTAAGGATCTTTGGGAAGCAATTGAAGTTGCATATGGTGGTAATGCAGAAACTAAGGAAGAAAAGAAAAAGCAACTTCTGCATGATTATGCTGTCTTCAAAGCTCAGCCCAATGAGAAACTGAGCAGTGTGAGAAGCAGATTGCTTGACATCACAAGAAAATTGTCCTTCATGGGGACACAAGTTGGTGATATTGACATCAATGCTACTTTTCTGAAAAGTCTTGGTGAGACATGGAAGATTGAGGCAAGATCTATTCTTGCCAATAATACTCATAGGAGCTCTTCGTTTGATGACATCTACAACAAACTAAGATTGTTGGAAGATGAAACTCTTTCAAGCAAAGCTAGCACCAGCAACATGGCCTTCTTTTCTCATAGTGAAGGTCAATTCAATCAGCAGGACTCTTTTATGCATCCAGTTACTGGATCACCATTTGTCAGCGCTGGAACAAGTCCTGTCAACGTCTCCTTTTCAGACGCTGACACATTCATGAATGACTCACCAAGAGTTAAACCTGCTGGTTTGGATTTGGATACTGTTTGTGCTTACATTGCTTCTTTGCCCAATGGTTCAGTGATTACATATGAGGACCTTGAGCAGATAAGTGATGAACACTTGGAAGAGATGGACATCAAGTGGAACATGCCTCTTGCTAGTATAAGAGCAAATAGGTGGAATAGGAGGTTCAAGAAGAAGATGACCTTCAATGCTAAAGACACTGCTGGATTTGATAAATCCAAAGTTGAGTGCTACAACTGTCATCGCATGGGGCACTTCATGAGGGAATGCAGATCTCCTAGAAGATCTGATGCTGGTAAACCCTCAAGTCAGGTTGTTAAAGCTCAAGACTCCAAAGCCATGGTTGCAGTTCAAGGAATTGATGGTATTGGATGGGATTGGAGCTATCTGGCCAAAGATGCTGAAGAGGACAAAGCTTTGATTGCTGACATTGAAGAAGAAGAGCATGTTGAATATGCTCTCATGGCACACTCCTCCTCTTCATCTGATAATGAGGTATATGATGATGCTTTTTGTAGCAAAGGTTGTAGGTTAAACACTGACAGACTTAACAAAGAAGTGTTAAAACTAAAAGAGGATATGAGCACTGAAAGGTGTAAATTATCCAATTACCAACTAGCTCTTACTGAAACTGAGAAAACCGTTTCTGAATACAAGAAAATGGAATTTGATTTAAAAGATAAGATAAATATCTTAAAACATGAGCTAGAGGGTAGTATGGATGTTAGAAATATCATGTCAAAAGTCAATAAAGACCTACAGGCTATGTTAGATGAGGCCATTAAGAATAAAGATAATGTTGACCTCAAGATTCAAAGATTTGATAGAGCCACCCAAGCCCTAGGAGACTGTGTAGCTAAACAAAGAGATCCTAAGGATATGACTAGGCTTGGGATGAATGAGAATGATTACTCTCTGGTTCCACCACCAGCTGGTGACTTCTATGGTGTCCTTAGAAAGGATTTATCTTGGACTGGTATTCCAGAATGCCAAGAAGAGGAATTTATTCCTCCACCAAGAGTTGTCACCCCAGTAGAAGAGTATCAACAAAAACTGACTGACCTAAATGAGTGGAAGAAAGCTAACCCTACTTTATTTGTTAAGGGAGGTTTGCTGTGTGAAAGTCCCATTGAATCCCCACCCATTAAGGTTACTCACCCAGTTACTGGTAAAGCTGTTGACCTAGGCTCCAACACTGTTAGAAGACCTACCATTAAATATGCAGAGATGTATAGAAATAATAGGTCACCTAAGAGCCAAGTTAACAATCATGGAACAGGTTTCTTTGCTTCTAGACCTAAGAATGTGTCTAAGAAAGCCTGTTATACTTGTGGTAGCTTTTCACATTTGGCATACAAATGTGTCAACGCTCCCAGAGTCAGCGCTGATAGGAACAATTTCAGCGCTGATAGGAAGAAAGTCAACGTTGTTAGGAAGTCAAACGTTGTCAGACCCAGACCTGGTGTGCAGCAAAGTCCACAAGTGATTAGACCAGCCCCATTCTTTACTAAAAGGTCTAACACTCATGGACAAAGACCTTTTCAAAAGACAAATACCTGGTCAAATAGGCAATGGGTTCCTGTAGCAAACCCTAGGTTCAACGCTGATAAGGGTAAATTCAGCGTTGACAGGACAAAATCCAACACTGACAGAAACGTAACCAGACCTAAGTATTTGCAGCCATAAGGTAAGGGGTCTAAAGCTTCTTCAAGCTTAACATGGAGACCCAAGAAAGATCAAAACCCTAATAATAATGGAATTTCAATGACTTGCAACAGGTTTAACTATATTTCAAAAGTCATTACAAAACCAATTGGGGTTAACTGGGTATTTCATCCTAAAAGGGATGAGAATGGGGTTGTTGTGAGAACTAAGTCTGTTCTTATTGAACAACCAGATGAATCCAAGTCTTCTGAGACTTGGGTTCCCAAAGAAAACTAATTTGTTTTCTTTATGTGCAGGGCATTCAAAAGCAGATCAATGACTATGGATATTGGGATAGTGGATGCTCAAGGCACATGACAGGAAAGGAAGACTATCTGACAAACTTTACTCCTATTCAAGATGGTGATAAGGTATACTTTGGAGGGGGCTACGGCACCATCACAGGCAAAGGAACCCTTCTCACCAATAATCTACGTTTTGAGAATGTCTTCCTGGTAAAAGAACTGGACTATAATCTGTTTAGTGTATCACAAGTGTGTGATAACAAAAATAAGGTTCTTTTCACTGATACTGAGTGTTTGGTGTTAAGCAAGGATTTTAAGATCCCTGATGAGAAGTATATTAAGTATAGAACACCTAGGCATAAGGACATATACAATGTGAATTTAAATGGGATTAAAGTGAATGCAAATATGTCTTGTTTTTATGCTAAGGCCTCAGTAGATGAAAGTAATTTATGGCACAGGAGACTAGGGCACATAAACTTTAAAAATATAAATAGACTTGTAAGGCTTGGTTTAGTTGATGGTTTGCCTGAGAAGGCCTTCCACAATGACCACTCTTGTGTTGCATGTCTTAAAGGCAAGCAGTACAAGGTCTCATTCAAGTCCAAGCAGGTGCATACTAGTTCCAGACCACTTCATATGCTTCACATGGACCTCTTTGGTCCAACTAATATAGAAAGTTTGAATGGCAAGTCATATTGTTTTGTTGTCACTGATGACTTTTCTAGGTTTACCTGGACATTCTTTCTAGCTATGAAGAGTGACACAGCTGATGTTCTTATTGAATTTATCGCTTAAATTGAGAAAAGGTCTGGCAATGAGGTTAAGATGCTTAGGAGTGATAATGGTGGAGAATTTAGGAACAAGAAGCTAGATGATTTTTGTGCCAAGAAGGGAATTACTAGGCAGTTTAGTATTGCTAGAACCCCACAACAAAATGGGGTTGCTGAAAGGAAGAATAGAACCCTAATTGAAGCAGCCAGAACAATGTTGGTTGATGCTCACTTTCCCATAGCCTTTTGGGCTGAGGCTGTTAATACAGCATCTTATGTGCAAAATAGAGCATTGGTTAACAAAATTCAGAACAAGACACCTTATGAGTTAGTTTGGGGAAGAAAACCTAATATTGGTTTTCTCAGACCTTTTGGATGTCATGTAGTAGTCTTAGACACTAGTGATGCCTTAGGGAAATTTAGTGCAAAAGGTGATGAAGGTTACTTCATGGGGTATTCAGTGCAGAGTAAGGGTTATAGGGTTTATCTTAAGGAGGACAAACGTATTGTTGAAAGAGTACATGTTAGGTTCTTAGAGAATAAACCTAGTGATCCTGAAAGTGGTCCTAATTGGTTGTTTGATTTGGAACCCTTATCTAGAACTTTAAATTATATGCCTGTCACTAATCCAGACATTATGAAGGTAACTTCAAATGTTGTGGAAGAACAAGTTGTTCATGTTTCAGGTACACAGGTTGATGAAAGGGTTGGATCACAAGCAGAAAAGGCATCTCCTACATTTGAATATGTCACAATTCCCATTTGGACTGATGCTTTTGCTGCTGCTGCTGCTGCTGAACAAGATAATGGTGGTTTCCAAATACCACCAGATACAAACATGCATGGTTCTTCAGGCGCTGACAAAGGCAAATCAAGCGCTGACAAGAGTAATTCAGACGTTGATGGCTCAGACGTTGACAACAACAGTTCAAGCGTTGTTAGCCCAAGCGCTGACAAACAAGGTTTAGACGTTGACAACACCTTTGCACATCTTTTCTCTTCAAATTTTGAACAAGGTGGACCTTCCAATGTCCATGAAGAGATCCCTGTTGATCAAAGAGAGTCTGATGAAGAAGATATTGGCAACATGGAGCGTGAAGTTGAGGACACCAGACTTTTTGAAGGAGGAGTTCTCACTTCCACAATGAAGAATCACCCCCCCATCTCAGATCATTGGTGATGTTATGACTCCAGTTCAGACAAGAAGATCCCATCAAAGTCTTGGTGGATTTATTGCCAATATACACAAGAAGGTTGATACCCCTCTTGTACAAGCATGTTTGTTTGCATGTTTTCTGTCACAAGAAGAACCCAAGAAGATATTTGATGCTCTCAAAGAACCAAGTTGGGTGGAAGCAATGCAGGATGAGCTTCACCAATTTGCTATTCAGGATGTTTGGGAGCTGGTTGATTGTCCTAGATATGTTAGACCAATTGGGACAAGATGGGTTCTCAGGAACAAAAGAGATGAAAGAGGTATTGTGGTCAGAAACAAGGCAAGGTTAGTGGCTCAAGGTTATACACAAGAGGAGGGGATAGACTATGAAGAAGTCTTTGCACCAGTTGCAAGGATTGAAGCTATTAGGATTTTTCTAGCCTATGCATCTTGCATGGGCTTTACAGTCTATCAAATGGATGTAAAGAGTGCATTCTTGTATGGCACCATTGTTGAAGAAGTTTATGTCATGCAACCTCCTGGTTTTGAGGATCCTGAACATCCAGACAAAGTGTATAGAGTCAAAAAGGCTATGTATGGCCTTCATCAAGCCCCTAGAGCATGGTATGGTACTTTGTCTACCTATTTGGTGGACAATGGATTCAAGAGGGGCACCATAGATCAAACACTATTTACAAAGAAGAAAGGCAAAGATGTGTTGCTTGTGCAGGTCTATGTTGATGATATCATTTTTGGGTCTACTGATCCAAAGATGAGTGAGGATTTCTCCAAGCTCATGACAGAGAAATTCAAGATGAGTGCTATGGGGGAGATGAACTTCTTTCTTGGTTTACAAGTTCAGCAGAAAGAAGAGGGTATCTTCATCTCCCAAGACAAATATGTTGTTGAAATCTTGAAGAAGTTTGGCTTTTCTCGACATGAAAAGAGGGCTTCTACTCCTATGGATAGAGAACACCCTTGGGGAAAGATTGGAGATGGGAAAGATGTTGATGTCAGGCATTATAGATCCATGATTGGATCCTTGATGTATATTACTGCTTCCAGACCTGATATCATGTTTGCTGTGTGTGCATGTGCACGCCATCAAGTGACTCCCAAAGAATGTCACCTTTATGCTGTAAAGAGGATCTTTAGGTACCTAAGATGTTTTCCTACTCTTGGTTTGTGGTACCCAAAGGATTCCCCATTGGAGCTGATTGCATATTCAGATAGTGATTATGGTGGTGACAAGTTTGATAGGAAATCCACAACTGGTGGATGTCAATTTCTTGGGAGCAGATTAATATCTTGGCAATGCAAGAAACAAACAGTGGTGGCTAACTCTACAACTGAAGCAGAATATGTGGCTGCAGCAGCATGTTATGGTCAAGTGTTGTGGATTCAGAACCAGCTGTTGGATTATGGGTATAACTTCATGCATACTAAGATATTTGTTGACAATAATAGTACTTTATGCATCATTAAGAATCCTGTGCATCATTCTAAAACTAAACACATAGAAATTAGACACCATTTTATAAGAGATTGCTTTGAGAAAGGTTTAATACATCCAGATAGGGTTGACACTGAGGAAAATGTGTCAGATTTATTAACTAAACCTTTTGATACTGGAAGATTTCAGTACTTGGTAACAAGTATTGGAATGGTTAATCTTACTTAAGTATGTGTTTTGGATTCTTTTTGTAAAAGTATGTACAGGATGATGCATTATTATTATTGGTCTTATTGATAATTTAGATTTTCCACTATATTTTTCTAACACTGACAAAGGTTGTTTGAACACTGATAAGTGTTTTTGCAACGTTGTCAGCAATATAATTGTCTAACGCTGACAAAGCCTCCTTCAACGCTGTTATGTGTTATCGGGACGTTGTCAGCAACAATGTTAGTTTTGTGGTTTTCAATCTAAATGTGCAGATGGTGTTAACAGTATACCATTGGATACAGAGTTGCTTATGGATCAAAGGAGAAGCATTTGGACATGTTTTTGTTTATGGATGATGGTTGGAATGTTTCATTCCTATCTTGACATAAATTTTTTATGTTCATGCATATTTTTGGCAAACTCTTTGTATCTTTGTTTAAGGGGAGGTTTTAGGAACCTTTAGGATTTTTGGGTATCCATATGATACTCTTATCACAATTCTAGATTGTGTCCACAGGTGAGTATGGGTTAGTTTTACTAAACCATGAGGCACTGTAGCATGCATAGTATATCAACTTTGCATGCTGCCAAGACATTTTTGGCCTAGAATTGGTTGTGGTCTGATGGGAGACTTGGGAATCACTTTGTTATGGGTTTTACCTGGGAGTAACAAGGATTTTATAAGGTAACTTGGTTGTTAAGAATTTTGGTTAGCAAGGGACACTAGAGGACTGTTGTGTCTATCTTGCTTATGCAAGTGTGCATAACTGGACAGTGCTTGCCGCCCTATGATAATTATCAGCTTTTGGTTATCTTCTCTAGGATAAATTACTTGTTAAGGTCATTTTTCACTTTTTAAAACAATTTTATTTTTGGACGCTGACAAGATTTTTCCAAGCGTTGTTGTGACCAAATTGGACGCTGACATGGCTTTAGGCGAACGTTGACAAGATTATAGCCGTTGGGCGTTGATGGGTTATTTTTGACCATTGACAATCAATGGGACCTACCCAGATGTTACTTTTTGACATATTTTCAAGCCGTAATTTTAGGAGTTGTTACTTTCATTAAATGCATGAGATAACTTATAACTTTTTCAATATTTTCATGATTAGTTTTTGAAAATCTTTGCCTATTTTTGGGCCAATCACATGCATTCATCCACTCCTATAAATTTGGCTCCTATTTTTAAACAGGGTATCTATAATTCTTGTCTAACACTTTTTCTCTTATCAACCTTCATCTTTTATACTTCAAATTAACAGCTTTCATCAATGGCACCAAGATTTAACTCAGCAGAATTGGATTTGGGGTTCAAGTCTCAACACAACATGATTGCTTATCTTGTTGCTGATAATACTTTGTTCCCTCAATACACACAAATGGTGGCGTATTTGAACGCATCCCCACTAAGGTATGCTCTTTCTCATGCACCACTCATTCCAGTCACACACATTAAATAGTTTTGGAACACTGTAAGTTCCTCAACAGTTAATGGAGTGACCACATTAACTTCTATTGTTCATGGGAGATCTTGGGTGGTTACTGAGGTCTTGGTACGCCAGGCCTTGCATCTTGATGATGCTGATGGTATAACCATTCTTCCCATAACTGAAATAGAACAAGGGCTTAGGGCTTTGGGATACCCTATTCCTGATGAAGGTACTCTTAATAAGTACCATAAGCAGGAATTTCCCCCAGCCTGGAAGTACCTCATTCACATTCTCCTTCAATGTTTGAGTCCCAAATGTACTGCACACAATGAGATCAATAGATCCATTGCAACTGCTATTGTGTGTATTGCAACAGGGCAAAAATATAACTGGTCTAAAATGATTTTTGAAGGAATGTGTAAAAACAAGGGGACAAAAATGACTTTAGCTTATCCCCGTTTTCTGCAAATGATTTTTGATGCTCAAAGATATTGTTCAAGGGATCACAATGATTTTTATAAAATCCCTGAACAAAAGAAAGCTATTTTTACCAAGATGAATTCACCACCTCATAGAGACCTACATTTAACCCCAGCCATGCTTGCTGTTATTGCAGCAGCACAACCCCAACCAGACCCCCAACCTCATATTGACCCTCACCCACAACTTGAACCTATTCCTGAACCTTTACCCTCACCTGACCAAATGCAAATAGACCAAGATCCCTTTGACGCTGACACATCTAATGTGGGCGTTGATGTGCCTGTTTCCAACGCTGCCACCCAACCATCACAATCCCAAACACCCCTTAACCAACCCACATCTACCCATTCTTCCACACCATCTTCCACACCACCTGAATATAGGTTGATTAAACGCCAAAGGACTGCTGGAGTGTTCTCCTCTGGTGGTCCTAGCCATGAAGCAGAGAGAACCACCACCACAAGTGTGGCTGGTGACCTGGATGAGGCTGGGATTATTGGTTCTGGCTTAGAAGCTGGCCAAGGCAGTCCCACCATAATTAAGTCCTCATCCATGCCCAATGAACCTGACTTGGGAGGTCAAATCCCCATTTTGGAAGAGGGCAGTCTGGAACCAATGACTCTTTTGGAATTGACGGCTGTCTGCATTAGCTTGCAAAAGCAGAATGCAGACTTAGTACAAATTGTCAGCAACCAAGGCCTTGAACTCAAGGAATTGAGGGAGAGGATTGTTGTTTTGGAGAGTGCTCATGCACAGGGAGGTATGGAGGAGTCTTCCAAAGGGGAGGAAGATCAAAGAAATCTGAGTGATAAGAGCAGTCAAGATGGTTAATCATTGGATGTTGCTGAAGCTCTTACTACTTTGAAGGAACAAACAGGTTTTGATACGTCCTTGATCTCTCCAACCAATTTAAATTTATCATTTACAGATATGTTGAGAGAGGTTACACAAGGCGCTGAGGGAAAGTTTGGACGCTGATAGAAGTATTTTGGGCGCTGATAGAGGAAATTTGGGCGTTGACAGATCTGCATATGAAGGTGATGTATTCCAGTCATCATCTATCATCAAGGATGTTCCTACTCAGGTATTATCATCTACCTTACCAACAATTGCACCATCAGATAAGGGTAAGGGTAAGTTGGTAGAAGAAATTGTTCCAAAGAATGCAGCTCAGGTTGAATTTGATAGAAGATTGGCTGAGCAAATGATGGAACAAGGTGAAAAGGAAAAGTCACCATTTGTTGTGACTTCTGAAGAAGAAAGTGATGGGGCTAGCTCAGATTCAAGTGTGATGATTATTGAACCAGAAAGACTTGAGTATGGTGATGAGCTTGCTAGGGAAAAGCTGAGAGATTTAAAGTTGCAGATTGATTTTGATATGCCAGAGGTGGTTCAGATGTACAATTCTTGGGAAGAAAGCTGTATGGATAATCCAGACTTGACCATTTCAGATCAGATATGGGGTTTGGAGATTCTTCTTAGAGTTCAGAAGGATTGTAAGGTGATTTTGAAGCACAAGGCAAGCAACATTCTTTCAGAGTTGAAAAGGGATAGAAGGAAGCTCTACTTTATGTTGCTCAAATGTCATGGAGTTGGATGGACACATCAGAAGCTGAAGGCTTTGACATTTGATGAGTTGGAACATAGGGCTTATCCTATTTGGGTGAAAGTGCAAGAAGAAAACACTTTCAGACTTCTTTCAGATGAAAGAAAGGAGCAACTTGCAGAAGAGATGGCAATCAAGAAAGCTATGATAGTTCCCAGACCAGTAAAGAAGGGATTTACACTTGAGTTTCCAAAATATATGAATCAACTATATCCAAGTGAAGCAGTTATTAGAAAGAGCCTCAAGCTCTCCCCATTAGAAGCTTCAGATATGGTGCATGTGTTACCACTAGATTCCAGGAATCCAATTGTGAGTTATGATGAAGATGAATGTGGATTCTGGAAGATTGGAAGATTTGGCAAGGAGGTACACACTTTTACCACTCTCATATCTTTATTTGCAAGTTGTGATAGAGAAGACTTGGTGGACCTTTGGAGGTTGCTAGAGACCAAGTATGAGGCTGAAGCACCAACTTCAGCTAATGGAATAAAACTTTGGACCACATTCAAAAGAATGTGTGGGACAAAAGAGGAAGATCCTGAAATATGGAAGGATCTTGAAGATGACCTCAGTGGTCTTCAATGGAGGTTATATTCAGCTGCAGGAGTATACCATTTGAGTTCTACAAAGTTTGCTGAGTATTTACTTGTAGATGCTCAGTATTTCATATCCAAGGCTGTTTTGGAAAAGATGAAGGACACCCAGTTGGAGATAGACTATACAAGTGACGTGGCAAAGAATTTAATCAGATTTATTTATTACCAATATGATAAGGTTTGTCAGACTCCTCCAAGTTCTTACTGTTTATTCAGAAACTTGATCATAAGAGTGGATATCAAGTTTAGGGGAGGATTGTTGGAAATAAATTAAGGCCAGATTACTTGAACGCTGACAAGAACAACTCAAGCGTTGACAAGAGCAAAGTGAGCGCTGACAGCTTAAGCGTTGACAAGTTAAAGTCAAGCGTTGACAGATTGAAGACAAGCACTGATGGAAGATGTGAGCTACACGTTTATTATGTTCTAGAATACTTCTAGTAAGGATAGAAACGACAATGTATTTTCTATGTTTATCTTTACCTAGAATAGTTGATACGTAGCTTATTGTACAAGGCTTCTTAGTCTATAAAAGAAGGCCTTTAGGTTAATGTTTTAGATATCAAGTTTTCATTAAGTTTTTCATTCGTAAACATCTTTCATTGTAAGCAAGTTCGACATTGATAATCAAAGTGAAAGTATTGTTTACATCTTGTGTTCTTGTTTAAGTATTAAATTCCGCATAATACTTAGATTCACAAAGTATACAACAAAGGTTTCTCTACGTGTTATACTTGATCTAATCTCGTATACACAAAGCTAATCGATCTAAGTTTGGGATCAACAGCGGGATGTGAAGATTGGCGATTATCCAAAAAGGCCCTAACAAGGCATGAGGAGCTCTATTTTTGCTAAAGATCCAAAGATGATGTGAAGTATCATTAATCCTAAATCAATATGAAGGATCGAGACACACGACGAGAAGCAATTACTCCCCTAAAGATCATGGAGAAAGTCTATCCAAAAAGACCCTAACAAGGTATGAGGATAAATATATCCAAGCCCGAAAAGGAGGCGGATCGTTGTATATCAAAATCCAAAGTAAAGATTGAAGAAAAATGATGAAGTCGTGGTCCAATATGAAGAATCTCTCAAAAACGTCAAGTGAAGAAATTCCATATATATGAAGAGAAGACCATAATTTCAAGAACGTCTTCCCAAGATTTGAAGTATGAAGTACATGCCAAATATCGGTCCGAGAAAGGTCTCAAATCGTGAAACGAGTTATGCCAAGATATGAACTTAAGGAGATACACGAGAAGCCGTTTTAAAAGATTTTGTCCTTCGGCTAACTATTGATCAAATCGTGCTACTTTGCTTTCGGACTAATAACTACTCAAATAAGTCAATATGAATCACTTGTGATCCATGACAAATAGATAAAAAAATTCTAGTAACCCATTTCCTTTTATAATAACTAGGATTGCGGGGAGAAAAAGTATTACACAATTTGGACGTATGAGTAGTGTTAGCATTGTGACTTGTAACAACAATGATCTCGTTTTTGCACTTAGCATGGAATGTATGACAATCAAGGATGACGAAGTTTACTCTAAGGGACATTTACTTGTTTCTATTCTTTGACCCTAAAAGTCACTTTTTGTGATGAAAATCATACATTATGTCTTTACACATCTTCGTAGTATGTTGCAAGTCTTTTACTCTTCAATAAAGGTTAATAAAATTGAACTTCGGTGATGCTTAGATACTTTATTCTAGCATTGCGTGAGGGCACGGCAATGGCTTAGTATGGGGGAGTGATGAGATGGCATTTATACATGATCTCATCGTTCTTTTCGGGCTTTAAATGCATAAAAATGTCATAAAATACCATATATATATGCTTGTGTTTGTTTACTTGTGTATTTTAGGTATGGATATCGTGAAAAAGACAAAAGATCACAAATTACAAGGAAAAACGGACACGAGAAACGAAGCCGTACAAAGAACCGGGCTCTAATCATGGAATTCTCAACAAATACCCTTGAAGAACTTGAAGACAAACAAGATTGATCCTCAATTATTGAAGAAATGACACTTAAAACCCTTGTATATTAATACTTACAAGTTTGGTCCCTTAAGTTTGTCAAAATTACACAAAAGGTCCTTCAACTTTGAAGAAATGGCAAGATTAGTCCCTCAACAAATCAAAATTACCAATAATGGTCCCTCATGAAGTCAAAGATACAATGAAGACCTTTGAAGATCAAGATTGTCCAAGATCAGCCCTTGAAATATCTCAAAATGTCAAAAACAACCCTTGTTAACCCTTTGGAAAAGTATTGTGCCAAAACTGCCAAAGTGTGAAACTATTTAACAAAGGGAATAGAACTTTGTGGCTGAAAAACGTTTTATACATGTTTTTTGAAAACACAAGGGCCAAATGTGGGCAAAATAAACATTCAAATGTTTATTGCGCCAAACACCTTTCCACCCCTACAAAAACGGATCAAAAAAACTTTACTATTCACCCCAAGAACCCAGTTACCATATCACTTAAACCAAAGGGTAAATCCAAATTACCCATACCCACGTGTGATTCACACATGCAGAATCCCATCCCACACACAAAACCCTCACTCCCACTACTCCCTGGACCCCACACTCAACCTCCTTAACCAATGAAAACACAACTTGGCCTTCAAGTAAAATGACGTAGCCAAATCAACAGCCAAGGATCATTGCTTCATAACAAAGCTGAAATGAACGTCCAAGATGAATTTGAACAGCTCATTCCATCAAATGATTTAGAAGACTCAAGGGCATTTTAGGGAAATCAGTGCTAGGGTTTATGAATAGTGTTAGCCAGGCATTTGCCTATAAAAGGAGACCTCAACATGTGAGAGTCCCTTGGTTCCAATTTTAGGCTATTAATCTTGGTAATTCCTTTTTAAGCTTAATAAAATTTGAATTTCTGAAATTTGAAATCTCTTTTTGATTTAGTTAAAAGTTTGGTGTTTGAGTAGCCTAATTCTGAGTTCCATTTGATTGTTAAGGCCTACCTTAATCTTGTGGTTAAGGAACGTCTTGTTTCATTAGGTTTTTAAGGTTTGAAAACCTTGAAATCCTAGGTTCTGTTTTGGTTTATTTTGTGTACTAACCCTTGAGCATTTGCTATAAGCTCTTACAAGCTTGTTGACACCAAGCTTGTGAAGGGATTAGAGCCCTTGGTTGAGTTGTTTGCTGCTTGTGTTGAAGATATCATGTCCTTGAGGTTCTACTTTGAACCATCAACCAAGGCAATTTGCATCTCCTTATTTGAAGTACCTTGGTCTTGTTCTAGTTGTTGAACAAGGTCCAAGGAGCATTGCTGGCCTTCCTAGGATGTTGTGGAAGGCAGGTATAAGCTCTTGTTAAGATTCCCCTAAAAATTTCATGTTTATGCCTGTTTTGGATTTTGTGCTTTGATTTTGAGTATTTGTGTTTGTGCTGGTGATTTATGTGTTTGATTGTGTTAGTTGCTGCCTAGTAAGTGTTTTTGATCACTAAAATCAGTAGGTTATTAGAAGAAATCACAAGTTTCTTTGATAAGTGACTGATTAAGGAGTGTTTGGGATTACTGCATAAGTTTGGATTGTGGCTTGTTAAGTGCTTGTGTGTTGTTAGCAAGTATTGGTATCTGTTGCTTGGGTGATATTGTTCATCTGTTTGCAGGTTTTGAGGTTTTGATCACATAGATTCTTGTTTTGGCTATAAAATCTTCATAACTTGGTAAAATTGGCTAGGATTTTGAGGACACCTAGATCTAGGCCTAGGCTAGGGCTAACAAGTGCTAAATCATAGTTAATCACACCAGGGAAGAAGGATTTGAGGCTTGAAATTGGATCAAGTGTCAAGTATATCTGCAAATTTGTTTCTGCATATGTTCATTGTTCATCAGTAAATTTTTATGCTTTGATCTTGTTATTTACTTTGATTCAGTGTTTGATTCTTGTTGCTTTGTGTTTGTTCTTAGTTTATATAGCTTGTGTATGCATCCTGTTAAGTTTGGTTGGCTTATTTTGCTTAAATCTGCTTATTAAGTGCTTAACTGCTTATTTACATATCTAGAGCATATCTGGTAATTGTTTGGCTTATTGTGGCTTATTGTGGGAACCATTTTGTGATTTTATTGTTTCTATTGACTCCTTGTGATTCACAGATCACAAGGGTGCCTTTGTTTCCAATTGAATCAAACAAGAACTCTCATAAAAGCTTGGTCAATTAGTCAAAGCAGTGGGAACTCCTTTCCCCTGCTAGTTGCCACTGATAGTGCAAATTTGGTGTCAGCTTATCAATAAGCTATAACAGCTTATTCCAACCTGCAACAACTTTGTTTTTGTAATAGGTGCTCATATTTTGACCCATTTGTTCATACTGGAGCATTTTAGTGGTTGACTTTTAGGTTTGACTAGAAAACCAACTCCTTTGACTTTTACATAAGTTCATTTGTGCTTATTCTGGCTTATTGGTTGTGCTTATTGGATTTTTTTTATTGATATTGCTTATTGAGTCCATTTGAAAGCTTTTGCAAGTTGAATCAAGTCCTGAGGTGCATTATTTCTCAAAAACGACTATTTTGTCGTTTTGTGGATTTTTGCTTTTCTATTTTCTGGCTTATTGAGTGTGCTTTTTGGAAATTTCTTTTGACAGATCTCTTAAGCATCCTAAAAGAGGGTTGTGTGTCAAATTAGAGCTTATGGCATTAGCTTATGGCTTAATGGGCTGAAAAGCCCAATAAGAATAAGCTTTGTGTTCAATAAGCTGTGATAAGCACATTTTCAGCTTTTGGGCCTTTAGAGTTTTGTTCTTAGAATTGAATTTTAAGTCAGATAGGTCTTTTCCAAATCAATTGGGCCAAGTTTGACTTTTTGGGCCCAAAAGCCCATTTGTGTTGACTGAATTTGGATTTGGCTCATTTGAGGGCCCATTAGGGGTATTTTGGTAATTTCACTTTGATTTTCTGATTATTTAGGTTAAAATAAACTAGTTTGCAAGTTTTTAGAATTTTTTACAGTTTTTGGATTTTTAATATCATTTTATTATTATTTTATTATTATTTTTAAAATTTCACTTTTTTCAACTTTTTACATTTTTCTTAGGTTAAATACATTAAAATAGGAATTTAGCAACTTTTAGAATAATTTTATCTCTTTTAGATTAATTTTTATAATTATTTTAAGTTTTAATAGTTTTTAAATCATTTTAAATAGTTTTTATTAGTTTAAAATTTTCTAAAAATAGTTTTTTAATCTTTTTAGGTCATTTTAGAGTTTTACCAATTGAAAAATCTTTATTTGGGCTTTTTGATAATTTATTTGATTTTTAGGGCTTTAATTATCATTTAAAAATTGAATATTTAATTTTAAAAGGTTTGAAAAAGTTTTGATCATCGATAAACTCTTAGTTTATTATTTTTGATTTTTGGTGAATTTTTGGTAATTTTTAGAATTTATTTTTATTTTTGTGGTTTTTAAGGTTCTACGTTTTAACTTTCTAGTAGTGATTTTTTGTTAATTTTTATTTTTACGTTTTCGTCAATTTCTTTTCTCATCCCCTTCTAAATCAATCATTAATCACAAACATTTAACAAATTTCTCACACACATATACCTCCTTGGGAAACGAACTTTCACACCATCAAGGGTCATTAGTGTTTACGTTTTCCTAAACGTACACTCAATACTTACCGCTTTTACGCCTTTTTCCTAAGAGGTGTAATTTACCACAATCAACCGCTGAATGTTTGTTGTTTCTATTCGTCCGTGCATGTACACGGCTAACAACATTTGTATTTTGTATGTAAGTCCGTGATTGACCACGGCAATTTTGTTATCTATTTGGAAACTTGAGTATTTTGACTATGTTAAATATTGTACCTCAATACTGCATGATATATCACGTCTTACACACAAAGAAAAAAAATACATACAAGTCTATAATTTACTAGACATGCGACGTGCGTCTTTACTATGCGGAGCACTGTGTGACTACGGCATATGAAACTTACCCCAACGTCTTGTGAGTAAGGTGTCTAGTAAGGATACATGATCCGTGCGGCTGGGGTTGCATCCCTCTTACGCGGCAAGTTGAATTAGTAGGTTCACTTAATCCTCTTACCCCGCCTGGAGGCGTATAGTACATGTACAATAATTTGAAAGAATGCATATGAATGAAACATGGCATATTATAATATAAGTAAAATTCATACGACTAACAAAAAATCTAAAAAATGATTTACACGAAACAAGCCGTGGGGTTAGCTAGGCACCACGGCATTTTATTAGAACGTTTACACTTTTGTTTGAACAATAATGACATGTCCGAAAAAACAAGAAAGGAAACTAAACAAACATAAGAAAAACAAAACAGATAGACCGCATGGTTCTTTATTAAGACCGCATATAGCGAAGTACCCATGCGGAAGCCGTAGCTTTCAAAGATAGCACCTTTTGAGATTGGAAATGTTCCATGTGCGCTCTAGGTCGCGGCCATCCATGTCACGTAACTTGTACGCGCCTCGTCCCAAGGCTTCAGTGACTTCATACGGTCCTTCCCACTTAGGGCCCAGCTTTCCTGTATTTTCCGCGCGACTTGCTTCGTTAGCACGATAGACGTAGTCTCCCGGTCGAAAAGAAACACCCTTGACCTTGGCGTCATAATAAGCCTTCATCTTAGCCTTGGACTTAGCCTCATTGATGGCTGCTGTTTCCCTTTTTTCTTCCAAGAGATCCAGGTTGATTCGCAGCTGTTCATCGTTCGTGACGACATTAACCTCCGCCGTGCGGATGGTAGGCATCCCTATTTCTGCTGGTATAACGGCTTCAGTGCCGTAAGCCAATGCAAATGGAGTATCTCCGTTGGCTGTTTTGATCATAGTTCTATGCGCCCATAGCACATGTGATAACTCATCGACCCATTTGCCACTTTGTTCATCCAAACGCGCCTTGATGCCATTCCCCAAGCTTCTATTTGCCCGTTCAACAAGGCCATTTGTCTGCGGATGTTTAACGGATGCGAAGCGCCGCTTGATGTTTAATGAAGCACACCAGTCTTTGAATGGATTGTCCGTGAACTGCTTACCGTTGACTGAGATTATTTCCCCCGGTAGACCAAAACGGCACACAATATGTTCCCAAACAAACTTTTTAACTTGTTTGCCTGTGATAGACTTGACTGCCTTGGCCTCTATCCATCGTGTAAAGTAGTCCATCGCAACAATCAAGAACTTAATTCCACCCGCAGCTACAGGAAACGGTCCTGCAATGTCGATTCCCCACTTATAGAATGGCCATGGGGACGTGATAGGTGTAAGCTCCTGTTGCGGGTGCCGCGGTACTGGCCTATGCTCTTGGCAATCACTACACTTGCGAATCATGTCGCGCGCGTCTCTGTGCATGGTAGGCCAATAGTATCCTGTTCGTAAGGCTCTAGCTACCACAGATCGTGGACCCGCATGCATGCCGCACAACCCTTCGTGTATGTCACTGATTACGTAAGAGGCCTGACGTGGTCCAACACACCGCAGCCACGGCTGCAAGAAAGAGCGCTTGTAAAGGATGCCCTCTCGAAGTTCGAAATGCTGCGACTTCCTTCTGATGCGCCGTGCTGCTTTTTCCTCGTCTGGAAGGGTCTCACTAGTCAAATAGTTGATAATCGGGGTCATCCATGTAGGTCCATCCTCCTCAACTATAGCAGCAACCTCCCCCTCCGTTATAGATTTCTCCTTGAGTATTTCCACCAAGACTTGTTTAGACAAGTGAGCGAAGCTTGTGGATGCGATCTTGCTAAGAGCGTCCGCCTTCTTGTTCTCGCCCCTTGGCACCTGCTTGATGGAAAACTTACTGAAAGTCGCGATTAGCGACTTGACTTTTTCCAAGTACCTGACCATGTTGTCCTCCTTAGCCACATATCCACCTAGAATATGGTTCGCGACAAGCCGTGAGTCCACGTAGGCCTCAAGGTTGCGGACTCCTATTCTAGCGGCGATTTTTAAACCCGCAATTAATGCTTCATATTCCGCTTCGTTGTTAGTGGCCGTGAACTCAAAACGGAGGGCGTACGTGAATTCCATTCCTTCTGGATTTGTGAGGATGAGACCAGCTCCGGACCCGTCCGTACACGAAGATCCGTCCGTGAATAACACCCATGGTTCTGTTGGGATCTCGTCTTGTTTAACAATTGGCCCTTCCTCATCCAGCTTCTCGATCAGGAAATCTGCCAAGATCTGGCCTTTCACAGCCGTCCTTGGCCTATAAGATATATTGTGCTCCCCCAATAGGATGCTACATTTTTGTAGCCTCCCTGCTACGTCCGGTCTAGAAATAACCTGCTTAATTGGCTGATCCGTAATGACCACAATTGGGTGCGCCTGAAAGTACCGGCGCACCCGCTTTGTAGCAAACACTAGTGCTAACACTAGTTTTTCCATAGAGGAGTAATTCAGCTCCGGCCCTTGTAGTGTTCTACTTATAAAGTAGACCGGAGTTTGCACTGTATCTCTATATGTCATAAGTACCGCGCTTATTGCGCCATGAGTGGCTGAGAGATACATAATGAGTTCCTCATTTGGCCGGGGAGCTACTAGCATAGGGAGGGATGCAAGATGCTGCTTGAGTTGGCCGAAAGCTTCCTCGGCTTCCTTCGTCCACCGGAAGTCTCCCTTCCTAATGCACTTCTTGAGTGTCTTAAATAGGGGTAATGACTTCTCTGCGGATTTAGATAGGAACCTATTCAGCCCGGCTAGCTTCCCATTTAAGGATTGCACCTCCTTCCGTGTCTGAGGGGGTGGTAGTTGTATCACTGCGTCCGTCTTCTCTGGGCAATGTTTGATGCCGTTTGGATCAATCAAATATCCAAGGAACATTCCCTCCGTTGCCCCAAACGTACATTTCTTTGGATTTAACTTCATGTTAATCCTTCTCAGCGTGTCAAATGTCTCTTGGACATCCCGGAGAAGTGCCTCCTCCGTGTGACTTTTTATAACCAAGTCATCAACATAGACTTCCAAGTTGCGGCCTATCTGTGATTCAAAAGCTTTGTCCACCAACCGTTGATATGTAGCACCGGCGTTCTTCAGTCCAAACGGCATTTTCATATAGCAATATACGCCCTGGCTCGTATGGAACGCCTTTTTTTTTGCATCCTCCTCCGCCATCTGGATCTGGTGATACCCTTTATATGCGTCCAAGAAGCATTTAAAAGGATACCCACATAAGGACTCCACCTTCCAGTCGATTTCCGGTAACGGGTAACAGTCCTGTGGGCAGGCCTTGTTTAGATCTGTAAAATCCACACATATGCGCCAACTTCCGTCATGTTTCTTGACCATGACCGGATTCGATAACCACTCGTGGTAATATACCTCGCGCATGATGCCTGCATCCACTAGTTTCCGTACTTCCTCCAATATCACTTGGTTGCGCGCCTGGCCACGCTTCTTTTGCTTGACGGGTTGGTACCCTTGGCGGATCTGGAGCCTATGCTCTGCTATCACACGTGGCACGCCTGTCATATGCTTTGGCTCCCATGCGAATATATCTAGGTTTGCACTTAAAAGAGAGCACATGGCCCTTTTGCCGCTATCCGAGAGCGCCCCTCCTATGGATACCTCATGTTCCGGATAGTCAGGGTGAATGGCTACCTTCCAATTGGGAGGTGGTAATCCATCCTTGGGTGGAACAGGTGGAGCCGGTGTTGTCACGGTGTGACACTCGGATGCCGGTACGATTGTGTTGTAAATGGTAACAATTCCCCCCTCAACGGGGAATTTGATCATTCCGTGCGCCGTGGAGGGTACCGCCCGTATAGCCAAAATGCCTGGTCTGCCTATGATCCCATTGTATGGAGAGTGTGAGCGTATCACCATGAAGTCCATCCACGCCGTAGTGGAATGTTCCTCATTCCCAATGGTTACAAGCAAACGTAGTTGCCCCATCGGCCAGATAGTGTCTCCACTAAATCCAGTAAGCGGCGACGTGGCCGGTACAAATTGGCTTCGTATTTCTGGGCATAACTGCACGAAACAGTGTTCAGACAGTACCTCTACTGACGATCCTCCATCCACATACATGCGACGAACATTGTGTGTTCCAATGCTTATCTCAATAGTGAGAGGCGCATCAATCACATCGCTTGCTGTGATGGGAGGGAATAAGATTTCCTTGCCGCGTGAAAATTTTTGTCCCACTTTCTGCCTCGTGTGGCGCTGTCTGGATTGGATCATGTATATGGTCGAAGGTTTGTCCTTTTGGGGATCCTTCTTATCATACTTCTTGTTGTCTTTTCCATCCTTCCAATCCTTAACTAAGTGCTTGAGTTTTCCTGATTTGATCAGTGACTCAATGTGCTTCTTGAGCTGGATACACTCCTCCGTACCATGGCCCTTGTCATTATGGAACTCGCAGAAGCGATTTCCTTGCTGACGTTCCGGCGGAGTTGTCATTGGGGGAGGCCTTGGAAAGTTTGCCCCTTCCGTCAGCAAGATCTCCCGGTAGGACATCTTAAGGGGGGTAAACTTATCATCCGACCGTCCTCCTTTGTTCTGGCTCTTATAGTCCGAGCCCTTGCTACTGTTCTGATTGCCTTGGCCACCCGACTGTCTCCGAGACTGGTCGTTTGACCAGTACCCATTTCCTCTGGATGGGTAAGCCGCGGCAAACGCCGTTTCTCCTTCTATGAAATTTCTGACCCTTTCCATGAGGTCATCATATCTCTCTGGACGCTTGTCATTGAGGCGCCTGATCAATTCCCTGTCTGTTATGGCGTGCATGTAGTCAGAGATTTTCAGGAGCTCTGACATTGTTCTTGTGTGCGTGCACTCATCATTGAAGCGTTCAGTGAAGGCTTCTGTGGACTCCCCCGGCCGTTGTTTGACAGTTGCCAATGAGACCGGATCCCTATTATACTTCTTCCTCTGGGTATAATTGTTCTCGAACGCAGTGCGTAGTTCCGTGAAACTATCAATGCTCCGTGGAGGGAGTGCCTCAAACCAATTACAGGCATTTCCGATCAAAGTCGAATTGAACATTTGGCACCATATAGGCATGGGCCATCGCTCAATTTTAGCCTGCGTATCAAATATTTTAAGGTGATCAACCGGATCACCAGACCCATCATAAGTCTTGATACACGCCGACATGCGACGTTTGGTGTCCTCAGAATAGTTCCATATGCGGAGGGTGAACGGGTCTTCCCTGGGATCCGCCCATGGTCGGGTGAGCCTAGGGTCATCCCATGGTTCACACCATGGACGCGAAAGATCGTCCGCTTCTGCATCTTGATAATAAGGACCACCATAATACTCATCATTGTTTGGTGGTGGTGGAGGGGTGCGCCTAGGTCGGCGACGCTTAGGCGGATGGTCATCTGAGTCCTCCCCTGACGGGTCGGGAGACGGTGGTGGTGCCCAATCCTTTGGGTAGGGACCACTTTTTTGGGATGAACCGGAAGCCTTCTTCCCAGTGTTCATCCTGTCCCACACGCTCGGGCGACGAGCGGTTCTGGCCAAGTCTCGATCTGGCCGCTCGGGTGAGCCATCAGACTTATCTCCTCTTTCCCGAGACTGCATTAGTTCCTGTATGAGGCGATCTCCTATGCGCTCAAACACATTCCTGGGTTGAGGGGTTTCCTCAAAGATGCTCTGCTCCTGAGGCCGAGCTCTCCTTTTCCTCTGATTTTGGGAAGAGGTGATTGGTCCGGCGTCACCAAAGTTGAGTCTGGATTGGAGGTTCCTCCCCAGATTCAACCTTGACGTGATCCCCGGGACGATCCTATCGAAGTTCTGCATGAGAACTCGAGTAGGATCCTCCTCGCTGAGTGGTAGGACCTCTACCTCTTCCTCTACCGATGGTCTGCGCGGCTCCTTGTTAGGAGGGTTGGGCGCACTCCCTGGGTCCGGATTGTCCAGGGTTGAAGTAGGTGGGGGTGTCATGGAGATCGTGCTCGTCACCCCCAAGGGCTGGAAGCCGCCACGGTTACCAGGTCCGCCTGCAAGGCGGCTAGGTGATTGATTGGGGATGAGTATCCCTTCCCCTTGGGACTTCCGATTTCCAGGATTCGTATTCCTGGGATTGACTGGATGATGCCCCTTCGTCATTGGAGATTCAGAATGAGGTTTTGTTCTAGCTTAGTGTAATGGGTCCCACGGATGGCGCCAACTTGTTGATGCAAAAGTTGGGTGATCCTTGCTAGACCCGAATTAGGCTTAATTCGGGTTGGCTGGGCTCCGGCTCCTGCACCAAGTGAATCGTTTGATTGGGATCCTGCACACTAAACAACACGCTTTAGGCTTACCATGGGAATGTTTCCCACGATTAGACTCCAGCGTGAGAGTAAGTAATCGATTTAGGGTTTATGTGAGTTAAGAGTATAAGACGTAATACCTTTCTGGAACCCTTGGGGGTTCCTTTTATAGGCAGTGGAACCCTAGTGAGCTACCACTTGATACTTCGGCCCCAAGGAAAGGATAACTATCAGAATTAGAATGATTGTTATCTTCTAATTTTGGTAGTGAATATCCTCCTCCATGGGGATAAAGATATTCCTCGACAGAATATGATTCTGTCCAACCTATGTCGGCCACACCGGGCCATGGGCCGCACATATGTGTGCGGTCACTGTTCATCCAAGCCCATAAGCCTGAATGACATTATTCCACCCATCTGTGATGGGCCAGATACGTGTAGTACCCATGGGCCGGGTTCATGACCCGGCTGGGGACTATACGTCATCAATTAAGCAATTAAATATACAAGCGGGGAGAAAGAGCCACAAAAACTCATATAAGGAAGAATTAACCTTTAAACTTATTATCAACTCTATCATCTCTCGTTCTCCACAATTTAAAATCTCAAATAATGAGACTTGTGGATGCTTAGCCTAATAAAAGGTCTACATGGTTAAGGAATGAGCTAATGTAAACCGGTCGAGTCAAAATCTATTCTTATTTTCACCAACGGAAAGCTTACATTCGTGTCAAAAACACTTATTAAAATATGAAAAAAAAATTAAAATTTATGCAATTTTAAGCACATTTTTGAAAAATGGAGTACGTGAAGACAACGAACAAAAAGAAAAGCATATCGATAGATACCCCCCATACTAAAACCAAACATTGTCCTCAATGTTTCAAGTCTAAGGCTATAATACCCCCTACTAGAGACGAAGAGTCAAATGAAAAATTCTAGCATTGAAATGGTTTGACGCAAATAATTAAAATCCGTTTATCAATTATGCCAATAAAAATAAGCGTTAGTAAAGGATATAATCATCAGATATCGGATGTATCAAATGAAGGACCGAAACTCGAGTGATACGTGATGAAAACGAACACGAGAGTCTTTGATATATGAGAAACCTAAAATCACATCACAAACGAAACACGAGAACAAATGAAAGAGCACAAGCCATTCAAATTAGAAATAAGAAAGAAGAAGAATGATAAGCATGGGAATCTCCCCCACGAGGCACCTCATTTTTGGTAACCGACTCATGAGCTTGACTCGATCCCCGAATTAAATTATCCTTGGGGAAATGATCATGGAGAGAAAAAGATTTACCCGGAAAAGAAAAACTCTCCATGATAAAGTGAAATAACCTCCCAAATAAGGAAAACCCCATAAAATTCCACCCGGGTCAAATACGTGGTTTCCATCTCTAAAAGAAATAGACCCCAAGGTGGCAATAGCAAACAAGTATAAGAAAGATGGGTTTCCTTTAAGCAAATGTCTATCACAATGAAGGGTATAGTAAGAAGGTAATGATCCCAATTTTTCAAAAATTTTCCTTTTAATTTCATCCTTAAGATACTGAGATTGCTCAAAAATGTGTATACCCGGATCAAATACCGTTCCCTTTATGAGAAAATAGCAAGACAACTTGGTGTCAACATCTTTGGTCTCATTAGGAATGGGTGGGGCGGGAGGGAGAGAAGGTATAGTATCATCATGTAATAAATCATCTAGAAAAAGTATATCTCCCTCCACATCAAAATATCCGAATATGTACTCCACAGGTGTATCAATATCAAGAAACTCATCGATCTCGGGAATGAGAAAACCATCATCATCACTAAAAGTGATATGTGGAAGAGAATCGATGGTAGAATCAAAAGTAATTGGTGAAGAGGCAAATGTGAATTTGTCAAAATCCGAGTTTTCAAAATTAATTTCAAAATCAAGTTTTAAATCTCCATTTGCCCTCTCATCAATACAATGATCACAATGAAGCTCATCTGAGAAAACCAATAACACGGGATCATAAAACGCATCCTCGTGATGGAATCTCTCAACACTCGGGGTATACAAATCATCACTAAGGGGTGAAGTGTCCGAAAAATCATTAGTATCATTAGCATGTTTTTCAAAATTCGGTTTTTGTAAAATAGAAGAGTCATCTTCATCCGATCCCGATGAAGAATTAAAAGTATAGTCGGAATCATAAGATAACACATCCATATCCAGATAACTACTATGAGGAGTAGTATCATTTGGAGGAGTAGGTGAAGGAGTCATAAAAGGTATGGGGTCAAATGTAGGCTCAAGTACAATCTTGGGAATTTCCTCACAAGATGAGGAAGGAGAGCTAAATGTATTTGTGGGTGTCAACACCGGAAGGGGACTAAAATTCATGATAATCTCCGGGCCTTGTCTCTCCTTTATTGGCAGAGAGATGGAAGGATCCACAGTGGGAACATCACTACTAGTAGTGGTGTTAGCCTCAGATTGAGCTCTCAAAGCTTCTAAAAGTTGATATTTAAGACTTTGGTTTTGTTCATGAAGATCATTTATCATCCTCTTTTGTTCCTCAAATATTTCAACTATTTCATCCATTTGTGAAGGTTGAATTTGAATATCCCTTGATTATTACTTATAAAATTGTTATGATTTTGAAAATCTTCTTGATTTGGAAAGCCTTAATTTTGAAAATCCCCATAACACCCTTAATTAATTTGTGGTGGGTCGGGAGTCAACTCAACCGAGAGTTGCTCAATAACTACTTCTTCCTCAAAATCCGGAGGAGAAGAGTCACTAGTCACATGAGAAAGGGGACTAGAAGAATCATCAAAAATAGGGTCATCTGAATCAACACATTGCTCATCACTAACTCTCGGAGTATATGAGAAAACAGGGCGACTCCTAATGATAATAGATTTGGTACCGGATACTTAGACTTTGCTCCATACTTGAGACTTGTTCTCGATAATCAATAAAACCTCACTAGTACTCCGAGAGTATAGATTCCCACTTGCAGCCGTGCTAAGAGAATCTTGATCGTATTGGGTCAAACCATTATAAAACGAATCAATCAAGTGCAAAGCGGAAAATCCATGATGAGGAAAACTACGCACTAAATCCTTAAATCATTCCCAAGCCTCGGTAAATGTTTCATTATTAGACTCTTCAAAATTAGTAATGTCCAATCGAATTTTTCTCGTTTTAGCATAAGGGTAAAATTGATTTAAGAATTTTGACTCAAGATTAGCCCATGTAATAATAGATCGTGGTGGTTCATTTTCAAGCCAAGTCCGGGCTTGCCCATCAAGGGGAAAAGGAAAAAGGTGTAAATAGATAATGTATTGTGTCACATTGGTGTATTTGACGGTATTGGCGTATGAACGAAATGGACGGATATGAGCATAAGGATCATCGTCCTAAAATCCGTAAAAAGGATGACCGGATATCAACTTAATCAAATCCGAATTAAGCTCAAAACAATTATCCTTGATATCTGGTATCACAATCGCACTCTCGAGACTTCCCTCGTCATGAAACTGCAACTGCTCCAATATCGATCGATCATCCATAGCCATGTCAAGCACGATACTCGGGATCGGCTTGACTCGTCACGATATTATTTTATATAAAAGAGAATATAATATGTACGTAAAAACGAAGAAGAAACCAAGATAGAATATATATATATATATATATATATATATATATATATATATATATATATATATATATATATATATATATATATATATATATATATATATATGTATATATATATATATATATATATATATATATATATATATATTCGTAGATTTTTTTTTGGTGTTTAGGAAAAATATTACTTTTTTGGTGCAAATCTTAGGAAAGAATTGCTTTTGTGATTTTTTTTATTCTTTTTTTCTTTTGTATTTTTTATGTTTTTTATTTTATTTTTTGATTTTTTTTATTACACCTCCAATTTACATTGCGCAGCGGAAATACACAATTGGGTGTTATTCACAAACTTCATTTCACAAACTCTTATACGACCTAAAAATAGTATATTTAGGGATAAATAAGGAAATAATTTAAATCAGTGTCTAAAACCTTCAATCCCAATTAAAATCAGTTTAAAAATATATCAGAGTAGCGTACAGGTTCCCCTAGGATCTTAACAAAACGACAAACCTTTTACCAAAATACTTGACCGGATACTATAAATTTATGAAAAATGGGAAAGAAATATATTTTAGACCAAATTAAAACAAAAGCAATCCCGCAATCCTTCTCCAGCAAGCTCCGCAACTCAACAACTTCAGTACCTGAAATACATGCTTAAAATCATCAACACAAAGGTTGAGCAAGTCTATAGGTTTAACAAAACATATTTGAACACATCATAAAAATCATTCACAATTGTTTAATAGCATTGTGGCCATACAATCTATTAATCAGGTATATCATCTTATAGCAATAGCTAATGAATTGTATTAAGCTCATGACACCGACCCTTTAACTTAGTCACCCACGCCAAATGCCAGCATGACTAGAAGAATTACCAATCCCCTACTAGGGTATCAATTGCAAGAATACCAATTATCATTCTCGTAAAATTATCCTTCTCAGAGGTTACTCAGCGTAATGCCCTGGTCTCAGATAGGGTTGTCAGCCCAATAGTATTATTAGAATAAGCGGCTAATCGCAACTCAGAACATCAAGTCAGAAGATAGTTAACGGCTCATGAATTTAGGGACTTTTTCAATTTAGGTATTTATACAATTCAATTCATCAAAGGAAACTAAGGCAACATTCGGGTCCAACAATTACTCATGACATGTGTTCATTTTACTTCAAATAGCATGTATCCCCCTCGCGGGTTTTAAAATCATTAAACAAGTAGAAAGCGAGGCTATAGACTCACCTGAAGTATTAACAGTAGTATGATGACTTTCAACGATCAATGATGCCCGGCGAACACGAAATTCCACAATCTATCAAAATAAAACGCGTGCCTTTAATAATACATCCAAGTAATATTCCATACTTAATAAAATAAAATAAATATCTCAAAGTCAAAATCAAACTTGTCACACCCCACCATGGCGGAATATGGGACGCGACGTATGGATATCATCACAACATGGCGTGTCTATAGAGATAACTATATGAAATAAGAAATGTCATAAAATGGAGACACAAAGTCATGACAATATCTCATCAAAACCAAGAGTCTAGGTAAGTAGGTAACAGTCCTACCTCTTACCCAAGACGAAAAAATAACATAACCAAACAAATATATGTGTGCCACAGTATCACTTATTAAAATGAACAAATAAAAAGACTAAGAAGGAAACGGGGATATCCTTCTATATGCATTCCTACGCTCTCCAAATCCTAGCCACTTAAGTTCTCATGCCTACCCATAGCATCACCTGAAAGAGACACTAAAACACGTCAACATAAAGTTGGTGAGAGTCATAGGTTTAGACTCCAACGCCAAATCAGTTACAAGCTGCGAATAACAACCATCAACACAATAACATATGGACAATGCGCTACAATTATGTATTAACAACTAGCATTCACGTTCAATCAATCATCACAATACCAAGGCATCACGCCTTACCAACAACCATAATTCCCAAGGCATCACGCCTTACCAACAACCATAATTTCCAAGGCATCACGCCTTACCAACAACCATAATTTCAAAGGCATCACGCCTTACCAACAACCATGGTACCATAGGCGCCCATACACCTATGTACCTTTCCGATCCAAATCATACACAAACAAGAATCACATAGCAGTTAATCACATAATGTACACACAAGTCCATCTCAAACCTTAAAAACATTCACAGCATCAATTTATAAATAACTCAACACAATGACTCTTCCATCCCATCTGGAAGTCAAAAACAATAATAAACATGGGACTATGAAACTCACCTGATTGCTTCTTCACAAGACCGTGCACTAGCAACAAGCTAACAAACCAAAAACACGAAATCAATACATGAACACATCACTAAGATGGCTCATCAACCTATGATGGACATATAGCCTATTCCCATATAAATACCTCATTGATAAGCTCTAATCACCCCCATTACCCTTCCTTAACAAGTCCTTAACTTGGTTAAGTTTAATAACTATCTCGTTCATATTTGACACAAAACAGTTCTAGTTTTTAGGTCTCAAAACATTAAGCCAATCTCCCACTTAAACATACCCATGGTTTCTGTAAGAGGAATATTCATACCCTTAAATATGTTAGCTAACACCTCCCACTTGCCCGAACCTTATAGCTACTGTTAAGGCCCCGATATACATATATATACTTCTGTCATTCCAGATTTCCTGATTTTAAACATACTAAAAGTTTGTTACCATTAGAGGGTCTTACCCTAAACCACAATCTTAGCCCAAGTGCAAATACTTAATAAAATATATAAACCATCTCTCATGTTCGTTATAAGATCCCAATGCAACCCTAAGTACCCCAAACAACCCAAAACTTAAAAAGAAAACAGGCTGACTTCAAAACTGTTTTGACCTCCGACTGTTGTAACCTATTTTTGACCCACTTCCCGACCTCCAATTTAGTTCTCGTTTCTTGCATTGGAAAAACACTTCAATTACCTTTTTAGGGATACTTGGATCGCAAAATAATAGTTTGTAGAACTCCCACTATGATCAAAACAATTGACTCCAAATTCTGCCCAGTTTTTAAAAACGAGTTTAATCAAATTAACCTAATTAATTAACCCTAATCCCACTAATTACAAGCCATAATTTATGTAATCATTATAGCATCATTATTATAAAATTAATTTACTGTTTTTATATTAAACCCTAACCCTAATCCATCATAAGATGATTAAAGAAAACAATAAAACAATTTAATTAAAAAGGGTTAAGAAGGTTTTACCTTTAATTCAATGGAAGATGTAAAAACCCAAATTTTTGAAGACCCTAATTCTTCTCCTCTTTTTGGTCGGCTAAAACTCCAGGGAATGATAAAAAATCGTTTGGTATTAAGTGTGGTATTCTTTATATAGTAAAACAATCCCTGTCCAAGTATAATTGCCCACTTTCTTTTTTTTTCCCTTTTTCCTTTTCTCTTTCTTTCTTGCGTCCAAACCGACCCTACCCCCCTTAAAATTCGTTTTTTTTATTTTTATTATTAATATATGTATTAATAATATTACCTTAATTTACCTTAATTTATTTCAGCTCCTAAAGCCTCCAAAACCTCAAAACCGTAAAACTAGTCAAATTTACGCGTTTTACCGAAAAAGACGTAAAATATACACTTTAAAAAAAACTCAAATTTTGAAATAAACTTTATAATTAAGTCTTAAATGACTTAAAACCATCCCGAAAAATATTCATATGACTCATTACCTCATCCGAGACCTCAAAATGCTAAACCATAAATCGTAAAAATACGATTTTCTATAATACATATACGTATACGTAAAACCACTAAATAACACCTTCTCATTTGATAGTCACTACCATGTGAACTCATGAACATGAAATCATCACACATTGTTTCACTCACAAGGTACCCCGTACCAGAAACGATATCCAAACCACAATCTATACACACCAATAAGCACATAAACACGTAAAGATACGCAACTAGCACAAAATAAAACTAAGTGACGAACCTCAAAACCAGGGTTGCCACATCACTCCCTCCTAATAGAAATCTCGTCCCGAGATTTACTCCTTAGGATCAAACACACAAACAACAAATCACATGAGGATACTTGTTCTAAACGAACTCCCCTCATTTCCACGTGAACTTTAGTTCAAGTTTCAAAATACCATATATACAAACCAAAAATAATTAAACTCATTGCCAAACTCTTGACCTCATAGTCAATAAACCTCACAGATGACTCTTATTAACACAAGTCCCGAATAATCGTACAGGCAAAATGCATTCTCAAACAACCTTTACCAATCCTAATACATGAAATGTATCATGTATACAACTCATTTCCCCCAGGTAATTCTATACACATAAGCTAATGGTCCGATCTTTCCAAAGATCATAAATGGACCTACAAAACTCTTCATCAGCTCTTCCATTTTACCAAAACATACCACCCGTTACTATGGGTGAAACTCCCTTTAGTCTGTACCCCAAACTACTTAAAATTTCCAATTTCCTTACAAAGGGACCTATGACGGTCTTTCACATATCCATTAGTTCTTCCAAACAATCAGTATAGGACAGCGCCATTTCCCTTTCCACACTACGACAGTATTAGCCTGCTTTATGCTTTATTCTACTCATTAGGCTCTACCAAAGTTCTACCTTCGGTTCCTATCTCGACCTATTTCATTCATGCTTCGCTTCTGTACACACTTCCTTCTCTTTCCTTGACTCATACCATACATCACGATGTGATGCTTCCCATCGTTTCTTCCCTTGCCATAATCCTTCATAAGACATTGCATACATATTATGTTAACTTTTAAACAAAACCTCTTATTCCATCGCACCTGTACGCAATCCTTCCAACTTCTCAACTATGTGACTTCCCATTCCTCTTGAATTATGAGATGAATTAGTCAGTCTATCGACTATCACCCAACTCTCGTCACTTTCACCAATTTCGTCCTTACATTGCCCTTTCTAAGCTACTCCTATCTATGTAGGAAGTATAGTCTACGTCCCTTTCCTCCCTACGATTGTCCAAGCCACACAGCATACACGCTGACGCGTTCTCTGCTTTAGACAACTCAACTCGTGCAACCTATATCCTTTATCCAAACCGCCCTAATACGTCATCCATATAGTTCAAGTTTCGTCTCAGCTTCACTTCATTCTTCTTATTCCATGTCTCATCAACCATGCTTGCCTTTCCCAGATGGTACTTGGCCTTGCATTTTCTTTCACCACTTAACCTTGCCAAATGTTCATCCAAGATGATTGAATATGTGTTAGAGACATCATGATCCGTATAGATCATTCTCCACGTCTCGTACACCAAATGCCTCTAGCATTCTAGGCAGATATAACAGTCCAACTCCACTAATTAAGTCTATCCAGTTCTTCCAAATCTTCAGTTCTTGCAACGTATAAGCAATCGCCTTTCTTTGTCGTTCTCGTACACGTCTAAATCCTTGCTCCACGTATCGTCATGCTTCACGAATTCATCCAGTCCTTCCGATAATGCCAAGATCGGCTCATTATCCAATCCACCTCTTCAGCCTCCAAAATGCTTCCTCACCCTTCTTCACTTCGCCCCTTGCTGGTTCCATGATATGCCATCATCTCTAACTACTCATCACGGTAGACTTAATACTAAAACTCACACTTGAAAATCTCACGTATAATTCCACTCCAAAACCAACACATACTTCGCCTCACTCTCCTTCTTAGACTTTGAGTAGATCAAGATGTCGTCGATACTTGATAGGTGTAGAAATACGCGTTTAGGAAAACAACGTATAAATGCGGCAAGTATTAAGTTGCACGATTTAGGAAAACCGCGAAACCGAATAAATTCCAAGTTCGTTCTCGAAGGAGGTGCGTGTATTAATGTGCCAATATATATAAAATCAAGTTTGGATTAGTGACGTTTTTGGTTTAAAGAGAGAAAAATAAAAGACGAGCTACGACTACGATTTAAACTACGACGTTGACGTAAAACGCGAACGTAAATACGTAAAACGTGACGAAATTAAAAATTAAACCTAAAAATTAATTAAAAGATTAAACTAAGTCTTAAATAATATAAATAAGAGTAAAAATCCAACAAATATATTTTTAAACCTTTTATTAATTAAATATTCAATTTTTAATGCTAATTAAAGCCCAAAAATTAAATATAATTAAGAAAAAGCCCAAAATATTATTTTATTGAACTAATAAATCACTTATATTATTTAAAGACTAAAAACTATTTTTCCTAAATTTTAAAAACTATTTTTCTATTTTTTTATCACTAAAAACTATTTTTTATTAAAATAATTAAAAAAATAATAAAATAATGAAAAAATTAATTTAACAATTTTAAAAATCTTAAATTACCCTAATGAACAGTAGAAAATTGAAAAAGTTTAAAAATGTAAAATCTTTCACTAAAAGACAAAACAGTTTAGTAATTAAACCCTAATTAACTTAAATTAATTATAAAAAATAATTAAAAAAGTGAACAGTAAATATTTTTTAAACCAAAAATCTTAAAATATAATTTTAAGTCTAGGAAAAATTTTAAAAGTGAAAAATATAAATTTTTTACACTAAATTACAAAAACAGTATAATTAAAAGTAAATAAAAATAGCAATTTAATCTAAAAATTATAAAATGAACAGTAACTTAAAAACTAAATAAACTGAAAAATCAGAAATTAAAAAAGAAAAATAATGCAAAAATTTTCAAAGTCTAAATCCTAAAAAAGACCACTAAAGACAAAAAAAGGAAGAACTGATAGTGACACTTGTGGACTTCTGTCTTTTAGCTAAGCAGTACAAACTTGACAACTAGCAGGGGGGAACTTGGTTCCCACTGCTTTTACTAAAACATGGTCTGGTGGGTTTTCAGCTTAGGAAAGCTGTTGCTGCTGGTTTTTTCTTGGATACAAGGGCACCCCCACACTCAGTGGAGTGTGGGGAGTCAAGATAAGCAATAAAACACACACTCTTAGTACAAATATTTCACACAAATGCCCCAAACAAGTGACTGTGATGAGGGTAAGTTTCTGATGAACAGTCCTCTGGTGCAATTGGCACAAATATGAATTTTAAAGCCCAAGAATTTTCACAATATTTCACCAAATCACATTTAAGCTAAACATAAACCTAACTTAACAGATTTCTTAATAATAAATATTATTTACAAGAAAAATTATGCTAAAACAAAGTGGATTCTAGGCATACTGATTTCTAAGCTATACTTGCCAATTTTGAACATGCAATATCTGTTTAAAATCCTCAAACTGAAAAAAACAATAGTGTAACTACCCTATTACTAACCAAGTAAGTATGCTAAGACTGATATAAGCCAAGAACTGTCACCACTCTTACCTTAAACCCTAGTCCCAAACACACCCTTAAGAACTGAAATATGAAATTAACAAACAAAAAGCTTGCAAATCTTGATAACACTAACTGAAACCTATCTAAGCAGGAAAATTATAGCTAAACAAGCAATATTGAATAATCATACAAACACAAAAAGCAATTTCATGCAAAAATCACAAAAAGCACATAGAAAATGTAAAAATTGAAAGCAGGGTTCAAGCCAATGATACCTTGGGCTGAGGCCTTCTTCTATACTTTTTAAACAAATTCTAGGAGCTTATGATGAGCTTTTGGACAACTTTTGATGTAGAGAAATGCTAGGTGGGGACTACAACAGTCCCAAACACCCCAATAATATCTTCAACTTTGAAGATCTTGAATACTTGGGAACTTTTGTATCCTGCCAAGAAAAAGCAACAAAATAGTGACCTGTTACACAAGAGATATGAGCAATAAGCTGAGCTTATTGGTTAAGCTAGCTTACTGCTTATAACTTTAAAAGAAAAATTGAAAACTTTATTTTTTTTAATCCTTTAGAACCAATCTTTGAAACTTCTAATGACTTTAACAAACAACAAAACAGCCTTGAAATCACACACACAAATCCACTATCACTTCATTGTGTGTGTGGATTTCAAGCAGTTAAAAAAAACGTTTTTGGAAAGAACCTCTTCAACCAAACTATTTTACTGGAATATTGGAACCTACACTAATCTTGCATAAAAAGCAAATGGTTTAAACTAGGAAAACAATTAAATGGAACTCAGTCTATTGCAACAACTTAAATTTCATTGTCATTAATCATAAAAATCTTTACAATAAAAACTGGAACAAAGAAAAATACAAGCCACAAACGGCTGTATTTATACAAAAGGGAAGAAGATTCTAGTCTATGAAAAACCCTAATACTAGTTCTTCCAAATCTGCCCTTGGTTCAAACTTGAAATCTTGGTCAAACTAGTCCATGTGATGTGCCAGCTGTGTGGGATTGATCTTAGCTGTTCATTTGATCCTTTGGGAGCAAGGAAATGCATCAAAACCGTTGGAGGACTGAAAGATGCTAAAGTTGCCATTTTTGGGTAGACAGGGGAGCGTGGGTGGGGCCTTTTGGTGAGAGTGAAGACAAATGAATCATGTGGGTGTGTTTTGGGTGGGGTAAATTGAGGATCTGGAAGGTTGTGGGGCAAACCCCTTTGATTAGTGTTAAAACGGATTAGGGTTCATGAGGGGTAATTAGGAGATAATTTAGGGAGGGTGGATGAACAGGGAGTGTTTCCCCCGTTTTTTAATTATATTAAATAACTTTTTAAAAAGTTGGGTTAGTGGGTGATTGTTGACTTGGGCCGGGTTTGGTTAATAGTAGTGGGTATGGACTGGGTAGGGTCGGGTTTGGTTGGGTATTTGGTGGGTTTTGGTTTGGTTTATGGCAAAAGATCCCCCTGCTTTTCCTGACTTTTGGCATATGAAGACTTAAAGCTTTCTTGCTGAATTCCTTTGTAAATTACATTGAACCTTTGTCATTTTCAGTCCTTGTATCTTCATAAAACTTGAAAAAGGACTATATTTGTCATATCTTTGAACTTCAAGGGTCATTTCTGGATATTAATGAAACTTTAGGGACCAAACATGTGTAAGATGATTTCTCCAAGGACCTTTCTTGCCAAATCTTCAAAAATGAGGGACCAATGTTGACAATCTTCAAAACTTCAAGGACTATTTTGGAAATTCAGGATTCGGGTCCGGTTCTTTGTGCGGCTTCGTTTCCCGTGTTCGTTTTTGCTTGATTCCTTTGATCTTTTGGTGAATTTACGATATCCGTACCTAAAATACACAATGAACAAACACAAGCATATATTTGGGTATTTTGATGATATTTTAAGCGTTTTAAGCCCGATTTGGACGATGAGACTATGTATAAATACAGTCTCATCACTCCCCCATACTAAACCATTTCCGTGTCCCCACGCAATGCTAGAATTAAGTATCTTAGCACTTCCAAAATTCATTTTATGATGACTTTTATTCAAGACATAAATTTAAATAAACTACTACATGCGTTTTAGACATAATGTATTGTTTTCATCACGAGAACGTGACTTTTAGGATCATAGAAAAAGAACACGTGAATGCTTCGTTAGAAATAATTTCGTCGTCCTCGATTTTCACCTAATTCCATGCTAAGCGTGTAACGAGATCATTGTTATTATAAGTTAGCAACACGATCACATCTCATGAGTGTTAATTACACACCTAAACTCCCTTATTCCTACTTAGTATCTCTTATATTTTATTTTTGTCTTAATGATCACGAGGATACATCATCGACTTATGCGTGAATAGAGATTAAGTCTAAAAATAGAAACTTAACGGTGTAACCAAAATCATTAAATCAATAATTCATCCCAATAGACAACGATGTTAAAAAATTAAGTCAACAAGAAGGATCGATAAACACGGCTTTATAACGGTTTTGAACATGAGACTTATTACCAAGACTTTTATACGCCCCCTAACGGAAGGGCCTTATTATCTTTGGTTTACCTCCATCTTTTATTCAACTTCGCCATGAAGCTTTTATTATGACTTCGGTCTTGCCTTGCCTTTTATTATCCGCCTCATCGGTGGTTTTATTAGCCAAAGACGTATATCCTCACGCTAAAGCGAATTTTGGATCTTTAAAGCTTCAAAGATTAAGGCTTGATTCACTTTCAATTTGGGCATAGATTTTTCGGCCTTGTGAGCTTCAAATTTTTGCTTAATTTAGGTGAGCACTTGAAATCTTATTATTAGGTGAAGCTTTCGATTATTCGGGTGCCAATACTTCAAAACCGTGACGCTGGCGATACCTTAATGTTTTCCCAATTTAATTACATGGAAGCTACCAAAACAAATTAGAAACCCAACAATAGTGACTAAACCGCCAAATCAATATTTATTAACAATTTATTATGCAAAAGCGTTGGGAGAATAAGCTAATAATTACTACACATAAGATCGTGACGATTACGAGACTTATAAATAACTCTATCATTTCTCGTCCTCATTTAAGAGACTTAGCCTAAAAAGTTAAGGAATCGAGCTAAGTGCTCAACACGCACGGTCGAGTCAAAATTTACTCTCGTTCTCACCATCGGAAAACCTACATTCGTGTCTTAAACACTTATGAAAAACAAGAAAAAAATTTAAAATTTGGCCATTTTTAGCCTTATTTTGCAACAAAACGATAGCAAAAAGATGAATATTGGATTGCGTGTTGACGTAAGCAAGGTGAAGTATCTACTCGCCCCCCCCCCCCCCCCCATACTAAAACTAAACATTGTCCTCAATGTTTCGAGTCTAGGGGTGTAAACACCCCCATACTAGAGACGAAGTTGAATGCTTAATCTCGAGCATGGAAAGGGTAAAACGAATAACCTAAAAGTCGTTTATGAATTATGCTAATAAGATAAACGTTAGAACATAAAAGGATATCATCGGATATCGGAATCTCAAAGGCAACGATCGAAGCTCGAGTGATCCGTAAAACGAACACGAGAGGCTTCAATGATGACGATGAACCTAATAAATCACAATCACAAACAACCACGGAACAAAGGTTGGAAGAGCACAAGTCCCCTCGTTACATTAAACTAGGAAAGCGATAATATTTACAAGGATAAGCATGAGAATCCCCCACGAGGCACCTTGTTTTTGATAACCGAGTCAAAAGCTCGACTCGAATCCCCATAAATGTGATCATTTAAGGATAATCATGGTATGGTCATTTTTGGTGGGGCTTACATGATAAACAAGGCCCAAAAGTACGTGGAGTACTTTAAAAACCCGATAAACGTATACCGGGGTCAAAGATAGCGTCTTCGTTTTCGGATGAAAGACGAAACAACGCCACTTCAACACAAACCCCAATGGGGTAGAAGAAAAGAGATAAGAAGCGGAAAGGTGGGGCAATGGGTAAGTCACTAAAATGAGCTACTCGAGGTAGACTCACACCAAGCAAATAGATATGATTTCCATTTATTACATCGGTGGAAGACCGAGATTTCCCTTTACAAGCAATTCCGGGATCGTAAATCTCGTCCTCGGTGGAGAAATGGGAGGGAAAATTTGGGGCTTCCCCCACACTAAAACCACACCAACCGTCGTTAAAAGGAGTAGACGAGGTGGTAGCACTCATGTAACTCGGTGATGACGGAGTTAAACATGTAGAAAAATCATTTAAAACATTTTTAAAATCCTTTCCTTTTTCATCGTTCAAAAACTCTCTATGAAAACCCGATTTGATAATGTCGAAAATATTTGGCGTTTCTAGTTCAAAATTAGTCGCGCTAAAAATTCTCACATTTAAGTCTTTGGTAGGAGGGGGTGGCGGATTATATAAGTTCTCAAAACGTTTGTCAATAAAGAACACCGCCCCCTCGGAGTCTACATACTCGTCATCCTCATGAACGTCGATCTCATCGATTTCTTCATCAAAGATAGGCTTGTCAAACCACGGTTTGTCATTCCCCTCCTTGAGTATCTTAGAAACTCTCTCGAAAAGATCACGATCAAGCACGAAACCATCATTCTTTTGTGGGGATCGTTGATAAGTTAGATCCTCACGAATGTGGTAAACGTCATTCTCAAATGAGGAGTGTTTATAAGGTAACTCCTCGAGAATGGGATTTTTGGTGGTCACATGAGTTGGTTCGTCATCGAAAATAAGACGTTCCAACTCATCAAGTTCATCCTCGATTTTGGAAAGATCGACTTCACTCGTAGGTGGAAGTGAAGGCATAAGAGCTAGCTCTCGTTCAATGATTTCCTCAATCTCGGGATCAAACTCATAATCATCGTACTTCACATGTTTCTTCTTAGGAGAATTAAAAATAGCATGTGGATGTCGAAGTACATGATCAATCTCGGCAAAATCGCCATCGTCATCGTCAAAGAAAGAGTCGATGTGAGCACTCACAACCATGAACTTACAAGTCAAATGACTATGCTTAGGTGACTTTTCTAAGACGAGAGGATCGATGTCGATAAACCCTTTAGCCTCAACGGGTGTTGGGCTAGGCAAAGGAGGCACTTCGATGGAGTTAGAAGTTGAAGCCTCAAAGACGTGGTCCTTCGAAGGTGGTGAAGACGAGCCCATATTGGTCGTTGTCGTGATGGCACTAACCTCGCCCTTCGGAATTGGTGTTTCACTTGTTTCGCTAAAAACATCCCAAAGTGAGTTTTCATCCATAAATTTACACATACCCTTTTGAATTAGGTACACGTATTCTTTATCATTAAAATCATCATCTTTAAAACCGTTTTTCTTAATTCTTTCAAAACATGCATCAAGCTTCATTCTTTCCGCTAAAGTAAACATTTTGAAATCATTAGAATTTGAATCATTAGGTTTTGAAACCTCGGTTTTTTCATTCTCATTAAATCCTTGGGATTTTCTAGCGAAAAAGTCTATTTTCTCATCCCCATATCTCATAGTAAGTCTCCCCTCGTGAACGTCGATTACGGTTCGAGCCGTCGATAAGAATGGTCGGCCTAAAATAATGGGACATTTAGGGTCACACTCGTAATCGGATATAACGAAATCCACGGGAAAAACAAACTTTCCAATCCTAACATAGACATCCTCGGTTATTCCAATTGGTATTAAAGGTGTACAATTTGCAAGCTCGATTGTCATGTTCGTGGGGGTAAGTGAAGGCAATCTCATCAATTTCCAAAGAGAATGAGGCATGAGATTGATGCTAGCACCTAAATCGGCAAGGGCTAAACATCCCTCAATCTCGGAAAAATCACAAGGTAGTAGAAATTGGCCCGGATCCTTTTCCTTTCTCGGCATACGCCTTTTGGGTTTTTTAAGAAGGATTGAAGCACAAGTTTCTTCAAGGGTTACTTTGGTAAGGTCGACAAAGCTCTCTTTTTGAACCGTGGATGGAATTTGAGGTACACGAGGGTGTGCACCCTTTTCCTTGGTCGCCACGTTCATCCCATCGACTTTAGAACAAGAAGACGTCTTAGAACTCGAGGGTTGAGAGGGATAAACAACACGGAATCCTTCAAGGTTAGGGGTAATCACACGACTTTTCTCACGAGACGAGGCGGCTTTGCATTGTTCTTTCGGATTAACAACGGTGTCACTAGGTAACGAACTCGATGACGCACCCGAGGACTTGTTCATTATGGCCGAAAACATCTTTTTAATATCAATTTGCCCTTGCTCAATCTTCGTATTTTGCAATTTCAAAGTATTAGAAAAATCGTTTTTCAAAGTACCAATTTCTCCCTCTAATCGTCTCATATTAGCCTCATTCGTTTTCATGTAATTTTGAAAATCGTTTGACGAACTATTTTGATTAGAATTAAAGTTCCCTTGGTTTTGATTGTTTCTTTGAAAATTTCCTTGATTACCACTTGAAAAATTGTTGCCTTGATTGTTGTTGTTTGAAAAATTCGAGTTTTGGTTATTGTCTCGATTTTGCCAAGTTATATTACGACCTTGATTATAACCTCCTTGATTTTGATTCGAAAAATTTCCTTGTTGATTGTTTCCTTGAAAATTGTTTCGATTTTGAAAATTGTTGCCTTGGTTATAATTGCCTTGTTGTGATGGACCCGCGTTATTTTGATTTTGAAAATTGTTGTTTCCATTTAACGCACTCACATTCGACGTTCGGCCATCCGTAGCCGCACACTCGTAATAATTATGAGGTCCACCACAAAACGTACACGAAACCTCAACCGCTTTCACCGTAGCGGGAGCGTCTTTCTTTTGCATCTCAACGAGAAAAGACGTGAACACATTCGTCAACTTGTCGACTTTTGCATCAACTCTCTCAATGTCGCGATTAGAACTACTAACATTGGCGACATTGGCAACACTCGGTGCATTGCGGAGTTGGTAAACCTTGGATCGGTTTTCGATAATTATCAATGCATCTTTCGGAGTCTTACACAAAAAGTTGCCACCGGCGGCTGAATTCAACGAGTCTTGTTCGTGAAAATTAAGACCGTTGTAAAACGTATCGATTTGGTGCAACTCGGAAAAACCATGGTGAGGACATTGCCTAAGCAATTCCTTAAAGCGATCCCACGTGTCTCTAAAAGATTCATGCGGTTTTTGCTCAAATTTCGTAATTTCATTCTTGAAAAACGTTGTCTTAGACGGTGGGAAAAAATAATTAACGAACTTGGAAACGAGATCCTTCCACGTAACTATCGAATTAGGTGGCTCTTTCTCGTACCAATCCTTGGCGGCACCATCGAGCGAGTACGGAAAAAGCATAAGCTTGACGACATCGGTGTCGACGTTCTTAAACTTGCTCGTGGCCAAAAGACGATCAAAATTCCGAATATGGTCGTGAGGATTATCGGCTTCACGACCTCGAAACTTCGTAGCTTGGATTAACGAAAGCATTCCGCTCTTAATCTCAAAATTCTCCGCCTCGATAGCGGGAATTACGATCGCGTCTCCATAACCCTCGGTGGGCGCTTGGAGCAATTCCATCATCGAACGATTGTCGGCCATCTCCTCTACGGTCTCTTCAACAACGATATTAGGACGTCGGTTTCTAATTCTCGTCTACATCGTCGATTCCTTCGATTACGATTGCGTCGATTCGAAGCTTCACTAGAATTGGAATAATCCTTCGATCGAGTGCGCAGGCACTAAGCGTAGAATGGGTGGTAGCAAAGAAGATTCTTTTTGCGGCTTTTCAATTTTTTCAATTTTTTTGGTTTTTGATTGGTTTTTAATTTTTTTGGATTTTTGAATGTATTACGTAGACACAAATCTACAAATCTCCCCTCGAATCGACTTTCTCGATTAAAGGAGCCTTAAAGAATGAAAGGGATCACGTGGAGTGAACGTTCTCGATGACTTTAGAACGTTGGTGGAACACCAAAACGTTCAAGAGGGTTTAATCTTGAAAAACACAAGCAAATATAATATACGTAGATAATACTTGGGCGGCAAACCCTCGATTAGCCTTCTTTCTCAAAACACGCACAAGCAAGCGGAGGAAACGAGGCGGCGCGAAGCACTTAAGAGCCTTTTTCCTTTAGGTCGTGAAATACAACCGCCTTATACCCACCTTATAGTTTGTGTTAATTGAAATTAAGCCTCACGAAAGTATTTATCTATTTTGCCTTTAAACTTTTGCTTTAGATTCGAATACAATGATCGAGTGATGAAATCCCGAATCAAGGTTGCGTTTTCACGCATTTGGAGTACTTGTATATTTATTGTTCTTAGGTAGTACAATATAGTAATAATATATTCACAATAAAAACGAAAACCAATATATCTACAATATAGTAAAGGATTGATTTGTGTTTAATTTAGGAAAATTAAACACGATTTATTTGGATACTATAATATAATAAGGAAAAATAACAAAAATGAGTATGTACGATATTCACGCTTTTCAAAAAAATGAAAAGCTAAAACGCACTACTCACACAAACACGATACTAATAATAATGGCACACTAAACACCTCCCCGGCAGCGGCGCCAAAAATTGATAGGTGTAGAAATACGCGTTTAGGAAAACAACGTATAAATGCGGCAAGTATTAAGTTGCACGATTTAGGAAAACCGCGAAACCGAATAAATTCCAAGTTCGTTCTCGAAGGAGGTGTGTGTATTAATGTGCCAATATATATAAAATCAAGTTTGGATTAGTGACGTTTTTGGTTTAAAGAGAGAAAAATAAAATACGAGCTACGACTACGATTTAAACTACGACGTTGACGTAAAACGCGAACGTAAATACGTAAAACGTGACGAAATTAAAAATTAAACCTAAAAATTAATTAAAAGATTAAACTAAGTCTTAAATAATATAAATAAGAGTAAAAATCCAACAAATATATTTTTAAACCTTTTATTAATTAAATATTCAATTTTTAATGCTAATTAAAGCCCAAAAATTAAATATAATTAAGAAAAAGCCCAAAATATTATTTTATTGAACTAATAAATCACTTATATTATTTAAAGACTAAAAAATATTTTTCCTAAATTTTAAAAACTATTTTTCTATTTTTTTATCACTAAAAACTATTTTTTAATTAAAATAATTATAAAAAATAATAAAATAATGACAAAATTAATTTAACAATTTTAAAAATCTTAAATTACCCTAATGAACAGTAGAAATTTGAAAAAGTTTAAAAAATGTAAAATCTTTCACTAAAAGACAAAACAGTTTAGTAATTAAACCCTAATTAACTTAAATTAATTATAAAAAATAATTAAAAAAGTGAACAGTAAATATTTTTTAAACCAAAAATCTTAAAATATAATTCTAAGTCTAGGAAAAATTTTAAAAGTGAAAAATATAAATTTTTTACACTAAATTACAAAAACAGTATAATTAAAAGTAAATAAAAATAGCAATTTAATCTAAATATTATAAAATGAACAGTAACTTAAAAACTAAATAAACTGAAAAATCAGAAATTAAAAAAGAAAAATAATGCAAAAATTTTCAAAGTCTAAATCCTAAAAAAGACCACTAAAGACAAAAAAAGGAAGAACTGATAGTGACACTTGTGGACTTCTGTCTTTTAGCTAAGCAGTACAAACTTGACAACTAGCAGGGGGAACTTGGTTCCCACTGCTTTCACTAAAACGTGGTCTGGTGGGTTTTCAGCTTAGGAAAGCTGTTGATGCTGGTTTTTTCTTGGATACAAGGGCACCCCCACACTCAGTGGAGTGTGGGGAGTCAAGATAAGAAATAAAACACACACTCTTAGTACAAATATTTCACACAAATGCCCCAAACAAGTGACTGTGATGAGGGTAAGTTTCTGATGAATAGTCCTCTGGTGCAATTGGCACAAATATGAATTTTAAAGCCCAAGAATTTGCACAATATTTCACCAAATCACATTTAAGCTAAACACACACCTAACTTAACAGATTTCTTAATAATAAATAAGATTTACAAGAAAAATTATGCTAAAACAAAGTGGATTCTAGGCATACTGATTTCTAAGCTATACTTGCCAATTTTGAACATGCAATATCTGTTTAAAACCCTCAAACTGAAAAAAACAATAGTGTAACTACCCTATTACTAACCAAGTAAGTATGCTAAGACTGATATAAGCCAAGAACTGTCACCACTCTTACCTTAAACCCTAGTCCCAAACACACCCTTAAGAACTGAAATATGAAATTAACAAACAAAAAGCTTGCAAATCTTGATAACACTAACTGAAACCTATCTAAGCAGGCAAATTATAGCTAAACAAGCAAAATTGAATAATCATACAAACACAAAAAGCAATTTCATGCAAAAATCACAAAAAGCACATAGAAAATGTAAAAATTGAAAGCAGGGTTCAAGCCAATGATACCTTGGGCTGAGGCCTTCTTCTATACTTTTCAAACAAATTCTAGGAGCTTATGATGAGCTTTTGGACAGCTTTTGATGTAGAGAAATGCTAGGTGGGGACTACAACAGTCCCAAACACCCCAATAATATCTTCAACTTTGAATACTTGGGAACTTTTGTATCCTGCCAAGAAAAAGCAACAAAATAGTGACCTGTTACACAAGAGATATGAGCAATAAGCTGAGCTTATTGGTTAAGCTAGCTTACTGCTTATAACTTTAAAAGAAAAATTGAAAACTTGATTTTTTTTAATCCTTCAGAACCAATCTTTGAAACTTCTAATGACTTTAACAAACAACAAAACAGCCTTGAAATCACACACACAAATCCACTATCACTTCATTGTGTGTGTGGATTTCAAGCAGTTAAAAAAAACGTTTTTGGAAAGAACCTCTTCAACCAAACTATTTTACTGGAATATTGGAACCTACACTAATCTTGCATAAAAAGCAAATGGTTTAAACTAGGAAAACAATTAAATGGAACTCAGTCTATTGCAACAACTTAAATTTTCATTGTCATTAATCATAAAAATCTTTACAATAAAAACTGGAACAAAGAAAAATACAAGCCACAAACGGTTGTATTTATACAAAAGGGAAGAAGATTCTAGTCTATGAAAAACCCTAATACTAGTTCTTCCAAATCTTCCCTTGGTTCAAACTTGAAATCTTGGTCAAACTAGTCCATGTGATGTGCCAGCTGTGTGGGATTGATCTTAGTTGTTCATTTGATCCTTTGGGAGCAAGGAAATGCATCAAAACCGTTGGAGGACTGAAAGATGCTAAAGTTGCCATTTTTGGGTAGACAGGGGAGCGTGGGTGGGGCCTTTTGGTGAGAGTGAAGACAAATGAATCATGTGGGTGTGTTTTGGGTGGGGTAAATTAAGGATCTGGAAGGTTGTGGAGCAAACCCCTTTGATTAGTGTTAAAACGGATTAGGGTTCATGAGGGGTAATTAGGAGATAATTTGGGGAGGGTGGATGAACAGGGAGTGTTTCCCCCGTTTTTTAATTATATTAAATAACTTTTTAAAAAGTTGGGTTAGTGGGTGATTGTTGACTGGGGAGTTGACTTGGGCCGGGTTTGGTTAATAGTAGTGGGTATGGACTGGGTAGGGTCGGGTTTGGTTGGGTATTTGGTGGGTTCGGGTTTGGTTTATGGCAAAAGACCCCCCCTGCTTTTCCTGACTTTTGGCATATGAAGACTTAAAGCTTTCTTGCTGAATTCCTTTGTAAATTACTTTGAACCTTTGTCATTTTCAGTCCTTGTATCTTCATAAAACTAGAAAAAGGACTATATTTGTCATATCTTTGAACTTCAAGGGTCATTTCTGGATATTAATGAAACTTTAGGGACCAAACATGTGTAAGATGATTTCTCCAAGGACCTTTCTTGCCAAATCTTCAAAAATGAGGGACCAATGTTGACAATCTTCAAAACTTCAAGGACTATTTTAGAAATTCAGGATTCGGGTCCGGTTCTTTGTGCGGCTTCATTTCCCGTGTTCGTTTTTGCTTGATTCCTTTGATCTTTTGGTGAATTTACGATATCCGTACCTAAAATACACAATGAACAAACACAAGCATATATTTGGGTATTTTGATGATATTTTAAGCGTTTTAAGCCCGATTTGGACGATGAGACTATGTATAAATACAGTCTCATCAATACTCCCGATGACAACTCATTTATATACGTTCATGCACACTCACTCATTGACTCCATGTAATCCGCTAGTGCTTTGGCGAAGCCAAATGCATAACCGTAAACCCAAAGCGTTCATACAACATCCTTAGTAGTTTCAACTATGTCCTCCTTGCACCCTCTCTTAGCGGCAATACAAATAAATTCCTATTCATCTCCCTTGGCACTCCTAATAGACCTCATGACCACATTAGTTTGTCTACGAACCTCTTTCCTCCCCTCTAAGGGTATTCTGACCGTTCTCTCTTGGTCACCTACTTAAGCGTGTAGGCGCGACCAAGTCTTTCATATGACTACCTCAACGCTCCCGAACAATACGAAAAAAAAACTACGTCCTGAATCCATCAGATACGATCAACGAATCAAACCCACGGATAACTAACGACATTTCACGTGCACCAGTTAAAACAAGTCAAAAACCATGAGACTCAAAAGAAAACTCAAACCCAAAACGTGTATCAATTCAAAATGACCCATGACAACGAAAAATAATCTAAGAAACACCCAATGGCAACCAAACATATTACGCCCCGTGACATATTATTTAAACTGTGCAAAAGATCGACTTCTCCAAAATAATATATATCTTTTTTTTATTATTACCTGCCACATATATGTGACTCAAACAATCTACAAACAACCCTCTTGACGGACTCAAAACTCAACTCAAAACTAGGTATCCCGTGCATCCCAAATCATAAAAAAAGTAAACTACTATTCAAAACTCAACCTTTAACCCGACACTTGTACAATAATTTCGACCAGTCCACTGACTTCCCATGACTATACGTTCTGATTATTTGAAAAGTACGTTCCGAGTACAAAATTTTTGGCTTTTGAATAACTCAAAAAGTTCTAAAAACGAGCAAGTTATGACCAAAACAGTTTTATATTAATGAAAGATAAAATTGTATGTGAAATCTTCATAAAATCAATTTAACCTTGTATTAATAATTATAAATGACGTAAATCGGTTAAACCCAATTATATAAACTATGTAAGTAGAAAGAAATTTTACTTCGCTTTATTTTAACGAAAGTCCTTTAGAATTTGAAATAAATAAGTGTTGATTAAAAAGAAATCTTATGTTACATCTTGTTTCAAACACGACTCCAACACCTTACCCTTATTTTACCGAATACAACCAACTATCTAACCCTATAATAGATTTCCAAGTCCCCCTTTTTCTCAATATATGTGACATCCCTCAAAATTCCATCTTAAATTCTTCATATAGTAGGAGTACTTTAATTATTTACCGATGAGTTGTCAATATAAATGTGTTATTACTTTGCTTTGCGGACAAAGCCCTTTTTAGGGAGAGCGAATGTAACAACTCGAGTTTTCGTGTCTTTTAGTTTATGAATGAAACGCACGAAGTTATTAAACGTATTATGTTTTGCCGTGTGATTATTTGACGTACTTGCTGAATCCCTTAGAGTCACGCATATTTGTCTTTGATTTGGATCGTGTGTCAAGTTTGTTATCGAGTCGTGCATATTCAGTTTTCGCGTCTAAGACTTAAACATTCGACAAACCTGAGCCGAGTGGTATATTGGTGCATCATGTACAAACATTTAAATTGTGAACCCTTATTCACTTTTATATCAAAAGCTTGTTTAGCAAGAGTCTATTTTCAGTCATAACTTAATTGCATTGTTTATTCACCACTAAGCACTACAATCCAGCACACATGCCAAGTTTACCCAAAATGGGTACATCACAAGCTTACCAAATTCAGTTTGAGTCTAACCCTAAACTAATAATACAAGATTAAATACAGTCCAAAGTTTATCCAATGTCCAAACATAACACAAACAATATTCACAGTCCAATATTACAAACATAGTTCCTGGACAAGTTTTCAAACACAATTCCTGGGTGAAAGTGAAGTGTAGTGTCAAGCCGATCCATCCTTTCTCGTCCACACCTGCAAACCGAAACCTGATCATCCATTGTGAGTCTTTTAAATCATCTCTTCATTTTTCTGAATAAATCTTAGTTGTGCTCGTCATTGACCAAACCTGCGAAAATAAAATGAATGTGTTAGTCTTTGTCACGGTTCTATTTTAATCAAAAACTGAAAAGATAAATCATAGCATTTGTTTACTTGAACATGACCATGACCCCATTATTTCTGTCAACCAAACCGAGACCCAAACCGACCCAAACCGAGACCAAACCGAGACCAAACCGAGACCAAACCGAGACCCAAACCGAGACCCAAACCGAGACCCAAACCAAGACAACCAAGGTCCTTGTTTTCTGCCGAAACCCTTACCACACGAAGTCACCATAATCCAAGATTTTTAACTAGTTTATTTTACAGAAACATCATAAAACCCTCAAATATGCCGCGGGTATAAAACCCCCTTTTAATTCGAAACCCTAAAAATTGTAAACCTTTTTAATTACGAAATTAATACTTATACATTCCAAAAATGTTATTTAATTTTAAATAATCAACCGTATACAAAAACCCCAATTTATATAAACCCTAATTTCATTTTATTAATTAAAACCCTAATTAAACCCAATCCAAACCCGAATCTATTAATTAATTTAATTGGAATCAAAGTATGAATAAACCCCCAAATTTGACGAAACCCTAATTTTTACAAATCGTTCATATGTTGAAATTAACATGTTTTTATGATAGAAAACGCTAATTAATTGTATTTAAACATGAGATTTAGAAAAACCCCCAAATATTTTCGAAACCCTAATTTGTTTCTTATTAAATTCGAGAGCCTTTTATTCACAGCATGTTTATACACATAATTTAAAACCACAAATCTTTTATAAACGAAAACTATTAGACCATTTTATTTAAAAGAAAAAGAGGATGAAAACTTATCTTTGAATGATGATGAATAACTTGAATCCCTGGGGAAGAACACCATGAAAACCGAATCGGTTTGATGTGGGGATGAAACCCCACATCCCACGCGACTTAATCACCACAAACCATCACAAAGGATTTATGTATTTATCTGAAGAACAAGCTTAGCCATGGGAGATGAGATCCGATCCACTTTTTAGAGAGAGAGAGAAGTGGGGCGGTAGGAGTGTTTCGAGAGAAGAGAGAGAGAGATAAATGAGTGTTTTGATATGTGTGTGTAACCAAAACACGTATTTACTCCTTCCCTTTCCTTGTTTGTATCGACAGTGGGCCGGGCCGGGTTAAATAACCCTTGGGCCGGGCCATGGGGTGGGGATGTTGGGCTTGGTTGGGCCAGTTTTGGTGTATGGGTTTATTTAAAGCCCAAAAACGAAAAGTTGTAACTTAAACGTATTATTTAGCCCGTAAATCTCGACCGTTTAATAACCGACTTTTATGTATCGTGTTTTTCGTAAACGAAAGGTATTGTCAAGCACAACTAGGGTGTCGTGTCTTTTTACTAGTATAAATTTTAATATCGTAACACGATCCTTATAATTAAATAGGTCGCGGCTAGCGTAACCGTACTCTCGAGCTACCTTTATCTTCGTCCTTTTTGCTGAATTACGAGGTGAGTTTATAGCCCCATGCTTAACTATTTTTACTGCTTTTTGGGGTGAGATATTGCTTGATTTTAACGTATGAACACAAGTGCATTTACTGATTTATATATTAGTCTAAGTCCCACTAAAAACCCAGTTGCTTTGGCCCGTGAATCGTGAACCGTTAATTACTTTGTGTAAGCGCGAATGTTATGGATAGATCTATCGGGATTGACGTCCCTGTCTGTCTTGTCCAACAAGGGGACAAGCGGGCACAGTTTCATTTGAGTCTGATATAGGATGTCGTGGGTTTAGGCATCCAGTTGGGCTACATTTATATGATTATACTACCGGTGTTGTTAACGCTTCGGTGTCACGAGCTTAGACTGTAATAAATACTTTTAGGATGACTTTGTATTTGTTATATTGTCATCACTTTTGGGAAAATCTTGTGGTTCATTAAACATTTCAAATTAACTAAACCTATGAACTCACCAACTTTATGTTGACGCTTTAGCAATGTTTTTCTCAGGTATTAAGAAGGAAGATGCTAAGTGAGGTCTCATGCATTGCCGTTATTTCTTTTGAAACAAAGATCATTTGTACTATTTGGAAAACTATGTTTTGTAACTATGACCAGTTTTATGCTTCCGCACTATGTTAAAACTATTATTTTATCAATTACAAGTGATCCAATTTCCGAACGTCTCATTTAGAGGTCGTTCTTTGTAACTGTGTGTGTATGATAATCATGACGTCACCACTCCCTTGTCGCCATTATACTCTGATATTTTGGGAGTGTGACAGATTGGTATCAGAGCCTGGTTATAGAGAACTAGGTTGCATTTAGTAACTCTAGACTATAACTGCTACGTGTTTAATCGATTATCATACGGATTGTAAGTATTAAGTATATGTAGATACATGGATATAAATAAGTAATAAATGGGATACATGTGATTTAACAATTACGAGGTATATTTACATGGGTTACATGTGCAACAACAAAAGCTGAATTATGTTATATGGGATACATGTGGATTCAACAATGATTGCTATGTTATGTTAATGTCCCTTCTTACGGACTAATTATATGAGGTATTTACACACATTTATTTTGTTTATGTTACAGCGATGTCTTCTTCTGATGATTCCACGTCTACCGGAGCATACTACAACCGCAGTTCACAGTCGACTATCAGTTCATCAGTAGGACTACCTAGAGGATCACCATCAGGATATCCGTGGTACCGGATGATTTCAGATGATGAGACTGAGAGAGAGACTGAGGAGGTTCATCGTTCACCGATCCGTATCCCTGATGCATCAGCTGACGACGTACTTAGCCTAGAAGGCGGAGGAGAGGATGACCTACACACTGATGTGGTGCAGTCACCAGGTCAGGCATCAGTCACTAGAAATGAGACGATAGAGGAGACAGAGGATGATGATATGGAGTTCACCGATGGGGAAGGTGAACCTATGGAGGTCACTGACACTAAGGACCCTCCTACTACATATGCTGCTACTCCTGAGGTTTCCCTAGCACACATCTCCTCATCTTCATCTGAAGACGAAGGGGAGAGGACTGACATCCCTGTTCCAACACCTGGTACTCTACCTTTCTACTATGTGAGACGACGTCTTCGGGGGAGAGCTGCTCGACCACCACTTTCACCTTACCGACCCCTCATACCCTTCACTGCCACTGACAGGCATGCAGCCCGCACACCTGCCAGTCCTGTCCTAGAGGTACCACTACTGCTACCACCACCAGAGACTGTACCTGCTGTGTACCAGGAGATGCTTGCTGATGTTGGCATCTCTACTGGGCCGAGAGCTACGACTCCTCTTCCTAGGAGAGCTACATCGATAGTGGTGATGCTTGGGGCAGCAGATGGATGTGTGACGACACGATTAAACAGGTTGGAGGATGCTGTAGAGGCTTTAGGTGAGGAGTATAATGAGGTGCAGGATAAGCTGGAGGCACTGGTAAAGAAGAGTCCAGTTAGGGATGAGACAGTGTTGACGGTTTGTGTGACCCGTCTGCGAGGACAGCTTCAAGCTGTTCTTGGTCAGATGGATACCATGCCGAATGCTCGTCTTGAGGAGATCGAGAGCCTGATGTCCCGTTGGGGAGTAGAGCCATTGGTTGAGACAGGCGGACTAGAGGCACCTGTGGAGGACCCTGTTGCAGACTTGGATAAGAGGTTTAGAGCCGCTTATTATGATACCGATGTTAGACTTAGAGATTCCCAGGCTCGTGAGATCGTGGTTGAGAGGAGGTTAGCAGAGTTGGAGAGAGAGCTTCATCAGCGCCGTGAGGGCACTAGTTAGATTTATCTTGTACCATTGACTTATCGTTGTATGACCACTAAGCTCTGAAGTTTATCTTAGCTAGTTGGTATTTTTTTATTATGTATGACAAGTTATGATGTACTACCAAACAATTCTATGAATGATATTTTGGGTTACAAAAATTGTGAGATCATTATATATTGTGTATTATACCCTGGAGCATTTCATAATTGTATTGTGCGTGCCATGCATGTTATGTCTGGAAAAACTCATTGTCCTATTACCTTTTTAGATTATGGCGCCAGTTAGAAGATCCGAAACGCAGAATTCACCAGCTACTACCGGTGGAATTGACACCGTTATGCTAAGTCAAATGATAGCCGAACGGGTGGCCAAGGCACTCGCAACAGCCGAAGCAAATCATACAGCTAGCACACAGGAGGAGACCAACCAAGGAGCTACTAATGCTGTTGCACGGACTTGTACCTACAAGGAATTTCGTGCAGTTACGCAAGTAAGTTTCCGCGGTACTGAAGGAGCAGTAGGTTTAACCAGATGGTTTGAGAAGCTAGAATCCCAATTTGGGATTAGCAATGTTGCTGAAGCTGATAAGGTGAAGTTTGCGTCAAGCACGTTAGTGGATGGTGCTTTGACTTGGTGGAACGTCTATGCTCGTGCGGTGACCATTGACGTTGCCCAAGTGACGCCTTGGAGTGCATTTAAAGCTATGTTTGTGAGGAAATACTGCCCACGAAATGAAGTCAAGCAGATGGAGGTTGAGCTGTGGAACCTGAAGGTCAAGGGTACTGCTCTTACTGCTTACAATCAGCGCTTTCAAGAGCTGATCTTGTTATGTCCCGAAATGGTGCCCAACGACGACCGATTGTTGGAGCGATACATTGAAGGACTACCTTTGAGCATCAAAGGGAATGTGACTTCATCCAAGCCAACTGATTTGCACGAGGCAATCGATATGGCTCAGAGTCTGATGTACCAAGTGGTACAAGAGTTGGGAGAAAATACTGGGGATAAGAGGAAGTGGTCTGGCAACCACTACAACAACAATACCAACAATACCAACAACAGCAACAACACAAACAACTACAACCAGAACAAGCGACAAGAAGTAGCAAGGGTGTTTACTGCTGGACAAGGTAACACTGGAAACTACGCTGGAAGACTTCCTTTCTGCGGAAAGTGTGGCCGACACCACGAAGGAGCATGTCCCCCTACGTGCTACAATTGTGGGAAGGCCGGACATAAGGCAAAGGAATGTCGAGCACCACCTCGTCCTACTAACCAAAGAGGACCTGGAACACAAGGTGGCCAAGGAGCAAATGTCACTTGCTTTGGATGTGGAGAGAAAGGTCACTACAAGAACAAGTGTCCAAGCAGTGGGAACCAAGGTCGTGGTAACCAGATTCGAGGCAATCAGAATCACAACCAAGGAAACCAGAAGCAGAATCAAGGGAACCGGGGAGGGAATAACCGAGCCACAACTAGTACTCCTGGGGGATTTACGGCACCTAGCAAAGTGTATCATCTGTGTGCTGAAGCTGCAGTGCAAGACAACAATGTTGTGACTGGTACGTTTCTAGTCAATAACAACTATGCTTCAGTACTATTTGATTCTGGTGCGGATAGGAGTTTTGTGTCATCTGTATTTAGTGAGCGCCTAAATATTACCCCTACTGCGTTAGACGTTAAGTATAATGTAGAATTAGCCGATGGGAAGTCAGTAACCACCGACGCTATTCTAAAAGGATGTAGTATAAGGTTACAAGATCGTTCATTCAGTATCGACTTACTCCCCATAGAATTGGGAAGTTTTGACGTCATCATTGGAATGGATTGGATGTCGAAGCATCACGCGGAAATTGTATGTCATGAGAAGTGCATCCGTGTTCCTTATGGAAACGATGTACTAATCATACAAGGCGAAAGAAGTGGAGTGAATAATGGATCAAGACTGGAAGTCATCTCATGTATTAGAACCCAAAGATACATTGGGAAGGGATGTCCAGTATTCTTGGTTCAAATAACACAAAAGGAAGGAGAAGAAGATCACGAAAAGAAAGTGGAAGACGTACCGATCGTTAGAGACTTTCCGGACGTATTCCCAGAGGACTTACCAGGATTACCACCAGCACGGCAAGTGGAGTTTCACATCGAGCTTACACCAGGAGCCGCGCCTGTCGCTAGAGCCCCATACCGCTTATCACCGGCCGAGATGACAGAGTTAGCTGAACAAATAAAGGAACTTTCTGACAAAGGTTTCATTAGACCAAGTTCCTCACCTTGGGGAGCACCGGTCTTATTTGTCAAAAAGAAAGATGGATCCTTTAGGATGTGTATCGATTACCGAGAATTGAATAAGCTGACGATAAAGAACCGTTACCCATTGCCAAGAATTGACGATCTTTTCGACCAATTGCAAGGATCTAGCATATACTCGAAGATCGATTTAAGGTCAGGATATCATCAGCTAAGGGTTAGAGAGGAAGACGTTCATAAGACGGCTTTTAGAACCCAGTACGGACACTACGAGTTCCAAGTTATGCCTTTTGGTTTGACAAAAGCGCCTGCGGTATTCATGGATCTCATGAACCGAGTTTGCAAACCATACTTGGACAAGTTTGTGATTGTATTTATCGATGATATTCTCATCTATTCTCGTAATGAAGAAGAACACAAGGAACATTTGAAGACCATACTAGAGCTGCTAAGGAAGGAGAAGTTATATGCAAAGTTTTCCAAATGTGAGTTTTGGATAAACACGGTGCAATTCCTTGGGCATGTAATCGACAGCAGTGGTATTCACGTTGATCTTGCTAAGATCGAGGCCGTGAAGGATTGGGCGACTCCAACAACACCCACGGAGATCCGCCAATTTTTAGGTCTTGCTGGTTACTATAGGAGATTCATTGAAGGTTTCTCCAAGATAGCTAAACCAATGACGGAGTTGACTCAAAAGGACAAGAAATTTGAGTGGAAAGAGGATCAAGATTTGGCATTCCAGACATTGAAGCAGATGTTATGTGAAGCACCTATACTAGCCCTACCCGAGGGTAATGAAGACTTTGTGGTGTATTGTGATGCATCCATAAAAGGGTTAGGTGTGATACTGATGCAAAGGACTAAGGTCATAGCTTACGCATCAAGACAACTAAAAGTGCACGAGAAGAACTACACAACTCATGACCAAGAGTTGGGAGCAGTGGTGTTTGCCCTGAAGATTTGGAGACACTACCTTTATGGTACTAAGTGTGTTGTATTCACTGATCATAAGAGTCTACAACACATTTTGAATCAAAAGGAACTCAACATGAGACAACGACGTTGGCTAGAGTTGCTCAGTGATTACGATTGCGAGATCCGTTATCACCCGGGCAAGGCAAATGTCGTGGCCGACGCTTTGAGTCGAAAGGAGAGAGTTCTTAGGGTGAAGGCTTTGGTGATGACCATTGAATTAGACCTTCCATCCTTAATTCTCAAGGCTCAGAAAGAGGCAGTCGAGGAAGAAATTCTCAAGACTGAAGATGTTGAAGGCATGATAAATAAGCTAGAAGCTCGCTCAGATGGAACGTTGTGCCTTGATAATAGGAGTTGGTTACCGTGCCATGGTGACCTACGATCTTTGATTATGCATGAGTCGCATAAGTCAAAATACTCCATACATCTGGGATCTGACAAAATGTATCATGATCTGAAGATGTTGTATTGGTGGCCGAACATGAAGGCGGATATTGCTACATACGTTAGCAAGTGCTTGACTTGTGCCAAGGTCAAGGCCGAACATATGAAACCATCAGGATTGTTGGTCCAACCCGAACTGCCAGAATGGAAGTGGGAAAGGATCACTATGGATTTCATTACCAAGCTACCAAAAACCTCAGCCGGATTTGACACCATTTGGGTAATCGTCGACCGACTCACCAAATCAGCTCATTTCATACCAATCAAGGAGACCGATGGAATGGATAAGTTAGCAAGAACATACTTGGAGGAAGTAGTCACGAAGCATGGTGTGCCTGTGTCTATAATCTCCGACCGAGACAGCCGATTTACTTCGCAGTTCTGGAAGTCACTGCAGAAGGCATTGGGAACGCAGTTGGATATGAGCACTGCGTACCATCCCCAAACTGACGGTCAAAGTGAAAGGACCATTCAAACCTTAGAAGATATGCTGAGAGCTTGTGTGATTGATTTCGGAAATAGATGGGATAGACACCTACCTCTGGTGGAGTTCTCATACAACAATAGTTATCACACTAGCATTAAGGCAGCACCGTTCGAAGCACTGTATGGTAGAAAGTGTCGTTCACCCGTGTGTTGGGCAGAGGTTGGTGAAGCACAACTCACTTGACCCGAGATCATACACGAGACTACTGAGAAGATCTTTAAGATCAAGAGCCGTATGCAAGCCGCAAGAGATCGACAAAAGAGTTATGCTGACATGTGACGCAAACCCCTTGAGTTTGAGGTTGGCGATAGAGTCATGTTGAAGGTCTCACCTTGGAAGGGTGTGATTCGCTTTGGAAAGCGTGGAAAGTTGAATCCTCGTTACATTGGACCCTTCAAGATTATAGAGAGGATTGGCCCCGTAGCCTATCGTTTGGAGTTACCCCAAGAACTTAGCCGAGTGCATAATGTGTTCCACATTTGCAATTTGAAGAAATGTTTAGCCGACGAGACACTCGTTATTCCATTAGAAGAGATTCAACTCGACGACAAACTCAACTTTGTAGAAGAACCGGTAGAAGTTATGGACCGTCAAGTCAAACAGCTCAAGCAAAGTCGTATACCTATTGTAAAGATCCGTTGGAATGCACGTAGAGGTCCAGAATACACGTGGGAACGTGAAGACCAATTCAAGAGCAAGTATCCTCATCTTTTCGCTAATCATCCTACTACAGCAACGTCTTGATTTCGTGACGAAATCTCTAAAACATGGGAATACTGTGACATCCGTCAAAATTCCATCTTAAATTCTTCATATAGTAGGAGTACTTTAATTATTTACCGATGAGTTGTCAATATAAATGTGTTATTACTTTGCTTTGCGGACAAAGCCCTTTTTAGGGAGAGCGAATGTAACAACTCGAGTTTTCGTGTCTTTTAGTTTATGAATGAAACGCACGAAGTTATTAAACGTATTATGTTTTGCCGTGTGATTATTTGACGTACTTGCGGAATCCCATGGAGTCACGCATATTTGTCTTTGATTTGGATCGTGTGTCAAGTTTGTTATCGAGTCGTGCATATTCAGTTTTCGCGTCTAAGACTTAAACATTCGACAAACCTGAGCCGAGTGGTATATTGGTGCATCATGTACAAACATTTAAATTGTGAACCCTTATTCACTTTTATATCAAAAGCTTGTTTAGCAAGAGTCTATTTTCAGTCATAACTTAATTGCATTGTTTATTCACCACTAAGCACTACAATCCAGCACACATGCCAAGTTTACCCAAAATGGGTACATCACAAGCTTACCAAATTCAGTTTGAGTCTAACCCTAAACTAATAATACAAGATTTAATACAGTCCAAAGTTTATCCATTGTCCAAACATAACACAAACAATATTCACAGTCCAATATTACAAACATAGTTCCTGGACAAGTTTTCAAACACAATTCCTGGGTGAAAGTGAAGTGTAGTGTCAAGCCGATCCATCCTTTCTGGTCCACACCTGCAAACCGAAACCTGATCATCCATTGTGAGTCTTTTAAATCATCTCTTCATTTTTCTGAATAAATCTTAGTTGTGCTCGTCATTGACCAAACCTGCGAAAATAAAATGAATGTGTTAGTCTTTGTCACGGTTCTATTTTAATCAAAAACTGAAAAGATAAATCATAGCATTTGTTTACTTGAACATGACCATGACCCCATTATTTCTGTCAACCAAACCGAGACCCAAACCGACCCAAACCGAGACCAAACCGAGACCAAACCGAGACCAAACCGAGACCCAAACCGAGACCCAAACCGAGACCCAAACCAAGACAACCAAGGTCCTTGTTTTCTGCCGAAACCCTTACCACACGAAGTCACCATAATCCAAGATTTTTAACTAGTTTATTTTACAGAAACATCATAAAACCCTCAAATATGCCGCGGGTATAAAACCCCCTTTTAATTCGAAACCCTAAAAATTGTAAACCTTTTTAATTACGAAATTAATACTTTATACATTCCAAAAATGTTATTTAATTTTAAATAATCAACCGTATACAAAAACCCCAATTTATATAAACCCTAATTTCATTTTATTAATTAAAACCCTAATTAAACCCAATCCAAACCCGAATCTATTAATTAATTTAATTGGAATCAAAGTATGAATAAACCCCCAAATTTGACGAAACCCTAATTTTTACAAATCGTTCATATGTTGAAATTAACATGTTTTTATGATAGAAAACGCTAATTAATTGTATTTAAACATGAGATTTAGAAAAACCCCCAAATATTTTCGAAACCCTAATTTGTTTCTTATTAAATTCGAGAGCCTTTTATTCACAGCATGTTTATACACATAATTTAAAACCATAAATCTTTTATAAACGAAAACCATTAGACCATTTTATTTAAAAGAGAAAGAGGATGAAAACTTATCTTTGAATGATGATGAATAACTTGAATCCCTGGGGAAGAACACCATGAAAACCGAATCGGTTTGATGTGGGGATGAAACCCCACATCCCACGCGACTTAATCACCACAAACCATCACAAAGGATTTATGTATTTATCTGAAGAACAAGCTTAGCCATGGGAGATGAGATCCGATCCACTTTTTAGAGAGAGAGAGAAGTGGGGCGGTGGGAGTGTTTCGAGAGAAGAGAGAGAGAGATAACTGTGTGTTTTTGATATGTGTGTGTAACCAAAACACGTATTTACTCCTTCCCTTTCCTTGTTTGTATCGACAGTGGGCCGGGACGGGTTAAATAACCCTTGGGCCGGGCCATGGGGTGGGGATGTTGGGCTTGGTTGGGCCAGTTTTGGTGTATGAGTTTATTTAAAGCACAAAAACGAAAAGTTGTAACTTAAACGTATTATTTAGCCCGTAAATCTCGACCGTTTAATAACCGACTTTTATGTATCGTGTTTTTCCGTAAACGAAAGGTATTGTCAAGCACAACTAGGGTGTCGTGTCTTTTTACTAGTATAAATTTTAATATCGTAACACGATCCTTATAATTAAATAGGTCGCGGCTAGCGTAACCGTACTCTCGAGCTACCTTTATCTTCGTCCTTTTTGCTGAATTACGAGGTGAGTTTATAGCCCCATGCTTAACTATTTTTACTGCTTTTTGGGGTGAGACATTGCTTGATTTTAACGTATTAACACAAGTGAATTTACTGATTTATATATTAGTCTAAGTCCCACTAAAAACCCAGTTGCTTTGGCCCGTGAATCGTGAACCGTTAATTACTTTGTGTAAGCGCGAATGTTATGGATAGATCTATCGGGATTGACGTCCCTGTCTGTCTTGTCCAACAAGGGGACAAACGGGCACAGTTTCATTTGAGTCTGATATAGGATGTCGTGGGTTTAGGCATCCAGTTGGGCTACATTTATATGATTATACTACCGGTGTTGTTAACGCTTCGGTGTCACGAGCTTAGACTGTAATAAATACTTTTAGGATGACTTTGTATTTGTTATATTGTCATAACTTTTGGGAAAATCTTGTGGTTCATTAAACATTTCAAATTAACTAAACCTATGAACTCACCAACTTTATGTTGACGCTTTAGCAATGTTTTTCTCAGGTATTAAGAAGGAAGATGCTAAGTGAGGTCTCATGCATTGCCGTCATTTCTTTTGAAACAAAGATCATTTGTACTATTTGGAAAACTATGTTTTGTAACTGTGACCAGTTTTATGCTTCCGCACTATGTTAAAACTATTATTTTATCAATTACAAGTGATCCAATTTCTGAACGTCTCATTTAGAGGTCGTTCTTTGTAACTGTGTGTGTATGATAATCATGACGTCACCACTTCCTTGTCGCCATTATACTCTGATATTTTGGGAGTGTGACAATATATACCGACCAAAAGAAATGTAAGACCCAACACAACAGATTTCATTATCTCAAAAGAAATCCCAAGTTATTTCAATAGACTTAAAACCAAGAACACCATTTTAAAACGTACACGTGAAATACGAAACTCAAAGAATACGCTACAAGACACGCTTCAAAAGATTCAAAACGTCGTTGAAACTCCATCAAACTCGAGCACTAATAAATTGTTTAAACACGAGAGAGCACTAGGTACGTTCAAGTTATAACAACTACTGAACGACCGTAAATCATAACATAACATCTACTAGTATATATACATCCGCATATGTATACCTACTGAATCCCCCAAACATACTCGTTGTCATACACGTCAAGTCAATCAATCGCTTTATACGCTCGTTTTTTCATACGAGTAATCACCATCTCACCGTGCCACAACAAGGCATAAAGCCCACCTCCAGAACCAAACCATATCGTGTGACCCCAAAATCACACAACACAACCATAACCCGAAACATATAACACAAAAAGAACCATAGCCATATCGTAGGAAGCCATTACATAAACCCATATATATACGTATACCCAAATCCACATCTCATCATATACAAGCATGTACTAACCCTCTTTCATGCAATCATACTTGAGAACCCATTGAAGTTGTGGTACTTGTATAACTATGTCGGCCACCATACTTATACAATTACCCTTTCCCCAATGCACTCCCTCCTATGATGACACTTACAAGAATCAATACAACACATAACACATAAATCCATCTACTCACATAAGCTCATAACCACATAAACAATAAAGTCCAAAACTCCATCTATTAAAATAACATAGTAATACTCTTGGAATACAAAAATCCATAGTCTAGCTAAAACAGCAAAGACTAAATCCAAAACGAAAACATAATAAGTTATAAGTCATGTCGCCCGTAAGAGTTGAAACAGCTTAAAATCCTTCCTATCCACCTACTCCTAGTAACTCGAACCACCACCCGATTCTTAGGGAACATGACTTAAACATCAAAAGAAAAATAACATACCTCAGATATGTAAAATAACTCGATAAAAGATAGAAACTACCTTGTACTAAATTATGTACTATAATGTACAATTTAAGCAAAATACAACAGTGACTAGCGTGGACGATTATGGTTCAACCCGCACTAGTCACAAACCCGAAAAGAAAATAACATGTGACTAAGTATGAACATACTACGGTTCAATTCATACTAGTCAAAACATCGGAATAAATAACATCCAAACACATCAATTATTATAAAATGCACACATACTCTTATGACGCCTATATGCAGGGACCTTTAAGCTATAGACTAGGCTACGCGACTAGGAAACCTAATTCTATATAACCATTGTCTCTGATACCATTCTGTCACACCCCACCATGGCGGAATATGGGGCACGATGTATGGATATTGATGGTTGAATTTTTGTATACCCTTTAGGAAAAGAGTACAAAAATAGGGTAAGCACGACGATTTAGGAAAACGTGTATTAATGACCCTAAAATGAGTTCATTCTCTAGGAGGCTAGTGCATTGTGTGATGAATTGATTAACTTTGTGATTTTATTGTTATGAAAGAAAAATAGAAATGGGATGAGAAGAGAATGACGGTTACGAAGACGGATAAAACTAAGACGAAAAGGGTGTATACGTAAAACCGTAAAAAGCACCAAATTAAAAAATTAAACCTAAAAAAATTAATTAAAAGTTAAAAGTAAGTCTAAAATAATATAAATAAGAATAAAAATCCAACAAAAATATTTTAAAACCTTTTATTAATTAAATATTCAATTTTAAATGCTAATTAAAGCCCTAAAATCAAATAAAATTAACAAAATGTCCAAAATATTATTTTATTGAACTAATAAGTTAATTATATTATTTAAAGACTAAAAAGTATTTTTTTTCTAAATTATCGAAACTATTTTTCTATTTTTAAAACACTTAAAACTATTTTTAAACTAAAATAATTATAAAAAATGATAAAATAATGCTAAAAATAATTTGACAATTTAAAAATCCTAATTTATACTAAAGAACAATAGAAAATGAAAAAGTTTGAAAAATATAAAATTTTTCACTAAAAGACAAAAACAGTTTGAAATTAAACCCTAATTAAACTAAATTAATTCTAAAAATTAAATAAAAAGTGAACACTAAAAACTTTTTAAACTAAAAATCTTAAATTATTTTTCTAAGTCTATGAAAATTTTTGAAACTGAAAAATAATAATTTTTGTCACTAAAAGACAAAAACAAAAATTAAAAAGTTAATTAAAATAGCAATTTAATGTAAAAATTATAAAATGAACAGTAACAAAAAATCTAATTAAACAGAAAAATCAAAAATTAAATTAGAAAAATAATGAAACTAAGTTGAAACCCTAATTCCTATTTTCAGGCACTAAAGACAAAAAAAATTAAACTTCTGAAAGTGACATGTGCATAGGTTTTGTCCTTTTGCTGAGCAGTGGAAACCAAAGCACTAGCAGGGGGAACTTTGTTCCCACTGTTAGTGTTAAAAACAGGTCAGTTGACCAATAAGCTTAGGAAAGCTTATTTTGAGCTTTTTCTTGGGCAATAAGGCACCCCCACAACCAGTTGATTTGTGGGGAGTCTGTAAATGTATTAAAAACACAAGCTCACAACCAAGAATCACACACAATGGGGCAAAAATAGTTACTGATGAAGGGTAATGGTTACTGGTGAACAGTAACTTGGTTTACTTGCACAAAAACGAATTTTATCAAGCCCAAAATTGCACACAAACTAACCAATCAGCATATAACCTAGATAGAAACCTAGATAAGCAGTTTAGCTAACATGATGCAAGATTTTAAAGACAAATTCATACAAAATCATACAGAAAATTGCTTTACTGATTTTAGGCCATAATACCCAATTTTTCACATGCAGTCTGTTTAAAAACCTATTTAAACTAATTTAAGCTAACTAATATAACCTAACAATGTCAAATGAGTAAGTCTAAACTGGTTTAAACCCAAAAGATTTTACCAATCTATCCTTAAACCCAAATCCAAACACACCTTTAATTTTCAAAAAGTGAAATTAACACACCTAATCTATATAAATCTTAAGAAAACTGATTTTAAACTAACTACTCATGCATATAACATTAAATCAAACATGAACAAGCAGATAATCTAACATTTAAACAGATTTCTCATAAAATCACATAAAATCACTTAAAAGCTTAAAAAGGAGGTTTCAAGCCTAAAAAAAGGTACCTTGTGGGACCCACATCCGGGCCCCACTATGGCTGATAAGCCATCTCCTTTCAGGCTCGGGCCTGAGCTGATCTTTTGGATGTAGCGAAGAACAAGGTGGGGACTACAGCAGTCCCAAACACCCCTAAATTCTGCAAATGATTTTGTGACTTGTAAACCTACCAAGAAAGAAAACAAGAGCAAGAGTGACTTGGTACAAGAGCTTAATAAGCTATAAGACTGACATATGAGTTAAGCAACTTATAGCTTATGAGCTTATAAATAAATAAATAAAAAGTGAGATGTAACTTTTCAAAACAATCAACTTTGAACTCCCTTTAATTTGGACAAAAGTTCTGATATAAGTTGAAATCAAACCCCACTCCACTTTCACTTTGTGTGGTTTGATTTCAAGTTAATGAAAAAACCTTTCCAAAATCAATACCTAAAAACAGAAAAAATGATTTTCTGAAAAACCTTCTTGAATATCTCTTGAACAACAAACTTTGTGGAACTCAGATTTTCTTAACTAAATACCAGCTTTTAAATAAAGAGAAGGAATTACTTTTTACCAAAATACCAACTTTAATTCAACTTAAAAAGGAATTACAATAAAAATTAAGAAAATCTGGAACAATGAAAATGGGACACAAGCCGTCCCATTTATACAACTGATGGAAAATTCTAGAACTAATAAAACCCTAATCATTGAAAAGCCCTAAATGCCCTTGAAGATTCTCTGAATATGCTGAAAAGATGCCTTGTTTGAACTTGCTAGCTTTGCTCCCATGTGATAAATCAGTGTACTTGAGGTCTTTAATTCGTTGGATTTGAGTGGTGAGGAAGAGAATGCATCATGGCCCTTGATTTGGTCAAAGTGGTGGTATCCTGTGCTGTGATGTGAGCTGGAGAGGGGACAAATAAAGAGAGGGTCATTTTCTGGGTGGGGTTTTGTGTTGGGTGTGGGGTAACGAGTGAAACCCCCAAGGTTAATTGGGGTTTGGGTTAAACATTAAGGTAATTAGAACTGGGGTTTTTTAGGGTTTGTAGGATGAAGATGATAAGCAGGGGGTGTTTTGATTTTTTACAAGTTTAAAAACTTGTTTCCCACACTAATTGTAATTAATTAAATAAGTTTAAGTGGGGTGACGTGGGATGGGTGACTGGGCAAAGGTGGGTGAGGTGGCGTGTGGGTATTGGAGGGGAGATGTTTCTTGTCTGGTCAGTTATGCCCCTCATCTTTCCTTGTTTGTTCACTTGGTATAAAACAGCTATCAACTCCAAAATCTTTCACAACAACTTTGCCATGGTTGTCAAATTTGGCACAAGTATTTTATAAACTTTGAATAAGGACCAAAAGTGAAATAAATGCATTCTTCAAGGGCTTTTCTTGTATACTATTGGCAATTTAGGGACCCCAATGTAATTTATGAGTTTTACAAGGGTATAAATTGCCAAGTCTTCCAAAGTTGAGGGACCATTCTTGCCAATCTTCATTTCTTCAAGGACCATTTTGGAAATTCAGGATTCGGGTCCGGTTCTTTGTGCGGCTCCGTTTCCCGTGTTCGTTTTTGATTGATTGTTGTGATCTTTTTGTCATTTCCTCAATATCTGTACCTAAAATACACAAGCAACAAACACGAGCATATATTTGGCATTTTTAATGATATTTAATGCGTTTTAAGCCCATTTTGGATGATGAGACTATGTATAAAAGCAGTCTCATCACTCCCCCATACTAAACCATTTCCGTGCCCTCACGCAATGCTAGAATAAAGTATCGTAGCATCTCCAAAATTCATTTTTATTCACTTTATTGAACGATAAACTAGCTATACTACTACTATTACTACTACTTGTGTTATAGACATAATGTATGATTTTCATCTCAAAATGGGACGCTTAGGTTCATAGAATAAGAACACGTGAATGCTTCGTTAGAAATAATTTCATCGTCCTTGATTTTCACCCCAATATCATGCCAAGCGTGCAACGAGATCATTGTCATTATAAGTTAGTAATGCTAACACTACTCATATGCCCTAATCACGTACTTATCCTCCCATTATTCCTAAGTTGTATCTCTTATATTTTATTTTGTCTTGAATGTTTCACGAGGATACATTGTTTGACTTATGCGATAATAGAGATTTAGGTCTAAAAATAGAGTCCTAACGGTGTAACCAAGACCATCAAATCAATAACCCCTCCTAATAGACAACGATGTTAAAAAATTAAGTTGACAAGAAGAATCGATAAACACGGTTTTATAACGGTTTTGAACATGAGACTTATTACCAAGACTTTTATACGCCCCCTAATGGAAGGGCCTTATTATCTTTGGTTTACCTCCATCTTTTATTCAACTTCGCCATGAAGCTTTTATTATGACTTCGGTCTAGCCTTGCCTTTTATTATCCGCCTCATCGGTGGTTTTATTAGCCAAAGACGTATATCCTCACGCTAAGGCATGTTTTGGATCTTTAAAGCTTCGAAGATTAAGGCTTGATTCACTTTCAATTTTGCATAGATTTTTCGGCCTTGTGGGGTTTCAAATTTTTGCTAGATTTAGGTGAGCACTTGAAATCTTATTATTGGGTGAAGCTTTTGATTATTAGGGTGCCAATACTTCAAAATCGTGACGCTGGCGATACCTTAATGTCTTCCCAATTTAATTACACGGAAGCTACTAGAAAATACTAGAAACCCAACAATCCTAACTAAACCGCTAAGTCAATATTTATTAAGCAAAAAATATTTACAAGCGAAGGGAGAATAAGAAAACAACGAGAACACATGAGTTTTTGAAAGAATACGAGTACTCTACGTTTAGCATAGTAACTTATAATTAACCCTATCATTTCTCGTCCTCATTTAAGAGACTTAGCCTAATGTGAAGTTAAGGAATCAAAGCTAAGTGTTCAACACGCACGGTCGAGTAAAAAATTACTCTTATTCTCGCCATCGGAAAACCTACATTCGTGTCTTCAAACACTTATAAAATATGAGAAAATATTTTAAAAATTGGCCATTTTTATCCTTATTTTGCAACAAAAACGATAAACTTTGGAAAGCGTGAAGGTTTAGCAAGGCAAGAATCTATTCACCCCCCATACTAAAGTTAAACATTGTCCTCAATGTTTCGAGTCTAGGGGTGCAAACACCCCCATACTAGAGACGTAGTCGAATGCCTAATCTAGCATGGAAAGGGTGTAACCATTAAATTTAAAGCCATTTATGAAGTGTGCTATAAATCTAAGGTTAGAACATCAAAGGATATATCATGGATATTGAGAAAGTCTTCAAAGCAAACGATCGAGTGCTCCCATAAAACGAACACGAGGGGCTCCAATCGTGAAGATCATGATCTAAAAACCACAATTCACAAAAAACCACGGAACAAAGGTCGGAAGGGCACAAATCCTCTCACATTAAACTAATTAGAAAGCAATAATATGTACATGGATAAGCATGGGTCTCCCCCACGAGGCACCTTTTTTTTGATAACCGAGTCAAAAGCTCGACTCGAATCCCCATAAATGTGATCATTTAGGGATTATCTTGGTGTGGTCAATTTTTAGTGGGGCTTACATGATAAACAAGGCCCAAAAACAACCGGTATTAAGGACTAAGTCCTTTGATGGTGCAAAATACCGGGACCGAAGATGGCGTTCTCGTTTTTATTGGAAAAACAAATCAACGCCACTTCATCATGTGTCAACACAAACCCAGAGGGTTTCAAGAAAATAGATGAGAAGAAGTAGAAGGGTGGGACAATGGGTAAGTCATAAAAACCATGAGCTACTCGAGGTATACTCGCACCAATCAAATAGAAAGATTTTCCATTTATTGCATCGGTGGAAGACCGAGATTTCCCTTTATAAGAAATTCCGGGATCAAATATCTCGTCCTCGGTGGAGAAAGGGGAGGGAACATAAGGGCCTTCCCCCTCACTAGGTCCACACAAAGCATCGTCAAAAGGAGATGACGAGCTTGTAGTACTCAAAACACGAGGTGATGACGGAGTTAGCATTATAGAAAAATCTTTTAAATCCAGTTTAAAATCTTTCCCTTTTTCATCTTTTAAACTCTCCTTATGAAAACCCGACTTAATTATGTCAAAAATATTTGGTGTTTCTAAAGCAATGTTAGTCACACTAAAAATTATCACATTTGAAAACTGTTTTGGTATAGGTGGTGGCAAGTTCTCAAAACGTTTGTCAACAAAGAAAACTTCCCCATCGGGATCAACATATTCATCATCCGAAGAATCATTCGTGATTGGAAACGTAGGCTTAACACTCTTAACCTCCACCGGCGGAGGGGTCGGAAAATCGTTTTTATCATCGACTCCTAAAACTCTTTTTGAAATCTTTTTGCAAATGTTTTTGATGGGACTAACATTGTTCAAAGACTTGATAGAGTACACATGAGAAAGTGTGGAGTTTTGAGTTGCATTTATGACGAGTTCTTCCTCATTGAAACGAAGAGTGATTTTCCTAGCATGCACATCGATAAGTGCTCTCGAGGTATCCAAAAATGATCGACCTAAAATTAGAGGAACTTTAGGATCGATGGGGATGTCAACAACAATAAAGTCCACGGGATAGTAGAACTTTCCAACTTTCACGAAGACGTCCTCGGCTACTCCACAAGCTAGAATCATAGAATGATCGGCCATCTCGATTGACATTCTTGAAGAAGTGAGATTTGGAAGATTGAGTGACTTAAAAATCTCAAGAGGCATCAAATTAATACTAGAACCAAGATCGGCCAAGGTGTAGCATTCTTCCATATCTTGTATTGCACATGGGATTAAAAACTTGCCGGGATCACCAAATTTTTGAGGTATGCGGCTAAGAAAAACCGAAGAACAACTAGACGACTTTTGCAATTTCTCTTTGTTATTCAACATACTTTTAAAGTTCGCGGCAAATCGAGGCATCATGACCAAGGCGTCGGCAAAACTTATATTAAATTGCAAGGCACGAAACATTTTCATAAAAAGTTCAAATTGATAAATATTTCGTTTTATTTGCCTTTTCCTTGCTTCGTCTCGATGGGTAGGGTAAGGGTGGTGTGGGTTGGGGCATAGGCAAAGGCCTTGGAATCTCGGGTTCCACTATTGGTATTGGTTCAACCGTAGGTGTGGTTTGAGCGGTACTTCGTGGGCTTGGAATTTGCTCCTTTTCGACCACCACCTCGGGTTCTTTCTCTTTTTCCTTCTCCGTAGAAGTACTTGGACGAGAAATGGGTTCTTTGAAAGTTTTACCACTACGAGTAGTAATAACCTTCAATTCCCCTTTCGGGTTTACGATGGTATCACTAGGAAGACCACCCGAAGAAGAAGGTTTACACATGATAGCTTCAAACATTTTTCCCATTCGATCTTCAAACTTAGATTTCCTAGCATCCGCTTTTAACAATTCTTGCTTAATCTCATGTTGACCTTGCTCCATTTTTTGTTGATTTTGTTGGAGACGTTGAACATTTCCTTCCATTTTATTTGCATGAGTCTTAAGTTCATTAGCAAGTTCGTTTTTAAGCTCGTTTTTCAACTCGGATCTTAAGCTAACCATTTCACGTTACGTATTATCAAACTTAGCATCGTTTGATTTAGCATAATTCAAAAATTCTCCTTGATGATTTTTGGTGTGATCATTTTGAAAACCTTGGGTGGTAGTTTGAAAATCACGGTTTTGGTTTTGGTTTGAAATTTGCCCATTTCCACTTTGATAATTACCCTTGTTGTAGTTACGTTGATTTCCTTGATAAGCACCAATTTGATTGTTGTTTTGATAGTTGTTAGCATTTTGATTTTGTGGATCTTGATTTGGGCGGGAACCTTGACCGTTTTGGTTATAAGTTCCTGTGGCTACATAAGCATTCGAAGTGTTACCATCCGCGGTAATGCACTCGGAAAAATCATGAACTCCACCACACGAAATATAACTCTTGGCAACCGCCTTAACCGATGCGGAATTAAAAGCATCTTGTGCTTTCCAATGAGTCATAAGAGTCGAAAACCTATCGAAAAACCGATTCTCCTCATTTGCTTCATCTTGCAAGGCATTAATGCTATGAGACGATGACGAACCCAAATTGGCAACACTCGGTGTGTTAAGAGGGCTATAATCCTTAGACCTATTCTTAATGATTTTTAAAGCCTCTTCGGTCGTTTTGCACGAAAAATTACCACCCGCGGCGGCATTTAAGTAATCTCGTTCATGATCATTAAGCCCATTATAAAAAGTGTCAATTTGATGCAATTCAAAAAAATCATGGTGTGGACATTCATGTAACATTTCTTTAAACCTTTCCCAAGCCATTGAAAAACTTTCATTAGATCTTTGTGTAAATCGTGAAATCTCGTTTTTCAAATGTGTTGTTTTAGATGGTGGAAAAAATTGATTCACAAATTTAGAAACGAGATCACCCCACGTCAAAATCGAATTTGGGGGTTCTTTCTCGAGCCATATCTTGGCGGGTCCATCTAACGAATATGGAAACAACATCATCTTAATGGCATCGTGTGGTACATCCTTAAACTTGCTTGTCGGGGTGAGACGATTAAATTGCCTAATATGATAATGTGGGTTGTCTTTCTCGTGTCCGCGAAACTTGTTGGCTTGAAGCATAGACATTAAACCCGTCTTGATCTCGAAGTTCTCCGCAAGGATGGCGGGAATCACAATGGCCTCTCCAAAACCCTCGGTGGGTGCTTGAAGCAACTCCATCATAGTACGATTAGCCATAATAGCTTCTTGTTCTACAATAGGTTCCTCACTTGGAGTCTCTTAACTAGAAAGATTAGGAGTAGGTGTTGCCTCCTTCTTGTTTCTTCGTTTACGTGCACGTCTTGCTTGATTGCGAGTAAGCATAAACGTCACGTACAACGTGGGGATGAGCAAAGAAGATTCTTTTTGGTGTTTTTAACTTTTTCAATTTTTTTTTTATTGTTTTTACTTTTTTTTTGGATTTTGGAATTGTATTAAGTAGACAAAAATCTACAAATCTCCTCCTTAATCAAATCTCTTGATTAAAGAAGCCTCAAGGAATGAAAACGATCACGTGAAGTGAACGCCTTCGATGACTTTAGAACGTCGGTGGAACACCAAAACGTTCAAGAGGGTTTAATCAAATAAAACCAAGAAAATATATATGATACTTAATAATACTTTGGGCGGCAAAACCCTCGATTAGCTCTCAAAATCAAATACTCACAAGCAAGCGGGGAAACGAGGCGGCGCGAAGCACTTAAGAGCCTTTTTCCTTAGGATATATTTTATAATATCCGCCTTATACCCACCTTATAGTTTGTATTTTTCAAGATTGAGCTTCACGAAAGTATTTATCTATTTTTGCCTTTTTCTTTGGTTTGAGATTCGAATACAATGATTGAGTAATGACCTCCCAAGTCAAGGTTGTGATTTCTCACGTATTTGGAGTACTTGTGAATTTATTGTTCTACGTATATACTATAGTAATAGTATTCACACAAAAACCAAAAACCGATAATACGTATTAGTAGAGTGCTACTAATACAAATACTATTTATGGTTAGTATATAAAAACAACAATGACAAATCAAAACACAACACGCCTCCCCGGCAGCGGCGCCAAAATGATGGTTGAATTTTTGTATACCCTTTAGGAAAAGAGTACCAAAATAGGGTAAGCACGGCGATTTAGGAAAACCGTGTATTAATGACCCTAAAATGAGTTCGTTCTCGAGGAGGCTAGTGTGTTGTGCGATGAATTGATTAACTTTGTGATTTTATTATTATGAAAGAAAAGTAGAAATGGGATGAGAAGAGAATGACGGTTACGAAGACGGATAAAACTAGGACGAAAAGGGTGTACACGTAAAACCGTAAAAAGCACCAAATTAGAAAATTAAACCTAAAAATGAATTAAAAGTTAAAAGTAAGTCTAAAATAATATAAATAAGAATAAAAATCCAACAAAAATATTTTAAAACATTTTATTAATTAAATATTCAATTTTAAATGCTAATTAAAGCCCTAAATTAAAATATAATTAACAAAATGTCCAAAATATTATTTTATTGAACTAATAAGTTACTTATATTATTTAAAGACTAAAAAGTATTTTTTCTAAATTTTCAAAACTATTTTTCTATTTTTAAAACACTTAAAACTATTTTTAAACTACAATAATTATAAAAAATGATAAAATAATGCTAAAAATAATTTGACAATTTTAAAAATCCTAATTTATACTAAAGAACAGTAGAAAAATGAAAAAGTTTGAAAAATATAAAATTTTTCACTAAAAGTCAAAAATAGTTTGAAATTAAACCCTAATTAAACTAAATTAATTCTAAAAATTAAATAAAAAGTAAACAGTAAAAACTTTTAAAACAAAAAATATTAAATTATTTTTCTAAGTCTATGAAAATTTTTGAAATTGAAAAATAATAATTTTTGTCACTAAAAACAAAAACAGAAATTAAAAAGTTAATTAAAATAGCAATTTAATGTAAAAATATAAAATGAACAGTAACAAAAAATCTAATTAAACAGAAAAATCAGAAATTAAATTAGAAAAATAATGAAACTAATTTGAAACCCTATTTCCTATTTTCAGGCACTAAAGACAAAAAAATTAAACTTCTGAAAGTGACATGTGCATAGGTTTTGTCCTTTTGCTGAGCAGTGGAAACCAAAGCACTAGCAGGGGGAACTTTGTTCCCACTGTTAGTGTTAAAAACAGGTCAGTTGACCAATAAGCTTAGGAAAGCTTATTTTGAGCTTTTTCTTGGGCAATAAGGCACCCCCACAACCAGTTGAGTTGTGGGGAGTCTGTAAATGTATTAAAAACACAAGCTCACAACCAAGAATCACACACAATGGGGCAAAAATAGTTACTGATGAAGGGTAACGGTTACTGGTGAACAGTAACTTGGTTTACTTGCACAAAAACGAATTTTATCAAGCCAAAAATTGCACACAAACTAACCAATCAGCATATAACCTAGATAGAAACCTAGATAAGCAGTTTAGCTAACATGATGTAAGATTTTAAAGACAAATTCATACAAAATCATACAGAAAATTGCTTTACTGATTTTAGGCCATAATACCCAATTTTTTCACATGCAATCTGTTTAAAAAGCTATTTAAACTAATTTAAGCTAACTAATATAACCTAACAATGTCAAATGAGTAAGGTGCCTTGTGGGACCCACATCCGGGCCCCACTATGGCTGATAAGCCATCTCCTTTCAGGCTCGGGCCTGAGCTAATCTTTTGGATGTAGAGAAGAACAAGGTGGGGACTACATCAGTCCCAAACACCCCTAAATTCTGCAAATGATTTTGTGACTTGTAAACCTGCCAAGAAAGAAAACAAGAGCAAGAGTGACTTGGTACAAGAGCTTAATAAGCTATACGACTGACTTACGATTTAAGCAGCTTATAGCTTATGAGCTTATAAATAAATAAATAAAAAGTGAGATGTAAATTTTCAAAACAATCAACTTTGAACTCCCTTTAATTTTGACAAAAGTTCTGATATAAGTTGAAATCAAACCCCACTCCACTTTCACTTTGTGTGGTTGATAGGTGTGTAAACACCCATCCTTTTACCACATAATTCTGGCTAAAACAAGACCAAAACACGTATTTAATATCATTTGTTTGGAATTATGCGTGGTTTTTGTGTTTATTGTGTTTTCAGAGCCAACCGGATGAATATTGAAGAAAACATGGGATTGCACGGGTTTTACTGAAGAAAAAGACTCAAGATAAAGTCTATTGTCCAAGAGATGCAAAAGATTTGAAGTCACTGGGCCTATTCAAAGATTTATCGAAGAAAAGGACCAAAGATGGAAGATTTATATAAGTCGAAGAAACTCAAGTCTATAAAACGAAGAAATTAAAAGACGAGTTGAATTTAATCGACAACAAATCCCGAATCAGAATCGAAAACGGAAACTTTTCTGAAAAGATGAAAAGACAAGAAGAAAGGAGAAAGCCCACTCACCAACCAAAGGACAAGCCTATAAAAGGAGCCTTTCACACATTTTAGAGAAGCTAGCTTAGTTTTCTTCTCCCCCACTTTTTCTCTCCCTGTTTCGTTTCATCACCATCACCATTAGGGTGATTGGTGATTTTAATCTTTAATTTTCTCATCTTGTAATTTTAATCTTTGATTTATCTTGTCAAAACATTAATCATTCAATACAAAGTCCTTGTTTAATCTTTCTATTTTATCTTGTTCATCATCATCTTTATCTTCAAGTTTTTAAGTCTTTATTTTTCTTGATTTGATCTTCAAAAGTTGTTGGGATTTGTGTTTTTGTTGATGGGATTAGTAGTTTATGATTAGTAGATGCTTGTGATTGATTTATTTTAGTTTTTGGTGAAAAACTTGGTGATTTTTGGATCAAAACCGTGTTCCCTTGTTCTTCGTTTAGTTTCTGTATCTGGGTTTCCCAGAAGTTCCGAATCAGTGAACAGTGACTTTCGAATGAGTTGTGTTTTCAAAAGTTCCGAGTCAGTTAAAAGTTCCGAATGAGTTTACCTTTAGAAAGTTCCGAACCAGTTTAAATCTTTCGAACCAAACAAAAGTTCCAGATGAAGCATTAAGTTCCGAATCAGTTTGAAAAGTTCCGAACGACGCAGAAAGTTCCGAATCGGAACTTACAAAAAGTTCCGAATCAGTAAGTTCCGGATCAAGCCAAAACTTCCGAACGAAGCTAAAGTTCCGAATCAATTTTCAGACTTCCGAACCAAAGACTTCCGAACCAGTAAGTTCCGAATCAAGGGGCTTCATTCGGAAGTCCAAAACTTCCGAATCAGTAAGTTCCGGATGAGTGTAAACTTCCGAACCAAGGTTAAAGTTCCGAATCAATTTTCCTTTTAGTGTTACTGTTTGTCTGTTTTACTGTTTCTTTATGTTTATTTCACACTTTATATTTTAACTGTAATTTGAACTTTAATTTCAATTTTAATTTTAATCTTAATTTTAATCTTAAGTTTAATACAAGTCTTTGTTAATTATAATTAAAGTAATTGCCTTTGATTTAAATTTTCATTTCCACTTTTTATTAGACTAGAAAACCAAACCCTTTTATTTAGTTACCAAGAACAATCATTCCACTTAAGACCAAGATCAATTCGAGAGGATATCGAGAATCTGAACCCACATAAAATCATTGTATCAAATGGCGCCGCTGCCGGCTCTTCTCGTTAAGATCAAAAGTTTTTTGTGAGAACTTGGATTTTGGGATCCGTTCCCCGTGAACGTTCTTTTTCATCAAAAATTTTCAAAAACAACTAAAAAATATAAAATTTTCAAAAATACAAAAAAATTAAAAAAAAAACATAAAAACCAAAAATATTTGTGCCTTGCTTTTCTTTGTTCGTTCTTTTGCAGGTGTATGCGCACTCGTTCCACGTCATATCAAGAGCCCGAGCCTCTCGATCACTTAGACATGGCCGGTGTACCACCTCCAAACAATAATAACAACAACATGAACAATAACAACAACAATGAGCCCCTTCCGGATAACCGCCCAATGATTGAATTGCTGCAAGCTCATGTCGATGGCAACACGGATCCAATTGTTATACCACCAATTACCGCCAACAATTTCGAGCTAAAATCAGGCTTTATCCAGATGGTCTCCGCTCAACCGTTCTTGGGACGAACCATTGATGACCCACATGATCATATCAAGAGATTTCTACAACTCACCAACACGGTCAAGCTCAATGGTGTTCCACAAGAGGTTATAAGGTTACAACTTTTTCCCTTTTCTTTAGAGGGACAAGCCCGGCATTGGCTTGCTAAAGAACCGCCACAGAGTATTCTCTCGTGGACGGATTTGGAAACAAAGTTTATCAACTACTTTTTTCCACCCTCTCGTACTACCGCTTTGCGGAATGAGATCATAAATTTTGAACAAAAGTACGATGAGTCATTCAGTGAATCTTGGGATCGCTTTAAAGATCTTTTAAGAAAATGCCCACAACATGGTTTTACCAAAGTACATCAAATTAATACTTTTTACAATGGTTTAAGCATGAGTGACCAAGATTCACTGAACAGTGCCTCGGAGGGTAATCTATTGGCTAAGACTTCCAATGCTGCTTGGGATATCATTGAGAACAAATCTCGTGTGCAAACCAAGAGTGTTCGGACCAATGTCGCTAGTGCTAGCACTAATGACAGCGACAAGCGATTAGACAAAATCACTACACTTCTTGAATCGCTTGTCACCCACACCGTCAGCAACAACAACAGCAACAACGCCAAAAACGCTCAAGTGAATGCTGTCAGCCAACCTTGTGAGATATGCGGTGGTCCTCACTCTTACTCAACCTGTACCGCCACCCAAGATTACCCTGCTGAGAATGTGAATGCAGCATATGGCACCTATCCTCAACCTGCTTATCAAGCTAGACCTCAAGGTGACCGTAATTTGCTTAGCTATCGATCCAACAACTATCTTTCACCACCTGGTTTCCCTCCTACCAACCCAAACCAACAACAAAACCTTAACCGCCCTCCTCAACAATAACAACAACCTCGACAACCATACATCCCTCCTCATAAGCAGCAACAACCACCTCAACGTAACAATCAAGTCTACCAACAACCTGCTTACCAACCACCTGCATACAATGCTCCTCCCAACCAAGCCACCACTGCATTACACCAAGAGGTTGCAACCTACATGAGAACCAATGATGTGATAGTGGGAAATCTTCAAGAGGAAGTGCGCAATTTGAAAGCAGACTTGGTCAAGCAAGGAAATGATTTGAGAGCCGATATGAGAAATACGTTGGATAGCCAAACTAATGATCTGAGGAACATGATGGCTAGTTTCTTCCAAGGTAATCAACCCTCTTCTTCGGGTACTCTTCCGAGTAACACCGTTGCGAATCCAAGAGGGGAGATGAAAGCAATCACCACTCGAAGTGGCAAAGGTACCAAGGAACCCGAGCTTCCTATACCTCCACCGGTGGTTGTGACTAAGGAGAACGAGTCACCTGCTCCTATTCCTCATCCTTCTCCTTCCCCAATTTCTCCACCTCTTCCTTCTACCCCTCCTCCACCCGTGGTTGTGAGTGATCCTATTTCCCTAAAGCCTTCCTCTTCCTCCAATATACCTTATCCTTCAAGGTTGAGGAAAGAGAAGCAAAAGAGCAAGGATGATATTCAGGTTTCGAATTTCCTTAAAATGTTCAAACAACTGAATTTCAATATCTCCTTCGCTGAGGCTCTCGCTCACATGCCCAAATACGCCAAAATGTTTAAAGACCTTCTGAGCGACAAGGAAAAGCTCCTCGATATTGCCAACACCCAACTTAATGAGAATTGCTCTGCAGTGCTCTTAAGGAAATTGCCAACCAAGCTTGGTGATCCGGGTCGTTTTCTTATCCCTTGCAATTTCCTGGGAGTAGAGAATTGCATGGCCCTAGCCGATCTAGGTGCCAGTATTAATCTCATGCCTCTAAGTGTTTGGAAGCAATTATCTCTCCTAGAGCTAGTCCCCACCAAAATGACTTTGGAATTAGCCAACCGTACGGTTGCTTATCCAGTGGGGATAGCCGAAGACGTCATTGTAGGAGTCGACAAATTCACCTTCCCTGCTGATTTTGTTGTCGTCGACTACGAGATGGACCCCCGTGTGCCACTAATTGTTGGCCGTCCATTTCTTGAGGACCGGTCGCACTCTTATTGATGTTGAAGCCGGTGAGCTTATCATGAGAGTGGGTGACGATAAAGTAGTCTTCAACATGGGAAAGTTGTCTAAACAGCCTTATTCATATGAGATCGTTAATTGTATTGACGTTCTTGATGAGGCTTGTGAAGAACACTTTAATGTTGCTTGCAAAAGTATTCCTACCTCTCTTCCCACTGTTGAGACCATGTCCTCCATTGATTCATCGTTGTCTCTATTTGGAGATGGTGATTTATTTTGGAACAATCTTGAAGATACCATGGGAGATGCGAATTTAGCTACTAATGATTCTCCTATCGATGGGGATGAAGACATGAATTTCTTTGACAATCTTCTCACCGAAGACAATCCTTCGCCTCCATCTCCCACGGTTATTGCTATCGATGCCACGACTTTGAAAACGCCTCCCGTCGAAAATCCTCCGGATTTGGAACTTAAGGAGTTGCCGCCTCATCTCGAGTACGTGTTACTTGACGACAACAAGAAGTCGCCCATCATTATTGCAACGGATTTGAAAGATGAACAGAAGACTCGCCTCGTTGCCGTGCTGAAAGCTCATAAGAAGGCTATTGCTTGGAAGATTTCGGATATTCGTGGAATTGATCCTCACTTCTGCACACACAAAATTCTCATGGAGGACGACTTTAAGCCCACTATTCAAAGCCAACGAAGGGTGAATCCAAAAATACATGAAGTCATCAAAATAGAGGTTATCAAACTTCTTGATGCGGGTATGATTTACCCTATTTCGGATTCACCATGGGTTAGTCCAATCCATTGTGTGCCCAAGAAGGGCGGAATAACCGTTGTTCCCAATGAACACAACGAGTTGATTCCCACTCGTCTCGTTACTGGGTGGAGAGTTTGTATAGACTACCGCAAACTCAATGATGCCACGAGAAAGGATCATTTCCCTCTACCTTTTATGGACCAAATGCTCGAACGTTTAGCCGGTAATGAATATTACTGCTTTCTTGATGGTTTCTCGGGTTATTTTCAAATACCCATCGATCCCCAAGATCAAGAGAAGACTACATTCACTTGTCCCTATGGCACATTTGCTTACAAAAGAATGCCTTTTGGCTTATGTAATGCGCCCGGGACTTTCCAAAGGTGCATGTTAGCTATCTTCCATGACATGGTTGAACAAACCATGGAAGTCTTCATGGATGATTTCTCGGTCTTCGGGGATTCGTTCTCTTCTTGCCTTGCCAATTTGGAACGTATGCTCAAGCGGTGCGAAGACACTCGCCTAGTTCTGAATTGGGAAAAATGCCATTTTATGGTAAAAGAAGGCGTCGTGCTTGGACATAAGATCTCGAAAGCCGGTCTTGAAGTAGACCGTGCTAAAGTCGATGTTATCGCAAAGTTGCCTCCACCTTCAACCGTGAAGGGTGTGAGAAGTTTTCTGGGTCATGCGGGCTTCTACCGTCGATTCATCAAAGATTTTTCTCAAATCGCTCGCCCGATGACCCACCTCTTAGAGAAAGATACTCCTTTTATCTTCTCCAAAGAGTGTCTTGAAGCCTTCAACTCGCTTAAGGATAAGCTAACTAAGGCACCCGTCTTGGTTACCCCTAATTGGGAGCTGCCCTTTAAGTTGATGTGCGATGCTAGTGATTTTGCTATTGGAGCGGTTCTTGGACAAAGAGTGAACAAACACTTCCAACCGATCCATTACGCTAGCAAGACAATGACAGGGGCACAATTGCATTATACGACAACCGAAAAAGAGCTTTTAGCTGTTGTCTATGCTTTTGAAAAATTCCGCCCCTATCTTGTCCTTTCTACCACCATTGTGTATACCGATCATTCCGCGCTGAAGTACTTGTTGACAAAGCAAGATTCCAAACCAAGACTTCTTCGCTGGGTTTTGCTGCTCCAGGAATTTAAAATCGAAATTCGCGATAAAAGAGGAGCAGAAAACCTAGCCGCGGACCATCTCAGCAGACTTGAGGATCCTTACCAAGGGGATCATCCGACCAAAGAAATCAATGATTCTTTTCCCTTGGAGACCTTAATGTCTATAAACTCGAAGCCAAATGAAACCCCGTGGTTTGCAGACTTTGCAAACTACTTGGCGGGTGGAATTCTCAAGGAAGGGTTGACGTCCCAACAAAAGAAGAAGTTCTTCACCGACATCAAGACTTACTTTTGGGACGAACCTTACCTATTCAAACAATGTGCTGACCTGATTATCCGCCGATGTGTTGATGGACCAGCAGCGTCTGAAATCCTTGATGCTTGCCACAAAGGACCCACCGGTGGTCACTTTGGTCCCACCTACACCGCTAAAAAAGTGTTTGATTCGGGATTTTATTGGCGCTCCATATACCGTGATGCTCACGATATGGTTAAACGATGTGATGTTTGCCAAAAGCAAGGCAAAATCACACATAAAGACGAGATGCCTCAGAATTTCATTCAAGAGTGTGAAATTTTTGATGTTTGGGGTATCGACTTTATGGGGCCATTCCCTTCGTCTAAAGGAAACAAATACATCCTTGTAGCCGTTGACTACGTTTCAAAGTGGGTTGAAGCCAAAGCTTTTCCTACTAATGACGCAAGGGTGGTTTGTAACTTTTTGAAAGCTCTTTTCGCTAGATTCGGTGTGCCTCGCGCCATTATTAGTGATCGTGGGACTCATTTCTGCAATGACCAATTTGCTCGAGTCATGGCTAAGTATGGTGTAAATCATCGTCTTTCCACAGCCTACCACCCACAAACTAATGGCCAGGCTGAAATATCCAACCGAGGACTGAAGCGAATTCTGGAAAGAACCGTGGGAGAGCATCGTGCCTCATGGGCTGATAAACTTGATGATGCTTTGTGGGCTTTCCGTACTGCTTACAAGACCCCGATCGGCTGTACGCCTTATCGTCTTGTGTACGGGAAAGCGTGCCACCTCCCCATTGAGTTGGAGCACAAGGCTTATTGGGCCTTGAAGTGGGCTAATTTTGATATAAACAAAGCCGGTGACCTACGCAAGATCCAACTCAATGAGCTCAATGAACTTCGGAATGAGGCTTATGAAAATTCTTTGATCTATAAGGAAAGAACTAAGCTCATTCACGACTCTAAGATCAAAAACCGAGAGTTCCATGTTGGAGACAAAGTCTTACTTTTTAACTCTCGGTTGAAATTCTTTTCGGGCAAGCTCAAATCTCGTTGGTCCGGCCCATTCACCATTGCCCAAATTTTTCCATATGGTACTCTCGAGCTCGCTCAACCTGATGGACCAAATTTTAAGGTGAATGGCCAACGAGTGAAGTTGTACTTTGGTGGGGACACCTCTCAGGAGGTGATTCCATCCCTCACCACGTTCCCCATGAACTAATTTTGGGTCGAGTCAGGCTCGTGACTCGGTTATCAAAAACAAGCGCTCCTCGGGAGGCAGCCCGAGTATCTATCCTTTTATGTTTTAATCCCCTAAGTGTGGGGGGACTTCTATACGTGTTTGTCTTTGTGTGGTGTGATTACAGGGATAAGTGCACTCTTGGAATCTTTGAAGAACCGTTCTCCCGTGTTATCCGAAATCCGGTTCTATCTCTCAACTATCGTGATTCAATTTTCTTCATACTCACATTTGAAATTGATCACTTAGTCGTCCCATCCTTAACTCGAGTTAACCAACGTGCACAATGTCATAAGTGTAGGGGAGACTTTTCCCACATGCTTAAACATTGAGGACAATGTTTATCTTCAGTGTAGGGGGGACTTCTATCGAAGTTTTAAGTGGACTTTTCCATGAAAATGCCTTCAATTAACCGGAAAATCATATTTTTCAACATTTTTCAAATTTTTTATTAACTTTGGCCATTTAGTCGTAATTTTTAAATTTTTATCTTTGCTTTCATATGTATATATCCCGCAAATAAAGTCAAAAATATTAATAAAGTGGTGTAGCTAGTTTAGAAGTCTTTGACATATTAGGCCCGTTGCGTTTATTTTGACTCAACCCGAATAGACTTGTCCAAGTTTATTCTAGCTAGTATCCTTAACCATGTAAATCTTAATTGGTTTATTAGGCTAAGTATCCACGAGTCTCATTACATGAGATTTTAAATTGTGGAGGACGAGAAATGACAGAGTCAATTATAAGTCGGTATTCTTGCACATGCTCACTTGGTGTAATTATTTGCCTATTCTCCCATCACTTGCTAATAATTTATCTGCAATAAGTAAGGTCGTACGATTTGAAAAGTTACTTAGCTTCTAGCCCAAGATCGTTTAAAAGTTGCTCGGTAATGATAAGAGTTCATAGCCAAGGCATAACTTATGAAGCGGGGCGCGAAGATTGGCGAGTCCGAAAAGGCCCTAACAAGGCATGAGGATTCAATTTTATTGCTGAAGATCCAAGTGATGTGAAAAGCATTATTCCTAAAATCAATATGAAGGATCAAGACTCACGACGAAAAGCAATCAACTCCCATAAAGATCATGGAGAAGTCTATCCGAAAAGACCCTAACAAGGTATGAGGATAAATAGATCCAAGTCCGAAAAGGAGGCTGATCGTTGTATCTCAAAATCCCAATTAGAGATTGAAGAAATAATCATGAAGTCGTGGTCAACAAAGTTGGAGTACCCCCCAAAAGTCTCCAAGTGAAGAAACTCTATTATGATGAGAAGACCATTATCTCAAGAACGTCTCTCGAAGATATGAAGTATGAAGTACATGCCAAATATCGGCCCGAGAAAGGTCTCAAATCGTGAACCTAGTTATGCCAAGATATGAACTTTTTGATATCCCGAGAAGCAGTTTTAAGAGATTTTGTCCTTTGGCTAACTATTGATCAAATCGTCCCACTTTGCTTTCAGCCCTAATAAACTATCGAAATAAGTCCAAAAATGCATCTTCATGATCATTCTAAGACAAAAATAAAATATAAGAGATACACCTAGGAATAAGGGAGTTTAAGCATTTAATTAAGCCATGTGTGTAAGTGTTTGAATTGCTAACTTATAATAACAATGATCTCGTTTTTAAGCTTAGTTTGGGGAACGTGAAACTTGAGGGTGATAAATCTTCGCAGCACAAAAGCCCTAATGTAAGTCATTGATTTCTTTGCAAGTTATTTCCATGTAGCTATTTTCAAGTGAAAATGGTTTTCTATCCCTTTGTTACCTTTGAAGTTTTATTTCTTTAATTTTTGTTTAGTAGAATTTAAATAAGGCCAAGGTTGATTAATTATGAAGAAAAATGTAAAATTGCTTTATCACTAAGCATTGCATGAGGGCATGGCAATGGTTAAGTGTAGGGGATTTGATAGGTGTGTAAACACCCATCCTTTTACCACTTAATTCTGGCTAAAACAAGACCAAAACACGTATTTAATATCATTTGTTTGGAATTATGCGTGGTTTTTGTGTTTATTGTGTTTTCAGAGCCAACCGGATTAATATTGAAGAAAACATGGGATTGCACGGGTTTTACTGAAGAAAAAGACTCAAGATAAAGTCTATTGTCCAAGAGATGCAAAAGATTTGAAGTCACTGGGCCTATTCAAAGATTTATCGAAGAAAAGGACCAAAGATGGAAGATTTATATAAGTCGAAGAAACTCAAGTCTATAAAACGAAGAAATTAAAAGACGAGTTGAATTTAATCGACAACAAATCCCGAATCAGAATCGAAAACGGAAACTTTTCTGAAAAGACGAAAAGACAAGAAGAACGGGAGAAAGCCCACTCACCAACCAAAGGACAAGCCTATAAAAGGAGCCTTTCACACATTTTAGAGAAGCTAGCTTAGTTTTCTTCTCCCCCACTTTTTCTCTCCCTGTTTCGTTTCATCACCATCACCATTAGGGTGATTGGTGATTTTAATCTTTAATTTTCTCATCTTGTAATTTTAATCTTTGATTTATCTTGTCAAAACATTAATCATTCAATACAAAGTCCTTGTTTAATCTTTCTATTTTATCTTGTTCATCATCATCTTTATCTTCAAGTTTTTAAGTCTTTATTTTTCTTGATTTGATCTTCAAAAGTTGTTGGGATTTGTGTTTTTGTTGATGGGATTAGTAGTTTATGATCAGTAGATGCTTGTGATTGATTTATTTTAGTTTTTGGTGAAAAACTTGGTTATTATTGGATCAAAACCGTGTTCCCTTGTTCTTCGTTTAGTTTCTGTATCTGGGTTTCCCAGAAGTTCCGAATCAGTGAACAGTGACTTCCGAATGAGTTGTGTTTTCAAAAGTTCCGAGTCAGTTAAAAGTTCCGAATGAGTTTACCTTTAGAAAGTTCCGAACCAGTTTAAATCTTCCGAACCAAACAAAAGTTCCGGATGAAGCATTAAGTTCCGAATCAGTTTGAAAAGTTCCGAACGAAGCAGAAAGTTCCGAATCGGAACTTACAAAAAGTTCCGAATCAGTAAGTTCCGGATCAAGCCAAAACTTCCGAACGAAGCTAAAGTTCCGAATCAATTTTCCGACTTCCGAACCAAAGACTTCCGAACCAGTAAGTTCCGAATCAAGGGGCTTCATTCGGAAGTCCAAAACTTCCGAATCAGTAAGTTCCGGATGAGTGTAAACTTCCGAACCAAGGTTAAAGTTCCGAATCAATTTTCCTTTTAGTGTTACTGTTTGTCTGTTTTACTGTTTCTTTATGTTTATTTCACAATTTATATTTTAACTGTAATTTGAACTTTAATTTCAATTTTAATTTTAATCTTAATTTTAATCTTAAGTTTAATACAAGTCTTTGTTAATTATAATTAAAGTAATTGCCTTTGATTTAAATTTTCATTTCCACTTTTTATTAGACTAGAAAACCAAACCCTTTTATTTAGTAACCAAGAACAATCATTCCACTTAAGACCAAGATCAATTCGAGAGGATATCGAGAATTTGAACCCACATAAAATCATTGTATCAGTGGTTTGATTTCAAGTTAATGAAAAAACTTTTCCAAAATCAATACCTAAAAACAGAAAAAATGATTTTCTGAAAAACCTTCTTGAATATCTCTTGAACAACAAACTTTGTGGAACTCAGATTTTCTCAACTAAATACCAGCTTTTAAATAAAGAGAAGGAATTACGTTTTACCAAAATACCAACTTTCATTCAACTTAAAAAGGAATTACAATAAAAATTAAGAAAATTTGGAACAATGAAAATGGGACACAAGCCGTCACATTTATACAACTAATGGAAAATTCTAGAACTAATAAAACCCTAATCACTGAAAAGCCCTAAATGCCCTTGAAGATTCTCTGAATATGCTGAAAAGATGCCTTGTTTGAACTTGCTAGCTTTGCTCCCATGTGATAAATCAGTGTACTTGAGGTCTTTAATTCGTTGGATTTGAGTAGTGAGCAAGAGAATGCATCATGGCCCTTGATTTGGTCAAAGTGGTGGTATCCCGTGTTGTGATGTGAGCTGGAGAGGGGACAAATAAAGAGAGTGTCGTTTTCTGGGTGGGGTTTTGTGTTGGGTGTGGGGTAACGAGTGAAACCCCCAAGGTTAATTGGGGTTTGGGTTAAACATTAAGGTAATTAGAACTGGGTTTTTTAGGGTTTGTAGGATGAAGATGATAAGCAGGGGGTGTTTTGATTTATTTACAAGTTTAAAAACTTGTTTCCTACACTAATTGTAATTAATTAAATAAGTTTAAGTGGGGTGACGTGGGATGGGTGACTGGGCAAAGGTGGGTGAGGTGGCGTGTGGGTATTGGAGGGGAGATGTTTCTTGTCTGTTCAGTTATGCCCCTCATCTTTCCTTGTTTGTTCACTTGGTATAAAACAACTACCAACTCCAAAATCCTTCACAACAACTTTGCCATGGTTGTCAAATTTGGCACAAGTATTTTATAAACTTTGAATAAGGACCAAAAGTGCAATAAATGCAATCTTCAAGGGCTTTTCTTGTATACTCTTGGCAATTTAAGGACCCCAATGTAATTTATGAGTTTTAAAAGGGTATAAATTGCCAAGTCTTCCAAAGTTGAGGGACCATTCTTGCCAATCTTCATTTCTTCATGGACCATTTTGGAAAATCAGGATTCGGGTCCGGTTCTTTGTGCGGCTCCGTTTCCCGTGTTCATTTTTGATTGATTGTTGTGATCTTTTTGTCATTTCCTCAATATCCGTACCTAAAATACACAAGCAACAAACACGAGCATATATTTGGCATTTTTAATGTTATTTAATGCGTTTTAAGCCCATTTTGGATGATGAGACTATGTATAAAAGCAGTCTCATCAGATATCATCACACCATGGCGTGTCTATAGAGATAACTATATGAAATAAGAAATGTCATAAAATGGAGACACAAAGTCATGACAATATCTCATCAAACCCAGGAGTCTAGGTAAGTAGGTAATAGTCCTACCTCTTACCCAAGACGAACAAATAACATAACCAAACAAATATATGTGTGCCACAATATCACTTATTAAAATGAACAAATAAAAAGACTAAGAAGGAAACGGGGATATCCTTCTATATGCATTCCTACGCTCTCCAAATCCTAGCCACTTAAGTTCTCATGCCTACCCATAGCATCACCTGAAAGAGACAATAAAACACGTCAACATAAAGTTGGTGAGAGTCATAGGTTTAGACTCCAACGCCAAATCAGTTACAAGCTGTGAATAACAACCATCAACACAATAACATATGGACAATGCGCTACAATTATGTATTAACAACTAGCATTCATGTTCAATCAATCATCACAATACCAAGGCATCACGCCTTACCAACAACCACAATTCCCAAGGCATCACGCTTTACCAACAACCATAATTTCCAAGGCATCATGCCTTACCAACAACCATAATTTCCAAGGCATCACGCCTTACCAACAACCATGGTACCATAGGCGCCCATACACCTATGTACCTTTCCGATCCAAATCATACACAAACAAGAATCACATAGTAGTTAATCACATAATGTACACACAAGTCGATCTCAAACCATAAAAACATTCACAGTATCAACTTATAAATAACTCAACACAGTGTCTCTTCCATCCCATCTGGAAGTAAAAAACAATAATAAACATGGGACTATGAAACTCACCTGATTGCTTCTTCACAAGTCCTCGCACTAGCAACAAGCTAACAAACCAAAAACACGAAATCAATACATGAACAAATCACTAAGATGGCTCATCAACCTATGATGGAAATCTAGCCTATTCCCATATAAATAACTCATTTATAAGCTCTAATCACCCCATTACCCTTCCTTAACAAGTCCTTAATTTGGTTAAGTTTAATAACTATCCCGTTCATATTTTACACAAAACAGTCCCAGTTTTTAGGTCTCAAAACTTTAAGTCAATCGCCCACTTAAACATACCCATGGTTTCTGTAAAAGGAATATTCATACCCTTAAATATGTTAGCTAACACCTCCCACTTGACCTAACCTTAAAGCTACTGTTAAGGCCTCGATATACATATATATACTTCTGTCATTCCAGATTTCCTGATTTTAAACATAATAAAAGTTTGTTACCATTAGAGGGTCTTACCCTAAACCACAATCTTAGCCCAAGTGTAGATACTTACTACAATAAAACGAAAACAGGCTGACTTCAAAACTGTTTTGACCTCCGACTGTTGTAACCTGTTTTTGACCCACTTCCCACCTCCAATTTAGTTCTCGTTTCTTGCATTGGAAAGCCACTTCAATTACCTTTTCAGGGATACTTGGATCGCAAAATAAGAGTTTGTAGAACTCCCACTATGATCAAAACAATTGACTCCAATATCTGTCCAGTTTTTAAAAACGGGTTTAATCAAATTAACCTAATTAATTAACCCTAATCCCACTAATTACAAGCCCTAATTTATGTAATCATTATAACATCATTATTATAACATTAATTTACTGTTTTTATATTAAACCCTAACCCTAATCCATCATAAGATGATTAAAGAAAATAATAAAACAATTTAATTAAAAAGGGTTAAGAAGGTTTTACCTTTAATTCAATGGAAGATGTAAAAACCCAAATTTTTGAAGAACCCTAATTCTTCTCCTCTTTTTGGTCGACTAAAACTCCAGGGAATGATAAAAAAATCGTTTGGTATTAAGTGTGGTATTCTTTATATAGTAAAACAATCCCTGTCCAAATATAATTGCCCACTTTCCTTTTTTTTCCCTTTTTCCTTTTTCTCTTTCTTTCTTGCGTCCAAACCGACCCTACCCCCCTTAAAATTCGTTTTTTTTTATTTTTATTATTAATATATGTATTAATAATATTACCTTAATTTACCTTAATTTATTTCAGCTCCTAAAGCCTCCAAAACCTCAAAACCGTAAAACTAGTCAAATTTACGCGTTTTACCGAAAAAGACGTAAAATATACACTTAAAAAAAATCTCAAATTTTGAAATAAACTTTATAATTAAGTCCTAAATGACTTAAAACCATCCCGAAAAATATTCATATGACTCATTACCTCATCCGAGACCTCAAAATGCTAAACCGTATATCGTAAAAATACGATTTTCTATAATACATATACGTATACGTAAAACCACTAAATAACACCTTCTCATTTCATAGTCACTACCATGTGAACTCATGAACATGAAATCATCACACATCGTTTTACTCACAAGGTACCCCGTACCAGAAACGATATCCAAACCACAATCTATACACACCAATAAGTACATAAACACGTAAAGACACGCAACTAGCACATAATAAAACTAAGTGACGAACCTCAAAACCAGGGTTGTCACAAAACTCACACCATACTCAATTTAATACATCCTTCTTACGTACACTTTTATACTTTTATTCTTTCAAAAACTGTCGATATATATGTTAATCGTCTAAACTGTTTTCCTTACTTAAACACGTCAATAGCTTACGATACTAATCAGAAACTTCACTTAATATATATAGAAAGAGCTCCCAAAAGTTGGTTAAAAGATTTTACTTTTAAAGTTCCCTGCCCGACTCATCTTCGAACTACAAAAACCGGACAGTTTTACGTCAACAACTCATGTAGTCTTTTTAACTTATTTATTTGACTCCATTTACAAAACCGACATTCAACTTTGAAAATAAACTCAACATCCTCATACTTAACACTTAACATCAGTACTTGACACATTTCAAAATCCTTTTTACAGTCCCCGAGATTCGATCCAAATATCGACAGCAATTATATATTGTGACGATACTCGTCTCCCGGTACACAAATAATCAAACTAACTTAACTTTTCGCTCGTTTGGAGCTAGAAGCTCTACCTTATACCAAATCGAAGCTTAAAACATCCTCTACAACAATATCTAGTTAGTTCATACCAAACTCAAACTCATATTCTCTGAAAATTAAGTTTAATAATCTGTTCAAAAATACATCTTTAAAAATCATTCAAAATCAATTTTTCACCCCATTTTAACATCATTTTTACCACTATAATCATCCCTATATCACTACTTTCAATCATAACACAATAAATCATCCTAGATGATCAAATCATAAAAACCCAACTAAAAATTTTCAACATGCAATCATCAAAATTAATATATATCAATATAAACACCTACATACAACAAGAATTTAAGATCAAAACACAAGATTTTTCACTAAAAATAGGTTTTATAAAAATGTTCTTGCATGTGGCCAAATTTCATACCAATGTGTAGAGAATCAAAAGTTAGGAATTGGTCTTTGATTAGAGTTAAGAGAATCAAACTCAAAATCAAAATTTAGGGGTGTTTGTTCTTGGTGGGGTGGACGGAAAAAGAGAGGAGGAGGGAGAAGAGAGAGATTTTGCATGTGTTATGTTTGTGTGTGTGTTTTTGTGTTAGTTTTCCATTTTATATGGGAAAATTTTAGGGTAGTTTTTGCCGATTGTGATTCTTGTGGACCAAAATGAAAATACTTGTTTAAAAAGCAAGAAATGACTATTAGTCACTTTTGAAAATATTTACGGGTCTCGGGTTTCATAAAAATACTTCTCAAAACTTAAAACTCACACAAAATAAGATATTATATAGTCCCCGGCACGACTTAATACAACATTAAAAATAAAAACGTCAAAATATTATTGTTAACTTGGATTCACTAAAAACACGGGTTTATGATCCGGAGGTCGGGGAGGATTGAACAAGTGTTTAGCCATGGTTAGTGAGAGAAAGAGTTGCTCTAATAAATGTGTGTTTATTAGAGAGAGAAAGACAAGAAAGAAATGAACAACCTCACCCCTCCATGGAAGTATGGAGGGGTTTATATAGCTCAGGACTTGGACTTTACATTTGACAATATTAGTCCCTGCAAGTCCCGGCTATGAAACTAATGTAATTCTGTTAGTCGCACACATTTTAAGGCTAACAATTAAACATCGACATGTCTAAAATAAAACGTAAAATTTCGGGCATCCGTTGATATCGTCATCACTAATAATCCTCGCAACTCGTCAAAACGTAAAAATATAATTTTCAATCATCATCCAAATCAAATCACCAATCGTCATCACAATTAATCTCGTCAAAATTTCAAAAATATACGTAAAAATATAATTAAATAATGACCACGGGTTTGGGTTGTCACATCCTACCCTCCTAAAAGAGAGCGACGTCCCGACACTCAACCCGCCTCACACTCGCACTTCCTTACTTCTAGTGTCAACGTGACCTCTTATCCTCAAGAGATACCCACGTCTTCTATACCAGTTCAACTCAATTCTTATGATTTCACCTTCTAATATGATAATATTCCTTCTTCATTCATACTCCTTCCACATCACTTTCTCAGTTCCATTCGATTGTATGGTGCTCTTATGACTATGTAAGTTCTCAAATTAAGATTTGCAATTATCATCGCACAAAGATTTCATCTACACTAGGTTCCATTAGTCCTCATAGCGAAATATCAAAGATATCATCATCCCAAGTTTCAGTTATATGTTGATGTGATTGAAACCAAATTCAATTACCATCGTTCAATTCATCCTTTCACTCTGTCCGTTACTTTCCGAAAATACACAATATTCCTTCTTGACTAAATTCTTCTCACTTTATGTAAAGATCTGTAATACTCAAAACTCAATCTCAATCTCTAGGTTACATATAATATGTTTAAACCTTATTCAATACTCATACCTTATCACAGCGATTTCCAATATTATAAAATTACTCTCTCTCTCTATGTCCTGAGGTTACATTCAAACTAAACACAATGAGATTATCAATAACTCTGGCCAGTCACTTATATACCTCCTATACTCATCTTCCATTTTCATTCATTCTAACAATCACTACACTGAATTATTGTGCCTTCCATAGTACATCATTACATCTTCCTCATACCATATATTGTTTAAACAACTCCGTTAGCCTCATATATTCAAATCTGAAATGTATAATGGTCAGGTCACTTCCTGATTTCGTAATACATTTTATTCCAACCAGACTGTATCAATACTTCAACTTATGAAATTCCTTCACTACTATATGTGACATTCTCAGCACTCTAAGAATAATTAAATTCTCTTTGATCTGAAAAATTCATTCACCACTGGTCCTTGCATTCTTAATACATTCTCTGATCTAATAGAAGAAAAATTAGATAATCACAATAACCGTTTTTGGTCCCACAAAAACATACATCTCAACTCTGTAATTTCAACCATCATTCTATTTCAAAATTTCCGACAATCTGTTGATCTTCTTTCTTTGGTATTCCTTTTCCATTGGTTTATCAACTGAATTCTAAATTTCTTTCCATTCCATCCATTCTGCTTGTTGTTACCAATATTCCAAATATCTCAAGACTCAAGAGTCAATTCTCAATTACTTTAGAAATCTTATAAGCCCTTTTTTCCTTCTCCTCCTTACTAAATACTCACTAGTCGATAGTGAAAGTATCCACACTCATCCTTCATAATCTGAAACACACTTCGCATTACAGCTCTATAACATATCCCATCTATAATTTACCGATTATTATTTCCCAGTCATCATTAGGTAATTCTTAACTCCTTCTTTTTAAAATCCCCGAATGGCATTTATAAACAAGTCCTTATTTTTATTTTCTTCATACTTGATTCCATACAAGTAATACTTTACAATCCTAAAATAAATACCACAATGTCGAAACTCATGATCATATAAATCCCGTTATACTTCTTTATTCAAGTAAACACACTACTGTTACTTCCCTTTCCATTTGATATTATCCAAATATCATCATCGCAGCTCTGTAATTCCTCAGATTCCTCCAATACTAACTATACAGGCACAGAACTTCAATCTATCCTCAGCGTTCATAAACAACTTCCTCAACTATAAAAATCAGATCCAACCACAACTTAAATGCATGGGTGGATTTCACACATTTAGTTCTTCTTTGTCAGCTTTATCCTTGGTTCAACAATCAGTGAAAACCTTTCGATAAACCTCCGATAATACTCAGCTTACACAAAGGAATTGACAAGCTTCAGTCAGGTTTCGTCGGTATCGACAAAGCCTCAATCATTTCAACCTATTCAGATTTTCACAATCACTTCAGCCATAAATCGCACATTCTAAAACGTCTATATTACTCCAACTAAAATTCATATCTAAAGAATTTCACAAACCATTCCTCCTTCCCTAACAATTTTCCAATTGTTATTCAATACTTTCCTTTCCTTCAATCATCTATTCATCACACCAAACATTCACAATCCGTAATGGATACCGATTTTTGGTGCTCAGTTTGTTCGACCTCACAGCAATCATCTTATTCATAAAACATCCAGCTTCTTTACTTACTTCCATTATTACTTCTCTGATGACTTACCCTTCCAGTCAAATCAGATTATCCTTATTGTCTCATCTGCCAACCCTTACAATCAATCATATTACCATCCTCAACTTCCTGACAATGCAATATAACAAAATATACAATCGGATTACATAACTTCCATCACTAGACTAACACAAAGCTTCTTCTTCCCAAGACGACAGTGAACTCTACGATTCCGCAGAATAATCACAAAATACCCTTAAATACTAACTCATCTTCTCATTCCCTTCCAACTACTACTGGTAAAGCGAACATGAAATTCGATCTATTACAACTTCCTCCTTCATACCTTCTCATCATTGACCAATAAAATCTTCAAAAAGAAATTCCACTGATTACTTCCTGAAATCAGTACTCAATGCTCAACAATATTCCAATTTAATCCTTTTCACCTTTATTTATCATATCCTATGATATTCATCCTTATCCTAGTTAACTTCCTCACAACTCTAGTTCAGTTAATTGCACTATACTTCTTAATTTCATAAGTTTAGAAAATATTCCCTTAATATATATACATATATATATATATATACATATATATATATATATATATATATATATATATATATATATATATATATATATATATATATATATATATATATATATATATATATATATATATATATATATATATATATATATATATATATATATATATATATATATATATATATATATATATATATATATATATATATATATATATATATATATATATATATATATATATATATATATATATATATATATATATATATATATATATATATATATATATATATATATATATATATATATATATATATATATATATATATATATATATATATATATATATATATAGTTATTAACAATCCTTCAATCAGTTAATTTCTCATTTCAGCCAATCACTAATCCTGTTGATTTCTCGTCCTCAAGTCAACTAATATCTAACATGTTCAAATCTCAATATATCCTAAATAACACTTTCAGAATTTCAATAAAATTCTAACCCAATGATAACCAGATAAGAATATACAAATTACTACAACTAAATCTCAAATGTTATCAGCATTTCCAAAATATAGGTTGTAATAGCAGCAACATTCCCTTCATATTGATTTTTCCATTATCTGAATAATTCCTTTATTCAATCCGCTTTACCGAAATGAAAACATTTCATTACCACCGAGATACTAATTCCTATACCACACTCCTTTCTATTCCTTCAGCAACTCAACCTCCTGCTAGTCCGAACTTACGACAAGTAAATAGATAATTACTTAAGTGGTATAAAATATATGTGGTCTCCTGATTACCCGATTTATATTAACCGCTTGAATAGCATCTCTTCTTATCTTAGACTATTAAATTCCAAGTTTACCTTCTATTAGAGGAAATAAATTCCTATTCCTTATTGTCATTCGCAACAATACAATTCCTTTGCCCTTTTCTGCCACACTTAATTTCAATCCAGGATCAATCTTTAAATTACTATCTCTTTTCGTCTAGTTGAACATTCCCAAATGACTATAAATATACCAAGCATCCATCAGTTACTCGAACTTATCTATATAGTTGCACCTTTCCAATTAATATTAATATCCGTACGACACTCTTCACCGCATCTCTTCTAATTACTAGGAATCTAAAACACATACATCCTTTAAATCTTGCAGAATAGCAGCAGCATCTTCAACTGGAACAACAACATCTTCAATCTCAGCAGCATCTTCAGTCTCAGCACCTTGTCTCCGTGTAGCACTATCAACTTCAACAATCTAACAACTATTCCCACGATTATATAATCTACCCTATAGTTAACAACCTTTGGAGACATATTTCAAGATACTCAGTCACGTGGAATCCCCACTGCTGACAGAAACATATCTCACTCAATTCTTTCTACGTGATAACAGTAGAAAGAAACTTAATAAGTATACACATCGAGATAGAAAGAATAGGATCTTTTCACCAAGATATATCATGAATACTACATGCGCCAACAACACAATACTACCTCAATTCCACAATCATCTCACAAAAGAGAAAATAACAAAGACACATCGGATACTAAAGGGTAATAGTAGATTTCATCCATAAATCCGAGAAAAATCGCAACAATTGTCACTAATGTCACTTACCCTTATCATCCTAAACAACAACAATAATCCATCACAATACTACCTCACGACATCTAAACAATCCAAATACAACACAACAATACATAAACTGAAATACAACAAAAATCCATCACTACATCACTCCATAGGATGTGGTCCATCATTTTCTTCAACTTGGCTCGTCCTTGCTTCATCTTCATCTGGTCCTAACTTGCATCACCTCCATTTCGGATCAAAACACGGAAAATTCTCAAATCCATACCTCAAATGCACTCCTTGACACGGCGGATCTATCACATAATGTGAATCAACATACACCTCACTATCCTGAAATTTCCAATGCGGTCCAAGATATGTCCCAAGATGAGCTACATATTCACTTCACCTGCGAAGCCTATCTATCTTTTTCTGATACTTCTCAAAATCAGTTCCATAACTTCTCACTTCAGCTCTAACCTCAGTTCTTCCAACTTCACTCTCAGTCCTATAATTATCACTATCAGATTCTACAACATTCTTCTTATCATCCGTATCATCATCATAATCTAACCATCCACCTGAATTCTTATGATCACCTACTCGCTGATACTGCAAACTCCGTTGACCTACAGTAAATCCTCCTTTATTGGTGTAATAGGGTATGTCAGACATTTTCAGAAATCACATAAATTCAAAGGTACATAAGGTCATTATTCAAAAATATAAATATGCAATGCATAATCATGCAAATGCAAATGATTTACGTATGCCAAATATATAGTATGCGATGCAATGCAATGCAATGCAAATGATAATTATACAATACTTATAAAAATGAAATTATGATGAAAGCACTCCACGTCCTTTCATTAATGCCAATACCTTATCGTACTATTTACTTAATAAATACTCAAGAATTATGAACAGTTTTGAAGGATACATCTATAATAACAAAGTATTACAAAATAAATAATCTTAACGGAGCCTTGCAGAGAAGTTGTGTTGCTTTTATAAAACACCATTGACACCAAAGTTATAGTTTATGATATTTTCAAAAATCGACCTAATTCGCTATAACTAAAAAGCTCTGGTTACCAATCTATAACACCCCCAATTTACATTGCGCAGCGGAAATACACAATTGGGTGTTATTCACAAACTTCATTTCACAAACTCTTTATACGACCTAAAAATAGTATATTTAGGAATAAATAAGGAAATAATTTAAATCAATGTCTAAAACCTTCAATCTCAAGTAAAATCAGTTTTTAAAATTATATCAGAGTAGCGTACAGGTTCCCCTAGTATCTTAACAAAACGACAAACCTTTTAACAAAATACTTGACCGGATACTATAAATTTATGACAAATGGTAAAGAAATCTGTTTTAGACCAAATTACTACAAAAGCACTCCCGCAATCCTTCTCCAGCAAGCTCCGCAACTCAACAACTTCAGTACCTGAAATACATGTTTAAAATCATCAACACAAAGGTTGAGCAAGTCTATAGGTTTAACAAAACATATTTGAACACATCATAAAAGTCATTCACAAATGTTTAATAGCATTGTGGCCATACAATCTATTAATCCGGTATATCATCTTATAGCAATAGCTAATGAATTATATTAAGCTCATGACACCGACCCCTTAACTTAGTCACCCACGCCAAATGCCAGTATGACTAGAAGAATTACCAGTGCCCCTACTAGGATATCAATTGCAATTGCAAGAATACCAATTCTCATTCTCGTAAAATTATCCTTCCCAGAGGTTACTCAGCGTAATGCCCTGGTCTAAGATAGGGTTGTCCGCCCAATAGTACTATTATTAGATTAAACGGCTATTCCTAACTCACAACATCAAGTCAAAAGATAGTTAACGGCTCATGAATTTAGGGACTTTTGCAATTTAGGTACTTATACAATTCAATTCATCAAAGGCAACATTCGGGTCCAACAATTACTCAAGACATGTGTTCATTTTACTTCAAATAGCATGTATCCCCCTCGCGGGTTTTAGAATCATTAAAACAAGTAGAAGCGAGGCTATAGACTCACCTGAAGTATTAACTGTAGTATGATGACTTTCAACGATCAATGATGCCTGGCGAACACGAAATTCCACAATCTATCAAAATAAAACGCGTGCCTTTAATAATACATCCAAGTAATATTCCATACTTAATAAAATGAAATAAATATCTCAAAGTCAAAATCAAACTCACACCATACTCAATTTAATACATCCTTCTTACGTACACTTTTATACTTTTATTCTTTCAAAAACTGTCGATATATATATATATGTTCATCGTCCAAACTGTTTTCCTTACTTAAACACGTCAATAGCTTACGATACTAATCAGAAAATTCACTTAATATATATAGAAAGAGCTCCCAAAAGTTGGTTAAAATATTTTACTTCAAAGTTCTCGGCCCGACTCATCTTCGAACTACAAAAACCAGACAGTTTTACGTCAACAACTCATATAGTCTTTTTAACTTATTTATTTGACCCCGTTTACAAAACCGACCTTCAACTTTGAAAATAAACTCAACATCCTCATACTTAACACTTAACATCAGTACTTGACACATTTCAAAATCCTTTTTATAGTCCCTGAGATTCGATCTAAATATCGACAACGATTATATATTGTGACGATACTCGTCTCCCGGTACACAAATAATCAAACTAACGTAACTTTTTTCTCGTTTGAAGCTAGAAGCTCTACCTTATACCAAATCGAAGCTTAAAACATCCTCTACAACAATATCTAGTTAGTTCATACCAAACTCAAACCCATATTTTCTGAAAATTAAGTTTAATAATCTGTTCAAAAATAAATCTTTAAAAATCATTCAAAATCAATTTTACAACACATTTTTACATCATTTTTACCACTATAATCATCCCTATATCACTACTTTCATTCATAACACACTAAATCATCCTAGATGATCAAATCATAAAAACCCAACTAAAAATTTTTAACATGCAATCATCAAAATTAATATATATCAAATTTCATACCAATGTGTAGAAATCAAAAGTTAAGAATGGGTCTTTGATTCAAATTAAGAGAATCAAACTCAAAATCAAATTTAGGGGTGTTTGATCTTGGTGGGGTGGACGGAAAAAGAGAGGAGGAGGGAGAAGAGAGAGAGATTTTGCATGTGTTATGTTTGTGTGTGTGTTTTTGTGTTAGTTTTCCATATTTTATGGGAAAAGTTTAGGGTAGTTTTTGCCTATTGTGATTATTGTGGACCAAAATGCAAATACTTGTTTAAAAAGCGGGAAATGACTATTAGTCACTTTTGAAAATATTTACGGGTCTCGGGTTTCATATAAATACTTCTCAAAACTTAAAACGCACACAAAATATGATATTATATAGTCCCGGCACGACTTAATAAGACATTAAAAATAAAAACGTTATAATATTAAACATCGACATGTCTAAAATAAAACGTAAAATTTCGGGCATCCATTGATATCGTCATCACTAATAATCCTCACAACTCGTCAAAACGTAAAAATATAATTTTCAATCATCATCCAAATCAAATCACCAATCGTTGATAGGTGTGTAAACACCCATCCTTTTTACCACTTAATTACAATAATAACCGAGTCAAAACGTGTATTTTATGTCTTTTATGTCGGAATTATACGTGGTTTGTGTTTTTGTTGTGATTTAGGACGAAAAGGTGAAAAATGGAGAAAACACGGGCATTTACGGGCTTTTATTGAAGAAAAAGATGAAAGACGAAGTCAAGAAGTCAAGAGTGAAAAAAGAACGAAAGTCCAAGACCAATTCTGAAGATTTATCGAAGAAAAAGTCAAAAGACGGAAGTTTACTAAAAGCCGAAGAACTCAAGTCTTATTTATTGAAGAATTAAAAGACGAGTTTAAAGAAATCCCGAGCCAAAAGTCATTAAAGTCCAAGATTAACAAAAGATTAAGAAAGGAAGGACTTAATGGTGCAATTAAGAAGAAATGAAGGAGGGGAGGAAGCTTCCTAAGCATTCCCTAATCCTCCCCTATATATAGATCATTGGCATTTCATTTTTACTCTTGTTGGCTAAGGTGACAATTAGTCTTCCACCTTTTAATTACTTGCTCTTTAAATTCATGTCATTTTAAATACTTGTCTTGCACTTTTAATACCTTTTAATTCCAAGTAAGTGTTCTTTAATTTTCTTGTTTTAATCTCTCATTCTACCTTTCTTTCTTTGCTTGATCTTTATGTTTATGTGTTTTTTATCTTGCTTATTTGATTAAAGGTTATGTTTTTATGCTTTTGATTGTTTTGGATTATTGATTCTTATAGCTTATTTGTTTTTATCTTTAAGTTTCTAAAGTTTTTATAAAAGTTATTTTTATATAAAAGTTAGTTTTCGTACATCTTTTTCATTTGTGTTTTTAAATAGTCTTTAAATCCTAGATTATTAGTTTTACTTATACGAGTTTTGATTAGGATTTTAGGTGTGTGCTTATTTGGTAATAGCTTATTAGTTTAGCTTATTTTTGATTCTCTTTACTGTATTCCGATCTACTTGATCGGAAAAGGGTTTCATATTCCGACTAGCGCTCTTGCGGCTTGGTCGGAAAAGGGTTTGTGGTATTCCGATTGGGGTGTCTAGTGGTATTCCGATCAGGTTAAGTGACAGTATTCCGATCAGGAGTCTACTCTACATTCCGATCAGAGGCGTTAGTTTGGTATTCCGATCAGGATAGGTGGCAACATTCCGATTGGAGTTCCTACAACATTCCGATCAGGTGGTAAGTCTACATTCCGATCATAGTCTGATCGGAATATATTCTGATGGTAGGGTTGTTTTACTATTTTGTCTTGTTTAATTTTTAAGTTTACGTTTTAATACTTTGTCAATTTTAATTCTCGTCGCGCTTTAATTTTAAGTCATTTAATTAATTTACTTTTCAAAGTTTTTTTTTAATATTGCACCCTTTCTTTTAATCAGACTTAGATTTATTTTAACGCCTTTTACTTTAACGCCATTTACTTTTAAGTCTCGCACTTTTCAATATACTACAACGACACACTTTTGTTTCACCAAAGAACGACTGAGTCGCATGGAACCTAGATCAATTCGATTAGACCACTACTTCGAACTTTAATTTTTATACGGGGTGTCAAAAGCCACCTATTAAATGGCGCCGCTGCCGGCTCTTTTCGTAAAGATTAACGGTTTTCTGTGAGAGACTGTTGCTTTTTGGGATCCGTTCACTTGTGAGCGTTATTTTCTTGCCTAAAAATTCAAAAAAACCATAAAAATTAAAAATTGTTAAAAAATCCATAAAAATTTAAAATTTCAAAAACCAAAATGATTTTATCTTTATTGTGTATATATATTGTCTTTGCGTTTGGTATTGTTTTCTTTTGTCTTTCTAGGTGTATGCGTACTAGATCTTCTAATTATTAAGAGCCCGAGACACGATAAGATTTAAGTATGGCAGGTGTTAACAACAACAATAATCCACCACACCTCAACAATAATAACAACAATGTTCATCCACAGCCCGATCTTCGGACAATGGAGGAGCTTTGTCAACCTACCATGTTTGGACGAGGAGGACCGATTGCACCGATGCAAATCACGGCTCCAGAGTTTTCGTTGAAGCACCACATGATTCAGCAAGTGCAAACAAATCCTTTTAGAGGAATGCCTGATGATGATGCCAACAAACACCTCGACAAGTTCATTACAATCACTCAAAGCATGAAGTTGCCCGGTGCCACAATGGATGTTCTTCGCCTTCAACTCTTCCCACATACTTTATCACATCATGCCGAGAAATGGTTTGATCGTCTCCCGAAGAATTCAATTCATACTTGGGATGACATGACTCAACGCTTTTTGTCGCGCTACTTTCCACCATCCATGGTCACGAGCCTTCGCAATCAAATCAGCGGTTTCATGCAAGAACCCGGTGAATCTCTTTTTGATGCTTGGGAAAGATATAATGTCTTGATTGATCGTTGTCCAAACCACAACATGCTTCCCGTAACTTTAATTAATACTTTCTACAACGGTTTGACTTTTCGAGATCGTGATACGATTAATGCAGCCGCCGGTGGCACATTTATGAAAAGGAGACCCGAGGAGTGTAGAGAGCTTATTGAAAACATGACTACTCATCATAAAAACTGGGATTCCTCCGCTTCTTCAAGGAACAACCCGAGAGTCAATGTCTCTTCTACTTCAGCAAACCCTGATATGACCGAACTCACACGCATGATGACTGAAATGAGCAAAAGTATCTTGCTTCTCGCTTCAAACCAACAACCACAAGTTAAAGCGGTTGCACCTTCTTGTGAAACATGCGGCGGCCCTCACTCATACACCGTTTGTCCTTCTACACAGGGAAATCCGGAAAATGTGTATGCAGCTTATGGTAATTATTCACCGGAAAATTACCAAGCTCGACCTCAAGGGGATAGAAATTTGCTGAGTTACCGATCAAACAACTACCTTTTACCCGGTTTTTCTCCTCAAAACCAAAAACCCGCCAACAACTACAATAGAAGCAACCAAATCCCACCAAGAGCTTCTAATCCTTATCACCCACCCGCCCAACAAGCTCCACCCATTAACCCCGATGTTGAAGCGATCATGAGAACCCAAGGTGAGTAAATCAAGAATCTACAGAGCCAAATTATCAATCTGAAAGGAGATATTACCAAGCAAGGAAATGACCTTAGATCCGAGCTTCGAGATAATATTCAATCCTCCTTCAGCAATCAAACAAATGATTTGAAGAATATGCTTGCTAGTTTCTTGCCCGCAGCTCAACCTTCTACTTCAAGTTCTCTACCTTCAAACACCGTCACCAATCCGCGAGCAAATGTGAGTGATATTACTACCCGTAGTGGAGTCACCATCATAGGACCACCTATCCTGCCCCCATCATCTACACCTCCTCCACCACCATTTATCCCTACTCCTCCTACACCTAGTATTAGTGCACCATTACCGTCTCCGCCTCGTCATGACAATGTTCCCATGAAGAACCCTTCAACATCTCAACCTTTACCACTTTCACCTTCACCACCCAAACCAAATATCCCATATCCTTCTCGCTTAGGCAAGACCAATGAGCTAACCAAGAATGACTGTCAAGTGTCAAGCTATGTGAAGATGCTCTCTCAAGTGAACATCAACATTAGCCTTGTTGAAGCACTTGTCCACATGCCGAAATTTGTCAAAGCATTTAAGGAATTGCTTAACAAGAAGGAGAAGTTGATTGAGCTCGCCAACACACGATTAAATGACTGCTCTGCAGTTATTCTTAAAGAACTTCCGGAAAAGCTTGGAGATCCCGGTCGTTTTGTGTTGCCGTGCATTTTTAACAAAATCGAAGAATTTACTGCCCTTGCTGATCTCGGGGCCAGTATAAATCTTATGCCTTTGAGTGTTTGGAGAACACTATCATTGCCCGACCTTACTCCAAAAAAGATGACTCTTGAACTTGCAAATCGTACTCTGTTGGTATAGCCGAAGATGTGTTCATCAAAGTTGGCACATTTACTTTCCTGGTCGATTTTTTCGTTGTTGATTATGAAATGGATCCTCGTATTCCTTTAATACTTGGTCGGCCATTCTTGCGAACCGGACGAGCTTTAGTTGATGTGGCCGAAGGTGAGTTAATCTTAAGTGTCAGGAATAATTCACAAGTTTTTAAAATGGGGAAGCTTACAAGCAAATCCTTTGGAAGAGAATCCGTGAATATGATTAATGTGCTCGATGACTTTGTCGTCTACAACAATCCTCTATTCGATTTTTGAATTGATAATCCACTTTTTCAAGATGATGTGGATGATTCTCTATCCAATTTGGACCCTTCACCCATTTATGATTCTCCACCGATCTTTGATGCTTATGATGATGATTCTAGCTCAGATTCGGATGATTTTGATGATTGTACTTCCGAGTATCTCGAGCTGCCCACATATGATGATTTTGATGAGGCCGATACTCTTTCGAGCGATTCTTCACATGATGAAGATCCTCCGCCATCACTCGATCCTACTTTGGACGATTACTCATTTGAGGAAGACTTCTCTAAGTTTCTCAACACTTACTTCCCTCATGAGAGTGATGCTCCTCCTTATGATTTTGAAGATTATCGTCTTGATCCTACTTTGGATTTGAAGAACATTCTTTCAAAGGAGAAGAAACCGGTTGACACCCATATTCACAGCACATATTATTTAACACCTCTTTGTCCCCCTTCTGAGGACGAGGTTGTGCATTTTCATCGCGGATCATCTTCACACTCTGCTGAGCCTGAGTGCTATTTTCCCCTAGAGGAAAAGGTGTTCGACCCCGGTATCGATATTCTGCAGCCATCTCAATATCCACCTGATGAAATAAAAGGAAATATTTTTGGAACTTATGGAAATCTGCTTGCACCACTTCACCCTTGCTTCCACCGTGCTCCGTCTTTGCTTAAGGGAACCTTGCCTACTCTTCTTTGGCTTGCCTTGTTCGCCTTAAGCTTGTGCTATTTCATGGATGAAAACTATATCTTTAATCCCGGTGGATATGTTTCATGCTGCTTCCTATGATGATCAAGGTCGAGTCAAGCTCACGACTCGGTTAACAAAAATCAAGCGCTTCTTGGGAGGCAACCCATGTATCTATCTTTTCGCTTTCTTTATCGTAAGTGTAGGGGAGACCCGTTGGTGTTTGCTATTTCCTCTCTTCTACTAATCAGGGATTCGAGCGCTCAATGATCCACTCTTGATGATTCTTGACGACCCGTGATTCCGTGTTCCCTTCTTCCCGGTTCTATCGTAAACTCTTTTCGATTCACTATTTTATATTTTCTCAATATTAAAATAGGAATCTCTTTAGTTGTCCTTTCCTTAGCGAGATTTAAACAAAGTGCACAATGTCCTAAGTGTAGGGGAGTTTACTCCACATGCTTAAACATCGAGGACAATGTTTATGTTAAGTGTAGGGGGGACTTCTATCGAAGTTAAGTGGCATTTTCCTTGTATTTGTCCTCATTTTAACCGGAAAATCAATTTTTCGACATTTTTCAAAATTTTTGATCTATTTTGGCCTATTAGTTTTTTCATTTGTATAGTTATTTTCTTTCTTTGCTAGAATAAATTTTAATAAAGTGGTTTTAATTTTCAAACGTTATGAATCTTTTGACTCAACCCGAGTTTACTTATCTAAGTTACTCTAGCTAGTATCCTTAACATGTTTAAGTCAAGTTTTGCTAGGCTTTTATATAGGGAGCTATAAAACGCGAAAGTCTTAACTCTCGCGGGTTAAGAACATGAACTTTTCGCAAGTTCCTATAATTGATCCTAGAGAGTCGTTTATCAAGGGAACTTTAAAATGCGATTTCTAAACTTAAAAGAGTCCAAGAATTTGCAAGATCCTATAGATGACTCGAAAACCCAAAACTTTGATTTAATAGGCTAAGCATCCACGAGTCTCATTCCTTGAGATTTTAAACTGTGGAGGACGAGAGATGATAGAGTCAATTATAAGTTTGGTATTCTTTCGTGAATTTATGTGAGTTAATTATAAGCCTATTCTCCCATCGCTTGTTAATAAATTTATCTGCAATAAATAAGGTTGTACGATTTGAAAAGTTACTTAGCTTCTAGCCCAAGATCGTTTAAAAGTTGCTCGGTATGGATTAGAGTTCATAGCCAAGGCATACCTTATTGAAAGCGGGATGCGAAGATTGGCAAGTCCAAAAAGGTCCTAACAAGACATGAGGGCTATATTTTGTTGCTAAAGATCCAAAGTGATGTGAAGAATCATTTATCAAAAATCAATATGAAGGATCGAGACACACGACGAAAAGCAAAAACTCCCCAAAAGTCATGGAGAAGTGAATCCGAAAAGACCCTAGCAAGGTATGAGGATAAATAGATCCAAGTCATAAAAGGAGGCGGATCGTTGTATATCAAAGTACAAAATAAAGATTGGAGAAAAATAAAGAAGTCGTGGTCCAAGTATGAATCTCTTAAAATTTCAAGTGAAGAAATTCCTATATGAAGAGAAGGCCATTATTTCATGAACGTCTCTCAAGGTTTAAAGTATGAAGTCGCTGCCAAATATCGGTCCGAGAAAGGTCTCAAACCGCGAAGCGAGTTATGCCAAGATATGAACTTTATGAGGTCCCGAGAAGCAGTTTTAAAAGATTTTGTCCTTTAGCTAACTATTGATTAAATCGTTCACTTTATTTTCGGCCTAAATAACTATCGAAATAAGTCAACAATCCATCCTGGTGATCATTCAAGACAACAATAAACTATAATAGATACACCTAGGAATAAGGGAGTCTAAGTGAATAATTGGCACACATGAGTTCGTGTTAGTTTGCTAACTTATAATAACAATGATCTCGTTTTTAAGCTTGGTTTGGAGAAAGTGAAAACTTAAGGATGATGATTATTCATGACATTTCCAAAACCCAAGGTATGTTTTTTATTTCTTTATTTTCTTCCTTTGAATGTTTAAAATTTTCTATCTCTTTAATAAAGGCCAACATGGATTGATTATGATAAAAATGTAATCTTGATTTGTAACTAATGCATTGCATGAGGACATTGCAATGGTCAAGTGTAGGGGATTTGATAGGTGTGTAAACACCCATCCTTTTTACCACTTAATTACAATAATAACCGAGTCAAAACGTGTATTTTATGTCTTTTATGTCGGAATTATGCGTGGTTTGTGTTTTTGTTGTGATTTAGGACGAAAAGGTGAAAAGTGGAGAAAACACGGGCATTTACGGGCTTTTATTGAAGAAAAAGATGAAAGACAAAGTCAAGAAGTCAAGAGTGCAAAAAGAACGGAAGTCCAAGACCAATTCTGAAGATTTATCGAAGAAAAAGTCAAAAGATGGAAGTTTACTAAAAGCCGAAGAACTCAAGTCTTATTTATTGAAGAATTAAAAGACGAGTTTAAAGAAATCCCGAGCCAAAAGTCATTAAAGTCCAAGATTAACAAAAGATTAAGAAAGGAAGGACTTAATGGTGCAATTAAGAAGAAATGAAGGAGGGGAGGAAGCTTCCTAAGCATTCCCTAATCCTCCCCTATATATAGATCATTAGCATTTCATTTTTACTCTTGTTGGCTAAGGTGACAATTAGTCTTCCACCTTTTAATTACTTGCTCTTTAAATTCATGTCATTTTAAATACTTGTCTTGCACTTTTAATACATTTTAATTCCAAGTAAGTGTTCTTTAATTTTCTTTTTTTAATCTCTCATTCTACCTTTCTTTCTTTGCTTGATCTTTATGTTTATGTGTTTATTATCTTGCTTATTTGATTAAAGGTTATGTTTTTATGCTTTTGATTGTTTTGGATTATTGATTCTTATAGCTTATTTGTTTTTATCTTTAAGTTTCTAAAGTTTTTATAAAAGTTATTTTTATATAAAAGTTAGTTTTCGTACATCTTTTTCATTTGTGTTTTCAAATAGTCTTTAAATCCTAGCTTATTAGTTTTACTTATACGAGTTTTGATTAGGATTTTAGGTGTGTGCTTATTTGGTAATAGCTTATTAGTTTAGCTTATTTTCGATTCTCTTTACTGTATTCCGATCTACTTGATCGGAAAAGGGTTTCATATTCCGACCAGCGCTCTTGCGGCTTGGTCGGAAAAGGGTTTGTGGTATTCCGATTGGGGTGTCTAGTGGTATTCCGATCAGGTTAAGTAACAGCATTCCGATCAGGAGTCTACTCTACATTCCGATCAGAGGCGTTAGTTTGGTATTCCGATTAGGATAGGTGACAGCATTCCGATTGGGAGGATTCCGATAGCCCCTTATTCCCACATTCCGATTGAAGTATTTCGATCAGGGTGAGTTTGGTTATTCCGATCAGGATAGGTGACAGCATTCCGATTGGAGTTCCTACAACATTCCGATCAGGTGGTAAGTCTACATTCCGATCATAGTCTGATCGGAATATATTTCGATGGTAGGGTTGTTTTACTATTTTGTCTTGTTTAATTTTTAAGTTTACGTTTTAATACTTTGTCAATTTTAATTCTCGTCACGCTTTAATTTTAAGTCATTTAATTAATTTACTTTTCAAAGTTTTTTTTTTAATATTGCACCCTTTCTTTTAATCAGACTTAGATTTATTTTAACGCCTTTTACTTTAACGCCATTTACTTTTAAGTCTCGCACTTTTTAATATACTTCAACGACACACTTTTGTTTCACCAAAGAACGACTGAGTCACATAGAACCTAGATCCATTCGATTAGACCACTACTTTGAACTTTAATTTTTATACGGGGTGTCAAAAGCCACCTATTAATCGTCATCACAATTAATCTCGTCAAAATTTCAAAAATATACGTAAAAATATAATTAAATAATGACCAGGGGTTGGGTTGTCACATTTTTATATTTTTGATTTTTTTATATTTTTTTATTTTCTTTAGTTTTTTTACAATAAAAATAACGTTCAAAATCGAATGGATCTCAAAATCCAAATCGTCTCACGAAAAACCGTCAATCGTGACGAACGCGAACCGGCAACGGCGCTATTTTAATATACTTTTTTTAGTAATTCGTTTTTCTCTCAGCTCGATTCGAATTGAAATCAGGTTTTATCATTTTGACTTATTTGTTTTTGGTTAATAAAATGTTGATTGGTATCTATTTCTATTTGGCAAAAAGTACGTAAAATGGTAAAAATAGTTTATAATCCGTAAGACGTACTATTGCTAAAAACACGTTGCAAATAAAGAACGAAGTACAATTATTAAATGCATAAATAAAATATTAAAATGCTAAAATGATTATAAGTAAAAATGCAAGATTATTAAAATGTTAAATGCAAAATACTAAAAAAATATTAAGAAAAGTTATTAAATCTATTTTTATTTTTCTTATTAAACTCTAAAATGAATTTTTGAAATCTGAATTTGTAAATCTGCTAAGATAAACAAAATACAGCCCAACAGCCTTACTTACTAACAAACTATTAACGATCCTAACAGACAGGGACTAACAGACAGACTTAACCAACAGGGACTAACAGACTGGATGGACTTAACAGACATCAGATTAACTGACTGACTAACTGGCAGACTAAAAGACAGAGTAATAGACAGGAACTAACAGATAGGAGTTAACAGACTGGAGTTAACAGACTGGAGTTAACAAACAGGCAGACTAACTGGCAGACTAACTGGCAGGACTGAACACGTAAACAGTAGCCTAATTCTCTACAGCAGCTTTTAAGCTTTCTTTGGTGAGCTCATTAATAAGCTCAAAACCTACAGCTAGTGTTCGAAAAGATTTATCAAATTGAATTTAAACTAAGTGAACTTTTGAATGAAAAATCAACAGAATGCTTTTTAACCAACTGAACATTGACTCTATTAAGGCAGCCTATGAAGTGCTTATGAAATATAGGCTGAATAATTGAGCACTAAGCTCCAGCGACTGAAAACAATTCAAGTTATGTAACCATTAAAAAAGTTCCAGAAACTAACAGATTTTAAAACTAAACCTTTTTAACAACTTGAAACCTGTTTGACTAGTTCTATGGACAAAACTACTAATCGACTTGCACAATATGAATCACAATTAAGACTGATGTAAACCAAACTATGGCTACCTTATTATGGAACTTATTATAACGATATGATTTTAGTTACTCTAATTCTATCAGATTACAAAGGAACGGCTAACAAAGGTAAAGCCGAACACTGGAAATGCAGAAAACCAAGATTTTAAGGAAGCCAGTTTGCTGAATGAAAATTGCAGGATCAAAAATAATATTCTACCACTTAAAAATAGATCATAACTAGACAAGTTTCAAGCAAAATTGAACTACAAACTAAAAGGAAAACTGAGCTAAGGATATGCAGAAATTGAAATTAAATTCAATACCTCACATCCAATTTAACCACAAAATTACTCTAATTCTTCCAAAGCTGATAAAACCAGACACTCGATTCCAGGCCTCCGTCTGAATTCGTCATCTTACTAGAATCGAGTCACAAACTACAAACTAAAACGGCACAAACTATAACCGAATCCATATCTGGAAACCAACTACTTATACCATTCATTAACAAAAGGTTGAATACGAAGTGTTTAATAAAAAGAAGAATCTGAGATTGAAGGAGTGTTTAATCTAATAAAGCTGGAATGAATTAAAAGTAATAGATAATACTAATTGAATAACAAACTTTTTATTAACCTGGGAATCATCTGAATACAATTTTATATAAGGAAACAAGTACTGAAAATAAGGTTTCTATAAAACTAAATCTGGGATGATAATCGACGTGAAGGAAAAGACAAAAGAAAAATAAAAACTAAATCTAAAGTGACTTAAAAACAAACACAGGGAAAACAAATATATGAGATGATGTCCCCTACGAATCTCAGATCTTCTTTTTATATAAATGAGATGTAAGAGAGGGTTGTGGGCTCGTGTCTCTCTCCTGGGTTTTAATCTACAAATAGGCCATCAGCAGCTATGTTGGGCTTATGCAAAGTCTAAAGTCCATTTAAAGTTGTTGGCCGACCCGATAAAATATGAAGGCACCGTTGGACTCGAATTTCCATGCTCTTTCCATTTCTCGTGTCCGTTTTGGCTCTTTGGCTTCATTTCTTATGATTTCTTTGATATCCGTACCTACACACGCACAAACAACAAAACAAGCATATATATGGCAATATTGATGATTATTTATCCGTTTTAAGCACGTTTTAGGAAGAAATATGATGTGTATTTAGAGTCACATCTGTAAGATTCTTTGGAAACTTTTCCAATTATCGAGTGTTGATACCCGACTGGGTGTATCGACATTCCTACCATTTCTTTTGATTAGATTCGATTTGAATGACATGGGTAACGATCCGAGGTGCTTTTGGATGCATACACAAATCATGAAAACATGGGATATATCCATATTCGTTAATGTTTTCGTCTTTATTTGATTTAAAATTCTCTCGCGTAAATCATGCGTTGACCTTACCGTTTTAATGTTAGCTATGTCTCCAGATATCCTTGATCTGTGAAGGGTTACGAGTTATTCTTAGTCTTTTGAGAAGTTCTCGTCTTATCAACGGTAATAAAACTGGAAAGTTGGTGGTGCCATTAGGATGGTTTGGTTGATTATGACATGATGTCATTGTCTTAATTGATGGGAACAAGAGTAGAATTCCCCTAAAAGATAAGATGTTGACTATCAAAGGTGATCTAAATAATTCCCGATGGGTGACCGTATCCTGCATTTAGGCTTGAAATTTTACCATGAATGACTGTGAACTAGTCATAGATCTAGCAATCTAGAAAGAACCTAAGGTGAATTAAATGAGAAAATGTTCCTGTTATTTGAGACTTTATGAGGTAATTGCTGATGAATTACCTAGACTTCCACCATTAAGGCAAGTTGAATTTGGTATTGATTATATTCTCGGTGCTGCACCTGTGACATGTGCACGATACGTCAGCACCATCTGAATCAAAAGAATTACTGTGCAACTAAGAGAGTTGTCGGAGAAAGCTTTTATTCTACCGAGCTCGTCATCATGAAGAGCTATGGTATTATCATTCCATATATTCATTGGTTACCATGAACTGAATAAATTGACGATCAAAATTGATATCCATTACCCAAGATGAAAGATTTGTTCGATCATTTACAAGGTTCTAGCGTATATTTAAAAATTTGATCTACGGCCTGGTTATCATCAAATTCGCATCCGCAAAGAAGATTATCTATTCCAATCACTACATCCAGAACTCATAATGAACATTATGAGTTTCATGTGATGTTGTTTGGATTGACCAACGCACCGGTCGCATTCATGAATTTGATGAATCGCGTGTGTAAGCTGTATTTTGATAAATTCATGCTTGTGAGCATTAAGGACCATCTGATTATTTCTAAGAATAAGAAGGAGCTTAGTAATCATTTGTAGAGTACCTTGATCTAGCTGAGATGTAAACCATTGTGCATTAAATATTTAAAGTGGGATGTTAGGCTTGATCCCTTACATTCTTTAACCGTGTGATTAATGGTAGTGGAATCTATGTTGATTCTTCCAAGATCGGAGCCATTCAGGCTTTGGGTTATACCAAAAGGGAAATGAGAAGATGTATTGACAGATATTCATCGAAGGATTATTAAGGAATTATTCTCTCATACCCAGATCATTTAACTAAACTCCCTTAGGAGTATATGTTTGTGTATACCTCAAGATAACCTAGGAGGAATTGAGGAAACCATATAAACCATGACTTGGAATTTGGAGCGGCAATTTTTGCTCTTCAACTATGGAAACATTATTTGCGTGGCATTAAGTTTACGGTATTCACCAAATGCAAATGCCTACAAAATATTTTTTGATCCGGAAGAGCTAAACATGAATCCGTGTAAATAGTTTGAGTTTCCGAGTGATTATGGTCATGATATTTATTTCATCGGGGAAGGTGAATGTAGTCGCTGACGCGTTAGGTAGAAAGGATAAAGAACCAATTAGGATGTGTTTCTTAGTAATGACCGTGCATAATAACTTTCCCGATCAATTTAGAAATAGCCGATGCATATAAGAATGATAATATAGAAGATGAAGGGTTTCGCGGCTAATGAGAACCATTAGAGATGGGAGCCGATGACGTCAAGTGTTTAAAAGGTCGTTTGTGGTTGCCTAAATATAGAGGATTTCAAGATTTAGTCATGATGGAATCTCATAAGTCTAAGTATTCTAATCATTCCATTTCTGATACAATGTATCTTTATCTGAAGAAGTTGTACTGATGGCCAAACATGAAAGCCGACATCGCCACATACGTTATTAAATATTAAACTTTTGCGAAGGTCAAGGCTGAACACCAAAATCCATCAAGATTGCTTCTACATCTTATTATTCCTGTTTGGAAGTGGGATAGAATCACCATAGAGTTTATCACAAACCTTCCAAGGACATCATCTGGATTTGATTCGATTTGGGTCATCGTCGTCAGACTGACCAAATCTACTTATTTCATTCCCGTTAATGATAGGTTCTCGATGGAGTAGTTGGCTCATTTTCATTTAAAGGAGTTGTGTAAGCATGGTGTGCCTGTATCGATCATCTCTATCAAAATCCTCGCTTCGCATCAAATTTATGGAGATCCCCTCAGAATTCATTGGGATCAAATCTTGATATGAGTACTGCTTACCACCCCCAATCAGAGGGACAAGGTGAAGGAACGATACAGACACTAGAAGTCTTATTTTGTGCTTGTATGATTAACCATTGGTAGTGTCTAGGATGAGCATTTACCTTTGGATGGATTATCATTGATAATTATCGCATTAGGATAGAGATCGAATCTTGTGATAATCTATATAAAGAACACTTGTAGGTGGGAGTTGGGATGAAGATACCCGACCCACGAGACCTGAAAGGACTATGGAAATTGGGATCTGATTATTGACTGTCGGTAGTGGGCAGGAGGTTATGTGAATGTAAGATGTAGATCTTGAAGTGCAGGATGGGTAGCGAAGTTATGCCAATAATTTTCACCGTGGAAAGGTGAATTTATGACCTGAAATGTCAGGGGAAGCTAAGTCCCCGTTGTATGGGACCATTGAGATAATGTAAAGATTTGGTCCGAGAGGCCTATAAGCTAGACTACCCTAGGACTTCAAGGGCTGCATGAAATATGTTCCGTATATCGAACTTGATAAAATGTCTATTGAGTGAAAATCTGATTATTTCTTAATGAAGTTTGGGTCGGCGAAAAGTTGCATTCATCAAAAACCCGTGGACATCATGGAAAGAGAAAGTAAGACAACTTAAGCATGATCGTATTCCCATAGTTATGTCTGATGAAACTCGCGTATTGTAATGAATTACACTTGAGAGAAAAGACCGAATGTGGAGGAAATGCCCACATGTCTTAAACTCTATAAGAAGCGAGTAGTAAGATGAATTGATCTCTGAGGACAAAGATCCTCTTTAGGGGGAAATGTTGTGACAATCTGTCAATTTGAGATCGTTATTTTATTCTCAAGTATTATTTATAATCATTATTTTATTGTTAGTTTATGAACTCACTCACTTTTGGGAAGAAATTAGGGCTTACGTGCATAATTTAACGTCTTTTACGACTAAACCGGAAACCCTAGGTTTACGTATTTACGCTTTTGTGCTCCGTTTTTTATGAGACAATTTTTATTATAATCGTTTTGTGCCGTAGTTTCATAATTCGCAAAAATGTTTTTCGTAAATTGACCCGAGGGAACGTAAATCGAGGAAACTAGAATCAAGGATTACCCGTAAAATATTAGGGATGAGACAAGTTTAACACTTGTCCTACCCCTAATAGGGGCGGATTCCACAAGGGTGTGACACCCTTTGGTGTCAAGTTTATAGCTAAACATGAGACACTTGTCTCATGAATGCATTTGATACTTAACCTCCATTTCTCACACACATCTCACACACTTGCATGTGTAACTAAAAAGTTTACCAAAAATCCTCTTCCTCTCCCTCTTTGGCTGTCCACCACCATCATCATACCACTATCTTCATCAAATTTAACTTACAACTTAATCTATAATCAACATATGATGATAACTACATAAAAGGAGGATGATTCGAGGTGATTACAACTTGTAAAAGGATGTTTTCATGGAGTCTTTGGGCTGATTTTTCAAGAGGAGTTCATATACTTAAAGATTTCAAAAGTTTTCTTGAAAAGTTAAAGATTTGGGTTCATAGATCAAGCTTGTTCATCCAAATCTCAACCTTTTCCATCACTTTGGTTGGTATAAAGATTGTTTTCTGTCTATCATCCTGTCATTTTTGTAAATGTACTTGTCTATTTATTTCAAAATGTATATGTATGATAGTGATGAATGATGATCAAAGTGTTGCATGGGGATTTTTTGTCACTAGATTAAGTTAATAAGGCTAAATCTATAAGTAAAAGTTGATAAAATCTTAACTAGATTAATAGGCTGTGAAAAACAGTAAGTTTCAATATTTTTACTTGATTAAATGGATTATATTATTTGATATAATGATAGATAAATGATTTTTACACAAGTGGTTAATTGGCCACACAATGGAATGTTAAAAATGAGCAAGATATGGCCAAAATACTTTTGAGGTACTAATATGTCTGATCTGTTTTGGACGAATTAAAACTAATATTTAGAGACTGCTTGAGAAGGAGCCATAAGAGAGTTAATTGTAGAGAATATCATGTAGTTTCTACACAAAAAATTTGGGGTTCTAACTTCTTGTAGAACTCAAGATATGACAAAAATTGTGAACACGAATTTTGACATCAGATTTCACTATAAGTTATATAATATTAAAATACCACTTGAAGTAAATTAATATATCAAATAAGTTTGTAAAAATGAATAATTGATAATAACTATTATAAAAATATGTTTATATACTATAATAAATAAATATCACATTTTATAAAAATAAAACTCAACTAGTTTTCTAACTACAAACTATATATATGATTTTTACATCTTTTCGACTAAAACCGAAAGGATGGCGTTTTCGCCAAATAAACCTTAGATGGTCGGACCCATCTAATGTAACATTTTTATAGAACATCTACTGATATATAAGCACATTTAACAAGCAAAAACCGACAAACCCGAGCTTTGTAACATATGGACCCATAATGGGCCAAATTAGCCTTGGTGGACCACTATGCCCAACTAGTTTGGCTTAGCATTCTTGGACTTTCTCATGGGCTCAACCCACTTGGGCCCAATATATGAGTATAAGCCTGGTCCTAAATGAATAAATGGACTAATAAAAACATATTGGACTCTTAATGGGCCTATTGGGCCTTAACATATACATGGGCTAAAATTAGCATAATTCGACTAAGTTAACTAAATATTTAACAACTAATAATGTTGTATAAAGTGATAAAAACCCCACTTGATCATCATGATTATGATATCATTACAGATACATAACAACTTTTTATAAATATTATTCGACATAGTCTAAGATCGAGTATTATTTGTTAGGTAACCCGTGATCGCGACGCGCGCCGTACGCTTTAGTTGCCGATAACCCGCCTTCCCAAAGCAAAATAAGTTCATAGCCTCACACTCTTTTAAATGTTTTGTGAAATGTTTTATAAACCCACGAGGGAGATAACATGCTAGTTTTAATAAAAATAGAACACAAGTGGTCCCGATTGTATGTTTATTGATATGGACCCGATTGATTGGATGACCCAATGAATGATTGAAATGGATTATTATTAGTTAGGTTATGTCACTATGAATCCCATTAGCATGAATTGTGAACTACCGGGAGTTAGTAGACGCTTTTGCATATAATAGTGCTATTTGGGGAAGATCACCCCAGTTCGCGTCTTGACGGCTGATCCCCGTTGTGTCACATTGATTGGCAAGCGAATTTATGTATGAGAGGAACATATTTAGCGTGATTTTTGTGACGACGCGCTGTTTTAAATGGGCAAATGAATTCTGGGCTAGCTACCCGATATATATTATAGAAAGGTAACAAAGTCATGCGGCTTATAATAAGCCGATAATAATAATGATAATGGTAACACTTGTTGGGTCAAATATTGAGTGGATGTGACAAAATAAACAAAATAAGAAGACAAGGACTAAAATATACAAGAAGCAATTCTACAAGCTCGTGGAGTCTTTTTATTATAATGTTAGCTTTCTTTGTAAGCTATGTCTCTATTATATAAAGAGACATAGACGTAGGATTTACATTCATATTATTCATTCACAATGTAACCTACAACAAGCTTTGATCTCCAGGCATGGGATTCAATGTATACATGCCTAGAGTTGTTTGTGTTAATCATTAATACAAACAATTTGGGAGAAATTCGTGTCTTTGTTCTTATAACACCTTGTTATGATCGTTGTTCAATTCTGCTATGTTTATCATATGAATGATGATCAATCCTAGATAGAATGGTTCATTACCATTAAGTCTAACGATAAATGGATTCCACAATTGGTATCAGAGCCTAAGGCTCGTGATATCTAGGAGATACAAGGTGTTACGTTCGTGTTCGTTGCTGTGAAGCCGCTGTCCAGAATTCGTGACAGTTTTAGTGACAGTTTTAGTGACAGTTTTAGTGACAGATTAGCGATGTTTTGCAAGATCTATGACAGATTTACAACAGAATTAGTGTCGCTAAAGATATGATTTTTAGGGTTTCGTTTATAAACCTTAGAATGATGATTCTTGTTGCTGTGAATACTTTTGGGTAGGGTTCCTTTATTTGTGAATCCTAAATACGTAGCTGAAGATGATTGAGGATGATTTAATAAAGGATTTTTGCTTTAGGGTTTTTGAGTATAAACCCTAATATGTTGTGAATTGTTTGAAGGCTGTGATGTGACTAGAATTAGGGTTTGTGTGCTAAAACCCTAGATCTGCTGATGTTGGAAGTTTTTCTGGTACGTTTTGTTTATCGTTCATGATGCTTATCGTTTCTTGCTGCTGATTGAAGACAAAAGCAATCTGTCCAAATAGGGTTTCTCATGTTTATGTTAAACCCTAGCTAGATGGAAAAAGGTCACTGATGTGTCTAGGATTTCATGGCTGCTGAGTTGGTAACAACAAAAGTAATCATGTAAATCTTGATTCTCTGGTCTTTAAAGCTTTTGATCGTGATCATGATTTATCGCATCATGATCTCTATGTTGTTCTTGATGAATAATGGTTGCCAAGAAAGACGATGATGCAGAATATGCTATTTGGTATCGATATATGTGGTTTCTGTAAAAGACTAGGAACATGTGACAACAATGAGTTAAAGAGGAAAGAGATTTGATGTTTATATTGCTTCATTGTTTATCTCGTAACTGGTCAAAAGAAGTGTTCTTATGGCCCAACTTTTGAAAGAAAGTAATTTGCAGCTATATGTGTCATATGACAAAGAAGGAAAGCGTATTGATATATGATTTCTTTATTTGATATATCACGTCAGGATTTCTTTAAGCTTATTATTGTGGGCCCATGATTTATTGATGTGGTTATCGATTCACTCAAAAGGAAAGCAAAAGTATATTGTTCGTATATTATGCAAGGTACAATTTGTGTATCTAAAAGTGCTCACGTGAAGGAAAAGCGAATAAGTGGACCAAAGGTACATAATACAATTTGTTTATCTAAAGTACATGATTGTTTGTTTGGATTGGTCACGTGTTTTGGTAAACGAGCAAAAGTCATCATGTGAAGCAAGTTGTTCTATTCTACAGTGATGTATCGATCATGCAACAAACAAAATAAGTCATTGTTCGTATAGTTTTGGTTGTCATATATTCTTGGTGACATGAGATAGCAGCTAATGAAGAGATCGAATATTTTATATATGGTCGATTATGTGTTTCTATTTGCAAATGGGACCATCGTTAGTTTATTATAGCCAAGGAGAAAAGAAGAGATACTATTGGCTGCCTTAAGAAGGGGGTCACGTGAAAAGGTGAGGAAACTTTTTGTTTATTAATGTTTCCAGTCAAGAATAATTGTTAGAATAAAAGAAAAGTGATTGTGGTCTATGTTGGTATTGTAGGTCCATAGTTTCTTAGGATTAAGCAATCTATGAAATATTTATTGAATGGAAATAGAGAAGAAAGAACTAGAGAGAGAAAGGAGAGAAGGAGGAGGTGTAGAGAGAGAAAGTAAAGGTAGATTAATGAAATGTGTGAATTACAAAGTGAGCAAACCCTCCTAACAAGCTAGGAGGGGGTTTATATAGCCCACCCTACATGTGGGCTATATGGACTATATTGGATCACGATCCCAATATCATTGGAGTGACCGATCCTTTCTAAATACGTAAAAACGTATTTCCTACAATCTCCCCCAAAGGGAGGTCACTCCAAGTTACAATGTCCTAAATAGTCTATAGCTCGTGATCTATGCTAATAATGATGTGGCCGAGACTTTCCTTGGAAAAACGTATTTCCAACAATCTCCCCCAAAGGGAGGTCACACCATCTTACAAAATCTTAAACCTAGCATACTATGCTTGAGTCTTCGATCTTGTTCTTGTGAATATGCTGATGAGATCTTTGACTTTGGTCATGAGCATGTGTCCTTGCTTTGACCTTGTGCATTCATCACTTGTGATATTTGCCTCCTCGTGACTTCATGTTCCACATACTTATAACTTTATAAATTCTTGAAAGCTTCAGAGTTTGATACAGCGGAAGACTTGACCTTCAGACTTTCTTGAATTCGTTGAAGTACTGAGTGTATGTAGTATAAGCATGTGGTGACGACTTCTTCTGGATTGTAAACCGCAATGCCACCTTCTTGGTACGCTGCATAAGACAGTTAACAACAAACCATATACACGGATGAAATGGCCTTGAACTTTTCATTCTAATTCGGTAGCATTTTACCTCTGGTCAGTGAAGACCGTTGGACGATATTAAATATCGTACTTGTGGCAGGTAGTTTCAATAAAGAACCTCCTTGACAAGATTTCGCCGGTAAACCCGTTCTCTTTACTCGACCATCCAAAGCTGACTGCGAACGTAAAGAGTGAATCATTTAGATAATAATATCCGCATGATTTGAAGCCGTCAATTCATGTTCCTGGAACAAGTGATATTCAATTAAGAACCGCACCATCGTTGCTTTCCAGTTGTCACGAGCTTGATTCGTATAGAATCTTGCAAGTTACCTACCAAGTGTTGTTTGAGGTTAACACTAGAAGGATTTCCACTCATCACTCTGAACACTAAGGTATCACTCTGAGTGTTCTGGCAAGATCACTAAGATATTGCGTAGAGGCATGGAACGTGTTTAAATTCATTTAAGAATTAAACCACTGTTGCTTTCCAGTTATCACAAGTTTGATTCATAAAGAATCGCACAAGTCACCTACCATGAGCTTTTTGATATTCGCTCAAGAAGGATTTCCATATTCGTTGTAAATACTTTCGTATTACTCGGATGTTCAGGCAAGATCATGAAGATTTTGCGTAGGACTCTTAAGATCTTTCTTACTTTTCACAGTGTGTGAAGAAGAAAGGAAATATGAAAGTGTGTCCTAGTGAGATATTTGATGATCTCAAATGGCTCTAGACTGAATCGTGCATTTTGGATTTTTAGTGATCGGAGGCTGGAGAGGAGTGCCACCATTTCAATACCAATTTATTCAGAGTGAATAAATCAATAGATAATGTGTTGTCTCCGTGTGATTAAAATAAATATCTTTTAAGAGATATATGAGTTAGTTGGGATGGGTTGTGCCTTGCATCACTGGGTCCATGATGTCTGTCTTCAATATCAAGAATGTGGATTTGCTTTTAGCTAATCCGGTGGTCTAGGTGGGTGATGGAAGGTGGAAGCCATTGTTGAGAGAGAGAGAAGAGAGGTTGTGTGTGAAATAAAGAAAAGTTGTATTAAACAAGAAATGAACACAAGCAACACCCCTCTTTGGAAGCCTAGGAGGGGTATATATAGTCACACACGATATGTAAACTATACAGCGTTTCTAGTCTAGTCTAAGCGTGTGTGACTATGATAACTAATGGGAATCCTTAAATGTCGTCACATAAAGTGAATTTCCAACAATCTTCCCCCATGGGACGACGTGTAGAATTCCTTACAATATTTTTCCTAACAAGTACATAATGATTAAGAACAAAAGCTTTCATGAAGCATCCAATGCTGATGATGTCTTCTGAGGCCTTTGACTTCAAAACGACTCATCTTTAAAGTAACTTGTAGTAGAAATACTGTAACGGCACGAGCTAAGTAATCCATATACTTTCATGAAGCGTCCAATGTTGATGATGTCTTCTGAGGCGTCTAATGCTGATTAAGAACAAAAGCCTCAGAATAATTAAGAACCAAAGCTTTCATGAAGCGTCCAATGCTGATGATGTCTTCTGAGGCCTTTGACTTCAAAACGACTCATCTTTAAAGTAACTTGTAGTAGAAATACTGTAACGGCACGAGCTAAGTAATCCATATACTTCTGGTTAAGGAGAAGCTTCTGAATTAACTTCCCCCTAATTCATGCCACATAAACTTGATGTAGAAGCTTTTAAATAGCTTCCCCCTAAACCGACAATCCTCGTAAGCAACTTCAAAGCTTTCAATAAAGCTTAGAATGATTAAGCGCATAGCGGAATTTAACAAGCAAACCCCATCATATAACATGATAATGTTGCTATGAGGGATTGAAAGTAAGGGGCACACCAAGTAGATCAACAACTTCTCTTCTCACGCTTGAATAATTCTTCTAAATTTTTCTTCCCCCTGAGAGTTCAAGTTATGCATACTAGAAAGAATCAAGACATTTCTTCCCCCACATAGTTGAAGAAAATAAACCAATCCCATGTATGAAGCTCAAATACTGAAGTGGACACTTTATCCCATTCATGAAGTTGACATCATAACACCAGAGTCAATTAAGTCCCGGAAATGCACATATCTTCTTCCGGAGATGCACCAGAGTCAACTAAGTCCCGGAAGTGCATATCTCTCCATATAGGATAATGATGATGAATAATTGAAACAACCAAACAATTAAACATCGAACCAGTAATGTACCGTTTAGAGATTGATAACGCCACGAGTTAAAACACTGATTTTCTCTACGGTTATGAAAAATGTCATCCCGGAATGTCTTCAAATCAAAAGAAGGTATGAAGTTCATTACGTGTACTCGTTGTGCGTTCAATGTGTCTTCTTCTTCCCCCTTGATGGTTTCAAAACTCGGAACCAGCAATAAATCGTACGCACATATACCTGAAATCTCGTGAGAATAATAAATAATCTGAATTATATATTTTGTGAGAATCAACTGTTGATCGAAAATCTCTACTCATAAACTCTCCACGGCTATCTTTACCAACCCACTTGAAAGCAATTTAAAGTGACCACTGATAGAATGAACCGGATACATCAAACTTGAAACTGAATAAGAATCCTTCGATCTTGTGACTTAAGCTTGCACAATTGTTGAATGAGGAACGGTGGAGAAAACTCTAAGTACCCAATGCAATACTGAAGAAGTCTATAAGCACAACACCACTTGAAATTATCCACGTCGACTAAGCGCGTGACACTGAGTACAACAATGTAACCCCTTTAAGTGATAGTTATACGAGTCATCAACCAACCACCCCGAACCCGGAAACCAGATAAACAAGTCTTCATTCTAAGATTAAGCACGAGCAATTTATCTGTTCAAGGATAAAATAAGTACACGTCTTCGAAGAAATTCGTCTCCAATTTCAAATAATAATAATACCCGATTAAACAAATCCGTAGCCACTAATAATCGCCAATTTTTTTCTTTCTTGGTCTTGTCTCAAAAAAATTCTTGTCACATTTGTCTCGTCATATTTTGTCTCGGCACTTTGTCACGTCGTCTAGACGGAGTCCCGAAAAAAATCATAACAACTTAATGAAACTAATTTTTTTTTCGTATACCCAACAAATTCATATGGACAAATTCTACTAGCTATATTCATATTACCAACAAGATATTAATCTTGATTAGGCCCAATGCGCTAGTAAATTTGACACCAAAAGCCCAGCTCCAATTTTGCAATACCCGGTCCATGAAGTGAACATAAAACACTCCCCAACCCTAATCTTACTCATACAACTACCCTAATCTCATTCTTATTTCAACCGCCCCCTTTTCTCTCTCATCTGAAACCAACCTCAAAAACTCCGTCCCTTCTTCTTGACCAATCGCAGCCATCAAATCTCAAAGATAGATAATAAAATCTATCTTAAAATCACTCAAATCATCCATTATGATCATAAACCGTCACCAAAACACAAACAAATCGAACATTATTTGATTCGGATCAAACGAGTCAATACATCATACCGTTTACCATACCAGCTTAGAGATCATACCACACATACAAGAACGTGAGGGTACGACTTCTAGATCTTATAATAAGGTCTCGGGTAAGGTTCAATTCGTGATTACATGTGTTTTTAAATCGAAATAAAGATTGAATATAACACACTTGTTAGTATTCATTCTTTAAATTCGAAAATTAACGAGGGTTATTCCTTATACACGATCTGTGATGATGGATTTAGTTTCGTGAGTGAATAGTTAGATCTTTGTGATCTTGACGATTCTAAGTCACAGAAACTGAATAGTCTGAGATTGTATTTTATGATTTTTAAGTTTTCTGTTTGAGTCCGAGTCTTAGATGAGATGGGGGATTAGGAGACGATGGGATAGGTAGACTGTTGTTGGATTTTGTTTTGTGGTGATAAAAGGTGGGCTGTTGATTCGGTCACGTGGTAAGCAATCTGGTTAAAACAGAATTTGACTGATTCAACTTGTTAAGTGCTGAGTTGAATAAGTTGTGTCAAAGGTTTTTGTCTCGGGCCATGTTTTTACAACAGACGTAGTTTTTTCATTAAAACCCATCGTGGGTCAAAATTAAACAATAAGTCCATCGTAGTCTGTTTTAAACATCATCTTGATGGTTCCATCGCAACTTGATGGACACCATCGCAGTCCCATCGTAGTAAAAAATGTTGCCATCGCAGTCTAACATTTAACCCATCGCAGTCTTAAAAAGTAATGCCATCGAAGTCTAACTTTTTAAAACCCATCGTAGAATGAGTTATTTTTCATCCCATCGCAGTCTTAAACTAGATATGGCCATCGTATCATGATGCCCCATCGCGATGGTACCCATCGCAATGGTACCATCGCAATGGACCCATCGTAGTGAGCCATCGCATTACACCCATCGCACTCAATGCGATTGTACTGTAAAGCAGAAACCTTATCCATATCTGTACTTTTTCCGTTTTTATAGGAACAAAGTTTTTTGGGCACATTTCATCTTCATCTTCAAAAAATGTTACATAACCCAGAAATGATATAAACCAGATAAAAAATAAGATCAGAAACAGTAGACATAAAACCAGATCTAAAAATGTGAAGGGACTTAAAATGATGACCACTTTTGACTAGTGGGTTATGAATACAGATATGACCATGAGACAATGTTTCTCTTTAGACGGATTGTGACAAAAGAAAAAATGATGACCAACAAGATATCAGACGTGACAAAATTGACAAATTGGACAAAAAATAATGATAGAATGAGACACAAAAAAATTTTTAGACCACCAAATCGAAAACAAGAACACGATCCAAGGATTGAACCGAGGCTCTGATGCCAATTGTAGGTCCATAGTTTCTTAGGATTAAGCAATCTATGAAATATCTATTAAATGGAAATGGAGAAGAAAGAACTAGAGAGAGAAAGGAGAGAAGGAAGAGGTGTAGAGAGAGAAAGTAAATGTAGATTAATGAAATGTGTGAATTACAAAGTGAGCAACCCCTCCTAACATGCTAGGAGGGGGTTTATATAGCCCACCCTACATGTGGGCTATATGGACTATATTGGATCACGAGCCCAATATCATTGGAGTGACCGATCCTTTCTAAATACGTAATAACGTATTTCCAACAGGGGTTAATGTTAAACAATTGCTCGATTTTAGTATGTTAACACGGTTGGAGTAAGCAAAAGTAAAAGCAGTTTGTGATTTATTTAAAGGAGTCAAGTGGTTCTAGCATACATAGGGTATAATATGTAGCCGCTGATGGGAGTTATTCAGCCGCTGAAAAGATAATGGTTATCCGCTGACACTTGTAATTAAGACGCTGACAGCATTATTCGCAGCCACTGACAGAAAGTTTTTGAGAGATTTTTTTGGTTTGGAGTTTGGTTTATTCACAACAACTAGTTCTTAAAGGTATAAAGGCTCGTTTTATTTTCATTGATTAGGAAGAAAAGTTTTTATTACTTGTTTGAAGACGAAGTAGATTTTCGAGGATAGGTGCTCTATCATATCTTCAAATTTTGTCAGCATTTGAAGGTAACTTGTAGGTTCTTTTAATTTGTGACAACGGACTTGATAAAAAGGTAGAAAAGGTATGAGATTTTTCTTAAGGCGCTATATGCTCATATTTGATAGAGAACTCTTTTTGTCAAGAGACTACTCATTATAGCCGTGAGTTTTATAGCCTACTCATTATAGTCGTGAGTTTTGGAGTCACATGTTTAGTACAAGACATGGAATACAAGTTCGGGTAATTCTATTTCATCATCAAGGAATTCATAATTAGATTTCTTCATATGTGATCATTACATAAAGCCTACAGAATTTGAAGATTCAAGATACTTGACAAAAGTTGATTTTATTTGGTTCTATTCAACCATCGGAAGTTTCTCTTTTCAAAGATACTACTACTTGGGTACGTATACTATTAGTCATTTAAAGATGGCACTACATGTTAATTTCTGGTGTTGGTCGAATCATGGATGGTACTACATAGTATTCATTTCTACAAGTGGTTAGTTATTCATTTGCTTTTGATGGTTGATACTTCTACTTTTGTTTAAAAGAAATGGTGAACACATGGTATAAGGGGAAGCTTATTGTTCTAAGCGTTACATCATTTACATGGTACTTGTATGCTTCATAGTTGTCTACGTTTTACTACTTCTTTGTTGATGTGACAAAAAGGGGGAGAAGTAATAAAATAAGGGGAAGATGGTAACTTGAAGAACTAGTTTCGTGAAAGAAAGTAGTTTGTTTTGTCATATCAACTAGGGGAAGATTGTTGGGTCAAATATTGAGTTAATGTGAAAAAATAAACAAAATAAAAAGACAAGGACTAAAATGTACAAGAAGCAATTCTAGAAGCTGGTGGAGTCTTTTTATTATTATGTTAGCTTTCTTTGTAAGCTATGTCTCTATTATATAAAGAGACATAGACGTAGGTTTTACATTCATATTATTCATTCATAATGTAACCTACAACAAGCTTTGATCTCTAGGCATGGGATTCAATGTATACATGCCTAGATTTGTTTGTGTTAATCTTTAATACAAGCAATTTGGGAGAAATTCGTGTCTTTGTTCTTATAACACCTTGTTATGATCGTTGTTCTATTCCGTTATGTTTATCATATGAATGATGATCAATCCTAGATAGAATGGTTCATTACCATTGAGTCTAACGATCAATGGACTCCACAACACTGAGGCTGCGGTCTCAAGAATAGTGTATGATATATGATTTGAATTATAATATATTGCCAGGCAAGCAATATGGGGTCTTATTTAGTAATATTATACATGTGATCTGATTTTACATAACTGTTTTATATAACGGTTTTTATTATACTATAAACAATGTTATAAAACGTATTGTATGATGCTGTTACGACAATGATTCGTTTAAAAATGTTTTTGGTCTCAGTTATGATTTACGATAATGATTCGTATAAAAATGTTTTTGGTCTAAGTTATAATTTACGACAATGATTCGTATAAAAATGTTTTTGGCCTAAATTATGATTTACGACAATGATTCGTATAAAAATATTTTTGGACTAAGATATGATTTACGATAATGATTCGTATAAAAATGTTTTTGGCCTAAGTTATGATTTACGACAATGATTCGTATAAAATGTTTTTGGCCTATGTTATGCTCTACGACCAAGAATTGCACAAAATACTTCTCGATAATGATTAAACACCGGTTTTATTTTAATGGTTATTATTAAACTCTATGGACTCGCTCAGCGTTTCGCTGACTTTTAATGTGTTTTATCTCAGGTACTTGAAGGTAATTCTCGGGAAGACGACAAGAGTTTATGGTTCGCATTTAAATAAAAAATTTCCATTCGAATGTTTTGTAAATTGGTAAGACATACATTGATCTGTGAACCTATGTAATTTGATATTTATGAATGGAAAATGCTTTGTTACTAAACGACGCGATTTTTAAGCGTTGTCTACGATTTGAGTAATGTGCTATCCCGTAACACCAACGACTCTTCCGCTGATTTGAAACGTGAATATTTGGGGGTGTTACATTTTTTAAGAGTTATTTACAAATCTAATCTATAAACATATGTTATAATGAATTGTCGTTTATATAAGCTCGAATCATAGCTTTTGTGAATGATATAGAGGCTTAGGGTTATAAATATCGATCCCCACTGGATATATATGAAAATAAGCTGCTGTTCGAGATTCATAGTGGTGTTCTGTTGGTTCGAGGTCTTACTGTTGGTTTGAAGATGTTTGTATTGGTGGTTCGAGCATTTGAATGGTGGTTCTAATAGTTTGGAGTCGAGTCTAAGTCGGTTCAGCGCCGTACTTCATCATCAACGGATATATTCATCATCAAACGGTTAAGCTCGTTTTTTTTTCTTTCTAAGTTTTTTTTAGTATAATCTGCTTATTTTTATGTGATTTGAGTTCATTTTTCTATTCTTCTTATACATGTATGAGTGTGAATTGCTGATTCGAATTTTATGTGATATTTTGATGGTATGTTTATTGATCGATTACATAAGAATAATATGTCCTTCAGTGTTTAATTCGTTTACTTTGTGTTCCTTGCTTCATGATTAGTCGTAACTGAATCTATTTTCTCAAAGTGATAGCGATCTGCCGGTGTGAATGTGATGCAAGTTTGCTTACTATCTTTCGAGATTTATATTTAACTTTCATAATAAATGTATGTTGAGTATGCTTGATTTCAAACGAGAATGATATTTTTTTGCATAAACTAGGTCTTGCTTTTGATTTGAACTAGATGTGGTTATAATGTGGTTCACGAGATTATTCATTGATTCGATCTGATGTTTTAGGTCTAATATATTCATGTGAACGTGTTTGCCTGTATAGGGGTTGTTTGTTTAATCACTAAGCTGATGATTTTAGGTTTCTTAGATTTCATTTATATTGTAACTAGTATTTTGGCAAATGCTCAATTTCAACCTGTTGGTTTGCATTCAAATTGTTAATGTGTTGATTCTTTTAGTCTGTTGCAATTGATTTTTTTTAGCTGATTTTATTTATTTTGTGATTGCTTTGTTTTAGTTATTCGTTTCACTGCTTTTCTTGTCTGCTGAAATTTTGGCCAGCATCCTTAAATTAGGGGTGTTTGGGGTTGTGAATCTTTTTTCAAAAATTATTATAAAAAATATGCCACCCTTGTGGCTTAAACCTGTGACCTCATAGATGAATACCCAACGCCTCATCCAGCTGAGCTATCATGTGGTATTGTTAAATAACTGCACTTGGACTTAGATAAACTATATTAAATCTGAACTACCAATTTTAGTATATACGTTTTTTTACTTTGATAGTTTTAAAAGATTATATAAATAAAAAATGTATAATAAATTTTAACTAAATAGTCTTTTTAATTTTGCCAAATTTCATTAGTTTTAATATAAAAAAAAATATCCAGTTACTTTTAAAATATATAATGTTTAAATAAATTTGTTACAATAAAAAGTAAAATAAAATAATTTAGTTTAAAATTCGTCTTTTAGATTAAATTTGGAACGGTTCATGCACTTTAATTAAAAAAGGTAGGATTTTAGATAAAAACCGAAATCGATTCAAATCAATTGTCCAAATAAAATTGAAAGTCTCAAATTCACAATTTCTTCGTGTACAACGAACCGGGATCACTCTCATGTTTAATTAATCCGTCTTTAGCTTATTTTGTACTATTACTTTTTCCTAAAGGTAATTTCCTTAATTTGCTCTATTACGTATTACATTAAAATACACCGACACTATTCCCACACATCAAAAATTTTGGCGCCGCTGCTGGGGAAATTGTGTACGATTCTTTCGTGGCTATTTGTTGATCGTTGATTTGAAGACTCTTTCCATCCTCGGAAAGTTTTGTTATTTTTCTATTATATATAATAAATATCGATTTTTCGTGTTTTTTGTTATTAATATATTATATTATGTAGAACAATAAATTCACCTGCTTCCAAAAGCGTGAAAACACAAACCTTAGTTGGGATTTCATCACCTAGCTATTGTATTCGAACCCAAAAAAATAAAAAATAAAGGCAAAATAGATAAATACTAATAAAAAGTTTGAACTCGATTTATATAAACTGTGATGTGGGTATAAGGCGACGAGCTATAAAATGCCGTCCAAGGAAAAAGGTTTTTAAGTGCTTTGTGCCACCTCGTTTCCCCGCTTGCTTGTGCGTATATTGAGAGGGAGAACCCATTATTGGTTTGCCAACTCAAGTAGTAATAAACCTTATTTTTGTCGTTGTTTAATTATTGAACCTCGAGACGTTTAGGTTTTCACCTACAATTCAAAGTCGACCGAGGGTAGTTTACTTACATAGTAATTATCCTTACTCCTTGTTTTTTTCAATCTTTGATTGTTTTGAAAAATAAAAATACCAAAAATAATATTCTTCTAATCTATTTTCTTTTCTTCAACCCTCTAGATTCTCGTCATTTTGGTTTATGAAATTACGTTCTAATCGACTTTTGATTAATCACGACAGTGGAACCCTCGTTTAATCAAATCGACTTCTGTAACACAAAAAAGGATTTTCTTATTTACAAGGGTGTAAGGAAAATCTAGACCCCTCGTTTAGGGAAGGTGAAGAGTTAATTCCGGAGGGAGATGTTAGTTCCATTGAAACGTGTTTTAATATTACCTCGTCTCCACTCCCTCCAAAGGACCAAATAGATGATACTAAGGCACATTCTTCAATTGAAGAGCCTTTGATTCCTAACTTCACACCGAGTGAGGTTAGTGACTATTCGTTGGATAAGTTCGTCGATGAACTTGTTGCTCTTCTTGATCCATTTCTATCGGGAAGTGAAGATGTTTTCGATCTCGATGATGATTTTTCCGAGACCGAGCGTGATCTTCATACTTTACCTCCCATTCTCGAGGAGTTCTCCGATGAACTTACTAATTTAGAGGTGTTAGACGTGATTCTTAGAGAAAAATTATCAAACGTCTATCTTCTCATTTCTAAAATAGAGGCTTTGAATTCTAAACCTAGTAGGAAGTCTTTCTCTCCATCTCCTATCCCCGTTGAGGATACTGATCCGCTCATGGAGGAAATTGACATTTTTCTTGCTTCAAATGATTCGATACCACCGGGTATTGATGACCTCGACCCGGAGGGGGACGCTCTCTTTTTAGAGAATTTAATTGATGATGATTTCGTCCCAAGTCCTCCTCCCACCCACTTTGATCTAAATGTGCCGTTTTTCATGTGACTCATATTGAGTATCATGACCACTTTGTTCACATTCCAAAGAGTGACAAGGTCAACAAGATTATGCATGTGGATACCACTATTGATGAGACCTTTACCCCACCATTACCATGTGCTTTATATGATTATGTATTAGCATGGGGGGAAGACATCGTGTTGTCTATTCCTTTCTCTCCCGAGGATGAGGTATTCGATCCTGGAATCATTGATTTAGGGAAATCTCGGCCTTTCACCGATGCAATAATTGAATGATTTTTCGATCATCTTGGTGCGAGTTTATCTCGGGGAGCATACTATATCCATCTAATGAATTGTGACATTGACCACCATCTCCTTTTGGAGATTTATGTTGGAGTTTCATTCTCTCATTTGTCACCCGACAACGAGGATGTGATCTTTGACCCCGGCATCGTGCTTTATGATGAATTTTATTCCAAAATGCCGGTTTTCATCACTTTCCCTAAGGACCAATTAATGCGGGGATCGAGTCGAGCTCATGAATCGGTTAACAAGAACGAGGTGACTTGTGCGGAATCCCATAGATTCTATCTTCTTTCAATTTTCTAACACTAATAATGGCTTGATTTTTTCAAGCTCGTGCGCGTGTTTTTTTGTGATGTGAATCTTAGGTATTACCCTAATCATTGAAGACTCTCGTGTTTGGTTTTTGCCCAGTCCACTCGAGCTTCCATAATTTGATTGTCAAATGGGGAATTTGTTACCCTTTGATTTTTATCGACTGATAGGTGTGAAAACATCCATCCTTTTACCACTTAATTATAATAATAACCAAGCCAAAACGTGTATTTTATGTCATAAATGTCGGAATTATGCGTGGTTTGTGTTTTTATTGTGTTTTAGGACCAAAAGATGAAAAAGGAAGAAAACACGGGCTTTCACGGGCTTTTATCGAGGAAAAAGACAAAAGACAAAGTCAAAAGATCAAGAGTGCAAAAAAGAACGGAAGTCCAAGAACTATTCTGAAGATTTATCGAAGAAAAAGTCTAAAGACGGAATTTTAATGAAGTCGAAGAACCAAGTCTAATTAAAGAAGAAAACTATAAGACGAGTTCAATTTATATCACAAATCCCGAGACGTCTTCGAGAAAGACAAAGAATTTAAATCGAGTCGAGACAAGAAGAAAGAATGAAGAAAGCATCAACATTTTACTCCTCCTGTAAATACCCTCCTAATGTGTCATTAGGAGGTGGTTAGTCAATTTAGGAGTTGTTTACTTTAGGATTAGGAATAGCTTAATACATTCTCTCTCTAGCTTTTCTTAATGTTTTTCAAGCTTTTTCATCAATCTTGTACTTTTGGATCTTTAATCATCTTAATTTCAAGCTTTTCAATTAATCATTCTCATTATACTTTTCTTTATTTTTAATCTTGTTTTCATTTTGATAATCATGTAGTTTAATTAATCATGTTCTTGATTGACTGATTGATGTTTGTGTTTGATTGTGCTTTTGGTTTTTATGTGCTTGATTTTTATAGCTTATAGTGTTTTAGTGCTTATTGTGTTTTAGTTAATTTTTATAAAAAAGTTTTTTTAAATATTTTTATTATTTAGTGTTTTTAAAAGTGTTTAAATTTTGGCTTATTAGCTTTTTCTTAAAATCATTTTGGTTAAGTTTTTGGTAAGTGCTTATTCGATTTTAGCTTATTTGCTTCTTGTTTAATTTTTCTCTTATCCGGGTTTTCAATACCCTAGGATTCCGGATAGTCATATATAGTATTCCGGATATGCTTCGAGTCCATATTCCGGATAGCAATCCCCAACTGGATTCCGGATAAAGAAATAAAGCAAGGATTCCGGCTAAGCCAAATGAGCTATTCCGAATAATGAAAATAAAATATTCCGAATATCCAAAAGAAAGTATTCCGTATAAGGACAAATATCAAATATTCCGTATAACATTAATGAAATGACATGCTTGATAGCTTAGCCCTTTTGGCGCCAATTTCAGCAGGTAGGTTGCCTGCTTGAGCTGGTAGCCTGCCTCCTTGTTTATTAATTAATATTGTTCCGTAATTGTTTAGTTTAATCTGAAAGTTGTTCAGATTTTATTTCTGAAAGATACGTATTTTTAGTTGAATTTTTCTTCTAATTTTAAAATTAATATTTTTTCGTAAAGTTCAATTTTTATCTTTTATTTAGTATCTGCTTTAGGTTTTGCCTCTATTAGCTTTAAAGTACCATCTTAGTTTTATTCTCTCCTTTTTCATTAAGTAAACTTTATTTTCGAGTCGATATTTAATTTCATCTTTTAGTTTTATTTTTATTAATTGTTTTGCTTTAATTTACGTTTTATTATTTTTATTGTTTCGTTATTATTATTTAATTGTTTTTAGCTTATTTTTATTACTATTCGCATTTACTTTTTAAGTAGAAATAGATAACCAAACTTTTCTTTTTATTCACCAAAGACGACTGAATCACACTTTCAACTGGTAATCAATTCGAATTGAATCCAGAGGAACAAATTTTATACTTGGTCAAAAACCAAATATTAAATGGCGCCGCTGCCGGGGATTTTTCTTGGTCTCTAAATCAACCCATGTGGTGATACTTTGGGGTGGTTCCTTATCAAGCTAAATCCGGATTTGTCCCTCGAGGGAAAAAGGAAAGAGGAGTAAACGAATGGCCTTTTGTGGCACCCCATTGTATTTGACGGTGTTTGCCAATTGTATGAAACGTTTTATATGAGCGTATGGGTCATCATTAGTACGGCCTAAAATGGTGTAGCGGAAACCATTTGAATAAAACCCGTTTTTAGTTCAAAATTATTCGCTCCAATATCCGGCACCACAATCGCGTCATCATTTCCCTCAACGTGAGATTGTAGAATCTCAATCATTGGTCGATTATCCGTTGCCATCGTGTTGTTCAAAGCTCGATTCTCGGGATCGGCTTGATTGACGGTCTTTTTTGTCTTCTTCTTCTTTTTGGAAGAATTATAAGTATTTGGTACACCACTTGGTATGTGTGCACGCGCGCGAGTGCGCATACAAATAAACTCGAGGAATGAGGTAGGAGACCTCGGTCGACTTTGAGAGGAAAGGGATTATCCCTCTCGAGGTTCAATATTAAAAAGCTACAAAAAATATATACGTAATACTACTTGAGTTGGCAAACCTATAATCGGCCGTCCCTCTCAATATACGCACAAGCAAGCGGGGAAACAAGGTGGCACAAAGCACTTAAAAACCTTTTTCCTTAGACGGCCTTTTATTGCGCGTCGCCTTATACCCACCCTATAGTTTTTATAAATCGAGTTCAAACTTTTTACTAGTATTTATCTATTTTGCCTTGATTTTTTTTATTTTGGATTCGAATACAATAGCTAGGTGATGAAATCCCAACTAAGGACTTATTTGGAAGTAGATAAATTGATTGTTCTACGTAATACAATATTGCAATGGTCAAGTGTAGGGGATTTAATAAGTGTGTAAACACTTATCCTTTTACCACTTAAAACAATGAAAACGAGACCAAAACGTGTAATTAATATCGTAAATGTCAGAATTATGCGTGGTTTGTGTTTTTGTTGTGAAAATAAGTACAAAAGATCAAAAGGAAAGAAAACACGGGATTTCACGGTCATTTATCAAATAAAAAGTCATAGATAAAGTCAAAAGACCAAAAGTGCCAAAAGAATGAAGTTTGGAGAACTAAAAATGAAGATTTAATGAAAATATTACAACAAGGACCATTTTTGCCAATCTCCAAAGACATCCACTAATAAACCACATTGAAGAGCACAAAATTACGAAACCAATGGTCCAGACCTTGCGTCGTAACTCTTTACGGTTTGTTTTCTATTAATTTTTTAAGTTTAATTAGTTAATAAATAAAATTAATTAGTTTTTAAATAAATAAATAGTTTTTAATAAATTAAATATATATATAAAATATTTTCCAAAAATAAATAAATAAAATAAAGTTTTTATAAATATAAAATAATTTTCGTAATATATTATTATTATTATTATTATTCTTAATAATAATAAAATCTGGTCAACAAGTCAAAGGGGGTCAACCCTCAGTCAAACTCAGCTAAAAGAAGGCTTATACAATATATGTTGCATATATATAACTGAAGGTATGCATGCCCCAGTGGCTGCGCCCTTCAGCCTTGGCAGCATTGGCTTGAGTTCGAGCCCTGGCTCGGACACTCGCTAGGTATATATTGCCTTTGCCACGTGGCACCACCTCAGTGGTGCACGTGACCGACCCAAACCAGAACCAGACCGGTCCAGACCAGAACCAGAACCAGACCAGACCGGTTCATACCGGCCGGTCCAGACCCGAACCAGAACAAGACCCGGTTCAGACCGGTTCAAACCGGCCCAAACCAGGTGACGTCATGCTGACAACTCACTATTCATGTGCAGGTACTAGGATGACATGGCAGCAGCTGACCAACCAGAGAACGACACGTGGCAGTAATAGCAGACTGACATGGCGGCGCTGACACGTCAGTCTGACGTGTCAGTCCTAGGTTGCAGGGAATATCAGAGTTGGCAGTGGCGGCTGGCGGCTGACCACTCAGGGGTTGACACGTGGCGGTGATGCCGCCACGTCAGTACGAGGTGGCAAGGAAATGCAGTATGGTAGATGAGTCAGTGGCGGCTGACCAATGAAAAGACGCCACGTGGCAGTGGTGATGAAAACAATGAAGGAAATGCGTGTGTTCAGCTGATGATTGCACAAGTATACAACTATATCCCATTCACAAAGCTTCACACGCACAAAAGAGGACAGCTGGCCACTTGCTTAACTTTGAAGCAAAAATTAGATAGTGAAATTACTATAATACCCTCAATGTTGGCTGATTATATAAAGCCCACTTCCCTTCATTTTTATCAAGTTTTTTTCATTATATAGTTTTTGCACCTAGTTAAATTTGTATTTATCCATTCAAGTTTTGCACAAGCTTTTCAAGCTTTTTCTTAATTAATAAAATAAACTTTTAGCTTAATATCTTTAGCTTATTCTCATTCTTCCTTTCTTTTTACTTTTCTTAATAATCTATCTTATTATTTTGGGATAAGTTTTTATAACTTTTTCCAAATAAGATTAGATTTATATGAAGTTTGGAATAATTAATTTTATTTCAAGCTTATTGTTGCCTTTTAGTAGATCTAGCTTATTTGTGGAGTAATCATTTAATTATCTTTTTAGCTTGAAATCTCATAAGTCCTAAGCTTAGGCTTACGACTTATTTATAAGCCAGATTTTTATTTAATCACTTTTAGTTTTTATTAATTAGTTTTCTAGATCTATTAGATTTAACTTTTAAAAATTACAAATACTTTAAAAAAACCAAAAAAATTAGATCTATTAGTTTTTCGTATTAAAAAGTTTAGATATATAAGTTTAGAGTTTAAAATTTAAAGTATTTTTATAAAACCTTAAAAAATAGTTAGATCTATTAGGTTTTAAATAGATTAAGTAGTTCTATAATTTTTACATTTAAAATTTAAAATACTTTTATAAAACATAAAAAATATTTTAGATCTATTAGTTTTAATTAAATCTCTTTATAGAATATCAATTGTTGCTTATTATTGTTCTAACCTCTTGTGTTTTTGTGATATTGGCTAATCGATTCATGAAGTTTTGTAGAGAGCTTATGATTGATTGAATTGGTTCAAGTCTGATATGGTTGATTAATTTGGTTAGAGATTGATTTGGGAGGCCGTGTACTTTACGGGCCAAATTCGGGTTTAGCTTTTGATAGTTTTGGTATTGGGAGGTCGTGTACTTAACGGGCCGTATTTTGTTGATGTTGTTGATGTTATTTGTTTTAGAGCGGTTTTCTACGGACTACGGGTACTAAAGCTCTCTTTTTTATTTTTTCTAGTTTAATCTCTTTAGTTTTAATTAGATCATTGTAGTTTAAATTGTTTTTAATAAAAGTTATATTTTTTATAAAGATTGGTTTAATTAGTTTTAGTTATTATTATTTGTGTTTAAAAAAATAGTTTAAAAGTTTTTAAAAGTAGATTTCATTTGATAAGCTCATTATTAGTAAAATGTTTACACCTTTTTGTGATTATTAAGCTTATTAGTACATAAAGCTTGTTGCTTTATCGTCTAAAAAGATTAGTAAGCTTAAAAGTTTGAAGCGTTATGCTTAATTTTTAAGTTTATCTTCGTGATTTCATTTTTCGTCACTTTTATTTGCTATTACATGCTTGCATTTAGATTAATTTCGCATTTAGATTTTATTTTTATTTATAGTCTATTTTTGTTGCATCTAGATCTATATTTGTAGTTTAATTTTACATCGCATTTTAGAGTAATATTTACTTGAATTAATTGCGCTTTTATTTTTATATAGTCCTTAGCCTACATATTTTTTCCCATTTTTAGCTTAAATAGACATAGATTACCAATCAAGTATTATTAACCAAAAACAATTAATCTTGTGTTAAAATTGGAAATCAATTCGAGTCGAGGAACGAAAAACTAGATTTTAAAAGAATTGCAAAAATTCATACATTATTGACAAACGTTTTATCTTAAAGCATAATTAATAAACGACTTATAGATTTGTGTACTCTTACCATGTTAGGACTTTTGCATTCGACTCTTCGTGTTCTATCAAGGGGGTGTTACTCTTCAGCTAGGAAACATTGAGGACAATGTATGGTTTTCGCATGGGGGAGTCAGTCGATATAATCGCTTGTACTTGCTTTTGTCGTGTTCAAACGTAATAGTTTTTCTCGTTTTTCATAAAAAATTTAAATTTGTAGTGCAGTTTTGTGTTTAATGATGAAGAAAATAAGTGTTTTTGACACAAATGTAGGCTTTCCGTTCATGAAAATAAGAATAGTTTTTGACTCGACTGGTTTTTACCTTAGCTTATTGCTTAACATGCTTAAATCAAGTTTTGCTAGACTTTTATATAGGGGACTTTAAAACGCGAAAGTCTTAACTCATACGGGTTTAAGAGCAAGAACTTTTCGCAAGTTCTTATAATTGATCCTAGAAAGTCATTTCTCAAGGGAACTTTAAAACGCAAATTCTAAACTTAAAAAAGTCCAAGAAGATGCAAGATCGTATAGATGACTTGAAAACCCAAAACATTGATTTAAAAGGCTAAGTATCCATTAATCTCACATATTTGAGATTTTACAATATGGAGAACAAGAAATGATAGAGTTGATCATAAGTTTTGAGGTTAAGTCTTCCTTATATAAGTCTTTTGTGTGGTTCTTTCTCCTCGTATTTATTTTTCACCCTTAAATATTTAATTGCTTAATAAATGAAGTTTTTAGCGGTTTGGGTTCAATATCATAACAAGTAGCTCCTTCTTTTTCTTCCCTTGTAATTAAAGTAAGAACACATTGAGGGTGTCAGCGTCATGGACTTTTTGATCATGGGATTGTGGAAATTTGGCTTACTACATGTATCATAAATTAAGAAGAATAAATAAAAACATGTTCTCTATGAGCCTTCGGGTGGGAGTCATGTAGCACTAGCCTTGTCATTAGAGCCTTAGGGTGTATGGCATGGTGAAGTGTTTAATAAAACTTGCTTCATCATTATGAGCCTTAGGGTGTATGATGAATGTTAATTCCCATGTTTATGTCCAAGGAGCCTTAGGGTGTGGAACATAGCTAAGGAGCACTTTTACATCTTAAAGAGCCTCAAGGTGTATGATGTAAAAGTTGCTAGCTCCATTAATAAAGTCAATTCGACTTTGGAGGAATAATTGTTGCTTTAAGTAGTCCTATTAGCCAAATTTCGGATTCGAGAATTTATTCCTAAAATCGTGTTAAGTTATCCTTGATGTGGACTTTCTTTAGTGACAACGGTTTTTGAGGATGAGGTTAGGTTTTAAGTGTTGGGTTTACACCGTTTTTGCCTTCATTTTTGGACTAATAATTATTAAATAAGTCAAATGAGCCTTTGGGTGAATGATAATATTTAAAATCTAGAGACACAAATAGGAATAAAGGAGAGTGAGTTTAACACAAATTACTTGTATAATTGGTCTTAACATTGGAACTTATGATTGACAATGATCTTGTTTTTAAATTTGTTATGAAAATAATGAAAAGTCGAGGACGATGAATCTATTCGAGTTTTATGATCCTGAAAGTTATTTTTCAATAATGAGAGCAATACATTATGTCTTTGTAAAATAAAGTGTCAAAAGTTGAATAAAAGTGTAGTTAGTAGTTTTATTTTATCATTGCGTGAGGATACGTCAATTGCTTAGCAAGGGGGAGTTTGATATGAGTGTAATTATTCATATCATTTATACTACAAAACAGTCTTAAAATGCATATTTCACGTGAATATGGTATTGTATATGCTTGTTTTCTTGTTTCATGTGTGTAAGTACCAAGTTCACAAAAACCGGCAAAAACCGACATGAGTTTGAAGATATTACCAAAAGCCAAAAGTCATGTTTGTTTTTATTTTTAGGATTCAAGTTTATCAAGTATTTTTGGGCCAAGTGGGACCCACTTGAGCTTAATTGGCTCAAAAGACAATTTATGGAATTAATAAGCTTATTGTGTTAACTAGTCCAAGTAATGAAGGCCCAAAAGAAATGCAACGGATTGAAGTATGTACAAGACATGGGTCCATCAAAAGCCCATAGCCAAATCAAGTTAAAAAGAGACGAATGGAAGTTTTATATGATTTGGGTCCAAAAAAGTCCAAGCCCATGGCTAAATTAGACGGTGGAAAAAGAGTTATAACTTTTCCTTGTCAACACATACGATCAAAAGAAAATAAAAGCAAAGAAAGAATGAAAAACATGAAGAGAGGAATTGGGGAAAAACAATAGCAGACTCGAGAACCCTAGAAAAGGGGATCCTAATCAATTAAGCAAGTGATCACACACGAGTGCAGTTAGAGATATCAGGGAAAATTGGAGCGTGTATGTGATGAGATGGCATTTATACATGATCTCATCGTTCTTTTCGGGCTTTAAATGCATAAAATGTCATCAAAATACCATTTATATGCTTGCGTTTGTTTACTTGTGTATTTTAGGTATGGATATCATGAAAAATACAAAAGATCACAAGAAACAAGGAAAAACGAACACGAGAAACGAAGCCGCACAATGAACCGGGTCCTAATATTGGATTTCTCAAAGAAAAGCCCTTGAAGACTTGAAGATGTACAAGAATGATCCATCATTTATGAAGAAATGACACTTAATACCCTTGTATATTCATAATTACAAGTTTGGTCCCTTAAGTTTGTCAAAATTACAAAATGGTCCCTCAACTTTGAATATTTGGCAAGTTTAGTCCCTCAAAGATTCTAAATTTTCACCAATAGTCCCACATGAAGTCAAACATCCAATGTATACCTTCAAAGATGAGAAATGTCCAAGATCTGTCCTTCAAATATCCAAAAATGGCAAAACAAGTCCCTAAAATACTTTGGAAAACTTTTTGGGGCAAAAGTATGAAAACTAAAACTTTATTTACAAAAGGTTTCAAGTTTTAAGCTGAATAAACACGTTTTAAAACTTTTCCCAAAACACAAGTGCCAAACCTGCCATTCCCAAACTTCAAATCCCTAAACACGCGGGTAACATTTACTGTTTGGATTAAAACGAGTTACTATTCATCTTTTTACCCAGGATCAAAAAGGAGCAAAACAAAGGAGAAAGGTAAATTGGTTAGATCACGTGTGATTCACCTAACACGAATCATATCCCAACACTAAAACCTTCAATCCCACTACCAAGAAGACCCCACAAGGACCAACCACAAGACGACACATGGCAAAGATCATTGACATGGACAAATCAAGGGTGTACATCAACTACTTGTCCTCCAAGGAGAAAATATACGTCAAAGATTTCTCCTAACAGGCTGTCAACAACCAAATTCGATTCTGGAAGCTTCATAGGGATATTTTAGGGATTTTCATAGATTAGGGTTTGTGATAGTGCCCATATTGTAGCCTATAAAGAGAGCCCCGAATTGTGGTGAACCTCTTGTTCTAGTTTTTAGCTAAAATCTTTGTAATCCCTTTTTATAAATATAAAGTTGGTATTTTCTAAAAATGGAATTGTAATTCCTTTTATATTTTTATGAAAGTTGGTTTTTGATTAGCTAAATTCTGAGTTCCATTAATCTATTTGCCTGAGTTTTGAGGAAAGGTTTTATGTTATTAAAACCTTGTTTTCAAAAATCAGTGATTGTTTAATCCTTGTGAGTTTGTTGATCTTAGCAGGTACAAAGGAAGCTTGTGGTTTTTCTTGCTATCACCTAAGCTCTAAACATCCCAAGGTGTGGATTGTGCATCTTGGAGGTTCGATTTTTAAATCCCTTTTACTTTTATGTCAATATATTGATGGTTATTAAGTTGTTTCTACTGGTTCATAGGCCTTAGGCCTTTGAGCTTGTTTCTTTGGACTTTGTAGGTGTTTATTTGCTGGTTATTAAGGTGTTTTAGGTGTTGGTTTAGTCTAAAACAAATGAAAACTAAAAAACGTAGGCTGCTAGTTTTTGCACATTAACTCCAGGTCAAACACATCAGAAGGTTGTATATGCTTGTTTGATTGAATTGAAGGCTGAAATTTTGCATGCTAGTAGTTTTTATGGTTGTTTAACTCAGCATTATTTGGTTTTGAAGTTTGGTAGCTTATTGTGAATTTTACAGCTTATTGAAATTCAGAATTTGGTCAAGTGTATCAGCAATTGTTCTTGGTCTGCATGATTTTTGATTTGATCTGTTGAGTGCCTTATTGTGTTTCGATTTGTGATTTTTGTGTTTCTGTTGACTCCCAATAAGCCAAAGCTTATTGGGGTGCCCTTGGTTGAAAAAATATCCAACAAGCAAAGCTTGAAATCAAGCTTAAATCAAGTTTGTTTAATCAACAGTGGAAACTCCTTTCCCACTCCTTGTTACGACTGATAGTGCAAACCTGTTTATGCTTATTAATTAGCCATTTGAGCTTATTGACTCATGCAACAAGTTGAATTAGGTAATCAGTCCTCCTCAATTGGCCCATTTGTTCATTCTGGAGCTTTTGGGCTGTTGACTTTAGGATTTGACTAGAAAACCAACTCTTTTGACTTTTTTCATAAGTGCTTATTGTCTTTTCCGCTTATTTGGCTTTGCTTATTGGATTTTTCTTGATTGATTTATCTTAATTAAGTCATTTAGAGTCTTTTGCAAGTTAAATCAAGTTCTGAAGTGGTCTAAATCTCTAAGTCGACTATTTTGTCTTTTAGTGAAATTATACTTGGCTTATTTCTGGCTTATCAGTTAAGCTTTTTTCAAAATTTCTTTTGACAGATCTCTTAAGTACCCTAAAAGAAGGTTGTATGTCAAATTAGATCTTATGGCATTAGCTTATAGCTTAATGGGCCAAAAAGCCCATTAAGAATAAGCTGTTGACTTATTAAGCTGTGATAAGCACATTTATAGCTTTTGGCCCTTTAGAGTTTTGTGTTAAGAATTAAATTTTAAGTCAGACTGGAACTTTTCAGCTTATTTGGTTGATTTTTGGCTTATTGGGCTAAAAAGCCCATTAAGGTGCACTGTTTCTGTTTTTAGCCCATTTGGGTGACCAATAGGGGTATTTTGGTAATTTCACTTTCATTTTCTGTTTATTTAGGTTAAAATAAAATGTTTTGCAAGTTTTTAGAAATTTTTATAATTTTTGAATTTTTAATATTATTTTAATATTTAATTTTAGTTTTTAATCATTTTAAATAGTTTTAATTGGTTTTAAATTTTATAAAAATAGTTTTTAGTTTAATTAAGTCATTTTAGAGTTTTACAAATTGAAAAATCTTTACTTGGGCTTTTTATTAGTTACTTTGATTTTTAGGACTTTAATTATGATTTAAAAATTAATATTTAATTAATTAAAAGGTTTGAAAAAGTTTTGATCATTTGTAAACCCTATTTGCATTTTTAGTTATTTTTGGTGATATTTTGGGAATTTTTAGAATTAATTTTTATTTTGTCATATTTTACCGTTTTTCTTTTTATCGTCGTAGTGTAATTTTAATGTATCCGTCATTCTAATTTCTCATCTTTTCTTTCTCTCATATTAATCCAAAATCATTACGAATTATTCACACACAATAAACCTCATTGGGAAACGAACTTTCACCTTTGGGTCATTAGTGCACGGTTTTCCTAAACCGTCGTACTTAATACTTACCGCTTTTACGCCTTTTTCCTAAAAGGTCGTATTTTACTCCAATCATTTTGGCGCCGCTGCCGGGGAGGTGTGCCGTGATTAATTTGTCAATTTTGTTTTTAATATCTAACCATAAATAGTATTTGTATTAGTAGAACTCTACTAATACGTATTATCGGTTTTTTCGTTTTTCTTGTGAAATATTATTACTATATTGTATAACTATCACAACAAAAACAAAATATCTCCAAAATTGTGAAAGCACAACCTTAATTGGGATTTGATCTCCTAATTATTGTATTCGAATCTCAAACAAAAAGAAAAAGGCAAAAATAGATAAATACTTTCGTGAAGCTCGATTTTGAAAAATACAAACTATAAGGTGAATATATAGGCAACGTGCTATAAAAGGCCATAATGGAAAGCTAGGTACTTAAATTCTTCGCGCCACCTCATTCCCCCCGTTCACTTGTGAGTATTTGATATTGAAGGCTAATCGAGGGTTTTGCCGCCCAAAGTATTATTACGTAACATATATATTTTCTTGGCTTCTTTGTGATTAAACCCTCTTGAACAAATTGGTTTTCACCAAAGTTCTAAAGTCAATCGAAGGTTTTCACTCCACGTGATCGTTTTCATTCTTTTGAGGCTCCTTTAATCAAGAGTTTGATTCGAGGAGAGATTTGGTAGATTATTGTCTACGAATACATACAAAATCCAAAAAATTTAAAAACAATCAAAAACACAAAAAAAAATGAAAATCAACAAAACACCCAAAAGAATCTTCGTTGCTGACCTCTATGTTCTACGTCACGTTTATGCAAACTCGTAATCAAGCAAAACGAGCTCGCAAACGTCGTCAAAACCAAGGAAATTTGATTGAAGAAGAACCTTCAATTGTCGAACCCGTTGTAGAACCAATAGTCACAATGGCTAATTATACTATGATGGAGTTGCTTCAAGCACCCACCGAGGGTTTTGGAGAAGCTATTGTGATTCCCACCATCCTTGCGGAAAATTTCGAGATTAAGACGGGTTTAATGTCGATGCTACAAGCAAACAAGTTTCGAGGTCATGAAAAAGACAACCCACATTATCACATAAGGAATTTCAATCGTCTCACCGCAACAAGCAAGTTTAAGGATGTTCCACATGATGCCATTAAGATGATGTTGTTTCCATACTCGTTGGATGGACCCGCAAAAATTTGGCTCGAGAAAGAACCGCCAAATTCGATTTTTACATGGGGTGATCTCGTCTCTAAGTTTGTGAACCAATTTTTTGCACCATCTAAAACAACACATTTGAAAAATGAGATTTCAAGGTTTACACATCGTAATAATGAAAGTTTTTCAATGGCATGGGAACGATTTAACCAAATGTTTCATGAATGTCCTCACCATGATTTTTCAGAATTGCATCAAATTGATACTTTTTATAATGGGCTTAACGATCATGAACGAGATTATTTGAATGCCGCTGCGGGTGGAAATTTTTTGTGAAAAACGACCGATGAAGCTTTAAAGATTATCGAGAATAGATCTAAGGTTTATAACCCTCGTAACACACTGAGTGTTGCCAATATTGGTTCATCGTCATCGTCATCGTCTCGTAACATGAATGCCTTACATGATGAAGCAAATGAGGAATTGGTTTTTCGATAGGTTTTCGACGCTTATGACACATTGGAAAGCACAAGATGCTTTAAATTCCGCATCGGTTAAAGCGGTTGAAAAGAGTTGTACATCTTGTGGTGGAGCTCATGATTTTCCCGAGTGCACTACCACCGGTGGTAACACTTCGAGTGCTTACGTAGCAACACTTACAACCAAAACGGCCAAGGTTCCCGCCCAAATCAAGCTCCCCAAAATCAAAATATTAACAACTATCGAAACAACAATCATAATGGTGGATATCAAGGCAATCAAAGTAACTACAACAAGGGTAATTACCAATGTGGGAATGGGCAAGTTCAAAATCAAAACCAAAACCGTGATTTTCAAAACACTACACAAGGTTTTCAAAATACTCACACTAAAAATCTTAATGGAGAATTTTTGGATTATGCAAAATCAAACGATGCTAAGTTTGATAACATGCAACGTGAGATGATTAGCTTAAGATTCGAGATGAAAAACGAGCTTCAAACGAACTTGCTAATGAATTGAAAAGTCATGCTAATAAAATGGAAGTAAACGTTCAACAGTCTTCAACAAAATCAACAAAAGCTGGAACAAGGTCAACATGAGATTAAGCAAGAGTTGTTAAAAGCGGATATAAGGCAATCAAAATTTGAAGATCGAATGGCTAAAATGTTTGAAGCAATCATGTGTAAACCCTCTTCCTCGGGTGGTCTTCCTAGTGACACCATTGAAAACCCGAAGTGAGAAATGAAGGTTATTACTACTCGTAGTAGTAAAAATTTCAAGGAACCAATCTATCGTCCTAGTACTTCTACGGAGAAGGAAATCAAGAAAGAGCCCGAGGTGATGGTCGAAAAGGAGCATATCACAATCCCACGAAGTACCGCTTATACCACACCTACGGTTGAACCAATACCAATTGTGGAACCCGAGATTCCAAGGCCGATGCCTATGTCCCAACCCACACCACCCTTACCTTACCAATCGATACGAAACAAAGAGAAAATGCAAGAACGTAACAAACAACAAATTGAGCTTTTTATAAAAATGTTTCAACAAGTGCATTTTAATGTGAGTTTAGCCAACGCGTTGTTATACATGCCTCATTTCTCTTCCACTTTTAAAGGTATGATGAACGATAAGGAGAAGCTGTCAAAGCTATCTAATTGTTCTTTGGTTTATCTTAATCAAATACTGGAAAAAATTGGTTACCACGAGAAGTTTCTCATTCCTTGTGTTTTACAAGATATGAAAGAATTCCTCGCCTTGGCCGATCCTGGCGCGAGCATTAATTTGATGCCATTTTCCATTTGGAAATCGCTATCGCTTCCGGCTCTTACTCCATCGAACATGTCTATCGAGATGGCTGATCATTCTACGATTCTCGCATGTGGAGTAGCTGAAGATGTATTTTTTAAAGTTGGGAAGTTCTACTATCCCGTTGATTTTATAGTAGTTGACATCCCCGCGGATCCTCAAGTTCCTCTAATTTTAGGTCGTCCATTTTTGGACACCTTGAGATCGCTTATTGACGTTCATGCAAGAACTATTACTTTGAGATTCAACGAAGAGGAACTTGTTATAAACGATACTCAAAACTCGACACCTTCTCATGTTTATGCAATCGCTACCATCAACCATATTGACTTAGTCGATGTGGTTTGCGATGAGTTTTCACAAGAAGTATTAGGTTTTTCCGATAGTTCGTCAAGTGGCAATCCCACTATTTTGGATCTGATTCTTGCTAATTCTACACCAAATCTCTCTCCATTCCAAGGAGGCGATTTTTTTTCAAATGAAATCGACAATGAAGATGAGGTGAGTATTAGTAATGATACTCCTATTCCACCATTTCTTCCGTCGATGGAAGTTATGAGTGTTGAACAAAAATCTTCAATTGAGGAACTGCCAATCCTTGAATTGAAAGATCTTCCATCTCACCTCGAATACGCATTCTTAGAAGGTGATGACAAGTTGCCGGTTATTATTGCAAAAGATCTTGCTAATGATGAAAAAGCCGCACTTTTGAAAGTTCTTAAAGCTCATAAATGGGCAATTGCGTGGAAAATTTCCGACATTAAGGGTATTGGCCCAAAATTTTGTACTCACAAGATTTTAATGGATGAGGACTACAAACCGGCAATTTAAAGTCAAAGAAGGGTAAACCCCAAAATTCACGATGTCATAAAAAAGGAAGTATTAAAACTTCTTGACGCAGGAATGATTTATCCTATCTCCGATAGCCCATGGGTGAGCCCAATCCATTGTGTCCCTAAGAAGGGAGGAATGAGCGTTGTGCCCAATGAAAACAATGAGTTAATTCCCACTCGTTTTGTGACCGGTTGGAGGGTGTGTATTGACTACCGAAAGTTAAATGACGCCACTCGTAAAGACCACTTTCCCTTGCCCTTCATGGATAAAATGTTGGAGGGACTTGCGGGAAATGACTTCTATTGCTTTTTAGATGGTTTTTCCAGTTACTTTCAAATCCCTATCGACCCTCGTGATCAAGAGAAAACTACGTTTACGTGTCCTTATGGAACGTTTGCTTATCGTAGAATGCCTTTCGGACTTTGCAATGCACCGGGAACGTTTCAACGGTGTATGATGGCTATTTTTCATGATATGATCGAGAAGTCGATGGATGTATTCATGTATGACTTTTCGGTGTATGGTGATTCGTTTACGTCGTGTTTATCCAATCTCGAGAAAATGTTAAAACGTTGTGAAGAAACCAACCTTTTGCTTAATTGGGAAAAATGTCATTTTATGTGTAAACAAGGAATCGTCTTAGGGTACAAGGTCTCCAAAGCAGGGATTGAGGTCGATAAAGCTAAGATAGACATCATCGCCAAGTTACCTCATCCCAAAACCGTTAAGGGACGCGGGCTTTTATCGTCATTTCATCAAAGACTTTTTGGAAATCACTCGACCTATGACATACCTTCTTGAGAAGGATGATCCTTTTAACTTAAATGAGGATTGTGTTAAAGCTTTCGAAACTCTTAAAAGGAAACTTACCGAAGCTCCCTTTCATGTTGCTCCTAATTGGGAATTACCCTTTGAAATCATGTGCGATGCAAGTGATTATGTAATTGGGGCCGTCTTAGGGCAACGTTATGAAAATCACTTCCGTCCTATACATTATGCTAGCAAGATGATGACCGAGGCACAACTTAAGTACACCATAACGGAAAAGGAATTCCTTGCCGTGGTTTATGCTTTTGAGAAATTCTGACCTTATCTCGTCTTGACTAAAATCATCGTGTATACGGACCATTCAGCTATCAAGTACCTGTTAGCTAAGCAAGATGCTAAGCCGAGATTGCTTCGTTGGATGCTCCTCCTCCAAGAATTTGATGTCACCGTACTTGAAAAAAAGGAGCCGAGGATCTAGCGGCTGATCATCTCTCTCGTTTAGAAGATCCTCACAAAGATCTTTTTGAGAACAAGGAAATTACTGAAACATTTCCTCTCGAGACTCTCGGTGTAGTGAATTCTAAGGACGCCACCCCATGGTTTGTCGACATTGCAAATTACCATGCGGGCAACTTCATAATCAAGGGTATGACGACACAACAAAAGAGAAAATTCTTTCCTGACGTCATGTTCTATTTTTGGGACGACCCTTATCTCTTTCGGGTTTGTGCGGATCAACTCATTTGACGTTGTGTCTTTGGCACCGAAGCTTCTAACATCCTTAGAGCTTGTCACGAGGGACCCACGGGAGGTCACCATGGTGCTAATATCACGGCTAAGAAAGTGTTCGATGCCGGATTCTTTTGGCCTACAATCTATCGTGATGCACACGCACTTGTGAAGTCGTGTGATTCTTTCCAACGCCAAGGAAAATCATCGTAAAAGGATGAAATGCATCAAAATATAATTCAAGTGTGTGAGATTTTCGACATTTGGGGCATTGACTTTATGGGGTCGTTCCCATCGTCTCATGGAAACAAGTATATCCTCGTTGTCGTCGACTACCTTTCTAAGTGGGTGGAAGCTAAGGCTTTACCTACGAATGATGCTCATGTGGTAGTGAAGTTTTTGAAGCAACTATTCTCTCGGTTTGTAACCCCTCGTGCTATTATAAGCGATCGTGGAACCCATTTTTGTAATTACCAATTCAAAAAGGTTATAAAGAAACATGGAGTTACACATCGTCTTTCTACGGCTTATCACCCGTAAACGAGTGGGCAAGTTGAGGTTTCAAACCGAGACTTGAAGATGATTTCAGAGAGGTCGATTGGAGAAAACCGTGCTTCATGGTCCGACAAACTCGATGACGCTTTATGAGCCTTTCGGACCGCTTATAAGACACCTATCGGTTGTACTCCTTATAAGTTGGTTTATGGAAAGAATTGTCATTTGCCTATTGAGTTGGAACACAAGGCATATTGGGCCTGTTAATCCCATTCAATCCATAACACAAGATTTAGTTGATATTTAGAGAGAGAAAGAGAAGAAAGTAGAGAGAGAAAAGAGAGAGAATTGGAAGGTTTAAACTTTTACTAGAGAGAGAAACTAAAAGTGAACCAACACCCTCTTCCACACATGGAAGAGGGTATATATACCCTAGGCTTTGTTAGGCCGTGGGTTAAGTAACATGGGCCGGGCTTGGATTTGTCTTGGGCTTACGCGCCTAACTTATACAATATCAGCTTAAAGTCCAAGCCCGGTTTTCCCGACTAACCTATTACAATACAAGACCAATAACGACTAAGATGACCTATTACATTCTTGTTCGACTATATAAAATATAGGGCCAACAATCTCCCCCAATGTATCGATCATCTTAAAAAGCATAAGATGATTGAGTGAATACATTCTTGTAGAGGAGATCTTCATTCTTTGGTCTTGTATCTTGGTCTTGATCTTGTTTGCAATGGCTTTGTTCCTTCATGCTTTCGTGATCTTTATCTTCAGCCTTTGTCATTTGACTTTGAGTGCTTGAGATCTTTATCTGTGCTCCTTGTGACTAAGATGACCTATTACATTCTTACATTCTTAGGTATCTTGATTATCGCCATCTTGTGCTCTTGTGACTTCTGAATCGACATCGGTTAGTACACAGCTACGCCACCTTCTTGATATGCAGCAACATATACAGACACAGATGAAATGGCTTTGAACATTTCACCCTAACTCGGTAGCGTTTTACCTCCGGTCGGTGAAGATTGTTAAACGGTATTAAATACCGTACCTGTGATCAGGTAGATTCGATTAAGAACCTCCTTGACAGGGTTTCCCGACAGTAGTAGCCAGTTCTCTTTACTCGACCGTCTCAAAGCAGACTGCAAACGTAAAGAGTGAATAAAAAAGGATACGGTTATCCGTTTGATTAGAGTCTTCAATTCAGAATTCCTGGAACAAGTTTGATTCTTTAAGAATCGCACCATTGTTGCTTTCCAGTTTGTCACAAGCTCGATTCATAAGAATCTTCCATGTTACCTACCGTAGTGCTGTTTGATGTTGACACTGGAAGGATTTCCATTCGTCATTGTGAACACTAAAGAGTGTCACTCTGAATGTTCTGGCAAGATCACACGGATTTTGCGAAGAGACCTGGAATCAAGTTTGAATCAATTAAGAATCCAAACTTAGTTGCTTTCCAGTTATCACAAGTTTGATTCGTGTAGAATCGCACAAGTTAGCTACCATGAGCTTGTTTGATGCTGGCTCAAGCAGGATTTCCATCTTCATTGTGAATCGTATCACTCAGATGTTCTGGCAGTATCGTAAGGATAATGCGTAGGACTCGATTGTGTCTTAATGAGATGATAGATAGATCTTTTTTTGGCTCTAGACTCAATAAGTGCATTTTGGTAATCGGAGGCTAGAGCAGACTGCCACCTTTTCAATATTAACTAACTCGGAGTGAGAAAGTCAATAGATACGTGTTGATCTCTGTGACAATGAGACAAGTTTATTTTGAGAGAAACTCGAATGGCTTGGGAAGGGTTGTGCATCGCATCACTGGGTCCATGACACTTGTCTTCAAAAGATGTGTTAACCCGGTTTCTGCCTAAATTGCATAGAATATTCAACTCCTTCAATGCTTAACAATACGTTATCACTAGCACCTTGTTGTGATTGTTCCAGTGCTAACTTAATTAATTGGTCCGCATTCAGCTTCATTCAACTCCATATTTCTTAAGGACAACTATTTCTAGCTATGGAATGTCCTTGGGTAGATCCCTCCGGTTCTGGTTGTATCATAGGACATAGTTTCCTATCCTAAACCACCTTTTGACTCCATCATTCCGTCGTGGATAGTAGGTTGTTTTGGGTAAATATCGTAACCATAAAACCATTGAAAACCATTCAAAGTGTTTGATAAAAATAAAAACTTTTAACACTTGAAAGTTTTATATTTTCAAAAAGCTACCCCTACACACATGCATCGATATACGAAATAGTTTAGCATGTGAAGGAAAGAGTTGCACTTGAGTCTTTAAGATCACATGTTGCGATATATTACATTTTAATCACATTTTCTCCCCTATCTCTAATATAAAAACATAATATTAGAGATATCAATTGATTAAAATAAGACATTTTCTAAATACCGATTGGGAGAGAAACATGTGTGCACGCATGAGTCATGGCACATTAAGTTGGGTTGCTCCCCCTCAACAATATATGTGTTTCTTGAGACAAAATTTGACACAATTTTGGAAAAACGACACCACAAAATATGTTGAGGTACGGAGAGGAGATTCCTGTGCCGATATAATTATTGCATTTGACGATTTCATATCATTTTCGGAATGTGTTGGATACATAAAATATGACAATTTTAGAGATGTACCCAACAACATTAAAAGGCTTGATTTTAAAACGCTCCCCCTAAAAAATTGATCAAAATAACATATGACATTTTTTGATATAAAAACCTATTATGAGGAAGGGAGTGTTGAACACACAATTTTGGAAGATTTAGAAAAACCTTTTGAGAAATTCTTGAAAAATTGTGTTCAACGGTTTTAAAATAATCAGGATAGAAGACTTCTCTTCTATTGCTTAGGGAAAGCGCAATGAACCGTACACTTCCCTGTCGGGTCCGTTGTTTCATGAGCTCAAAACTTGGATTGTTTTGTGACTAGCTCATGACCGAGAAAAATAAATTTCCCGTTGTGAAGGATAAGTTATCATCCGTGATAAACTTTCCTTAAGTTGAAGTTCGAGGTCTAAGCTGACATTTACTTAGAAATCGTTTTTTATGAGCTTAAAAACTTTGAATGTTTTTATGAGAAGCTCATGACCGAGAAATATGAATTTCTCGTTGAAAAGGATAAGTTATTGTCCGAGATAAACTTTCCTTATTTGAGATCCGAGTCCTAAGCTGTGATGTGGTTAGAAGTCATTGTGAGAGAATATCAACCAGCTTCATTTGCCAAAACCTCCAAGTCTTCTCGAGTCATATACTTCATACCAAGACGGCCAACGAGATACGCAAACCTATCTTTCGAGAGAGCTTTTGTAAACAAGTCTGCCAACTGGTACTCAGTTCTGACAAAGTATAATTCCACGATGCCGCGTTCCACTTGTTCCTTGATGAAGTGATATCTGACATCGATGTGCTTGGTCCGGGAGTGTTAAACCGGATTGCAAGATATGGCTATGGCTGACTTTGAGTTACAATACATAAGTATTTTATCAAAGTGGAAGCCATAATCTGTGAGTTGAGTTCTCATCCAGAGGACTTGAGCACAGCACGCGGATAAAGCCACATATTCTGCTTCAGCTGATGAGAGCGAAGTGCAATCCTGCTTCATTGACGACCAGCTGACAAGCTTGTCTTCCCCTAGAAATTGTATGCTACCAGAAGTGCTTTTTCGACTATCAAGACAACCTGCGTAATCAGAATCTGAAAAAGCTGTTAGATGAAAACCGGTTTCCCTCGGATACCAGAGTCCTATGTGAATGGTATTCTTAAGGTACCAAAAGATCCGTTTAACCTCTTTGAGGTGCTTTTGAGTAGGTCTGGCTTGATATCGTGCACAATAGCATGTGGCATGATGAATATCAGGCCTGCTGGCTATAAGGTACATAAGTGACCCGATCATACTGCGATATCGTGTTTGGTCTACGGGATACGAGTACAAGTCAGTGTCTAGGGATGTGGTCGATAATGGTGTACCAACGCGAGCACATGAGGTCATACCATGCTTTTTAAGTATCTCTTGAGCATACTTAGCTTGGTTAATGAAGTTACCACGTGGGGATTGATGAATCTGGAGGCCTAAAAATAATTTTATCTCCCCCATCATTGACATTTCAAATCTGCTGTGCATTAATTTTTCAAAACGTTTTGAAAGTTTTGGGTTCGTAGAACAAAAAATAATGTCATCAACATAAACTTGCACAAGCATTATGTCATCCCCATATTTATTAGTAAAGAGAGTAGGATCAATAGAACCTTTGGAGAATCCTTTGGACACCAAGAAGTTTGAAAGTTCTTCGTACCATGCCCTTGGAGCTTGTTTATGTCCATATACAACCTTCTTGAGACGATAAACTTTGTTAGGATGATGAGGATCGATGAATCCTTCCAGCTGATTCACATACACTTCTTCCTTCAAATGACCGTTGAGAAAAGTAGTTTTAACGTCCATATGAAAAACCGTGAAGCCCTTATGTGTAGCATAAACAAGGAATATCCTGACTGCTTCCAAACGAGCGACTGGAGCGAATGATTCATCGTAGTTTATGCCTTCTTGTTGACGGTATCCCTTAACCACAAGACGAGATTTGTTTTTGATGATGGTTTGTTCTTCATCCAGTTTGTTTTTCCAAATCTATTGGAAATCTAAAATTGACATTCCATAGGGTCGGTCAACAAGTTCCCAAACATTTAGGCGTTTAAACTGATGAATTTCGTCTTACATTGATTCAATCCACGCATGATCAGTCATGGCTTGTTTGATGTTTGATCAGTCATGGTTGTGAAGGATTTCCAATGACTTGCTCCAATGGATGATCACGTGTCCAATGGTGAGTGGATGGATATGGTTGGTAGAATGTTTGCATGTTGGACGGATCAACATGTTGAGTAGAAGACTCTCTAATTTCGTGTATCGGTGTACCGAACGGATTGATAAATTCTTCTTCGTCAGGTTGTGCATCGGCTGCTTGATTGTTGTTTCCTCCTTCAGCATTGACGGTTGGTGATGTTGGTTGTATGACTGTTTCTTGAGTTTGTTGAGTATCCACTGGAATTGTCTCTTGAGCAACGGTTGCTGAAGTAGATGCAGTTGTGTCTTGTTGACTTTGTTCGGGTGCATCAGCAGTATTGACAGCGGAAGGCTTTGACACAACCTCTTTGTTTCCATAGTAATATTCATCAAACATTGGATCATATAAATCAACCAACTCATTCATTTGTGTCGTATCCGTCGAGTCTGCTGTAGGAGTACTTTCTTGACATTCTTGCACGGGACGTACACTGTTTTATGTAGGTGCCATTGCTGGACATTGAGGTGCGGGACTTGAGCTGTTGTGATCAAGTACCATGTGTGGCAATTCATCAAAGTTCACATGAATTGTTTCGACAATAATCTTTGTTCCCTTGTTATAGACCCGATATCCTTTCGACAATGTCGCATACCCCACAAAAATACATGCATCACCTTTTTCTTTCATCTCGTCGAGATTCTCACCGTCTTTAAGAATGTAGCATAAAGATCCAAATACGTGAAAGAATTTGACAGTAGGTTTCCTGCCATTGATGATGTGGTAAGGTGTCTTTTCATGTCTAGGGATAACGAGAGAACGATTCTGAGTATAACAGGCAGTTGCAATTGCTTCAGCCCAGAAGAATAGCGGTAATTTTGAAGCATAAAGCATTGTTCGAGCTGCCTCAACCAAAGTACGGTTCCGCCTTTCGACAATGCCGTTTTGTTCAGGAGTTCGAGCAATAGACGTTTGATGTTCGATGCCTTCTTCTTGAAAGTAATATAGCAAGTTATTTTTCAAAAATTCAGTACCCCTATCCGTTCTTACGGTTAAGACTTGAGCTTGAAGATTGCGTTGTACCATCTTGAGAAAGTTTTTGAGAACCTCTGGTGTTTCATCTTTGGACCTTAAGAAGAAAGTCCATGTGTATCTAGAGTAATCATCAACAATCACGAGAATATACTTTTTCTCGCTAATACTCTCTACACGCATGGGACCACATAAATCCATGTGTAGAAGTTCCAGTCGTCCTTTTGAGCTTGGGGTAGTCTTTACATTCAAAGACTTCCGTTTTGCTTTCCCTAACTCACAAGAAGAACAAAGATGGTCTTTGACGAATTTTAACTTTGGGAGACCGGTCACAATATCATTTTTTGAAAGCAAGTTGATGGTGTCAAAGTTGAGATGTGACAATCGTTGATGCCATATCCATGCTTGAGATGATGAATCTTTAGCCATTAAGCAAATTGGATTTGTTGAAGATGTGTCTTGAAGAGTTACTGTGTAGAGATCAGAACCACGAGAACCTGTAAGAAGGTCATTCCCATCGTAGTCTCTAACATAGCAAGTAGATTTCTGAAAAGCCACTTCCAAATCCGCATCACAAAATTGACCAACCGAAAAAAAATTGTGATTCAGTCCCTCGACGTAGTAAACCCATTTTATAGTGATATTCCCTTGAACCAAATCTCCATATCCGAGTATCGGTGCAAACTGTTCATTTCTAAACCGTACCGTACCCAGAAACTTCTCCACGAAATTACAGAGAAGCTTGAGATTGCCTGTCATGTTCTTTGTGAACCCAGATTCCATTATGAAGAGAATGATCTCGACGAGCTGCATAAGAATTAGAAGACAATGTAGAGTTTGACAAATGAGAGCCCTTGATAGAAGTGGGTTCCAAAATATTAGTAGGCCTATACTCTAAAGGCAAGCTAACATTCATAGACCCAATTTGAATAGTGGTTGTCTTAGGTACCCATTTGTATCCGGGTGGTGTAAATATGGAGTACCCCTGTTTACATGTCCTACTCATGTTCTCATAAAGCTTCTTTAACATGTTTTGCTTACGCAAAGTAATGGATTCTAATGCACTTAGTTTCTTATGTGGTTGAGCAGTGGATTGGTTCAAAGTGCTTGTGAGTTCTCTAGTACTAGTGGGTACAAGAATAGGATTCCTAGTTCTAGCATTCACGCCATTATGATTAAAAGCACAAGCATCGTGATTGAAAGTACGAACACATTTTCCACATTTAACACAAACAAATTCAACATTCGAAGTCTTAACATTAAAACTGTCATTACATGCAGTTACAGATGTTTTATTCTTAGAAATTATAAAATTCCTACGGTGGTCTTCTACTTCCAACTTCTTTCCTTGACTATTGTTAGGCATTACCTTATCTTGAATTCTAGTGCTCTTAAACTGTGGTCCGCTAATGCTAGTAGTGGGGATTACTCCTGTAGAAGAAGACACACGTTGATTAGTTTTCCTAATATTCTCAGGTAACCGCGATGTTCCAGTTTGACTGGGCTTAGTGTTCATCTTATACATTCCTGGTTCTATCACATTTGTGATCTTATCATTTCCTATCTTAGACAGTCTGTGGGGATTGTCCTAAAACAGAGGATTTAGGGCATTTAACCGCATTCGGTTGACGAACGGCGGATGGTTTACCCAATACAGACTTTCCTTTCATTTTCTCAATGAGTTTTTGTAACTCACTGATGGCTATGTCCCTTTCTTGTAGCTGAACTTTCAAATCATTTATTTCGAACCTTTTTCATTTAATTGTCGAAACGAAGAAGCTGCCATTTCTTGACATTTTTTATGATTACAAGATTTATCACCTTCTTGTAAAGCAAGTTCAAGAGAAATGGAGTGTTTCTCAAGTTGGGAAAAACTTTTCGAAAGTTTGTTATAAGACTGAATTTGTTTCGAAAGCTCTACTTCAAGATTGCGACATTTCTCGTCCGATTCTGACACTAGACATGCTACATGACAATATTGATCAAGATCGGTATACACACCAAGTATAGCATTCATATGGTCAGCATAAAAGTATTCCTTAGAAAGTCGATCAATTTCGTTAGAAAGTTGGTGTTCTTGTGTCTTTAATTTAATTTGAAGAAAATCAACTTCATCTTCAAGAGATTTGACATATCTTAAATCAGTTAACATTTCCTCAGTGAGAGCATTATAAAACATTTCCACATTTTTTGAAAGATCATCAATGGTTGGAACAATGCATTGTTGAATGGCGACTTCTACTTGTGGGTTAGGTTTAATATTCCAAATGGTATCCCTAGAAACTTTTTCATAGTCGACGACACCTTTGTACAAATTTAAAACCCCTTGTTTTATAAACTCAAATTGCTGAACACTTTTTCTTTTCTCATCCCATTTACGTTTTTCATCCGAAATTTGTTTTCCTAACAAAATTGATTGCTTTCTAAAACTCCTTTTTAAAGAAACTTTCTTTTGGGGTTCATCACTTGGTGGTGGAACACTATTATACATCTTTTGTTCTTTGGAAAGTTCTTTTTGAGGAACAAACTTAATATAATTATCAGAATCAGAAAGGTTTATTAAATCACTTATGTTTGATCGACTTTCTTCTTGATGACGAATGATTTCGTCGCAGTCCGGAGAAAGCATAAGAGCAAGATTATCAACATAACAACCGATATCATAGAGAGCGGGCTTGGTGCTTTGAATTTTCTTGAGATATTCAGGCTTGACAAAACTCATTTTCATATTTCTATTGAGCATATTCATGGTTTGAATGGACTGACCCGTTTTGTAAACAATCTTGTTTAACGTTTCGATTCTCTTTTCCAAATCAAGAATTTTTTCAATATCCTTTTCTTCACGAGTTTTATAAAGCTTAGTTTGTTCTTTGTTAACCGACTCTAACTCGGTAATTTGGAGTTTATGTAGCAGCATTTGTTCTTCAAGTTTCGATATCTTTTGTTTTGACATATGAATATCGTGTGTTACTTTAGAACAATATTGTTCGTTGAGCACCTTACGTTCATATACCAAACCATTAGCTATTGTAACCCGTCGATCAGCTTCTTTTACATAATCATACTCTTTAAGCCTGTCTATCTCCTCGGCTAAGGATGCGTTTGCTTGCTTCAAACGTTTATTAGCTTCTTTGTTTTCATCGATTTCACGTTTTAAAGAGTCAATAATAGACGCAAGCAAATCACGGTCCTCATCCGAGTCAGTATCCTGAACAGCTTTTCCGTCATCATTACACATATGCTGTGAATCCGTAGAGATATTGCTATCCTTCGTGTCCATTACATATGTGTCATTGATGCTTTCGGGTTGCTCAGGATGCCGTCGTTCATTAGCAAACACATTATAGTTATCATGTGATGGTACCTTTTCAAGTGGCTCAGAATCATAGATGGGTCCAGAAGTATGTCAGTCTCTGGGATCACTTCTTGAATCTTTTCCATGTACACATAATATGCCTCCAACTCTTGATCATCGGCTTCATCATCAGTGTCATCACGCCAGTCAACTTCATCTGCTGTGAGTGGAATCCTTGCTTCTTCTTTCTTACACAACAACATCTTTTCCTTGTGATATCCTGAATCCTTAACCCGCTTTGGCTTCTTGCATTCCCTAGCCATGTGCCCAAATCCCTTGCAATTGAAGCATTGAATCCCAGTCTTCTTCACAACCGGAGTGCCTACAGTATCTCTAGCCCCAACTTGATTCAGCAACCTCTGATTATCATACCTAGCATCACGATCATTCCTAGGTGCATGATCAACATCCTTATATCTAGCATTGGATGATGATCTGAGGTTGTTGTTGGTAGGTTTGTAGATCTTCTTATAAGTTGTGGTGAGTAAAGACATGAGTTCCTCAATCTTCTTGTCCCTTGAAGTTTGTTCATCATCACTGTCTCCATCTGACTCGGTGTCATACTTTGGAGGTGGAGTGGGGACAATTGCTTTTTCTTTGTGTTTAGCAGTAGCTACAGGTTTGATGTATGAGCTTGATGACTTTGAGGAATGAGTAGGTGGTTGTTGACGGGGAATGGGTTTTGTTGAAGTAGCAGCCACAAAAGCACTAGAATTTACAGACCGTTCTGCCTTTTCAGCCCTTAGTTCATTCACTTCATTCTGATGTTGTTTCAAGATATCATAAAGTTTGTGATAGGAGATGGTCTTGATATCTTCCCTTTGTTTAACCAAGGTCACAAACCTTTGCCCTTCCGGTTTGAGTTGAAGTAGAAACTGAACATTGGCATGATGATTGGAGATGGTACACTGATTTATGACAAGCTCATTCATCATTTTGTAGAATCTCGAGTAATATGAGTCAATAGATTTACCATCTTCAGATGTGAATTTTCCAAACTCCCAAAGTAGATTAGTCTCGAGATCTTGAACATTGATCGACTCACCTTGCTTCAATCGATGAATTGCATTCCACATTTCCATAGCATTAGGACATGCATCAACTGTGGAATAGACATCGTTATCAATTCCAGTGAGTATGAGTTTTACAGCATCAGCTTCAGCTTGGAGGAGTTTCTTTTTCTCAGCAGAACATGTGTCAAAATCCTCCATAGCTCGTATAGTTGATGAAGTACCATCCTCTGTCTGTGTTGTAATTGGTCTGAATTCAAAAATTGGAGGTGGATTCTCAAGGCAGTGACGAAGAGCAGTTCGGTTTTCTTTTCCGTCGAGAAATCTAAGAAAACGAGATCTCCATTGAACGTAGCAACCGGCAGTGAGCACAGGTGGATTACCGTTGCCACCTTGTTCCAAACGAATTTGATTAGCAGTTGCAATGTTGTTGTTGTTGTTAGACATGGTGAATACTTGTGGATGAATTGCAGATCTTAGTGGATTTGTTGTGATGATGTGTGGTTAAAATTGAAATTCCGAAAATTCAAAAGAAAATTTCTCAGTCCGACAATAAATTCCTCAGTCTGTCAAAATGGTAAGCCGAAAAATTTTGTATCGCTAAATTTTGAATTTGAGTTAGAAATAGCCAAAAACTAGTAGGGAAAAAATTTATTTTACTTGACCTAAAAATTACTCAAATAAAATATCCATCGGAATACATGTCGGAATGTCCATCGGAATACCTGTCGGAATGTCCATCGGAATACCTGTCGGAATGTCTGTCGGAATGTTCTATCGGAATACCCGTCGGAATGTACTATCGGGATACCTGTCGGAATGTATGTCGGAATGTTCTATCGGAATATGTGATCGCAATATCTATCGCAATGTTACCTGTGAGAATGTTTAGATCGGAATATAGCTAAAACAAATTGGACAGAGTAACGACTCAAGAATCCCTTGAAACCGTCGGAATCCCAGATCGCAATGCACGATCGGAATGTCTCGTCGGAATAAGGTATCTAAATCCTGTGATCGTAAAGTAGAACCAAAAGGTTATTGCGATCCGGCTTCACTTCCTTTGTACTTTTCGATGGTGATACTTGCTGGAATTTTGGAATGAAGAAAAACAAGAAATTTCTCAACTTTAGATCCAAAAGACTTGTGTTTTAGCCAAAACCAAGATACCCAAATCACTACTACTAGTATGTGGATGATTTGTATCAATAATAGACCATAAAAAACACAAAAAAAATTTGGGACGTGAGATATAGATCAAAATAGCCACGAAAAATCAAGAACACAACACACGAATCTTCAATCACCTATCCACTATAGGCTCTTGATACCAAATGTTAATCCCATTCAATCAATAACACAAGATTTAGTTGATATTTAGAGAGAGAAAGAGAAGAAAGTAGAGAGAGAAAAGAGAGAGAATTGGAAGGTTTAAACTTTTACTAGAGAGATAAACTAAAAGTGAACCAACACCCTCTTCCACACATCGAAGAGGGTATATATACCCTAGGCTTTGTTGGGCCGTGGGTTAAGTAACATGGGCCGGGCTTGGATTTTTCTTGGGCTTACGCCCCTAACTTATACAATATTAGCTTAAAGTCCATGCCCGGTTTTCCCGACTAACCTATTACAATACAAGATCAATAACGACTAAGATGACCTATTACATTCTTGTTCGACTATATAAAATATAGGGCGAACAGGGCCCTAAAGCATGCCAATTATGACTTGAAGACCGCGGGAGATCACCGGAAAATACAACTTAATGAATTGGATGAATTAAAAGATAATGCTTATGAAAATTGATTGATTTTTAAGGAAAAGACTAAAAAGCTTCATGATTCAAAGATTAAAACCCGGGTTTTTAACGTTGGTGATCAAGTGTTACTTTTTAACTCTCGTTTGAAGATATTGTCTGGAAAATTGAAATCTCGTTTGTCGGGTCCGTTCACCATGACACAAGTGTTTCCTTATGGGACCATCGAGCTAGCTCAAAGTGATGGTCCTAATTTCAAGGTGAATGGACATAGGCTTAAGCACTACTTCAGTGGGAAAGTCCCTTCTTTGGACGAGCTCAACCAAGTCACCTTCCCCAATGATAAATATCATTGAGGGGATCGAGTCGAGCTCATGACTCGGTAATAAAAAACGAGTTGCCTCATGGGGGAGATCCCATGCCTATCCATGTATATATTATTTCTTTCTAATGTAGTTAATGAGAGGGGATTTGTGGCCTTCCGACTCGTTGTCTCGTGGTTGTTTGTGAATGTGTTATCTAGATCATCATCATCGCTAAGATTGAAGATCTTGTGTTCGTTTACGTGAGCTTCGATCATTTTCTTGAAGAATTTTTCACGAATCCATGACATATCCTTTATTGTTCTAAAAATTATCTTTTAGCATAATTTATAAACGGCTTTAGATATATTGTTGATCACCCTTTCCATGCTAGATCCTAAGCATTCGACTCTTCGTCTCTAGTATGGGGGTGGTCCACCTTTAGACTCGAAACATTGAGGACAATGTTTAATTTTAGTATAGGGGGGGTGAATAGATACTTGCCTTGCTACGCCCTCACGTTTTCCAACTTTCAACGTTTGGTTTTGTTTTGTTGCTAATAAGGCTAAAAATGGCCCAATTTTAAAATTTTTCTTAGTTATCATAAGTGTTTCTAAGACACGAATGTATATTTTCCGTTGGGTAGAATAAGATCTAATTTTTTACTGTATGGCCATTTGGATCCCTTTAAATTCCTTAACCCGCTTGAATCATGTTTTGCTAGACTTTTATATAGGGAACTTTAAAACGCGAAAGTCTTAGCTCATACGGGTTAAGAACAAGAACTTTTCGCAAGTTCCTATAATTGATCCTAGAAAGTCACTTATCAAGGGAACTTTAAAATGCATTCTCTAAACTTGAAAAAGTCTAAGAAAGTGCAAGATCCTATAGGTGACATGAAAACCCAAAACTTCGATTTAATATAGTCTTAATGAAGCTAATCTAAATTTGGCTTAATTTTGACTTGCATGGCTAAGTATTCACGAGTCTCTTTAATTAGAGGTCTTTAAATAGTGAAGAACGAGATGATAGAGTTAGACAAGTGATCATGCTAAACGTAGAACATTAAAATGTTCTTTCAAAAACTCATATGTTTTTAATTGCATAAGATCTGTAAAACCTCTGATTTTACCTTATTGACTTTGTCAACTGTTGTACTCTTTATTTTTGGAATCTATATAATTCCACTTTTATATGACTTCTTATTAATCATATACCTTTTGTCATACTACCTTTCATATTTATTTTTATATTTATATGGACCTTTAGTCATTGTTAACTACTCTGGCAACTGATTGGCCACTTGAATGAACAAGGACTCATCACCTCAGTACATATTTTGAGATAAACTATAACTTTACTTAATTAAATTATTAAATACTTGGACTTACTTTATATGTACATATTTACATATATTTCATAATAGGAATAAACACCTAACATCCTAAAACAATGTACATTATTTTACATTGACATTTATTTACTTTATTTAAGTAAAATACTTATAATGGTATATTCATTATATACTTTCACTAAGATACTTAAAGGTTTAACTAAAATACCTACAACTTAACAAATGCATACAATATCATACAAGGACCATTATTCTCATTCAACACATGATAAAAATTATCAAAACCCTCCCACATGCATGTTGATGCCGTGTGTATGCAAGTATATACTACTCCTAAATCATTGCATCTTACAAGTAGCCATACCTCCAAAGTCAAGTACTACACCATGAAAACCATACATCACCAACTATTTAGGACATACTTTTTCCCCTTTACCCCTCTTACACACGACAAGAAGCAACCGAACATTTGAACATATGTGTTTTTACCATTTGTAGGATAGAACATGCATATCCTATAATATCTAAACAAGATACAATCCAAGATCTAGGGTACAATGTTAGGATGTCACAAAGATCTCTCTCTTTCCTTTTCTTATTTTATCGGAAACCCACATGCATACATACACACACCAACACAAAACACTTGAAAACCAAATCTCATATCTCTCTCTCAACCTATGGCTTGTATATTGTCTCCACCAAAAAATCCTTCAACAACCAATTACTACTTCATTTACTACTCCTAAATCATGTCTCATACTACATGAATTCTAATCATTGGCAACTTCTACAAGTACCTTGATCTCCAAAACAAGAAAAGGAGCCCTAGCTATACTAGTGAAGCCCACGGCTACATTTTTTGATACAAAGATCTCCATTGCTGAAACTTAGCTCTCATTTCTACTCATTCTCTTGTTCATCCCTAGATCTACCTAAACAAGTAAGTAACTTAAAACCTATCTTTCAATATACTTACTTTTCATAAACATGAACATACACATGATTATTACTAGTAAAACTTAATGTTGAAACATAAATATGAAACCCTAGATCCTATATGGGTCATGGTTTAAAATGGGATGTGTGTTAAGAGGATGTAAAATCTTGATAACCATGATGAACATAACCCTATGAACAATTTAAACTTGAAAAACTATGAAAAACATAAGCATGCATATGTTGGACGTGGGGTTTAAACCCTATGGTTCAATATTGGGTAATCTTGTAATGTATAAACATGCCTAGAAATTTGGATCTATATTTATAGTTGCCTTAAAATGTTTAGCTCACTATTTTTGCCTTATAGGATTTAGTTTTAAGTCCACTATAATAAGCTTTCCTAAATAAACTTCATTATTACTAAATAATGTGTTCATAAAACTTTTGGTGTCAAAAATATAACTTTATAAAGTTTCGGGTTAAAATCATGGATCTATAAATATTTTGGACAAAAATGATAGATCTATGAAGTTTTGGGTTAAAATGGTAAATCCATAATGTTTCGGATTAAAATGATAAAAATAATACTTTCGGGTTGAATTTGTAACTTTATTAAGTTTGGGGATCTAAATGAACAAGTATAGAAACTCATTTTCCAAAAAGATAAACATAAAGGTTAATTTTGTAATTAGCCGAGAGTTAAGGGTAGTGATTTGAAACTATTTGAAACTTAATATTTAACACAAGGACCTAAATGAGATTTCTATAATGTTAGGGTAATTTGTGGAATTTAGTAAAAACCTAGGGACCCCTTTTGCCCATTACCGAAGCTAATAGAAACCCTAGGGACCCATTTTGCCAATCTAGTAAACTTAAATAAGCCCTAGATAAACCCTAGGGGCTGTTTTGGCATAAGCCGAAACTCATATGAATCCCTAGGGGGCATTTGTGAAACCTATAATAAACTTAATATAAGCCGCATACTATAAGGACCAAAATTGCCATCTTATGAAGCTTAAACAAACCCTAGTTACACGTGTAACTAGAGAGGGACCAATATTGTAATTACTAGAAACTTTTAGAAACCCTAGGGTATAAAAGTAATTAAACCGCAGGTAATTATATAAGTAGAGGGACTAAAATGTAATTTATACAAGTATAACAAACCCTAAAAATTACTATATATTTATACCCGATATTTAAGACGTAAAACTTAAATAAACATAACATTCGTTATTTTTCCAAACTTATAATTTAATAATTATATACACTACGAAAACGTGGGATTTAATTAAAATGTTAAACGTTTTATAAACCTTATTTATATATTAAATATAAATTAAAAATGATTAATTTATAAAAACTAAATATATGAATTATATTTATTTTCTATTACTTTATATATATAAAACTTCCTTTTATAAATATTTAAATTGTTTTATAAACAATATAAGCACAAGAATTATAATTAAACAGATTAATTAATTTAACATTATTATTTATTTTATACTTAAAATAAATACTACTATAACTTGTACAACGATGGACTAAAATACAAGTATCGTAATAAAATGCTTAAAACCAGTATAAGCATGCACAAATTTGTTCTGAAACTTTTATGCATTATGTTATGCATTTATGAGACCTTATAATTATTTAGGTCGTTGACTGTATCGTGAGCATCATATCAGATGTACTTGTGACTATTTGCTGTACTATTGAGGTGAGTTCATGGCCCCACTTTATATATTGACAAACTTTTAAACCTTTTTATTAGGGAAGAAAACATGCAACATATTTTATTTTATGGACATAAATTGAACTATGACTTTGATTACATTTTCCTATTGTAGATGAACCCACATGACCCGTGCATCTGAAACTGTTAGAATTATTGAATTACCTGAATGTTATAAATACATCTATTTGGGATTGACCATCCCCCATATGGGTGAGTCATGCTCACTGTGCCTAGGTCAGGACAACAAATTTTTCACATGTCAGCACTTATTATTTTTGGGTGCCTTTTTATAAGGCGAAGGGTCCTTATTTGTTAAGGACCTAACTGTCAAGTCTCAATTTCAGGCAATATGGGAATGTAATTACTTTTAAGTATTGGTGCTTTGTGCATTACTACTTCAGTGAATGTTTATTGTCCAAACTCATTTTATTAAACCTGTGAATTCACCAACTTTATGTTGACTCTCTAAGAATGTTTTCTCAGGAAACTGAAGAAGGTATTGGTGTGCATGGAGTCAAGCATCATGATAGGCTGCATTTATAGAGCTCATCTGGGGTTTTATAAACCGGGAAATAATTCAAACTGTTGAACAATGTTTAAGACAATTTTAATACTATTTGCACTTTTATCCATGTAATAAATGTAATCATAATCTTTTATCTGCTGCTCTGTACGTATCTGCTATTGATCCACCTACGTGACACCCAAATATTATTTCTGCTGCATTTGACTTAATTTGGGGGTGTCGTAGAATGATATCAGAGCGATAGTTTTAGAGAACCAGAACAAAATTTAAATAAATATAAAACATAATTTTTTTATATAAACTGGACTATAAGTGCTTTAAAAATCTTTTGGGATTTTCGGGACTAGAATAGTTAAGCATATAGAGTGTAGAGCATACATTATTACGTTTCTACCTGTCCATTGATTATTAACATCCGGTTAATTAATCTTATAAGTATTAACGTAACCTTTAACATCGTCATGTTAAATGGCACTATTATATAATTTAATCATTATTTCCCAAAAACTTTTAACTTGAGTAAGTTTATTCTTATGTCAATTAAAACGATATTATTTTCAGATTATTATGGCTTCACCTACTGATACTCCTGCTGCCGTATCACCGACGTCCGTCTTGTGTGGATGGATATCTGCTAGTGACATAGACGACAGTCACACATCTGGTGACACCGCTCTCGCTGCTACCCTCATTACTACTCCACCTGTTTCACCTATTTCCCCCGCTAGGGAAGAGGTTCAGCCACCTGCTGCCATACCACCCATACCACCAGTTTCTTCACTACGGGACTACGCACCCGAGTCTCTGCCGCCTCGTAAGAGGAGGTATGAGGCACCTGTCGACTCTTCTATTGAGATCGGCGAGGGTACGGGTACTAGACGCGTGGATCCTGTCCAGGCCCAGATCACTGCACTGGCTGCACGCCAGGCACAGTATATTACGGAGATTCATGCTCTGCTGGCTGATGGACAGCTTGGACGCACTGCTCTGCAGTCGCGTCAGGACCTTCTGTGCTGGACTGTTAGTGCTGAGGCACATGCTGCTCGTGGAGCATGGTCCACGACTTACCATTCTCTCCAGTGGTTTCTAGAGGAGAATGAGTTCCTTCGTGAGCAGATCTACCTACTGTAGAGTCAGTAGACTGAGACTCACACCGCTCTCATGACCATGGAGTAGACGCCTGCCATCTTCTTCGATCTACAGGACGTCCCTCACAAGGGATTGACATCAGAGACCGCTCATCTTCGGGGAGTTCAGCAGACCCTCAGAGACCAGTTCTTGGAGGCACTCCGACTCCTTAAGGAGACCCGAGCTGCCATGACTGCGATGCAGGATGCCATGCAGGCACCGGCCGTCTCATCACCACCAGTGGCACCAGCCGTATCTAAGGAGTCCGTCAGACATGAGTAGACTAGGTGTACTAGATGTTTTTTACATCATGATAAGCTATTAGGGTTGCATCCCGGCTATCATGATATAGGACCTCATGTATTTGTACTTTCCTTTATTAGTTGTATCTTTGTACTGTACTATTTAGATTAGGGATTCATAGATGTTATACTTTATATTATGTGTACCACCATCCCAGACAGGCGGTCTGTGGTCTGTCTTGGATTGGTTGTGCAATTTGTACTATATTCCTATTCTAGACATATGGCATGTACTCATTAGCTTTTATTATATCCTGTACTGTATTATATTATGAACTTTTAAACAGGTTATCCAATTTGTTGCAAAGTCTATGCATGAATTTCTTTTCTTTTATTTATATAAAACTGTGCTAACACCTTAAACTAATGATTTCATTTTTGTGTATAATAATAGAAAAATGGTAATCACTAGAACGAACCCCAACAATGCCGACACTACCCAAAACGTCACTGCTGCCCAACTAAGGGAAATGATTGATCAAGGCATCGCAACTGCGATGGCTGCCAGCAGAAACGTAGACGATAGTCAAAACTCCAAAAACCACCGGAATAATCAGACCACCAGGGGTTGCTCTTACCCTGACTTCTTGAAATGTAAGCCTTCCTACTACAAGGGCAAGGAAGGAGTGGTGGAACTGATGCAGTGGTTTAAAAGGTTGGAAACTGTGTTCCGCATCAGCGACTGTGAAGAAGAGAACAAAGTAAAGTTTTCCACCTGCACCCTACTTGAGAGTGCTCTTACTTGGTGGAACTTTGTAGTTGCTACTCTTGGACACGACGTTGCTTATGCTCTCAACTGGATTGTACTGAAGGAGATAATGACAGAGAAATACTGTCCAAGGGGTGAAATGAAGAAGCTTGAAATCGAATTGTGGGATCTCAGATGCAGGAACAATGACATTACTGCATACAACCAAAGGTTCCAAGAGTTGAGTCTAATGTGTACCAGAATGTTTGTGGAGGAGGAAGATAAGATTGAGAAGTATGTGGGTGGACTCCCAGACGCCATTCACGACAGTGTGCTCGCATCTCGACCTACTACCGTCGAGAATGCCATCGATTTTGCTACTGAATTGATCAACAAAAGAGTCCGTACCATATCTGAGAGGCAAACTGACAACAAGGGAAAGACAGATGAGTATTTTTGTAGTCAGCACCAGCAGCATCCTAAAAAGAAAAATGTTGGGCAAGTTTACAGTGCTACCTCTGCAGGGACTAAGTCGTATGTGGGCGCAAAACCTTTATGCCCCAAGTGCAACTATCATCATACTGTTGATAGCCCATGCCAGACCTGCTACAGATGTGGACAAGTGGGTCATTTTGCTAAAACCTGTCGAGTTAATGCTGTCACTCAGGCCCGACCCAATCAAAACATTGGGAACTACAATAACAGGGGCGGATACAATGCTCGTGGGAATGGGAATGGACAACAGGGGAACTACAATGCTGCTAGAGGAAATAACAATGGACCCAAGAAGGGAGTTGTGTGCTATGAGTGTGGAACACTAGGACACGTGAGACCAGGTTGCCCTAAGCGGGCCATTCAGAACAGGAACAGTGGAGGAGCTTCGTCCAGAGTGTACGTGGTCGGCAATGCAAAAGCCAACCCCGATTCAAATGTCGTTACTGGTACGTTCCTACTAAACAATCGTTATGCATCTGTTTTGTTTGATACTGGAGCAGACCGAAGTTTTATATCCACTAAATTTAGCCAAGTACTAGAAGTTGTTCCTACAACTTTAGATCACCACTACTCCGTAGAATTAACTGACGGTAAAACTGTAGATGCTGACACTATCATTAGAGGTTGTAGCTTAAATCTTTCCAAACATCGGTTCAACATTGACCTTATCCCCATAAACCTTGGTAGCTTTAATGTTATTATTGGTATGGACTGGTTAGCGAGATACCGCGTAGTCATTGTTTGTGACAAAAAACTAGTCTGTATCCCATGGGGAAACGAAACTTTAATCATTCGAGGAGACGGTAATACCGACCTCACTGACACTAGACTTAGTGTTATCTCTTGTACAAAAGCTCAGAAATATTTGTTGAGAGGTTGTCCTATCTTGTTGGCCTATATTTCTTAAACAGATGAAGAAGACAAGCCCGAGAAGAAGCAAATCAAGGACGTACCCATCGTCCGGGATTTTACAGAAGTCTTTCCTGATGAGTTTCCAGGCTTACCACCGACCCGACAAGTGGAATTTCAAATCGACTTGATTCCCGGAGCTGCACTTGTAGCCAAAGCTCCATACCGGTTGGCACCATCAGAAATGAAAGAACTAGCTGAACAACTCCAGGAACTATCTGAAAAAGGATTCATTCGACCCAGTTCCTCACCATGGGGAGCTCCTGTGTTATTTGTCAAAAAGAAAGACGGTTCTTTTCGAATGTGCATCGATTATAGAGAACTGAACAAGCTAACTGTGAAGAATCGTTATACGCTACCTCGCATTGACGACCTATTTGACCAACTGCAAGGTTCAAGTGTGTATTCAAAGATTGACTTGAGATATGGATACCATCAACTATGGGTCAGGGAGGAAGATATTCCAAAAATAGCTTTTAGAACCCGTTACGGTCATTACGAGTTCCAGGTTATGCCATTTGGGTTGACCAATGCACCAGCTATTTTCATAGACCTTATGAACCGTGTGTGCAGACCCTACCGGGATAAATTCGTGATAGTCTTCATTGACGATATACTCATTTATTCCAAGAACGAACAAGAACACGGGGAACACCTTGCACAAGTAGTAAAGGTACTCAAGGAGGAACAACTCTATGCTCCAAATGTGAATTCTGGATCCACAGAGTGCAATTCCTCGGCCATGTCATCGATTGTGACGGTATTCACGTAGATCCAGCAAAGGTCGAATCTGTCAAGGATTGGGTATCTCCTAAATCACTGACAGAGATCCGCCAATTTCTAGGCCTTGTCGGGTACTACCGCAGATTCAGTGAAGATTTTTCCAAAATAGCCAAGCCAATGACCAAACTCACACATAAAGGAATAAAGTTCGATTAGGGAGAGAAGGAAGAATCAGCTTTTCAGCTTTTCAGCTGATCAAGCAGAAGTTGTGCAGTGCACCTATATTATCCTTGCCTAAAGGCAACGAGGATTTCGTTGTATACTGCGATGCTTCACATAAAGGTTTAGGAGCAGTATTGATGCAGAGGATGAAAATAATTGCCTACGCTTCAAGACAACTAAAGAAGCATGAGAAGAATTACACCACTCACGATCTAGAACTTGGATCCGTAGTTTTTGCTCTCAAGATCTGGAGACATTACCTATACGGAACGAAGTGCACAGTGCATACTGACCATAAAAGTTTGCAACACATATTAGATCAGAAGGATCTGAACATGAGACAACGCCGTTGGATTGAGTTGTTGAGTGACTACGACTGCGAGATCAAATACCACACCGGTAAAGCAAATGTGGTTGTTGATGCTTTAAGTCGTAAGGAAACGAATCCTCCTATGAGAGTTCGGGCATTAGTTATGACAATCAGTTTGGATCTACCCAAACAGATTTTGGAAGCCCAGACGCAAGCCCAATTACCTGAAAACCTCGCGAAGGAAGACGTTAGTGGAATGGTCAGAACCGACATTAGAAAGGAGAATCTAGAATCAAGAGCAGATGGAACCCTATGCCATCACGGACGAAGTTAGTTACCTTGCTATGGACATTTGAGGAACGTGATCATGCACGAATCTCATAAGTCAAGATATTCTATACATCCTAGATCTGAAAAGATGTATCAGGATATGAAGAAATTATATTGGTGGCCGAATATGAAAGCCAACATCGCCACCTACGTGCAGAAGTGTTTGACATGTTCACATGTCAAGACTGAACACCAGAGACCATCGGGTTTTCTTGTACAACCCGAGATACCAAAATGGAAGTGGGACAACATCACCATGGACTATGTCACCAAACACTGAAAGTCATCTCACGGTTATGATACTATCTGGGTAATCGTCGACCGACTCACCAAGTCCGCTCATTTCCTACCAATTAGGGAGAACGATTCCCTTGCAAGACTAGCAAAAACATACCTGAAGGAGATTGTGACAAAACATGGGATACCCGTGTCGATAATTTGTGATCGAGACGATAGGTTCACATCAAACATTTGGAAGGCTTTCCAACGAGCCTTAGGTACCAATTTGGACATGAGCACTGCTTATCATCCGCAGACTGACGGTCAAAGTGAACGAACCATCCAGACTCTAGAGGACATGCTACGGGCATGTGTGATTGATTTTGGAAATGGATGGGTTGACCACATTCCTTTAGTGGAATTCTCCTACAACAACAGTTATCACGCCAGTATTAAGGCTGCCCCTTTTGAAGCACTTTACGGTCGCAAATGCTGTTCACCTGTGTGCTGGGCAGAAGTAGGTGAATTTCAGCTCACTAGACCAGAACTAATCCAGGAGACTACAAACAAGATCGTCCTTATTAAGCAAAGAATCCAAGCTTCTCGCGACTGACAAAAGAGCTACGCGGACCTGAAACGCAAACCTATGCAATTTGAAGTAGGTGACCGTGTTATGCTCAAGGTATCACCTTGGAAGTGTGTTGTACGCTTTGGCAAACGTGGAAAACTGAATCAACTTTATGTTGGCCCTTTCAAAGTAATAGCCAGGTCGGGGAAGTAGCTTATCGTTTAGAGTTGCCCCAGCAACTGAGTCGGGTACACTCTACCTTTCATGTGTCTAATATGAAGAAGTGCTATGCTGAAGAACCATTGGCTATGCCATTGGAGGGAGTTCAGTTTGACGACAAACTCCAGTTCATAGATGAACCAATAGAAATCACGGAGAGGACAGTTAAGAAATGGAAACGCAGTCGCATCCCGTTGGTCAAAGTACGTTGGAACTCTAGGAGAGGCCCTGAGTTCACTTGGGAACGAGAAGACTCGTTCATAACCAAGTACCCACACTTGTTCACTGACCAATGACTTCATCCTTAGCTTTGAGGACAAAGCTAAAATAACGGGATGGTGGTGTAAAACCTCTTATTTTACCTTATTGACTTTGTCAACTGTTGTACTCTTTATTTTTGGAATCTATATAATTCCACTTTTATATGACTTCTTATTAATCATATACCTTTTGTCATACTACCTTTCATATTTATTTTTATATTTATATGGACCTTTAGTCATTGTTGACTACTCTGGCAACTGACTGGCCACTTGAATGAACAAGGACTCATCACCTCAGTACATATTTTGAGATAAACTGTAACTTTACTTAATTAAATTATTAAGTACTTGGACTTATTTTATATGTACATATTTACATATATTTCATAATAGGAATAAACACCTAACACCCTAAAACAATGTACATTATTTTACATTGACATTTATTTACCTTATTTAAGTAAAATACTTATAATGATATATTCATTATATACTTTCACTAAGATACCTAAAGGCTTAACTAAAATACCTACAACTTAACAAATGCATGCAATATCATACAAGGACCATTATTCTCATTCAACACATGATAAAAAGTATCAAAACCCTCCCACATGCATGTTGATGCCGTGTATATGCAAGTATACACTACTCCTAAATCATTGCATCTTACAAGTAGCCATACCCCCAAACTCAAGTCTTACACCATGCAAACCATACATCAACCACTAATTAGGAAATACTTTGTCCCTTTTACCCCTCTTACACACGGCAAGAAGCAACCCAACATTTGAACACATGTGTTTTTACCATTTGTAGGATAGAACATGCATATCCTATAATATCTAAACAAGATACAATCCAAGATCTAGGGTACAATGTTAGGATTTCACAAAGATCTCTCTCTTTCCTTTCCTTATTTGATCCGAAACCCACATGCATACATGCACACACCAACACAAAACACTTGAAAACCAAATCTCATATCTCTCTCTCAACCTATGGCTTGTATATTGTCTCTACCAAAAAAATCCTTCAACAACCAATTACTACTTCATTTACTACTCCTAAATCATGTCTCATACTACATGAATGCTAATCATTGGCAACTTCTACAAGTACCTTGATCTTCAAAACAAGAAAAGGAGCCTTAGCTATACTAGTGAAGCCTACGGCTACATTTTTGGATACAAAGATCTCCATTATTGAAACTTAGCTCTCATTTCTACTCATTCTCTTGTTCATCCCTAGATCTACCTAAACAAGTAAGTAACTTAAAACCTATCTTTCAATATACTTACTTTTCATACACATGAACATACACATGATTATTACTAGTAAAACTTAATGTTGAAACAATAATATGAAACCCTAGATCCTATATGGGTCATGGCTTAAAATGGGATGTGTGTTAAGATGATGTAAAATCTTGATAACCATGATGAACATAACCCTATGAACAAGTTAAACTTAAAAAACTATGAAAAACATAAGCATGCATATGTTGGACGTGGGGTTTAAACCCTATGGTTCAATATTGGGTAATCTTGTAATGTATAAACATTCTTAGAAACATTAGATCTATATTTATAGTTGCCTTAAAATGTTAAGCTCACTATTTTTGCCTTATAGGATTTAGTTTTAAGTCCACTATAATAAGCTTGCCTCAATAAACTTCGTTATTACTAAATAATGTTTTCATAAAACTTTTGGTGTCAAAAATATAACTTTATAAAGTTTCGGGTTAAAAACATGGATCTATAAATATTTTGGACTAAACTGATAGATCTATGAAGTTTTGGGTTAAAATAGTAAATCCATAATGTTTCGGATTAAAATGATAAAAATAATACTTTCGGGTTGAATTTGTAACTTTATTAAGTTTGGGGATCTAAATGAACAAGTATAGAAACTCATTTTCCAAAAAGATAAACATAAAGGTTAATTTTGTAATTAGCCGATAGTTAAGGGTAGTGATTTGAAACTATTCGAAACTTAATATTAACACAAGGACCTAAATGAAATTTCTATAATGTTAGGGTAATTTGTGGAATTTAGTAAAAACCTAGGGACCCCTTTTGCCTATTACCGAAGCTAATAGAAACCCTAGGGACTATTTTGCCAATCTAGTTAACTTAAATAAGCCCTATATAAACCCTAGGGGCTGTTTTGGCATAAGCCGAAACACATATGAATCCCTAGGGGGCATTTGTGAAACTTATAATAAACTTAATATAAGCCGCATACTATAGCGACCAAAATTGTCATCTTATGAAACTTAAACAAACCCTAGTTACATGTGTAACTAGGGAGGGACCAATATTGTAATTAGTAGAAACATTCAAACCCTAGGGGTATAAAAGTAATTAAACCGCGGGTAATTATATAAGTAGAGGGACTAAAATGTAATTTATACAAGTATAACAAACCCTAAAAATTACAATATATTTATACCCGATATTTAAGACGTAAAACTTAAATAAACATAACATTCGTTATTTTTCCAAACTTATAATTTAATAATTATATACACTACGAAAACGTGGGATTTAATTAAAATGTTATACGTTTTATAAACCTTATTTATATATAAAATATAAATTAAAAATGATTAATTTATAAAAATAAATATATAAATTATATTTATTTTCTATTACTTTATATATATATAACTGCCTTTTATAAATATTTAAATTGTTTTATAAACAATATAAGTACAAGAAAATTAATTAAACAGATTAATTAATTTAACATTATTATTTATTTTATACTTAAAATAAATACTACTATAACTTGTACAACGATGGACTAAAATACAAGTATCGTAATAAAATGCTTAAAACCAGTATAAGCATGCACATATTTGTTCTGAAACTTTTATGCATTATGTTATGCAATTACTGAGACCTTATAAATTTTTAGGTCGTTGACTGTATCGTGAGCATCATATCAGATTTACTTGTGATTATTTGCTGTACTATTGAGGTGAGTTCATGGCCACACTTTATATATCGACAAACTTTTAAACCTTTTTATTGGGGAAGAAAACATGCAACATATTTTATTTTATGGAAATAAATTGAACTGTGAAACCTTTGATTACATTTGCCTATTGTAGATGAACCCGCATGACCCGTGCATTTGAAACTGTTAGAATTATTGAATTACCTGAATGTTATAAATAGATCTATTTGGGATTGACCATCCCCATCTGGATGAGTCATGCTCACTGTGCCTAGGCCAGGACAACAGATGTTTCACATGTCAGCACTTATTATTTTTGGGTGCCTTTTTATAAGGCGAAGGGTACTTATTTGTTAAGGACTTAGCTGTCAAGTCTCAGTTTAAGGAAATATGGGAATGTAATTACTTTTAAGTATTGGTGCTTTGTGCATTACTACTTCAGTGAATGTTTATTGTCCAAACTCATTTTATTAAACCTGTGAATTCACCAACTTTATGTTGACTCTCTAAGCATGTTTGCTCAGGAAACTGAAGCAGGTATTGGTGTGCATGGAGTCAAGCATCATGGTAGGCTGCATTTATAGAGCTCATCTGCGGTTTTATAAACTAGGAAATAATTCAAACTGTTGAACAATGTTTAAGACAATTTTAATACTATTTGCACTTTATCCATGTAATAAATGTAATGATAATATTTTATCTGTTGCTCTGTACGCTATCTGCTATTGATCCACCTACGTGACACCCAAATATTTTTCCGCTGCATTTGACTCAATTTGGGGGTGTCACAAGATCAATGCATTAAGAATAAAATAATTGCAATAAGTAAGGTCGTACGATTTGAAAGGTTACTTAGCTTCTAGCCCAAGATCGTTTAAAAGTTGCTCGTGGTTGAATAGAGTTCATAGCCAAGGCATAACTTATTGAAGCGGCACGCGAAGATTGGTGAAGATCCAAAAAGGCCCTAACAAGGCATGAGGAGCTCTATTTTGTTGCTAAGGATCCAAGATGATGTGAAGAATCATTATTCCAAAATCAATATGAAGGATCGAGACACACGATGAAAAGCAATTACTCCCCTAAAGATCATGGAGAAAGTCTATCCAAAAAGACCCTTACAAGGTATGAGGATAAATATATCCAAGTCCTAAAAGGAGGTGGATCGTTGTATATCAAAATCCAAAATAAAGATTGAATAAAAATGATGAAGTCGTGGTCCAAGTATGAAGAATCTCTCAAAAACGTCAATGTAAAGAAATTCCAAAATATGAAGAGAAGACCATATTTTTAAGAACGTTTTCCGAAGATTCGAAGTATGAAGTACATGCCAAATATCGGTCTAAGAAAGGTCTCAAATCGTGAAATGAGTTATGCCAAGATATGAACTTAAGGAGATACACGAGAAGTTGTTTTAAAAGATTTTGTCATTTAGCTAACTATTGATTAAATCGTGCTACTTTATTTTTGGACTAATAAATACTCAAATAAGTCAATATGAATCACTTGTGATCCATGGCAAATAGTTAAAAAATTCTAGATACATTTTCTTTTCATAATAACTAGGATTGCGGGGAGAAAAAGTATTACACAATTTGGACGTATGAGTATTGTTAGCATTGTGACTTGTACCAACAATGATCTCATTTTTGCACTTAGCATAGAATGTATGACAATCAAGGATGACGAACTTTACTCTATGAGACATTCACTTGTTTTTATTCATTGACCCTAATAGTCACATTCGTGATGAAAATCTTACATTATGTCTTTAATATATCTTCGTAGTATTGTAGCAAGTTTTACTTTTCAATAAAGGGTAATAAACTTGAATTTTGGAGATGATTAGATACATTATTCTAGCATTGCGGGAGGGCACGATAATGGTTTAGTATGGGGAGTGATGAGATGGCATTTATACATGATCTCATCGTTCTTTTCGGGCTTTAAATGCATAAAATGTCATCAAAATACCATATATATGCTTGTGTTTGTTTACTTGTGTATTTTAGGTATGGATATCGTGAAAAGGACAAAAGATCACAAGAAACAAGGAAAAACGAATACGAGAAACGAAGCCGCACAATGAAACGGGCCCTAATTATTGATTTCTCAAAGAAAAACCCTTGAAGACTTGAAGATGTACAAGAATGATCCATTATTTATGAAGAAATGACACTTAATACCCTTGTATATTCATAATTACAAGTTTGGTCCCTTAAGTTTATCAAAATTACAAAATGGTCCCTCAACTTGGAAGATTTGGAAAGTTTGGTCCCTCAAAGATTCTAAATTGTCAACAATGGTCCCTAATGAAGTCAAACATCCAATAAAGACCTTCAAAGATGAGAAATGTCCAAGATCAGTCCTTCAAATATCCAAAAATGGCAAAACAAGTCCCTAAAATACTTTGAAAACTTTTTGGGGCAAAAGTATGAAAACTGGAACTTTATTTACAAAGGGTTTCAAGTTTTAAACTGAATAAACACGTTTTACAACATTTCCCAAAACACAAGGGCCAAACCTGCCATTCCCAAACTTCAAATCCCTAATCACGCGGGTAACATTTACTGTTTAGATTAAAATGAGTTACTATTCATCTTTTTACCCAGGATAAAAAAGGATCAAAACAAAGGGGAAAGGTAGATTGGTTAGACTCACGTGTAATTCACCTCACATGAATCATATCCCAACACTAAAACCTTCAATCCCACTACCAGGAAGACCCCACAAGGACCATCCATAAGACGGCACATGGCAAAGATCATTGACATGGACAAATCAAGGGTGTACATCAACTACTTGTCCTCCAAGGTGAAAATATACGTCCATGATTTCTCCTAACAGGCTGTCAACAACCAAATTTGATTCTGGAAGCTTCATAGGGAAATTTTAGGGATTTTCATAGATTAGGGTTTGTGAATAGTGCCTATATTGTGGCCTATAAAGAGAGCCCCGACTTGTGGTGAGCCTCTTGTTCCAGTGTTTAGCTAAAATCAATGTAATCCCTTTTTATAAATATAAAGTTGGTATTTTCTAAAAATCTAATTGTAATTCCTTTTATCTTTTTATGAAAGTTGGTTTTTGATTAGCTAAATTTTGAGTTCCATTTATCTATTTGCCTGAGTTTTGAAGAAAGGTTTTATGTTATTAAAACCTTGTTTTCAAAAATTAGTGATTGTTTAATCCTTGTGAGTTTTTTGATCTTAGCAGGTACAAAGGAAGCTTGTGGTTGTTCTTGCTACCACATTAGCTCTAAACATCCCAAGGTGTAGATTGTGCATCTTGGAGGTTTGATTTTCAAATCCCTTTTACTTTTCTGTCAATATATTGATGGTTATGTGATTTGTGGTTTGGATGGGTTTATTGTTTATATTTTTGTTTAAATCTGCTTAATAGTGTATATTAGATCTCATATCACCTAGATCATGTTGCATAATAGGGTTTAAAATCATATTTGTGTGAAAAAGTTGGATTAAGAGGTGTTTGTTTCTACTGGTTCATAGGCCTTAGGGCCTTTAAGCTTGTTTCTTTGGAGTTTGTAGGTGTTTGTTTGCTGGTTATTAAGGTGTTTTAGGTTTTGGTTTAGTCTAAAAGAAAGGAAAACTAAAAAACGTAGGCTGCTAGTTTTTGCACATTAATTTCAGGTCAAACAGATCAGAAGGTTGTATATGCTTGTTTGATTGAATTGAAGGATGAAATTTGGCATGCTAGTAGTTTTTATGGTTGTTTAACTCTGCATTATCTGGTTTCAAAGTTTGGTAGCTTATTGTGAATTTTACAGCTTATTGAAATTCAGAATTTGGTCAGGTGTATCAGCAATTGTTCTTGGTCTGCATGATTTTTGATTTGATCTGTTGAGTGCCTTATTGTGTTTGGATTTGTGATTTTTGTGTTTCTGTTGACTCCTAATAAGCCAAAGCTTATTGGGGTGCCCTTGGTTGAAAAAATATCCAACAAACAAAGCTTGAAATCAAGCTCAAATCAAGTCAGTTTAATCAGGAGTGGGAACTCCTTTCCCACTGCTTGTTACCACTAATAGTGCAACAACTCTTTCAGCTTATTATTAAGCCATTTGAGCTTATTAATTCGTGCAACAACTTCAATTTGGTAATTATTCCTCCTTAATTGGCCCATTTGTTCACTCTGGAGCTTTTGGGCTATTGACTTTAGGGTTTTATTAGAAAACCAACTCTTTTGACTTTTTCATAAGTGCTTATTGTCTTTTGGCTTTGCTTATTAGATTTTTCTTGATTGATTTGTCTTAATTAAGTCATTTAGAGCCTTTTGCAAGTTAAATCAAGTTCTAAAGTGGTCTAAATCTCTAAGCCGACTATTTTGTCTTTTAGTGAAATTATACTTGGCTTATTTCTGGCTTATCGGTTAAGCTTTTTTCAAAATTTCTTTTGACAGATCTCTTAAGCATCCCAAAAGAAGGTTTTGTCTCAAATTAGAGCTTATGGCATTAGCTTATAGCTTAATGGGCCAAAAAGCCCGTTAAGAATAAGATGTTGACTTATTAAGCTGTGATAAGTACATTTTCAGCTTTTGGGCCTTTAGAGTTTTGTGTTTAGAATTAAATTTTGAGTCAGGCTGGAACTTTTCAGCTTATTTTGTTGTTTTTTGGCTTAGTGGGCTAAAAAGCCCATTACAGTCCACTGTTTTTTTTAGCCCATTTGGGGGCCCAATATGGGTATTTTGGTAATTTCACTTTCATTTTTTGTTTAATTAGGTTAAAATAAACTAGTTTGCAAGTTTTTAGAAATTTTTATAATTTTTGAATTTTTAATATTATTTTAATATTTAATTTTAGTTTTAAATTAATTTAAATAGTTTTATTTAGTTTTAAATTTTATAAAAATAGTTTTTAGTTTAATGAAGTCATTTTAGAGTTTTACAAATTGAAAAATCTTTATTTGGGCTTTTTATTAATTATTTTTATTTTTAGGGCTTTAATTAGCATTTCAAAATTATTATTTAATTAATTAAAAGGTTTGAAAAAGTTTTGATCATTTGTAAACCCTATTTGCATTTTTAGTTATTTTTGATGATGTTTTGGGAATTTTTAGAATTAATTTTTATTTTGTCATATTTTACGGTTTTTCGTTTTATCGTCGTAGTGTAATTTTAACGTATCCGTCATTCTAATTTCTCATCTTTTCTTTATCTCATATTAATCCAAAATCATTAGGAATTATTCACACAAAATAAACCTCCTTGGGAAACGAAGTTTCACCTTTGGGTTATTAGTGCACGGTTTTCCTAAACCGTCGTACTTAATACTTACCGCTTTTACGCCTTTTTCCTAAAAGGTCGTATTTTACTCCAATCAGTATGTCACCTAGATTCCAAGTACCAAGCTCCAGGGTGGCACTTGGTTGCATCATTCCTTGGCTTTCATTGGTCAAATCACTGAAAACCTGACTACAAGCCAATCATCTATTACCAAGTCAGCCTCAAACTAGCACGGAAATGGCCACCCTGGCAATCCGAGTGAAGAAGGGTGATTATCAGCCAAAGGATCAAAACAATGAAGAAAGAGAAAGAATGATCCCTCATCTATGGTTTAGACTGATTCTTCCTCAACAACCCACACCTCTTCACCAACTATATATACCCCCTCAAAAATCATGTAATCTATCGCTTTTTCTTTTAAAGTTATAATGTCAATTTATCGGTAGGTTGTAATTTTCTTGTTTAAAAAGCATTGTAATGTTAGTTTCGATTGAATAAAAAGTTTGATTTTCAGTCTCATTGTCTTGATTCCCACGTTTGATTTTTTTAAGAGTTATTTACAAATCTAATCTATAAACATATGTTATAATGAATTGTCGTTTATATAAGCTCGAATCATAGCTTTTGTGAATGATATATAGGATTAGGGATATAAATAACGATCCCCACTAGATAGATATGAAAATAAGCTGTTGTTCGAGATTCATTGTGGTGTTTTGTTGGTTCGAGATCTTACTGTTGGTTTGAAGATGTTTGTATTGGTGGTTCGAGCTTTTGAATGGTGGTTCTAATAGTTTGGAGTCGAGTCTAAGTCGGTTCAGCACCGTACTTCATCATCAACGGATATATTCATCATCAAACGGTTAAGCTCGTTTTTGTTCTTTCTAAGTTTTTTTAGTATAATCTGCTTATTTTTATGTGATTTGGTTCATTTTTCTATTCTGCTTGTACATGTATGAGTGTGAATTGCTGATTCGAATTTGATGTGATTTTTGATTGTATGTTTATTGATCGATTACATAAGAATAATCTGTCCTTCAGTGTTTAATTCGTTTACTTTGTGTTCCTTGCTTCATGATTAGTAGTAACTGAATCTTTTTTCTCAAATAGATAGCGATCTGCTGGTGTTAATGTGTTGCAAGTTTGCTTACTATCTTTCGAGATTTATATTTAACTGTCATAATAAATGTGTGTTGAGTATGCTTGATTTCAAACGAGAATGTTATTTTTTGCATAAACTAGGTCTTGCTTTTGATTTGAACTAGATGTGGTTATAGTGTGGTTCACGAGATTATTCATTGATTCGATCTAATGTTTTAGGTCTCATATATTCATGTGAACATTTTTGCCTGCGTAGGGGTTGTTTGTTTAATCACTAAGCTGGTGATTTTAGGTTTCTTAGATTTCATTCTGTATTGTAACTAGTATTTTGGCAAATGCTCAATTTCAACCTGTTGGTTTGCATTTAAATTGTTACTGTGTTGATTCTTTTATTATATTGAGATTCATTTTGTTTACCTGATTTTATTTATTTTGTGATTGTTGAGTTTTAGTTATTCGCTTCACTGCTTTTGTTGTCTGCTGAAATTTTGGCCAGCATCCTTGAATTGGGGGTGTTTGGGGCTGTGAATCTTTTTCCAAAAATTATTATCAAAAATATGCCACCCCTGTGGCTCGAACCTGTGACCTCACAGATGAATACCCAACGCCTCATCCAGCTGAGCTATCATGTGGTATTATAAAATAACTGCACATGGACTTAGATAAACTATATTAAATCTGAACTGCCACTTTTAGTGTATACGTTTTTTTACTTTGATAGTTTTAAAAGATTATAAATAAAAAAGGTATAATAACTTTTAACTAAATATTCTTTTTAATTTTTCCAAATTTCATTAGTTTTAATATAAAAAATCTAAAAAAATAATAATAAATATTTAATTACTTTTAAAATATATAATGTTTAAATAAATTTGTTACAATAAAAAGTAAAATAAAATAATTTAGTTTAAAATTCGTCTTTTAGATTAAATTTGGGAACGGTTAATGCACTTTAATTAAAAAAGGTAGGATTTTAGATAAAAACTGAAATTGATTCAAATCAATTGTCCAAATCAAATCGTAAGTCTCAAATTCACAATTTCTTCGTGTACAACGAACCGGGATCACTCTCGTGTTTAATTAATCCGTCATTTGCTTATTTTGGACAATTACTTTTTCCTAAAGGTAATTTCCTTAATTTGCTCTACAACGTATTACATTTAAATACATCGACACTTTTCCCACACATCAATTCCCAATTTGATATTTACCATAACCCATGATCTTTGCAATATGGTCGTTGCCTAATTTAACCGTGCCTAGAAACTTGCTGACGAAATTTCTGAGCATCGAGCGATCTCCGGTCATGTGCTTGGAGCACCCAGAGTCCAAGTACCAGAGGATGATTTGGACCACCCGAAAATATCACCAGACAAAGACGATCTATCGAGATCTAATTGTTCCTCTGAGTTAGCAGGTACATATATAATTATCTTAGATTTGCTATCAGAAGAATTCTTAGGTTTCTGAATTTTCTTCCTAGTTGTCGGCTTAGATTCTAGTTGTCTAAGATCTTGAGGTACTTCTTCACTGGGAGGCACAATAGTGGAGGCAGACCTAGTTAAAGGGCACTTTTTCCATTTTTTAGTGCTAGTGTTCCTATTTAAAGGATGCTGACACCTAACTTCAGTGGATGTGATCCTAGTTAAAGGGCACTTAGTTCCATTTTGCATTAAAGGTCCTACTAGTGGGTTTCCATTGCCATCCAACTTGGGTGAATTTCTTCCCCGTTGGAGTCCATTCAAGATTGTTCCTAATAGCATGCATTTAATTAATATGGTCAACAAGGCATAAATCATGAAGCTGAGAAAACCTGCATTCATTACATTCCAACATCTCAAATTAGAATTCACATTTTGCTTAGGCTGCTTCACAAGCGCATGGCCGTTAGTCTTAGCTACATTATTCTTTTTATTCAAATTTGAAATAACATTCCTAGGGTGAACTTCTACTTTCTTCGTAGTCCTACTAGTGGAAGGCTTGATCCTATCTTTCTTGTCTTGAGATCCTTTAGCCTTAGTAGACATAATTACTCCTGTAGAAGCCAAGGGAACATTAGTGACAGATTTTAACTTAGCCTTGATGGGTGTGTTTAAAGTAGGCTTAGCTCTTAGGGTCTTATTAAATAGAGTCATGGCAATGGTGGGGTTTTGTTGTTTAAGTGGTGCAGAACTCGGTTGTCCTATGAAATTAAGATGTGCTAAGCAACACTGAACCCTCTCAATATTTAAGTGGGCATTATTATAGTCATTGTTCGTGGGATCAGATTCATATACGTCGTCTAATATGTCCCTTGTAAGAAGTACATGCCTAATCACATTTTTCATATAATCCATATATGATAGTGAATTGTTCTTATGGTACGGGTTCTTATAAATCACCACTTCTCTTGTCTTTGGAGCAGTAGAGGTCGGGGCAGATATTGTAGCTGCATTATCAACAACTTCTTGTCCTTTGAGTTGAAGTGTCTCCTTTAATTCAGCTATAACCATGTTTTTATCTATGAGCTGAATATTTAGGTCAGAGATTTCCTCACATTTCTTGTTCAGTTGGTCAACAAGTGACTTTTGCTCTTCCGCATAGCGTTCTTCTATTGAACCAGAAACTTGTGAGACACCCTACCCTACTTTTTCAAACTCCCCTAGCATATAAGTAATTCTATTTTCTAGGGCATGGTTTTTATTCTCTGCAGCCTCTAGTTCCACTTTCTCTGCTAATGATTCTATCTTAAGTCTCAACGTTGTTTTCACAATCATTTGTTTTTGAAAGAGTTTCATTTTTAGATTGTTGTTCAATTTCAAGAGATATACAATGTTGTTGAAGCTCATCAAAACATTTTGAAAGTGAGTTATAAGAAACTTGAAGCTTTAAAAATTCAGCGTTAGATTCATGACAAGAATGATTATCTACATTATTCACAGGCCCAACAATATTCACAGAGAGATCATGCACATCATCACATTTATTCACAACAGATGTAATCTTAATAGCACATTTAATAGTCACAACTTGCATCACATCGATACACACCACTTGTTCCAAGAATCGGTCATATTCACACAAAATATTTTCTTTCTCAAGTAAATGTTGCTCATAAGCATCATCCATTTCATAGAAAACTTTTTGAACTTCAGCCATTTCGAAATTAAGATTATCCCCGAGATCAAGAAAACCCTCTTTAAGATTGTTTACAAACATAACGATCTCTTTCTCAAACACCAATTTCATGTGTTTGAAAGCCCATTCTCCAGCGGTTTGAGCCGTTGAATTCGTACATTCCTTAATGACCTTGTCAAATCTGGTAAAGTATCCTATAATCTCTTTCAAGCTTAGCAATACTATACTTACCGGTGGAAGACCCTTTGGAATTTCCTTAGGTTCATTCGGGTTGACAAGTGTAGGAAATATACTAGGGTTTTCTCTAGTAGACATGTAAGTTGGTGTATGGATAAATTCCCTTTGTATGTTAAAGCGAGTTCTAAAATCCATTTTTTCGTACTCTTGATTAAGTTTATCATAATCAAACTTAGGATATTCCAAATGTATTTTTGACCGATTCTCTTCAGTGAGTGATATATACTCGGAAACATTCGAATTACTAATTGGGTCTAAGACCAAACCTAACTTTGTGGCATCATACATTCGCGGGTTGTGGTTAAGAGCTTGCTTTGCATAACACGGGTTAGGTGACAGGTCTGTTAGACGCGATAGATATATTCCATAAAAGATGAATGAAACAAAGTGTACTAAATGTGAAGCGGAGTATTGTTTTAAAAGCAAAACTTTAGTCTTTTTAATTTTATTAGACGCCTTAATTTCCGTTTCAACCCTTTTAGACTCGAGAGTTTCGAAATCCGTTAGTAGTTTTGAAAATTAGTGACGACGGACTCTTTTTATTTAAGTTTTTTTGAATGATTTGCCTTTAAATGTTCAATTTCTAGCAACTTATCCATTTGGACTTTCCTAAACCTATCAAACTCAGGATTGGCTAAGGTATTGGTCAGCGGAGTTAATTCCAAGGTTTAAACTTTTTCCTTGTACAAAGCAAGCTCGGCAGATAATGTCTGATTAACACTGAGGGTTTCAAGGACCGTAGTATTCATTTGGCCAAGCATAGATGCCGACACCATAACCAAATCTTGTTGAGTAGACGAATTTGTAGACGTAATAGCTCCCGGTTGTGTTTCACTCAAAGTGTGGGGACTTACATTGATATCACTATCATTGTTTGTCTCTTCGTTTGAATTACTAACCACCAGAAGCTGTTCTAGATACTGAGACGCTTGCTCAACTTGATAAGGTACAATACTAGTATCATTGGCAGTATTTGGTACCTCAGAGATTTGATCAGACCCATAGAGTGAAAGATTTGCCATAAGAGTTGCCTTGGCGGTGTTGAAGTCATCATAGTCTGAATCGTATGCATCAAGATCATCGCATTGATATGATGCATTGTTAATGAAAGCTTTCGTGAGTCCTTCAGTTTCCGCAACTCCTGGATCTGCTAGAAATGCTAACTACTCCTCATCGACCTCTCGATCTTGTGCTTGAGCATTAACCAAGTAAATCTTTTCTTGAGACCATGTACCATCCCTCTTCCTCTTTGGTTGCTTACACTCCCGATCCATGTGTCCTTCACCTTTGCAGTTATAGCAGATGATCATGTTCAGTTTACCAATGTTGTTTCCTCTTAGAGTAGTGTTAAATGGGTGTGCACCAGTATTGGATGAACTTGGTCTCCCCTGAAGTGGTTGCGCAGAAATCTACCATCTTGGATTGTTCCTTGTTGACGAGAGTTAGAAGAATTTCTCAACTGATTCTTTGTTGGAGATGGTCCTCTGTAACCTCTTTTGTTCAACGTTTGAGTTATCTAGGCAGACGTTTGTGCTAGTACATCAGTAGGACTATCCCCTTGTCTGAACTCAAGAACTGGAACCTCATCATCGTAGTAGAAAACTGGTGCTGGTGGAGCGACATACACACTTGAAGGAGTACTGACATGTTGTGAATAGTGGGGTTAAGGAACTTCATGTTGTTGGTAGGTAATAGAAGAAATTGTTGGTGGTTGATAAGGAGAGTATGGTTGTTGAGCACGTTGTGATGATGATGTTGTTTGCTGATATTGTTGGAAATTCACTTTATGTGACGACATTTAAGAATTCCAATTAGTTATCATAGTCACCCACGCATAGACTAGTTTAGGAAAATATGTATAGTTTAGGGTGTGTGACTATATATACCCCTCCAAGGCTTCCAAGGAGGGGTTGTTGTTTGTGTTTTCTTTTCATTTTCAATACAACTTTTCTCTTTTTTTTCACACACAACCTCTCTATCTCCATCCATGGCTACCACCACCATATACCACCCTACTAGACCACCGGATCCTTAATATAGCAAACCCACAATTGGTATCAGAGCTTCGGTTCAATCCTTGGATTGACGTGCTTTAATTATTAATTTTGGTGGTCTAATTTTTTTGTTTCAAAATCTGTTCAATAGTTTATACAATCTGTTTTAACTTTTTTGTTACAAATTAAAGTTTTGGTGGTCTACGTCTCTATGTCTCTGTTTAAAGTTTTTCGTCACTATAGATCTTGTCCAAATAGCTTTTGTCACTGGTTTCATACTTTATCAGTTCTCAAGACCACATACCTAGTATCATTCATATGTCCACGGGTTCATTTTTTAGGTGAATACATATATGGTCAATGTTTAGTTATCTAGTTTTAACATCATTTTCTGGATTTTTTTTCTTGTATGTTTTTTTAAACATGAATATGAAGATGAAGATGTGCCCAGAAAAGCAAGATCCTGAAATTCAGGAAAATCACAACTTATGAATGCATTCCGATGGTCACCGTTGTGATGGCAACAATCGCATTGATTGCGTTGGATGAAATGCGATGGAACCATCGCGATGGGTACCATTGCGATGGGTACCATTGATATGGGTACCATCGCGATGGGGCACATATGTTGCGATGGGTTTAAAAAGGTCACCGCGATGGCCTTACTTTTTTGTAATATTGCGATGCAGTTTGAATCATTGCGATGGTTAAGAAAACATTGCTATGCAGTTTAAAAGAACATTGCGACTGTTTAACAAAACCTAAAAACCAGACCTATTACTCTTTACCCTTATAACTCCACAACACCAAATCTATCTATCCCATCGTCTCCTAACCCCCCATCGTATCTAGACTCGAATCATAACAGAAAACAAAACAGCAAAGAGTATGATATCAGATTTTGCTTCGGTTACATCTTTTAAAGATGTCAAGATTTTAATTGATTTATCCAACTCGAAACAACATGCATCGAATCTTAATGACCTACCCGAGACCAGTTATAGATCTTGAAGACACTCATCTTCTATGCTTCGTATCAGATGGGTTACGAGATTTGTGATGATTCTTGTGATAAAATTCGTTTTTGGTTTGGTAAGAGAGTGTGATGATCCGAATCTGTTTTTATGGGTTAAGATAGATGAGATTGATGTCATTGTTTGTTGACTGCGTCTTTTTGATTAATTAGATTTAATGGAATTGGTGATGCTAGTAGATCTGAGGTTGAAAATGATGAGGCGATGTTAACAAGAATAGATGGAGTTTAGATAAAGATAATAGCGGCTGATGAGATGAAGTTAGTTTACTATGAGTAAAATTACGTTTCTCAAGTTTATATATCCTAAATTCTTTGAAGTGGGTATTGTGACTAGTGGGCCTAGCTATACGACATATGTATTTGCTACTTCAAAATACTGCCATCGTGTATTCCTACATTTCATGATGGGCCAACATGGACTTGGGTTCCATTGCTTATTGTACTACTTTTGCTATTATGGGCCAGTTTTGGTTAAATAAATGCTTTGTGAGATGGTTTCTCACTTATGAGATAGGTTTCTCATTTATGGATTATCATTTTCGTAAATGTGATGATTGGCCAAATTTTTTACATAAATTCGGTTAAGTAAGATTAGACATTACCATTATTGTGTTGGTACATTTGATGATGATCGTGTCTTGTTTCGTTCAAGTATTTTGAAAGCGTCGGCTTTTAAAATATTTGACGGACAAAGTAAAAGTGATGAGACAAAATGACAAGACAAAGTGACAAGATTTATTACACGAGACAAAGAAAAATGGCCATATATTTTTAGTGGCTACGGATGTTTGATCGGGTATTAATTATTTGAAGTTGAAGATGGATTTTTCGAAGGCATGTACTTATTTTATCTTTCAAAGATAACTTGCTCGTGCTTAATCTTAGAATGAATACTTGTTTATCTAGTTTCCGGGTTCGGGGTGGTTGGTTGATGACTCCGATAACTATCACTTAAAGGGGTTACATTGTTGTACTCAGTGTCACGCGCATAGTCGACGTGGATAATTTCAAGAGGTGTTGTGCTTATATACTTCTTTTGGCAAGGTATTAGGCACTTAGAGATTTCTCCACCGTTCATCAATCAACAATAGTGCAAGCTTAAGTTACAAGATGGAAGGATTCTTATTCAATTTCATGTTTGATGTATCTTGTTCATTCTATCAGTGGTCACTTCAAATTGCTTACATCGGGGTGGGTAAAGATGGCCATGGAGATTTTATGAGTAGAGATTTTTGATCAGCATCTGATTCTCACAAAATATATAATTCAGTTTATTTATTATTCTCACGAGATTTCAGGTACATGTGCGTACGATTTATTGTTGGTTCCGAGGTTTCGAAACCATTAAGGGGGAAAAAGAAGACATATTAAACGCACAACGAGTACACGTGATGAACTTCATACCTTCTTTTTATTTGAAGACATTCCGGGAAACCATTTGTCATAACCGCAGAGAAATCAGTGTTTTAACTCGTGGCGTTATCAATCTCTAAACGGTACACTACTGATTCGATGTTTAATTGTTTTGATGTTGCAATTATTCATCATCATTATCCTATATGGAGAGATATGCACTTCCAGGACTTAATTGACTCTGGTGCATCTCCGGAAGAAGATATGTGCATTTCTGGGACTTAATTCACTCTTGTGTTACGATGTCAACTTCATGAATGGGATAAAGTGTCTACTTCAGTATTTGGGCTTCATACTTGGGATTGGTTTACTTTCTTCAACTACGTGGGGGAAGAAATGTTTTTATTCTTTCTAGTATGCATAACTTGAACTCTCAGGGGGAAGAAAAATTCAGATGAATTATTCAAGCTTGAGAAGAGAAGTTGTTGATCTACTTGGTGTGCCCCAAACTTTCAATCACTCATAACAATATTATCATTTCATATGATGGGGTTTGCTTGTCAAATTCCGCTGTGCGCTTAATCATTCTAAGCTTTATTAAAAGCTTTGAAATTGCATATGAGGATTGTCGGTTTAGGGGGAAGCTATTAAAAGCTTCTAAAGCAATTTTATGTGGAATGAATTAGGGGGAAGTTAATCCAAAAGCTTCTCCTTAACCAGAAGTATATGGATTACTTAGCTCGTGTTGTTACAATATTTCTACTACAAGTTACTACAAAGATGAGTCACTCTGAAGTGAAGACTTGAAGTCAAAGGCCTCAGAAGACTTCAGCAGCATTGGATGCTTCATGGAAGCTTTTGTTCTTAATCATTATGTACTTGTTAGGAAAAATATTGTAAGGAATTCTACACGTCGTCCCATGGGGGAAGATTTTTGGAAATTCACTTTATGTGACGACATTTAAGAATTCCCATTAGTTATCATAGTCACACACGTATAGACTAGTTTAGGAAACTATGTATAGTTTAGGGTGTGTGACTATATATACCCCTCTAAGGCTTCCAGGGGTTGTTGCTTGTGTTTTCTTTTCATTTTCAATACAACTTTTCTCTTTTCTTTCACACACAACCTCTCTATCTCCATCCATGGCTACCACCACCATATACCACCCTACTAGACTACCGGATCCTTAATATAGCAAACCCACAGATACTGTTGCTGATATGATGTAGGTGGTTGTGGTAGTATCGAATACCGAGGAACGTGATGTGCGTCTTGCACTCCTAGTTTTACATTTATAAACAAGACTTATTAATTCCTTAACTATGCAGACGAGCAAGTATACTCGTTCTATTTTAGCAAAGTTGGGTAAGCAAGATCGTCCCATGGGATTTGCGTATATTCAAAACATTTGAGTGGTGTAGGTAATAGGGTTGTCACTACTGATATTACCACTAGAATTAACTTAGTAAAGGAAATCATAATTAAAAGTAATACTTGTGTGAATTCCATTTCATCCGTAGGAGAGTTAATTTGTGTGCGTTTAGCAACTATGAATCACAAATCCAAAGTACATGAATTCCATTCCATGGTGTTTTTCATAGAATCCATATTAACAATTTGGTGTAGACAAACCCTTTCGACCTATGATTATCTATGCCAATTCATCATAATCCCCATTTGTTAGAAAATACAAAGAGATAAGTTTGGTTTGAATGGGTTCTTTCGACCTATACCCAAGATAATTCTTTTGACAAATTCCTTTTACCAACTCGTCAAGGTGAGTGTCAATCACCAAGAAACCAAATTGACTCATGCACAAATCTTTTGGAACATAGTTTACTGATGAGACTGCTTTTATACATAGTCTCATCATCCAAAAAGGGCTTAAAATGCATTAAATATCATAAAAATACCCAAATATATGCTTGTGTTTGTTGCTTGTGTATTTTAGGTACGGATATTGAGAAAATGACAAAAGATCACAAGAATCATGCAAAAACGAACACGGGAAACGAAGCCGCACATTGAACCAAGCCCTAATGACGATTTTCCCAAGAAAACCTTTGAAGATTTGAAGATTTATAAAGAAGGGTCCTCCAATATTGAAGAATTGACACTTTATACCCTTGTATCCTCATAATTACAAGTTTGGTCCCTAAAGTTTGTCAATATTGCAAAAAGGTCCCTCCACTTTGAAGAATTGGCAATTTTAGTCCATCAACAAAACTAAAATGTCAATATTAGTCCTTCTCAAAGTCAAACATACCTTGAAGAACTCCAAGTTACAAGAATTACAAATTTGGTCCTTTGAAAATATCAAAATTACCAAAAGGACCCTTGACTTTGAAGATTTGGCAAAAATGGTCCCTCATTAATCATGATTTGGCAATTTCTGTCCTCCATAATGTCAAATATACAAGTTAAGACCATTATCCTTGAAGAAACTACCAAATCAGTCCTTCAAGAATCACAAAATGGCAAGAAATACCCCTGAAAATACTTTGGAAAAGTATTTGGGGCAAAAGTATGAAAAGTAAAACTTCATTTACAAAGGGAACGGATTATTGGATGTTTATTTACAAAGTGGCAAGAAGAAAGGAGTTAAGGGGTCATTCTTGGCAGACAAATATTATTACCTAGACCAGTGGTGGGGTGACACGTGCCCCACTCACTCTCTCCACCAATCAACTCTCTCCTTGGTGCCACATCACACCCCACTTGCACCCGTATTAACTAATCTTTATTTAAATAAAGATTATGGCGCCTAACACAATGTTTAAACATAAAATCAGATCAAACCATGTGTTCTTGGTGTTCTTATGAAAATTGGGTATTTTCTTAATACTTGATATCAACCCTTAATTCACTCCAGATTTGTGATTAAGGTAAGACTAAACCCAACCCCACCTTAAACCCTTGGTCACGTCACCATACCAGCTCACATGATACCCCTGTTTTTGCACCTTTGGACAAGAAGAGAAGAAGAGGCCAGTCATCCAACGTCCAAGGATCCAGCTTACATTTCAAGCTTAATACAAGCCATTAGATGAACTTTTCACATGCCATCTACAACAAACTGCCAAAAATCAGTCACATGATTCTCCAAGAGTTCAAACGTCACAAGGGCATTTAGGACTTCTACTACATTAGGGTTTACGTTTTTTAGCCTTGCACTAGTTCATTGTATTCCTATATAAAGGCCTTAAGTCATTACATTTCAGCTTGCTCTTGAATTTTCCTTTGTTCAAAATTCTGTAAATCTCATATTCAGTTAATGAAATGTTTTTGAATCTTTGAAGAAAACTCAAGTGCCATTGTTGTTTACTGCTTATTATTGCTCTTAGTTTGTTAATCTTGAACCTCAAAACCTGTTTTCAAGGAGTGTGCAAAAGTTTGCACATTTTTCCTTCAAGCTTGATATTTTGCTAAGTTCTTGGTCTATCTTGGAATTCTTGGGCTATAAAGTTTATCATAGCATCCTGATATTGAGTTATCAAGGTGTGGTGAAGCCTATAACTTAGGAATAATCAAGTGTGGAGTACGAGAGTTGCATTAATCAAGGCTTTTCAACCTTACTATTTTTGATATTTTGCTTCTAACCTTGTTGAATCTTAGCAGGCTTTGTTGTGGAAGCTTGTACTTGTTCTTGCTAGTACATAAGCTCAAAATTCGTGGGTGTGGATGTACATCCATGAGGTTTGCATACTTAATCCCAAAATCTGTTAAAATCTTGATTTTTGGTGATATTCGTGTGTGACTTGTGTTCTTGCTGATTTGTGGCTTAATCTCGTTCTAATCTGTTTATCTCATCTGTTATTGTGTTGATTTGGGCTTTGGTAACCTTGGAATGCTGTTTTGATTTTAAAATCTTGATTTGAAAAGTTAAAAGGGTGTTTGGGATTACCCGTCTTGAATCATAACTTGATATTGTGTTGTTAGAAGTTTGTGTTTGTGCTTTGTATCTGATAAACACTTGGTTGAGTGCATTTTGCTGCAAGTTATTGGGTTTGAAACCTCAAATCATACATTGTGCTATAACTACTTGATTTTAACTGTTTTTGACCTAAGATTTTGGTAAAATCTAGAATTTATGCATGCTTAGGGTTAAAAGTTGTTAAAACATCATTAATATAACATATGTGATAGATTTGAGTGATTGAATCTGGCTTGTTGGTCAATTGCATCAGCAAAGTGAAAAAACTGCATGTTTAGTGTTCATCAGTAACTTTAAGTGCTTGAATCTTGCTTAATACTTTGAATGAGTGCATGAAACCTGTTTAGACTTGCTTATTTAAGTTTAATATTGCTTGTGTATGCATTTGGTTAAGTTTGGCTGGCTGAATTGTGCTCTAAGTGCTTATTGAACCTAATCTGCTTATTTGTTCATGTCTGTGAGTGATCTGGTGATTGATTGATTAAACTGTATTAATTGGCTATTGTTGATTGTGTTTTCTTTATTGTATTTGACTCCTCTTGATCCACTGATCAATTGGGTGCCTTTGTGAAACTTGAATCTCCAAAAAAGTCAATAAAGACAAAAAAGTCAACAAGTCAAGCAGTGGAAAAAGTTTCCACTGCTCAACACCCAAAACTAGCCCCTGCTAGTACAATTTTTCATTCAGCTTATCAATAAGCCATTTTGGCTTATCCAGACCTGCAACAACTTATTTTTTGTGATAGATCTTCATTATTTGACCCATTTGATTGAACTGGAGCTTATTAGACTTTGACTTTGACTTTTTGCTAGAAAACCAACTTATTTGACTTTTTCATAAGTGCTTATTTGATTTTTCCAGCTTATTGAGTCAACTTATTTGAAAAGTTTTTGTTGATTAAGCTTAGTTAAGTCATTTAAAAGCTTTAGAAACTTGAATCAGCTCTTGGGATAGCCTAGAACTCAAAAACGACTATTTTGTCATTTTCTATAGATTGCTTTTTGCATTTTCAGGCTTATTCCTTTGGCTTATTTCAAATTTCTTTTTACAGAAGTCTTAAGCAACTCAAAAGAAGCTTGTGTGTCTAATTTGAGCTTATGGCATCAACTTATATCTTAATGGGCCAAAAAGCCCATTAAGAATAAGCTGTTTGATATAAGTCAGCTTATTTCACATTTACAGCTTTTGGGCCTTTGAAGAGTTGTGTTTAAAATCAAATTTTGAGTCAGATAGGAGGTTTTGGGCTTAATTGGACGACATTTTTCTTATTGGGCTTATTTTGGCCCATTAAGGTGACTGTTTGGACTTTTGGCCCATTTGAAGGCCCATTAGGGGTATTTTTGTAAATTCAACTTCATTTTATGTTTACTTAGGTTAAATTAAGCTAGTTTGCAAGTTTTTAGAATTTTTTATAAATTTTTGATTTTTAATATTATTTTATTATTAAAAATTAAAATTTAGATTTTTCAAGTTTTTATATTTTTCTTAGGTTAAATACATTAAGTTAGGAATTTTACAACTTTTAGAATATTTTTATTGTTCTAAGATTAATTTTTATAATTATTTTAAGTTTTAATAGTTTTTAACTGTTTTTAAATAGTTTTAATTAATTTTAAAATTTTCAAAAATAGTTTTAAATTAAGTTAGGACATTTTAGAGGTTTACAAAGTGATAAAACTCATTTTGGGCTTTTTGTTAATTAAATTGATTTTTAGGGCTTTAATTAGCATTAAAAAATCATTATTTATTTAAATTAAAGGTTTGAGTGATTTTTGATTTTTTGTAAACTCTTAATACATTATTTAGGATTTATTGCAATTTTCTAGAAATTTTTAGAGTAAATTTTTAATTTTGGTGCTTTTACGGTTTTACGTGTATGACCTTTTCGTCATAACGCTTTTACGGTTTTGCAATTAATCATTTCCAAACACACATACCAAGCCTTCTTGAGAACGATCCCCACTTTGGGTCATAACCTGTGATTTTCCTAAGTCACTTGTTAACGCTTACCCTATTTACCTCCTTTTCCGAAAGGTGTGTAAAAATACTACATTTGGCGCCGCTGCCGGGGAAGCATGTTGTGTTTTGATTTGGCAATTGTTGTTTTTATATATAGCCATAATATCTATTGTATTAGTAGCACTCTACTAATACTTATTATCGGTTTTTCGTTTTTTGTGTGAATACTATTACTATATTGTATACGTAGAACAATAAATTCACAAGTACTCCAAAAGTGTGAAAACACAACCTTGACTTGGGAGGTCATTACCCAATCATTGTATTCGAATCTCAAACAAGAAAGAAAGGCAAAAATAAATAAATACTTTCGTGAAGCTCGATTTTGAAAAATACAAACTATAAGGTGGTTATAAGGCGGATATGATAAAATATATCCTAAGGAAAAAGGCTCTTAAGTGCTTCGCGTCGCCTCGTTTCCCCGCTTGCTTGTGAGTATTTGATTTTGAGAGCTAATCGAGGGTTTTTCCGCCCAAAGTATTATTAAGTATCATATATACTTTCTTGGTTTCATTTGATTAAACCCTCTTGAACGTTTTGGTGTTCCACCAACGTTCTAAAGTCATCGAAGGCGTTCACTTCACGTGATCGTTTTCATTCCTTGAGGCTTCTTTAATCAAGAGATTTGATTAAGGAGGAGATTTGTAGATTTTGGTCTACTTAATACAATCACAAAAATCCAAAAAAAAGTAAAAACAATCAAAAACCAAAAAAAAAATTGGAAAAATACAAAACACCAAAAAGAATCTTCTTTGCTCATCCCCTCGTTGTACGTGACGTTTATGCAAACCCGCAACCAAGCAAGACGTGCACGTAAACGAAAAAATCGAAAGGAGTCAACACCTACTCCTAATCTTTCTAGTGAGGAGTCTCTATTGACGAACCCATTGTAAGAGAAGAACCAACCATGGCAAATCGAACTATGATGGAGTTACTTCAAGCAGCCACCGAGGGTTATGGAGAGGCTATTGTGATTCCCGCTATCCTTGCGGAGAATTTTGAGGTGAAAACGGGTTTGTTGTCGATGATCCAAAACAACAAATTCCGTGGTGATGAAAAGGATAACCCGCACAACCATATCCGCCAATTCAATCGTCTTACCGCCACTTGCAAATTTAAGGATGTTGCTAATGACTCCATTAAGATGATTCTTTTTCCGTATTCCTTAGCGGGGCCCGCTAAAATTTGGTTAGAGAAAGAGCCACCCAATTCTATATTGACGTGGAAGGATCTCGTGTCTAAGTTTGTGAACCAATTTTTTCCGCCCTCTAAGACTACGCATTTGAAAAACGAGATTTCAAAATTTTCACAAGAATTAAATGAATGTTTTTCAACGGCTTGGAATAGGTTTAAGGAAATGTTACATGAGTGTCCTCATCACGGTTTTTCCGACTTGCATCAAAGTGACACGTTTTACAACGGACTTAATGATCATGAAAGGGATTATCTTAATGCCGTCGCGGGTGGTATTTTTTTGTGTAAAACGGTTGAGGAAGCTTTGGTGATAATTGATAATAGATCTAAGGTGTATAGTCCTCGTAGCACGTGTAGTGTTCGTAAGGCTTCGTCTTCGGCTTCACCTTCTTTGTCTTCTACCATCGATGCTTGCCAAATTGAGGCGAATTTGGAAAACAAAATCTTTGATAAGCTTAAAGGTCTTTTGATTGAGTTCAAATTGGAGAACCAAGTGCTCCCGCTACGGTTAAAGCGGTTGAGGTTTCATGCATGTATTGTGGTGGAGGTCATGATTTCTCCGAGTGCATTACCAACGGTGGTAACACTTCGAGTGCCTACGCGGCCACGGGAACTTACAACCAAAACGGTCAAGTTAACCGCTCTAATCAATTGACTCCACCGGGTTTTGGTTCAAATCAAAATGCTCACAACAACTATCACAACAATCAAGTTGGTTTCAAAAACAATTACAACAAGGGAAAATATGGTAATCAAGCGGCTAATAATCAAGTTTCAAACAAAAATCAAAAGGATTTTCAAAACAACAACAAATGTTTGCAAACGTTGAAAGATCTTCCAAATGAATTTGTTGAATACGCTAATCGGAACGATGCTAGGTTTGACAACATTCAAAGAGAAATCATTAGCCTAAGATCCGAGTTTAAGAACGACTTGAAGAAAGAGTTGAAAAATGAGTTAGCAAATGAGCTTAAAATCCATACAAACAAGATGGAAGGAAATGTAACAAGGTTACAACAAAACAAACAAAAAATGGAACAAGGGCAACATGAAATTAAGCAAGAGATGATTAAAGCCGAGAAGAGGCAATCCATGTTTGAGGATAAAATTTCATCTATGTTTGAGGCAATTATGTGCAAACCGTCTTCGAGTAGTCTTCCTAGCAACACCGTATCAAACCCTAAGGGTGAGATGAAAGTGATTACCAAACGTAGTGGTAAGATACTTAAGGAACCAACTCCTCAACCAATTGCTCCTACGAAGGATGCAATTGAGGAAGAACCTGAGGTGGTGGTCCAAAAGGAGCATGTTCCAATCCCACGAAGTACCGCTCATACCACACCTACGGTTGACCCATTACCAACCTTGGAACCCGAGATTCCAAAGGCTATGCCTATGCCTCAACCCACACCACCTTTGCCCTATCCATCGAGACTTAGAAAGGAGAAACGACAAGAGCGCGACAATTATCAATTTGAGCTTTTTATGAAAATGTTTCGTGATTTGCACTTTAATGTGAGTTTCGCCGATGCTTTGGTCATGATGCCTCGATTTGCCGCTAACTTTAAGAGTATGTTGAGAAACAAGGAGAAATTGCATCAATTGTCTAGTTGTTCATCGGTTTATCTTAATCGCATACCTCAAAAAGTCGGTGATCCCGGTAAATTCTTGATCCCTTGTGCAATCCAATATATGGAAGAATGCTTTGCCTTGGCCGATCTTGGTGCTAGCATTAACTTGATGCCACTTGCAATCTTCAAGTCGCTCAATCTTCCTAATCTTACTCCTTCACTAATGTCTATCGAGTTGGCCGACCATTCCACGATTCCCGCATTTGGATTGGCGGAAGACGTTTTTGTGAAAGTGGGAAAGTTCTATTATCCGGTAGACTTTATCGTTGTCGATACTCCCACGGATCCTCAAGTTCCTCTCATTTTAGGTCGTTCATTTTTAGATACGTCTTTGGCTCTGATCGATGTTCATGCTTGAAAGATCACCTTACGTTTCAACGACGAGGAGCTTGTTATAAACGCAACTCAAAACTCTCAAATTTCTCATGTTTATTCCATTGCAACCATAAACCTCGTTGATATGATTGACGTGGTTTGCGAGGAATTTTCACAAGAATTTATAGGTTTTGGTGATGATGAAAATAGTGGCAATCCCACTATGTTAGATCCCATTCATGATAACTCGAAACCAACCTTCACTCCATTTGAAGGTGGTGGTTTTACGTTGGAAGAATTCGATGTTCCACGTACTTGTAACGAAGACCTCGACAAAGATGAGGACTTCTCGATTATCAAGGATTTTCTTAACGATTTCCCATTTCCTCCACCCGAGGAGGTTATGAGTATCGAGCCCAAATCTTCAATTGAGGAACCACCTATCCTCGAGTTGAAAGATTTACCTCCTAATCTCGAATATGTCTATTTGGAGGAGGGCGACAAGTTGCCGGTTATTATTGCGAATGAACTTTCGGATGATGAAAAAACCGCACTTGTCGATGTTCTAAAGGATCACAAAGGGGCAATTGGATGGAAGTTATCCGACATTAAGGGGATCGATCCCAAATTTTGTGCCCACAAAATCTTAATGGAGGAGGATTACAAGCCCGCAATCCCATGGCAAAGAAGGATGAACCCCAAAATTCACGACATCATTAAAAATAAAGTCCTTAAACTCCTTGACGCGAGAATGATTTACCCTATTTCCGATAGCCCTTGGGTGAGTCCTATTCATTGTGTCCCTAAAAAGGGAGGAATGACCGTTGTGCCAAACGATGCCAACGAGTTAATTCCCACTAGACTCGTGACCGGATGGAGAGTGTGCATTGACTATCGTAAGTTGAATGAAGCCACTCGTAAAGACCATTTTCCCTTGCCCTTAATGGACCAAATGTTGGAGCGTCTTGCGGGAAACGATTTCTATTGCTTTTTATATGGTTTTTCCGGTTACTTCCAAATCCCCATCGATCCTCGTGATCAAGAAAAAACTACGTTTACGTGTCCATATGGAACGTTTGCCTATCGTAGAATGCCATTCAGACTTTGTAATGCACCGGGAACCTTTCAAAGGTGTATGATGGCTATTTTTCATGATATGATCTAGAAGACGATGGAAGTCTTCATAGATGACTTTTCCGTGTTTGGTAATTCGTTCACTTCGTGTTTGTCGAATCTCGAGAGAATGTTGAAATGTTGTGAGGAAACCAACTTTGTGCTTAATTGGGAAAAATGTCATTTTATGGTTAAAAATGGAATCGTCTTAGGGCACAAGGTCTCGAAAGCGGGGATTGAGGTAGATCAAGCTAAGGTAGACGTCATCGCTAAATTACCTCATCCCAAAACCGTCAAGGGAGTTAGGAGTTTCCTAGGCCACGCGGGCTTTTATCGTCGATTCATCAAGGATTTTTCAAAGATCTCTCGACCTATCAGACATCTTCTTGAAAAAGAGGCACGTTTTGTCTTTGACGAAGATTGTGTACGAGCCTTTGAAATCCTTAATAGAAAACTTACCGAAGCTCCCATTCTCGTTGCTCCAAATTGGAACCTCCCCTTTGAGCTCAAGTGTGATGCTAGTGACTACGTTATTGGGGCCGTATTGTGGCAACGTCATGAAAAGCACTTCTTGCCTACTCACTACGCTCGCAAGAGGATGACCGAGGCTCAACTTAAATACACTACAACGGAGAAGGAGTTCCTTGCCGTGGTGTATGCATTTGAGAAATTCCGACCTTATCTCGTCTTGACGAAATGCATAGTGTATACGAATCATTTGGCTATCAAGTATCTTATGGCTAAACAAGATGCTAAGCCAAGATTACTTCGTTGGATTCTCCTCCTTCAAGAATTTGATCACAAAATTGTTGACAAAAAAGGAGCCGAGAATCTAGCGGCCGATCATCTTTCTCCGTTTTTAAGATCCTCACCAAAGTGTTTACGAGCCCAAGGAAATCACCGAAACATTTCCGCTCGAGACACTTGGTGTAGTGAATTCTAAGCTTGATTCTTCCACCCTATGGTTTGCGGACTTTGCAAATTACCATGCGGGCAACATCATCATCAAGGGTATGACGACTCAAGAAAAAACGAAAATTCTTTCGTGACGTCAAGTTCTACTTTTTGAATGACCCTTACTTGTTTCGAACTTGTGCGGATCAAATCATCCGACGTTTTGTATTTGGAACCGAAGCTTCTAACATCCTTAGAGCTTGTCACGAGGGACCCACGGGTGGTCACCATGGTGCTAATCTCACGGCTAAGAAGCTTCTAACATCCTTAGAGCTTGTGAAAGTCATGTGACTCATGCCAACGACAAGTAAAAGCGTCACAAAAAGATGAAATGCCACAAAACATCATCCAAGTGTGTGAGATCTTTGACGTTTGGGGCATCAACTTTATGGGGCCGTTCCCATCATCTCGTGGTAAAAATGTACATCCTTGTCGCGGTTGACTACCTATCTAAGTGGGTGGAAGCTAAGGCTTTGCCTACCAATGATGCTCGTGTGGTAGTCAAGTTTTTGAAAAGCTTGTTTTCTTGGTTTGGAACCCCTCGTGCGACCATAAGCGATCGTGGAACCCATTTTTGTAACGACCAATTCGAAAGGGTCCTAAGGAAATATGGGGTTACACATCGGCTTTCTACGGCTTATCACCCACCAAACGAGTGGGCAACTCGAGGTTTCAAACCGAGCGTTGAAGAGGATCTTGGAGAGATCCGTTGAGGAAAACCAACAATCTTGGTCGGACAAGTTGGACGATGCTTTATGGGCTTTAGGACCGCTCATAAGACGCCCATTGGGTGCACTCCCTATAAGCTTGTGTATGGGAAGAATTGTGACTTACCAATTGAACTCGAACACAAGGCTTATTGGGCCCTAAAGCATTGTAATGATGACATGGAGACCGCGGGAAAACACCGGAAAATGGAATTAAATGAATTGGATGAATTAAGGGATATTGCTTATGAAAATTCATTGATTTATAAAGAAAAGACTAAAAAGTTGTATGATTCTAAAATTAAAAATCGGGTTTTTAACATTGGGGATCAAGTTTTGCTTTTTAATTCTCGTTTGAAAATCTTTTCCGGTAAGTTGAAATCCCGTCGGTCCGGTCCATTCACCGTGACTCAAGTTTTTCCATATGGGACCATCGAGCTAGCTCAAAATGATGGCCCCAATTTCAAGGTGAATGGACATAGGTTGAAGCACTATTTTGGCGGGGAAGTTCCATCCTTGAACTACCTCTACCAAATTACCTTCCCCAATGATAATTAGTATTGAGGGGATCGAGTCGAGCTCATGACTCGGTAATAAAAAAAGAGGTGCCTCGTGGGGGAGTCCCATGCTTATCCTATGTACATATTATCGCTTTCTAATGTAGCTGTAGAAACTAGAAGGGGGGGGGGGGGGGGGGGGGGGTTGAATAGTTTCTCTTCGATTGGTGACCAAATTAAAATTCCTTTTAATTTGGTTTGTATCAAAACTATCTTTTACTTGATGCTAAGTTGCATAATGATTAGGTTCAATTGAAATACACTAGCAAGGATAATAAGCAAGTATAATGATAATGAAATAAGTAAAGAGCAAGGAAAGAGACAACCTAGTGGGAAGACACCAAGATTTATAGTGGTTCAACAACGAGGCTCTATCCTCGTTTCTACTCTACTCCTCGAGTACACCTACTCGAGATTTCCACTATATCCACAAGCTCCCTTCTCCGCGGAGAAAACCTTACATCGTTGCTTACATTATTTTCCGACACTAAGCTAAATGTCGAGACCTAATCTTTAGCTAGGACCAATCTACACGACGTTGCCTACTTCATAAATTAACGACACAAGGCTAGATGTCGAGTTCTAATCTTAAGGTAGAATCAATCTTCACGACGTTTCCTACTTCACCATTTTACGACACAAGGCTAGATGTCGAGTTCTAATCGAAAGCTAGAACCAATCTTCACGACTCTTCACTTTGAAGCTTAGTGAGAACTTCACACAACACAACTACTAATCACATTAAAGTTTAGTGAGAACTCACAAGAGACAACCACATCACTTTATAGTTTAGTGAGAACTCCTAATCAGGTCTATTACAACTCAACTAGACTTATCCAAGTACACACATGTAGCTTGGATTTACACAACACAAATCCAAGCAAACACATATGCAATGGATGTACACAACAAATCCAAGTATCCACAAATAACTTGGATGAACACAACTAGTCCAAGTATTCATAAATACATTGGATTGACCTAAAACAAAAAGGGGGTATCATGATGAATATGACTAGCTCATAGATTCATCTTTATCACAACACTAGTGAGTGAGTGATCTTCTCAATGGACATGGTAAAGGAGGGGATCAAGAGGATAATCATATGTAAACATCCTTAACAATTTAAGTGATCATTTACTAATGATTAATGCTATAGAAAATAGAAAGAGGGCTGAGAAAAACGTCCAAGAGGCTTACTGGAAAATGAGATTTGACCCACTATTTAAAAGAGACAAAGTTACAACGGATCTATAACGGCTACTGTGCGCTGTACCTTATCTCACCCCGCGGTACCATATCTCTAAGGTACCGCGTAGGTACTTAAGGTACCGCCAGTAGACTCCGCTTCGTTTTTTTTGTCTTTTAGTGGGGTGGGAATATATGAGATGGCTTTTATACATGATCTCATCGTCCAAAACGGCCTTTAAATGCATTAAAAATCATGAAATATGCCAAATATATGCTCGTGTTTGTTACTTGTGTATTTTTAGGTACGGATATTGTGGAATTGGCAAAAGAACACAAGAATCATTCAAAAACGAACACGGGAAACGAAGACGCACAATGAACCAAGCTCAAAAATGGAAATTTGCAAAAAGACCCCTCAAGTTTGAAGAATTGGCAAAAATGGCCCCTCATCTTTGAAGAACTTGTCATATTTGACCCTCCAATTATCAAATATACAAGATTGATCCTCCATGTTTGAAGAATGGACAGAAATGCCCTTGGAAAATGTTTAAATGAGCAAAAGTTAGTCAAATGAACAAAAGGACTAACTTTGTAATTTGGTTTTGGACTGTGGATGAAAGACACTTGACATTTGGACTGGTAATGCAAAAGTCTACACTTAGCCCAATACACCCCTTAGCCCATTACCCTTATACCTGGTTTTTAATTAAACTTGGTCAACACAAAGTCAAATCCCCACTAAACCCGTAATTCCCTCCATAACACAATTTTTAAACTTGTTTACCCCTATTTTGGATTAAACAGCCTTAATCAAACCCACAAACCCTAATCATGAACATTAATCAAACCAAGGGGTTATGATCTGATTAAGTGCAGATCTTTGATTAAGCCTAACCTCAACCAAACCGACCTCACCAAAAGCCTCCACGTGTCCTGTGGTCCTCACCCGAGCACTCCCCTGCTCCATCCCTTTCACACAAAACCCCACCCCCGACCAGATAAACGATTGGATGTTACTACTTGGCCTCCAAGCCATTTTGAACGCTCAAGATCAAGTCCACAGCTGTCATATCACATGGGACACCTCTTTGACCAAGATTCGTCCAAGAACAAGAAGGGCTTTTTAGGCATTTCCAGTTTTAGGGTTTATGCATTGTATTTTTTTATCCATATGTTCTAGATAGTTCATCTTAGTTGTATAAATATGAGACGACCTGTGTCTCATATTCTTGTTTCCAGTTTTTAGCCAAAACCTTGTAATTCCTTTTTTAATTAAATAAAGTTTTGGTATTTGTAGAAGACAAGTGTAATCCCTTTTATTAAGTTAAAAAGTTTGTGTGTTGTGTTAAGGCTAAGAAACTGAGTTCCAAATTTCAAAAGTGTGTTTGATTTTCAAAAAGTTTTTGAAGTTTTTTAAATTTTGTTCAAACCTTTCAATTCTCATTCCTTAGAAGTGAAAGTGGAAAAGGAAGGTGATTTGTGAGTTTGAAGTGTTTTGAAACGTGTTAAGTAGAAGTTTTAAAAAGTTTGTGTAAGGTTTTTAAGAAAGAAAAAAGGTTAAAAACAGAATATCCATATATTTGTGTTTTTCTTTTTGATTTTTCTTGAACAGGATTGAAGGTTGTTGTTGATCAAGAGTTCTGCATACACCCCAGTGTATAAGGAGGTGACAAAGCTGTCACAAGGGATTTGGATGTAAATCCCTTAGGTAAAAATCAGTCCCCTTTTCATTTTTTTTAGTTTTAATGATGGTTTAAGTGATTTTGGTGAATTATGCATGAAATGTG